>OU343219.1:206628499-206711449 GCA_910596185.1 Chrysanthemum makinoi | reverse complement strand
AAGCCCCTCATACTCCCCAGGATTATTCTGGGGAGGAAGGTTGTAGTAATCACTCACGGGTATGCGAGCATAAATCTAAACCGTTCTCCGGTTCGATTTACTCCTAAGCGTAGCCGGTCCAATATTAGTTCTTGAAGATCTTCGTTTCCTTGTAGAAGCAAACTCTCCAAATTGATGACCTCCTTCAGTAATCTTACAACGAACATGAGTTTTTCCATTGTAAATTCATACGGGGCAATCAACGAATTCTGGCAAAATAAAAGAAGATGTGTGATGTGTGTTTTAGCACACATCAGAATACCCCACACTAAAACCATTGCTGGTCTCACACGCAATGTTAATTAAACACGTAGTGAAAATCTTTAAACCCCTTAGCTAATAATCCCTCACATCAAACAAGAACAGAAAGATGTTCATCAAGGGGTACAAAATCTTTAGCTTTGAAAACGCCCCGTTTTAAACCATTTTATTTCATATATAGATATATCATTAAGCACTTTCCTTTTTGTGTGACGGTTTGTTGAACTTTCATGTCAATCGATAACTCCCACATTATTCAAAAGACATTTTTAGGATCACGGGTAGGAAGCACAACTTCGGCCGAGGAGTGACCATACGGATAGAATACATCGTCCCCGATTTTTCACAAGTCCCCAAACTAAGCGTAAAATCGAAATCATTGTTAAATATGATTTTAGATGCTAACACTACCCATGGAAGTTACTTGTGTAATTACCTTTTGCTCCCATTTTCCTATTTTTCCTCTATTTATTTTATTTTTGGTGAGAAATGAATTTCTTCATGTTTCTCGTTTCGATAATTTTATTCCGATAAAGATATGAAGCTAAGTCGCTAATTAGTTATCCATCTTCCCTCGAAAATCATTGCATACAAGAATGAGGTCCACATCAAGGTCCTAATTTCACACGATTTAGGGAGAATATCCTTTTATGGCGGCCGAGACAACTCATCTACAGTCGAGAGACAAAGGCTTTATTTAGACATCTCCGGATTCAAAGTTTGGCTTAACACTTATTTGAAGACATTTGCATTTTTGCAATTTAGGCCCTCGGTCTTTTCAACCACTAATTCAACGAGATTACCGTTTTATCGAAATCTTATTATGACTTTGGATTTTCCTCAACCTTGTTAGAAGTCCATGACAAGCGGGGGTACCGTCCGGACATAGAAAACTTTTATGGCTTTGGATTTTTCAACTTTAATACATTTGGGCTTTATTTCATGTTAATTTTGTGCCAAACTCCAAACCCTACGGCTTTTATAACAATAGAAACAATAGCGACAAACTATCGAGAATCGGTTGTCTATTACACATAACAGCGGCCAGTACCTTGATGTGTACCCAACTCTCATAGGCAAGGATTCTCTAAAGAAGAATAAAGAACTAATTATAGCCAAAACTCAACATCTCTAATTATTTATTCACGGATATGGGGTAAAACAATCTTGTGGGAACAAAAAGCCATAAGTACCTTCGATGGGCTCTAAAGAGAACCAACTACTCCACGCTTAGCATCTAAACTCATAAGTAACTCTATCATTTCTAGATCTCTGCAAATTTAAAATCCCAAATAATGAGATCCGCGGATGCTTAGCCGATAATTAAATTATCTATGGTTAAGGGAACAAGTTAGGGCTCAACACGCCGGTCAAGTGAAATTCTATTCCTACTCTCACCAGTGAAAGTCAACAAGGTGTCAAGCATTATATTAATTTAGCAAATGCCGTCTAATGAAATCAAGTTATGCATATTTAAAGTCACTCAGGGAAACTTGCAAATCATTGGCCTTGTGAGCTAGAATTCGCATTTTATAGTTTCTTGTCTAAGAGACTAGCAAAACTTTTCAATCAAAAAGACTAGCAAAAGCTTCAAAAAATTTTGATTTTTTTTTATTTTTGATTTTTTTTCTTTTCATAAATCGGTTAAAAACGGGGTTGCATGGGGACCATACAAAAGCAGGAAAAGTCATATTTCGATAGAAATCCACCCCACACTTAAAACTTAACATTGTCCTCAATGTTTTAAAATTACGGGTGTTAACCCCACACTTAGAATTGAAAAAGGCGAATGTTTTAAAAAATTCTAAGTGTGAAAGGTGAAAAGTCATTTTTAATTATGACAATGGGTTATCCCAAGATATAACATATAAATGATCAGATACTGAGTGTTGGAGGGTTTGAAAACAAGCACGGAGGTCTTCTCGATCATAGGGATTCTTCAAGCAAAGCGGGACACGCAAAACACACATGGAAAGAAACACAACCCCACACTAATCTACAACACACTTATTAGAAGAAAAATAAAGATAGATAGATTACACGGGTTGCCTCCGGAAGCGCTTATGTTTTGTTAACAGTGCAGCTAGCTTGACTTCGACCAATTCATTTGTCCTTGGGGAGCAAGTGTGGAATCCATCAATTATGAGAATTCGGGATCAAAATTGTATCCTCATTCAGAGGTAGTGAAGGATAGGAGAAGTCACATTATATGTGAGGAAGGGAAGAAAAGTTCTGATGATATACGTTTCAAACACAAATGACTCCATAGGAAGAAGGAGTTCATATTTGGATCTGAAATTTTGAAAAACATTTTGAGCACATTTAAAAACTCATTTTCTCTTAGCAGTATCCCGGTTTAAAAATTTTGTCTTCACAAGATGTCTCAATGGGATACTCGAAGATAACTCATCGATAAGGGTAGAATCGTCATCACATGATGGAGGAGATGAGTCGAGAATCTGGATGTGGGACAAGTGGTGTGCTCGAGAGCTAGCAATTTCCACCACCCGTTATGGTCTCGTATGGGACTCGGACATTTCATCAAAAGAGGATTTACTCCGCAAAAAGTATAGTCATCGTTAAATTCAAAAAGTGAATTTGAGAAAATCCCTAAGTAACCTCGAGTGTCAAGAGAATCAAAAAGGAAAATCACATGTATTATCGGGAATAACCTCAGACTCACGGGATTGGGACAAGGTCCTCAACACTAGACAATTTCGTTTCGAAATAGTCTTTGAGATGCTCGTCCCCATTTTGAGAGAGTCCTCGGGATCCTCGTTGGGTAAGGCGGATGTGATTGCAATAGACTGAGGGAGTTGAGAGATAACATCGTTCAATGGAATAGCACTCTCCTCGTCATAATCGTCGTCGTTACCAATCAAGTGCATCTCACGAAGGCTAGCTTTTAGTTCTTCGAATAGTAATTCTTCCATAGTTTTATCGCGAGGCGCCATAAAATTAAAAACGAGAGGGTTGAAAAGATAGAATTATCGTTTAGGAGGATAAAAAAGATTATTTTTAGTTTTTTGAAAAATAAGAAAAATATTTTTGGATTTCTTTTTTAAAGATAGAAAAAGGAAAATATTTTTGGATTTTTTGAATTTTTCAATTTTTTTAGTGATTTTTATTTTAAAACTACGAAAATTAACTTTCAAAAGAAAGGATCTTCAAGACACTAACTTCGAAACAAAAGCATAAAAATCTTAACATATCTCCCGGCTGGCCAAAAGCGATTGATTTAAGAGGCGGTTTTAATATTTTTGTTTTCCCGATTAAGAATCAATCACTACTTGAGGACAAGTAATAATCAACCTTCGAATTAGTATTATTCCCGCGGCGAGATATGAATTGAAATTCACGTTTATGTTTTTCGTTTGATGCTTGATTATCAAATATTTTTGGATTTTTGAAAAGATTTTAAAAACTATTTTATGCTAATTAAAATTGAATAAAAACTAATAGCCGAAAATAAATAAAAAACTAAGAATATGATAGTAAAAGCTATATGCTTTAAGTGTGGGGTGAAAAGGTAAATAATGTGAACAATCTATTAAGCTCTTGTAATTAATACCGGTCGAAAATAAAACTATTTTACACATGGCGTTGGCTTATATTGAAAACAATCATTTTTCTCTTGGTAATAATCACTAGATTTAAAGAATCAATAATTCCAACTTTTTGCCCATTAAAAGATCAACTAAGTATATCTAAAAGTAATCCGAAACTATTAATCAATAATCTTGATACAGTTTAAAAACTATTTTCTCTAGCGTTGGTTTATTTTGAAAACAATTCTTTATCTAGGTAAAATTACTAGATTTAATTAATTACCCTAACGGCTTTTGCCCGTCAAAACAACAAATTTCAATCCAAGTAACCAAAGGTTATTAATCAACAATTTCTAATTTTTACACACTCAAATCCCATATCACTACTCACTTAACAAGCATATAAGAATCTACTCAATAAGCATAACTACCAAGCAAACAATAATAACCTCAACAATAATAAACATTTTATTAACGAAAATATAAAAGCTAAAAGAGAAAGGCGAGAAAGTAGGGCCGATCTAATGAGGCGAGAATAATAAACCACCCGATTTTATAAACTTATCAAACCAAAAAGTTTATTTCTTTATTAGCTTTTATATTACCAAATAGCTAATAAAGCTTGTGACTTTAGTAGCTAATTAGTTTTACAAAAGCTAGAAAAGCTCTAAACTTTAGTGATAAGCAAGCTTATAAAACCCATAAGCTCCTCGCCTTATGTTGGAATGATGAGAAACTAAGAAAAGATCAAAACTTTAACAAGAGTTAGGACAAATAATCTATAATATGGATCAAATAAGCTATGGAAAAGCTTATTGATAAAGAAAAACTAAGAAAGATTAAATCTTTTTAAGCTAAAAATGCTAGATGTAAAATAATAAGCTAATGAATAACTTTTTATAAAAGATAAACAAAAAAAAATCAAATCTTTTTGTGTTTTTATAAAGTATTTTGTAAAATAAAAAGTAGATCTAAGGTTATAAAAGCTTTTAAAACAAAGTAGTAAAAGAGAGCTTATGAAATAAGCTAGATCTAAATAAGCGACAAAAAGCTAATAAGCTTTCATGACTTATTAGATAAGAAAATGTAAAAGAAAATAAAGAAGAAGAGAGTAGAAATAAGCTTCAAATAAGTTCAAATAAATTCATCATTTTCATTAAAAAATAAGCTAAAAAGTTGATTACAATAAGTTTTTAAAATAAGCTAAAACAATAAGCTACTAAAAATATTCTACTCCTACTCTAAATAATAAAAACTGATGTGTGTAAAAATTAATGTCTCGGATCCGGTGCTTGTTTCTTGAATTTATAGCCCTTAAAAACATTCTCGATCCTTCCCCCCTAGGATACCTCGTTTGATAGTGGCCACGTGGCTCGCTTGGATTGGATCGAACATTTGTTAGTGGAGCGAGTGGAGATGCGGCTACCAAAAAAAACAGTAACTCACGCGCTTGGCTGGTTTTATTTTGGAGCGTGGAGTGTCACGTGTGGCAAGAAACAGATATAAATCTTTTTCATTTTAAAAATATCTTAATTTTAACTTTGCTACTCGCTGGACCATGTAAGATGAATTGCAATTTGCAAATTTTACTTCAATTCAGATAATCACTGGGCTTTGCATTTTGCTTATGGGCTTGATCTGCTTCTACTTTCGCATTGGACTGAGTTCGCCAACTGGGCTTCGAGTGGGCTTCACTTGGGCTCGTGGATAGCAGCAGCATTGGGCCTCGAATCAACATCAAGTAAAAATATATGAAATGTCACAAGAGTGGGAGTGGAACCCAGCCTGCTCAGCTTAGAAAGCACGCGAAACTTAGACCAAGAGCCTTTTATATTAACTTTTGCATTTAATTCTTTTTAGCCCTCTTTTACTTGATCCAATTTTAGCCATTATCTTTAAAAATATTCTTCGATCTAGCTTCGTTTAATCCTTCAATATTTTCTTCTCTTCTTCGATGCTCCAAATAAAATAACCATTTGACTCGATACTTCGTGATCTTTCCAATGGTGTGCTCGGATAATTTTTACGACTTTGTTTGAACCTCGAAAAACATGAAAATGTCGTTGAAACTCATCCGAAAATTACCGTTTTGCTTTGTTTTCAAACCCTTGCGCAAAAAGACATAATAACACATATACAACATATTTGCAATATAATTTGACATATTTCATGGTTATTAGTCCGATTTAGCATATTTTTAGCTATAAAATGATGTGTGTTTTAGCACACATCAATGTGCTTCGTTACAGACTTGATACTAAACTGTTCACCATCCGAACATTCGCTAGCTGGCAACACAACTTTTAATCTGTTGTCGTCGGCGGGGCTACTTCTTATTTCGAAATGAGAATGAAGTCTATCCGAACCGAATTAGCACTTCTTCATTTATACTTTAAGCGTGATTGCTATAATATATACTTCTTTGACCACTTTAAGAGAATGGTCAAAAGTGAACAAAAAAGACTCAAAAAAGTCAAAGTGGATAATTATTATGAGACGGATGGAGCATTTATTTATTTATTTATTTATTTTGTGATCTACACCAATTCAAGTGAAAAGAATTATAAGCACACTCTTGAGTTAATTTTTTTCAATCATAGTTGACTTGAATCTCACTTTTATATGCAATAAAATAATTCTGATTTTAATCTCTTCGTTGTCATTAATTGTTTAAGGTTTAGGTATGATTGCATCTGGAATTTTCTTTCTTAGTGTTACAAGATTCATAAATGATTAGTGGGTTTCGTGGTTAATTGGATCAAAATTCAAGTTTTAAATAATGGTATAGTTTTTTGGTTCAGATGCATAACTTGTTTTCTCGTAATAAATCAATGGGTTATTTTGTTCATATTTTTAACATGCTTATAAAATGCCACTTGAATATTGAAATAATCTTTTGTTATCTTTGAAGATGAAGATGAACACAACAGTAACCCCTCTCAATCTATTTCCTTTCCATAATATACATAACCAACATGAGAATCTATAACTAAACACATTTCTTGTGTTTATTCTCTCATTGTACCAAACATCGGAATAAGTTTCATTTTTTCATGACCATTCACTTTCTTGGAATTCTCATTCTCTATTGTATTTCCATTCTTTGTCATTCACTCATGTCATAAGGGTTGTGATTAAGAGACTTTATTTTATTACAATTGTTTGTAAAAATACAATTCAACCAATCACAATCAAATATCAAATGTATATTTAGTATTTTTGGGGTTGTTTTCATTTTTTTGGGATTATCACCCAATCAAAATTATTTATAGGTGGTATTGTGATAAAAATTATTTGCTTAACCACAACCCTTAAAGTTGTTGTTAGAAAAACCCAAAAATATATATGTTTTGCGAATATGAGTTATAAAGGAGACAAAGAAATAAATTGTGTTGTGTTTTTGAGTTGGGGCGGTGGATGTGAGGGTGAGGGTAGGGTAGCATTAGAGGTTGAAGAAGACGCGTGTTTTGATGAATGTATATTGTGTGTAGGTGGTTAAATGACGTTTGGATGTGTATGTAATGATAAGACCATGTAAGCCCAATATTTTAACAAGTTACTAAATGATAGTTAGTGATTTGAATGATCAGCATTTCAAAATTAAGATACTAGGGACTAATGGCGATATTTTAAAAAAGTAAGGACTTTACACAAGATTTTGATCAACTTCAAAGATTAATGATGTAATTTTTTTTTTCTTTTTTTTCCAAAACAAAGAATTCATGGTCCGTTTGTTATATGCCTTTTGATTTGAGTAATGGAATCATTTCATCAAAAAAAACATTTTTTGGTTGGTTTTGTTGATTACAATCAATCAAACTATACTCATATATCCATTCCTTTATAATTTTGTGTCTTTCGTCTCATTTTTCTGAGAAATTTATGTACTTTACTCTCTCTCCAAACTTACAACCACACAATTTGCCCACTTTCTTTTACTTTATAATATTTAATTACTCATGTGGGTTAAAATTCTATAAACAATACATATTTCTTATTTAAATAAAACAATATTTCAAATTGTCATTTATTTTTTTTTATTCTCACTTTCAATCAAGCCAACACCAAATCCAAATCCGATTCTAAACCTTTTTACGAACCAAACGCACCCTCAATCTA
Source organism: Chrysanthemum makinoi (assembly GCA_910596185.1). Lineage (NCBI taxonomy): Eukaryota > Viridiplantae > Streptophyta > Magnoliopsida > Asterales > Asteraceae > Chrysanthemum > Chrysanthemum makinoi. Next base: position 206,703,482 of record OU343219.1, on the reverse strand, counting down.
TACTCCTTTATAAAGGGTTTAGGGCATTCTAAAAATAGTAGTCTTAAAATTTTTAAGACCAAAAACATTTTTATAAAAAGGAAGTTACTTTTGCTTAGTATAAAAATTCAGCATACACATAATTAATGTCTTAAATTCTCATACTTGTAACATTTTTCAATATTGATGCATCTCATTTAAACTATATGAAGACTTGTAACAGCCCATTAAAAACTTGTAATAGTCCATTAAAATCGAGCCTTGCCCCAACCTTAAGTATACATACTAAACATAAGCCTATCACACACCCAACACATAAAAATACACACACCCCACTGACAGGTTCTCTCTCAGTCTCTCGGCTCACTTACTTTCGCCACCACCATCATTGCCACCACCACATGACCCCTCCACCACCAGACCCCTGAAAAACATTTGCTCGTCACAAAATAGTCACCGGATACCCGCCGCCGCATTGCGCGGGTACCCTTCAAGTTTATAAAAATGGATTTTGCCAATGGCAGTCCTAAGAGTTATTGTTAAGAGTTTGATTTTATTACATATCAACTAATGAATGGTTTTTATTAGATGACATTTATGATTAAATTAGATGAAATCCTTAAAAATCTGGATACTCAACAAACACTTCATTCTCATTGGGTGAATTAGTTTCTTACGACAAATAATCATATTAACCACAACCCTAAGGGTTGGCGTTAACAAAACCTTATAAAAAGATACTAGCAAAAAGATAGACATAAAGAGCCTCACTAAATGACTATACGAACAAGTGTAAAGTTCAATGTAGATCCAATATTTTCTAAAGATCCAATGAACCAATCATGACCATCAATTTTTTGATCAAAACAAAAAAATAAACTTTCACATTTTTTTAAAAATTAAATATCTCAAGAAACCGTTAATCGTTACACAAAACGAATCATACCATCACGACGAGAATTAAATCATCTTTCTATATATGGGCACTTCGATATACTTTTGAAGAACGTTTTTTCTATTTTTTTCAGTTACATTTGAAAAAATCACATGTGATTTGTATCACAAAGCACATGTGATTTGAAACAAATCAAATGATTGTTCTAGAATGGCTATTTCTCACAATTGCTCCTTGTGATGCAGCGAAATCACATGTGCTTTGTGATACAAATCACATGTGATTTTTCAAGACGTAACTGGAAAAAAAACAAAAAATAAACAAAAAATAAAATAAAATTTGTCGAAAGTATATCGAAGTGCCTGTCTGCTGAAAGATAAAAAAAATACTCGTCACGATGGTGTATTTTTTTTTCACTTGACGATATATTGTTTGCATAAAAAAATTATAAAAGAGGTGGAAAATGGGGGTTTTTTTTTTTTTTTTGATGAAAAAATAAATGAATAAGATTGGTTCATTAGATCTTTAGATAATTTTGGTTGTACATTGATCTCAACTCATACGAACAATTGTAGGATCACGTACTAATCAAAACATTCCCCCTAATACACTAGTTTCTACATATGGCTACCCATTGACAGATCCAAAATAGTAAGTAACCGAAGTTCGTATTTTTTTTACAACTCGCTAGGTACCCGCGCATTGCCGCGACGGGTACCCTGCGATTTAAATTATTTGCGATCAAATGTTATTGACGTCAACATATGTATCATCTTGCAAACATATATACTAAAATAAAAATGTCATTGCAAAATGAGATATAGGGTCATACACAAAAATAAACCAACAATATATTTGGTTTACTTATTGTGTTCTTTTGGGAGTAAAAGGGAGTAAAGAGAATCAAAGTGATAAAAGTTGTGTTCTCTATGAATGAGAGTGAAAGCAAATGGGGTATTTTGCTTTTAATTTCAGTTTCAATTTCACTTTCACTTTCACTTTCATTTTCACTTTCACTCAACTTGAGAACAGAGTTAGTAAAATATGGTTTAAATTGTTTCATCCAATCAGCGCTATATTTCATATTTTTTATAACAAGTTTCATTAAACCTTTAACAGCATTATATCATTTTATATTCTCTTTTATAAATTAATTAAACCTTTAGTCTTATCCACAATGGACTGAGAGACGTCTCCGTTAATGATTTTTCTCAAAAATTTTTCTTTTTGCATTTTACATAACAATATCTATTTTTGCTCTTTGCGTTTTTCTGCATGTTTAATTGACGCATGCAATACGAATAGATTTAATGTAGTATAAAAATGAGAGGTTATTAGCAAACTTTGTTTTTTGATTTGCACTTTTGCTAGTTGTATAATTAAACTCACAATACAATATGTGAATATGATACAATTGTGTAAAACGTGAAATAATGTGTCCTAGATAAAACGAAGAGTGTGTTTATTGATGGGAAAATTGTTTTGTTGATACAAATAATGTCTAAAAATGTGATTTCTATTTTTCGACATCTCTACATTTTGATGATAACAAAATGTAAAAACACTTTACGTCAAAATTAACGTAAAAAAGTTTTTAGTCGACATATCTCCTTTCTACGTAAATCACTCTAGGTAAGAACAAACAAATTTACATCTTGACAAATGATAAAAGAATTGAATTCATGTTCTAAACTTTACATTTTAAATATGACAAAATATTTTTTCAAAAATACATTTTACAAATTATTTTTGAATTAAAAAGAAATGTTTTAATTGAAAAAATAAGTTTGAATCTTCCAACAGCTATTCCCCCCCCCCCCAAAAAAAACAGCTCCAACCCTCCTCAAATAAACCTTCACCACTAAAAACAAAAATGAACGAAGACTGCACACACCATACCACTCCCCCCGGTATCACTAAATTTAGTATATCGTTCAAGAGTGGTGTCCACCTGTGAACTAGATTTTTCTCGCCTATATATACTTGACCATTAATAAGGATTTAAAACATACGTTTTTAGAAGGTCATTTAAGCCCTAAATCGTTACATTTTATATCCGTTACTGCTTAAAATAGTTCATTTTCACATTTTAGGTCTTTTGGAAGCAAAATGCTGGAATGAAGCATATTTGAACGAAAATGAGCGAAAACATGAAGAAAACGATAAAGTCAAGGAAACAAGGCTATTTTAGAAGCCTGGCGGCCCAACCCAAGGCGGCTTCGCCACGCCTGTGGTGTTCCAAAACTCTCGCCTTCGTAACTTATTTTGTCTTAACAAGTGACGCCGCCTTATTTCGTAAGGCCGCCACTCTTTCATTCTACACCGTGAGACCACCAAGACTTCACCAAGATGACGCCCAAGAGAGTCCCGCATTTCTTGCTTCGTCCCAATGATGACTTGGCAAAGACGATACACTAATAACGGAGATCAGACGGCGTCACCATCAAAAGGTGATGCCGTCTCGAATGTAAAATCTATATATAGACTTTGAATTTTCTGTTTTATGTGTGCATTTATTTTGGAGAGCAAACCCTAGTTTGTTTGAGGTCCGACTTAGACAGTATTTTAGGGTTTCAAACCCTCTTTTACACTTAAAGATAAGTTTGTTTATCCAATCTATCACCATGTTTCATCTATGTTTGATTGTTTGTTTGTGTTCTTGCTTATCTATCATGCGTAACTAAATTAATTAGTGTTTGCTTAGATCCAATGAAACCTATTTATTGATTATTCTTTGGTTGTCTCTTGTTCTAATTGGTAGACGCTAGAATAAGGAAAACTGGCTTTTTTTAATTGTTGCAAGCTTGAACGTCCTAAATAGCAAAAAGCCTTAAAGTGCACTTTAGGCTCTCGTTGTGTTTATTGCGTGGGTTGTAGCTTAAGGATAATAGGATATTCGAGGGAGATACCTCACTGCGCATCCCGTGTTCTAGAGAGAGTTACGATTCATAGAATTTAGGAATTAGCACCACCCTATGACTAACACGGAATACAATGCATCAATTAGGATTAGGATGTGACAATTCAACCGACCAATAAAAGATAACTAAGGAGTAAAAAAATCTAAGTGAACACTAATTTGAATATCAAATGTAATTAAACACTAATTTGAATATCACATGTGATATTACATATCATATATGATTTAACACTAATATCACACGTGATATTCAAATTAGTGTTTAATCACATTGATTTTTTTTCATGCAAATCTCATATTCGGAAAAAAAAATGAAAAAACGATTTTTCTTTTTTTCTTTTTTCGAAAGTATATCAAAATGACCGCTTATAGAAAAATAATTAAATGCTCATCGCGATGGTGTAATTATTTTCGCTTAACGATTAACGGTTTAAGAAATATTTAATTATTTTTACTTGATATGTGAGAAAAATTTTGTATGTAAAATAACTCTATTCTTGATTTAAAAGGAACTTTATGCTTATTAATTATCCGTATTAACTAAAACTTAGCGTGCGTCCCACACATTATCAAAACCAAAAACGAATATACCAAAAAAAACCGAGTTCGAGTTAGTTTAGAAAATATATTAAAACATGATAAACATTAGTGCTACTCTTTGTATAACGTACCCCTCACGTAATCATAACCGACCCTAAAACTATATATATATATATGGCACGCTTTACATCAACTCTTCAACGCATACGATATCGCTAAAAACCCTTTTGTAGCGAGAACTGCAAATTAAAAGTGACCTGAAGAACAATCGAAGTATATATTTGTTCAAGGTATACTCAAGGGTTTGAGTTGCGGTTTCACGTTAAGGTAACCCTTTTTAGCTAGGTTTATGAATAAGCTTCTGTTATGTATTAAACAACACGTACCTAGGAGGCGTTGGGTTGTCGAGATTTTTATAAATATTAATCTTGTTATGATTGTAAGATTGTTGAAGCCTCTAAACTGAACATACTCTATGAAGCATGCATGCATGCTTGTAATTAAATCTTGTACTATTGATCTGTTACATGTTAATGCTTAATGATGAAGAGTTATTGTTTACATTATTAATTGATATATATTTTACATGTGTTTTTTTTAGTTGATGCTATGAGTTATTGTTTTGGGTGTTAACATTCAGACTAATCAGATAACTAACTACAGTAATTATCAAGTGTGATCATGTTATGATCGTAATATTGTTGAAGACTCTAAACTGAACATAATCTCTGAAGCCGGCCTGCGTGTAATTAAATCTTTTATTGATCTGTTACACGTTGTTGCTAATCGTTAAGTAAACCTATTGGTGTGTTTGCTAATCACTATTAATGATAAAAATATATGTTTACTTGCCATGAATAGTTGATCGATATCTTTTTCTTTTTTTTTTTCTTTTTTTTTGTAGCTTTTTCTTTAAGTTGATGCTGTGAGTTATTGTATTAACAATAATGGTGATGTCGATGATAAAGATAATAAGATGGAACTATTTTTAGGCTAATCCGTCTAACAATCACTTTGTTATAACAAAACCAAACTATATTGACTACAAATCATTGTTGCTGTCTTGGATTTGTTTAGTCGATCAGGCCATATATATTCTCTACATACTGGATAAGCTTACATGTTCGTTTTGCTTATTAGAATTTTGATAGGAAAAATGAGAGAACATGATGTTTTATATATTGTTGCGTCCATTGCTTTTAAGTTCTAATTTGTGTTGTGCAACTTGTATTCTCCCAATTCTATGGATTACGATACTGATATTATGTCATGTATATGGTATTTGTATTGCAGGAATTTTGTAATCTACTGCTCTTTTTGGCATTGATCCTTAAATCTAGGAAAAATGGTAACATTTGAAGAGCTTCGTAGAATCATGGACTACAAACATAACATCCGTAACATGACTGTTATAGGTCATCAGGACCACGGTAATAAATTACTAGCCTTTTGATTCCGATTCATCTATTTATCAATTTGTTTGTTTTGCTGATGCATTTGTCATAACAGGGAAGTCAACTTTGACCGAATCTCTTGTGGCTGCTTCCGGTTTTATTGCACACGAATTTGCTGGTGATGTGTGTATCACTACTAACATGCGTGGTACTATCAAGTCAACCGGCAGGTCTCTTTACTATAAGATGACTGATGAAGCTCTCAAGAGTTTTAAAGGAGAACGTGATGGGAACGAATACCTAATCAATCTTATTGATTCACCCGGGCATATTGACTTTTCTGCTGAGGTCACTGCCGCCCTGCGTATTACTGATGGTGCATTAGTTGTTGTCGATAGTATTGAAGGTGTTTGTGTTCCGACAGAAACTGTCCTAAGACAAGCCCTTGGAGAAAGGATTCGACCTGTTTTGACTATCAACAAAATGGACCGTTGTATCCTTGATCTTCAAGTTGATGGAGAGAAAGCATATCAAACATTCCAACGTTTTATTGAAAATGTTAATGTCGTCATAGCAACATATGAGGACCCACTTCTTGGTGATGTCATGGTTTACCCCGAGAAAGGTACTGTTGCTTTCTCTTCTGGTCTGCAGGGTTGGGCTTTTAATTTGACTATGTTCGCGAAAATGTATGCTTCTAAGTTTGGTGTTGACGAGTCAAAGATGATGGAAAGGCTCTGGGGTGAGAACTATTTTGACCCAAATACGAGAAAATGGACTACTAAGAATACCGGGTCAGCAGATTGTAAACGTGGGTTTGTTCAGTTTGTTTACGAGCCCATTAAACAGATTATTAACTTGTGTATGAACGAAGAGAAAGATGAACTATGGCTTAAGTTGACTAAGCTTGGTGTTACTATTAAATCTGAAGAGAAAGAGTTAACGGGAAGAATGTTGATGAAGCGTGTGATGCAAACGTGGCTACCTGCTACCGCTTTACTTGACATGATGATATTCCATTTGCCTTCACCTCATACTGCTCAAAGATACCGCGTTGAGAATTTGTATGAAGGTCCTTTAGATGATGTTTATGCTAACGCTATAAGAAACTGCGACCCTCTTTATGATTTATGTATGTGTCGAAAATGATTCCAGCATCTGATCATGGGAGAGGACGATTTTTTGCTTTTGGTCGTGTGTTTTCTGGTAAAGTTTCAGCGGGTCTTAAGGTTAGAATAATGGGTCCTAATTACGTCCCGGGTGAAAAGAAAGATTTGTATGTGAAAAGTGTTCATAAGACAGTTATATGGATGGGAGAGAAACAAGAAGCTGTAGAAGATGTTCCTTGTGGGAATACAGTTGCTTTAGTTGGTTTAGATCAGTTTATTACTAAAACTGCTACATTGACTAATGAGAAAGAATCCGACGCCTATCCAATTCGTGCTATGAAATTTTCTGTTTCACCAGTGTTACGTATTGCGGTTGAATGTAATGATGCTTCTGACCTACCTACGCTCGTTGAAGGGTTAAAGCGGTTGGAAAAATCTGATCCTATGGTTGTTTGTACTATGGAGGAGTCTGGTGAGCATATTATTGCAGGTGTGGGTGAGTTTCATGTTGAAAATTGTTTAATGGACTTACAAAACGTTTATATGTATGGTGCCCCGATTCATGTTTCAGATCCTGTTGTGTCGTTCCGTGAAACTGTTCTTGAAAAATCTTCCAGAATCGTTATGAGTAAGTCCCCAAACAAACATAATCGTTTATACATGGAAGCACAACCAATGGAGGAAGGACTAGCAGAAGCTATAGATGAGGGGCGAATTGGTCCACGTGATGACCCAAAAGTACGTGGTAAAATATTGACCGAGGAGTTTGGATGGGACAAGGATCTCGCTAAAAAAATCTGGTGTTTTGGGCCGGATACAACGGGTCCAAACATGGTTGTTGACATGTGTAAAGGGGTTCAGTACTTAAATGAAGTCAAAGATTCAGTTGTAGCCGGTTTTCAATGGGCTTCAAAAGAAGGTGCATTAGCTCAAGAGAATATGAGAGGTATTTGCTTTAAAGTGTGTGATGCTGTACTACACGCTAATGCCATTAATCGTGGTGGTGGTCAATTAATTTCAACCGCTAGACAGGTTATCCATGCATCACAGCTAACTGCCAAACCACGACTACTGGAGCCAGTCTACTTGGTTGAAATTCAGGCACCAGAACAGGCGTTTAGTGGAATCTACAACATCTTGAATATGAGACGTGGGCTTGTGTTTGAGCAGACGAAAATGCCCAATACACCTTTGTACAACATCAAGGCTTATTTGCCTGTGGTGGAATCTATTGGGTTTTCGAATGCTTTAAGATGCTGTACTTCTGAGCAAGCTTTTCCTCACCTTGTATTTGATCATTGGGACATGATGCCATCGGATCCTTTGGAAGATGGGTCTCAAGCAAGCACACTTGTGAAAGAGATTCGTAAGAGAAAGGGTTTGAAGGAGGAAATCACACCGCTTTCTGATCTTGAGGACAATCTGTGAGTGATCAGTTGTTTTTATAGTTTTCATTTACTTTGTGTTGTGGTATTTGTTCGTTTCCTGTAGTCATTGCAGACTTGCCTGCAGATTCTCCTGTTTTTCTTACTAATTTTGTATTGATACTTCACAGGTCTTTTGATACGTCTCCTGTATTGGAACCGGAACCTAAAATAAAAAGTCGAGGCACAAGATTTGTGACACGTCCAGACTGGTATGAAGATTAGAAAAGATCCAGTCCATTCCCATGTTGTAAATGGATACCAAGACTTGTTCCGGACCGATTCTCATGCTCACGTCGAAGACTATATCCCTTGTTTTGATAGTTACTCCTATGTTATGTTTGACTCCTAAAGTCAAGCAAGTAGCTTCATCTTTCTATTACTTTTAATATTGTGAGTTTTGCATTGAGGGAATATAACAGAAAATTGCTCCAGTCGTCTTCTTTATCTTGCAACTATGTTTGGGAGATTGATCACCTCCTCAAATTGGTCTTATCATATCTTGTTTTGATGTTAAATGTTTATCGGTCTTGTAAATGATAGTTTGGTTAATTTTATTAGGTGGTTTGCAACTACTTGTTGGTGTTACAGAAACTAGAGAAACTACTAATGACAATCTTAAAATCCAAAACATCATTTGGAATTTGGAAACAACCGCAGCAGTACACAGCATAACTAGAACCAAATGTACTAGGTACTATCGACAGCATATCGTAATGTCATGGAAAATATATCTACTTTAGATGTCCTGTGTTACAGCTACAAATTCTCAAACAAAATTCAGTTTATATAAAGAAAGAAAAAAGTGCTCAAGTAGGCTTTAACAATGTGGTCAAGGAGAGTCTCACTTAGAAAAGAAGTGTTAGAATCCTCTGTATCTTTGTTCATAATTGTTCATAGATCATTATCAAAAGTTATTAACCGAAAATTCAATTCAAATCTATCATACTAGCTTGTTGATTATTTTCAATACATATCTTTCATACTTAACCACTTGTGTTAGCACATGAGCTAAAAGTATTTCCACTATTTTCACAAGATATGGAGCTAAGCTTTAGTATGAATTCTGAGTTGTTATGCAGCGGATTTGAGATAGATGGTACAGATGACAACTAAGGCCAAACAAAAACCTATCAATTTGACAGATGATTTTGTTCCACGAGTCTTGTCATTTGTCCTTCACTTCATGGTATGTGTGATAGCCTATGTGAGTTTTAGCCCAATAGCTAAAGCCCATACGACCAAATCTTAAAACATTGAAGCCTACAAAGATGCTACCTGGAGAACCCATCTCCAAGCAACAATTGCATGACAGTTATCCTCCCCGATCGTTAGTGTACTATGGCCACGTGTAAACACTTCACTGGTGGGGATAGTGACTATTGCGGCGAGCATTTTGCTATGGCATTCAGATTGTACCTCATATGAAGATTCCCTCATACCAAGAGCCAAGAATACACTGCCACGTGTCATTCTTGTCTCCTCCGTAGGATAACCCCACGTGGGTCATCTGCGACCATTAGATCACATCTAAGGGATCTCACCAAACCCTAAATGCATCACTACATGCATTTCCTTGAGAATGACTAAGTTCATTGTTGACGTATCCCCACGCCAGAGCTCAGTCTGCGCTTCATCACGCTAAACCCTAATCCATGCTATATATACACGGATGCCGGTTATCTCTAGATCATCATATAACACTTTTGCTATGCCAGCATACTATCTCGGGATTGTCGGAGGCTAATTCTGCTACGGCTCCGCCCACTAACGGTTCTCTTGCTGACAGGCCTACTGCCGAGAAAGACACTAACGCCAAGGAGAGTCGTTAACTGCCAAGATATGATCAACAAGTGGCGCCATCCGCACCTACCGAATAAACCGCGTTTCACGTCCGGCAGCAGATAAATTCTAAAGTTTGAATCTAAAACCTATGCATTTCGGCCATGTAAAACCATGCTCGGTTTGATTTTAAGTATTCGACAAAAAACAACGTTTGCTTTTAAAAGTCGATATATTATTTTTCAATTCACATGCTTGGTTCCAGTTCACATAAATCTATGTTTGACTATTAAACATCTCTAATATGTCACACACATGCATGGTTTTACACTGTACTAAGTTGAAAAATCTCAATTTGCAATTAATACTTCAAGCATTATATTCTCATGATGATACAAATATAAGGATCATGATACTTCTTTTACATATAAAAAAAGTTATCGACGACCTATTTTATCTTTTTAATCCGCACATCGGATCTAAGAAAGCCCGACATCGGAGCTATTTTATTTTTTAGCCGCGATAAATTCGCAGAATCGCTTTTACGTTGGTATGCTTGTTTCGGCCGAAGCTAGCGCGATAAATCTACCCGCCAGACCGTATGCCTGACATCTTCAGAGACGCCAGACGCTGCGAATACCACGACGCTAGTCAATTATGATGCGCACCGGACCAAAAGTTATAAACATCTGCGATCATCCAAACGTTCGCTTATGTGGTTAAGATACATCCTTCTGCCTATTACTATACCTGACGCCCATCCGTTATTAAAAAATAAACAAAACACAATTATTATTTGCACGTCCCACGCATCAGGTGCGCGCATCGCCATTTTTTCTATAAGTTATGTGCTATATATATTTTTTATGCTATGTGCTATATATTGCTTAATTTTATTAGGTTTTATATGTCGGCGCCGCGGTATATACTTTTAATTTTGATTGAGTTTGCAGATTAAATAAGTTTAATGTTCTATTACCAGAAGCACCATATCGGGCCGGGGCTACCACGGTATACGCCACCAACGCTTTCGCACGCAGTGGCTCGGCGCATCAAGACGACATATCCGATTGATGACGACGCCTAAATCTTGTCGCGCGTAGCTAATTGCGCGCAGGCACGTCATTGTCAGCACTTTGTCGCCGCGACAAGACACTGCCGGTAAGCACGCCTTCTCTCGGTAACATTTTGTCGCGCGCATGCCGCGCACTTCGCTACGTAAGCACGCCTTCGGCCGCACATGTTGGTCACACCGGTACAAAAAGGTACTTATCCAGAGACGCGAATCCACTTTCACCCACGCGCCCTGAATCAACTTAAGTCTAGCATAACATAGCCATGCTATCTTATACTATATTAGACTTCGCGTTGATATGGTCCTGATCGGGCCAGATCGGTCAGCCCAGATCGGCCTATCACTTACTTAAACCCTAATCCATGCCTATATATACACGATGCCGTTATCTCTAGATCATCATATAACACTTTTGCTATGCCACAACAAGATTACTGGATCGTCGATAGGTACCCCGCCACGTCTCAACCACCTAACGGTTTCTTTACGCGGTCACTTAGGGCCAGAAGCACACTAACGCCAAGGAGAGTCGTTGAATGCCACGCCGAATATGCATCAACATTCATCTTCTCCATAAAAACACACACAAAACCTAAGTGTATGTGAGTGCTACCCGGCTCAAGATAAACACTCTTATCACGAGGTTCTTACCTAACAAGAGAAATTGGACATTAGATTAGCGTTACCCTAAAGCATAAACCTAAACTAACCCTTGCTTGACGTACCATACATGAAGTATGTTATTTATCAAATGTTCGGATAATTTAAAGTAGGGGTGAGCATCGGGTCGATGCGGACCCACCGACTAATGAAACCCAAAACCGAATCCCATAAAAACCCAACCGACCAAACCGAAACTTACTCGCCTAGATGGTTTGGTCGGGTTTGTCTGTTTTTAGTCGGTTTTGTCGGGTTTCGAACCGAACCAACCCGACATGTCCGGAAAAATGCAACCCGATAGAAAACCGAGTCTGGTTCGGTCGGGTCGAAATCGGGTCAAATCGGTCGATTTCTCGGGTCGGGTCGGGTGGTCAATCCAAATGCTCAGCCCTAATTTAAAGACAAAAAATGGAACATTGTTGGTACATAATACAGTATATGACTATTACATATATGACTATTACAATTATTAATAGATTGTCATCTTTTGTATTTAGGCTATACAAGAAATGTCAACTACATATAATAACGTTTGAGTGAAGAGGATGGAAGAAATCGATATAGAGGTTATGTTAATGCTAAAAGAAAGGGTTTTCACTACCAAACACTCTAGGTTGGTGTCCCTTGTTAGATGGCTTTGTTGATGTATATTGTTTATCAATTTGTTTGTAAAGTTAATTTTGGCTTGAATTTAAGATTATCGTGCTTTTGGTTGATTTTTCTATGCATCTTTTGCACTGATGTAAGATGTTAGCTTATTCGTGGTTTCTCCATAATGCTAACGTCAATAATTCATAATGGAAGAAATCGATATAAATGTCCTATATGATGCTTGCAAAGAGATGTTATGTGATAGGGATACCGTTATCCGAGCTTATTTTTTACAATAATTCTTTTTGCATGCTTCCTAGAAAATGTTTACATCGATTTCTCCCATCATCCTCACGATAGTGTTAGTATATCACTCTTACATGTCGTGCGTTTTCTGAATAGAAATTGAACAATGTATCAAGTAAAACTTCTGTAACATCCCTATGTTGTAAAGGATGATCAAATTGTAGGCATTGGTGCACGAAACAGCGAAGAGGAAGTTTGTGCGAATGTTAGTTCAAGAGGAAAAAGATATTGGTGAATTTGAGGTTTCAGATACCGAGTTAGAGGAAGCATACAATAAATTTAAGATGGATAGGAATGACGATGACAACTCAGACTAGGATGAGTGTTTGCGTTGCTGAGAAACTTTACTTCAAAGGATGGTTGTTGCTTGAAAATGTTGGATATGGATGTTGTTGTTTGGAAGAATTTCATGGTATAATCATTTGTACGCAATAAATGTAGCAAGGTATGTTGTGACGTGGTACGATTTGAACGATATGTTAAATGTAAAGTGGGTGTTTGTTTTTTAACACCATGTATAGCACTTTGATAATACATTCATTTATAGTGTCCAAAGAAAATACGAGAATGCGAGAAGAAATATTATGACCATCAAATTAACATATCAAAAACTGCCTTTGCAACAACGCAACATATAATGGAACTGACTTGGACCTAAATTGTGTTGGAAATTTAGTTCAATTGAGGGATATGGTCATACTTGAAAATGGGCTTGGAGGTACGGAGTGTACAACCATTAAGTCCCTGACTACCCTGACTCTCATAGTGGTTTTATGTTTCTGATGGTCTCATCAGTTAGTTAAGGTCTGATGTACTCATCAAGGAGTAACTCATTAGGGGTTCATCCGAGTTATCTCATCGATAGCAATTTCATCGAGAGTGAATGCTCATCAGCAAGTGGTATCCGTCAGAGACTGAAATCATCAGCAGGTTAGTTCTTAAGTGAACATACTGATGACTGTTTCTTATTGGTGAACCATGACTTTGCTGGAATTAATTTGTAACTGCTTTAGCCTCTTAATTGGCAGTTTCAAACTCGCATTTAAGGCTATAATGATTTAGTCTTGTAACCACTATTGATATAATGTAGGAACATTAAGAGAAGATTAATTGGCCGATTAATTCTCATAATTAAATTGACTAGAGTAAATCATTTCCTATAAGTAGGATATACATTTGCATGAAAAAAGACACGAAACATAAACACTTGAAAGCGAACAATTCTTGCTTTGTGCCTAAAACAAAAACAACACTTGGTCTTATCCCATAGAGATATTCGTGAACCCGAAAGATAGTGTTTATAGTTTCTATTGAAAACGAATGAGATTTCTGATATCCAAGACTTATCATTATTATTTACACCCAACTGAAACACTAATAATCAACCAACAAAAGGTGAACATATATCTTTTGTTGCATATACAGTACAAGCCCAGCAGCAAAACCTCAATAAAATTCTATCGGATTTATCGTATGCTAAGAGCCTAAGACCTGAACTTTGAGATAAATAAACAAATATTATATACTAATTATATTGACTAAAAAATAGCAAATTAGCAAAATTAAAGACAATCAAGTTAATGCATAGTTACAATTTTTTTAGAATGAGAAAATCCAAAAACATTTCTCAAAATTATTAATTGCAAATACCTGTCGCGGCAACGCAAATACCCAACTAGTTATATATACATGAAGCATGGCTTTTACCCTTAAATATATTCTAGACTGCTCGCCTTAAACCTACCAAACATCATGGGGACAAAGTTGGTTTACGCCGCCTTGAGTCCAAACTTCATGGTTGTGTCATGAGGTCCCTTGACCCGCTTTTCCCTCATCAACTCACAGTATTTGTCGCCTTTTTTATTTTAGTTGAAGGGTATAACGGTCATTTCATATATTTGGATTATTAGTCATATAAATCTTCTACTTTTCTTCCCTTTTACTTACCAAACCATCACAAAAACACACGCACACATCATCAGTGGACGTTACCTACCTTCATATCGACAACGAACACGATGACTTGTTATTCTCCTTTTCACCTTGTAAAAGATTTATATGACTAATAATCCAAATATAACCATTATGCCTTTCAACTAAAAACAAAAAGAAGGGGTCAAGGGACCTCATTGACACAAAAACCATGAATTTTTGACTCCCGGTGACGTAAAAGCCAACTTTTGTCTCAATGTGATTTTTTTGGCCAAGTTTAGGGATGAACGATGTATTTTACTCTATATTCTATTTACGTTGGACTTCTCCGCATTTTTCTAAGCCACGAAAAAACAAAAGGGAGAAAAGGCTAACATTCAAGAAAAATAAATCTATCTTTTAGGGATAAAAACAGTTTTTTTTTTTTAACTTTTTATACTCATACAGCCATACCCCCACCACCTATCCCACACTCAAAATGTCGCTAACAAGACTTCAACCCACAACCATTAGGCTTATGAGCCACTCACATACCACTAGACCAAAGACCTTGGGTAATAAATATCATCACTTAACAGCACGCTACAAAGGCTGTAAATTGTAAACAAGTTCAAATTGCTATTGTTTTATAAATAGATGTTTGTAAAAAACATAACTGATAAACCTAACATAAGAAACCAGATCAATGATCTAACCAAATCACATCATATTATACAACTTAACCATCAATGTAGCCACTTATAATGTCTTGTAACTAAGCTCTCTTTCCACGATAGCGTTTATGGGAGTCTCCCCTTGAAGCACTAGCAAATCTGTTCCCCTGCGAAGTCTGATTTTGACGATAGTTTTGTTGCGTTGATGTAGACGGACGTTGGAAATGAGGTTTAAAGTGGCCCGGCCCCGCCCTGTGCTTATGGTAGTCCTGTTGTGAATCATTTGATAAAAGTGACTTAAGAAAGTTTATTGATTGAAGGTTAGTTGAACTCCCGCGCCTTACATTCCATCCGCCATTTTCTGGCTGGCCAATATCAGTTTCTCTTATCATCGAAGTCAGCGAGTCAACTGATTCCAGTGGTGCATTGATCCCAGCTAGGCCATCATAAGATAATACATTGGCTACTGTTTGTATGGAGGCTGCAAGAAGCTCTGGAAGATCTTTTCCCGGATGTGTTATCTGAATCATAATTAATGTTAAATATTTTCAACGAAAGAAAGCAATATTTTCAGCATTGGTGGCTTACATTATCCAAACCTTTTATCAATGATTAGTATCACATATGACTACACAAAACCAGACACATTCCTACCCATACAAAGTTTTGGATATTTGCTCTTTATTGAGGCTGATTTGGGTTATGTTTTAGCTCTACCGTCGTATAAAATAAAAGTAGCTAGAAAACCACAATGGGTATATGTCGCCTTAAATGTATTTTTTTTATGCATTAAACGTCTTAAATCATTTTATTAAGATGATTAGATTATTACTTTTGAGATAATAAAATTTTGTTATCATATTTTCATACACCAAGTGTTTATAAAAAATGAATGTTTTGGACAAAAGCAACCTGAGCAACCGAAACCGACTCATACCAAAAGTTACTAGTTTTTGGCATGTCATCATACCCACCCTTTTGATCCTAAACAAAATACACTGGATATAACAGGACGAAAAATTGTACCTTGAACATAATTGCAGCAGACAACCTTTCTCTCAAACAGTAAATCTGAGCAGCATCCAAAGCAGTTGTCTCGAAATAAAGCCACCTATCAGCAATAACCTTGACTAGATTTTCTGGAGAAGACATAATTTTATCTTCACATCTCGTTGGCATTTCCTGGTCATCATCACCTTCTTCCTCGTCACTATCTCCGTCACTGGTATCATTATCATCTTCACTACCATCATCATCAATAGGAGCCACAGCAATCTCTGTAGCTAGTAATAGCATAGGAAGTGGCCCAACAATACTACAACTCTTAATATTCAAACCCGCATCTCCACGTGTTATCTCATCATATATGACCAAAGGATTAACATCTTTTTTCTTGAAAGTTAACCTAGAATTAACGGACTGAGGATGTAACCTAACCTTATCATTGTTAGCATTTTCTATCATAAAACATCTTGCGTTATTTCTAGGTGGAAGTAACCTTCCCACCATAGGATACAAACCAGCAACAAGAACTGCATGTATTATACCGATATCTTGAGCATTTTTATTAAACCGCAATGAACTTTCCGGAATAAACCCATTTCTATGAAGTTCTTGTTGAAGTTGCTTACGCATTCCATGTAGCATATTCATGACGCCTCCAGACACAAAATATTGAGAACAAAATCTTGCTTCGAGACCCTTGTGTTTGGCATTTTTCCAACACTCAAATGCTGCTATTATTGCTAATTGATCACCGCTGCCACCATATAATGAGGCCAGCTCACATTTAGCATCTGTTGCTTTCTTTTTATCATTAGGTAACATCGGAAGAGTGAAGGGATCCCTATAGTCATTGGCAGAAGCTAAAGTCAAAGCAGGGTCAAGACAATCCATTGATATAGCAAAAAGAAGCATCTTGCAAGTCAATGGATGAACTGGCATAGAACCAAGTTTCTCCCCGAGCTCTGTGAGTTCTTCATCAGGTGATAAAGCCCCAATATCTTGAAGAACACTAACTGCATTATGAATGGCTTCAGATACAGGAGGATCTAACGTTTTTTTCAAGAAATCTTCTATTTTGCAACTCGGATCAAGAACCTTCACCTGTCGGTAACGAACAATTTATAAAATTGGTTAATAATGGGTCTAGTATAAAGATGATGAAATGAATTCCAAACTCTTTAACACTTGCAATTTGCTGAAGCTAAATATAGACAGTGTGAGTAAGCATCACAAGTCATAATAAAGAACATGATTACAACTCAAATAACACGCGTTTACAACTTTTTTTCCTGAGATACAATCTGGGAAGTTTATATACCAAAGGACTTATGGTACCCCTTGTTGTCTGAGAAGCTCCCCAACCAAATGATTGTGGGTTCAAAAAGAACTATACTTGTGAGATAGTTTGTGGTGTATATATTGTGAGATAGTTAGAATTGTCGTTCAAAAGTAGAAAGGCTGTAAAACTATACTTGTGAGAGAAAGGGAATAATGA
Organism: Chrysanthemum makinoi; assembly: GCA_910596185.1. Taxonomy (NCBI): domain Eukaryota; kingdom Viridiplantae; phylum Streptophyta; class Magnoliopsida; order Asterales; family Asteraceae; genus Chrysanthemum; species Chrysanthemum makinoi. Next base: position 206,685,722 of record OU343219.1, on the reverse strand, counting down.
TTAAATGTTTTACATCCTTGGAATTGCAATGTGTAGAATCTAATATCAACATAAGATAACAAAAAACCATGGGCAGTACCATTACGAGGACAGACTGGGCATCTGCCAGACTGCCACCATCTTTTCATAAAGGCAACCATTACCTTTAACACAACATTAAATTCTTAAATTCTTTTAAGAATTATCCTCCTTGGCCGTCTCCTTCCTTCCCAAATTACTCAACAAAACATCAAATCCATCACTTTTTTTACTCTCCACATTCGAACTCATGGACGCAAAAATATTATCATCTTCATAAAACCGCGCCGAGGTCGAATTACCCATAGATTTACTTTTAACACCAGGCAATCCATCAAAAATATCTCCAGCACCATCATCAAAATCATCATACACTGGTTTATCATAAACAGGTAAATTCGAGTTAAAATTAACTGATTTACTTTTACCTTCAGTGCTTTTGAAAATCGAATCGTAATAATCAATATCTGATGATGATGACATGGCCGTGAATGGAGATGGACGGGTATCGGATTTCATTGGAGCGGATTTTCCTTGTGGTTTAAATCCGAAGTAACGAGCTAACATGCCGAAATCATCCATTTAGGTGACCTGGTGGTTAAGATCCAGATCTTGAACTATCGGTGAAGATAATGATGAATTTGTGTGACCGGAGATTGAGTTAGAGTTAGGGTTTGGTGATGGTGGTTTGTGATGGTTGTGACGGTGTTGTTTGACGGCCGTTGAAATCACGGCGTGTTTGTTTTGGTGTTCGTTGGGTATTTGATTTGATGGGTTTAATTTGAGTTTGTATTATTAGTTTTTTTATCATTGAGGGTGTTTTCGTAATTTTTAAATTAAGGTGTTGGAGTATTACAGTATTTTAAAATGGTGTATAGATTTTTATTTTTATTTTTATTTTAAATGGTTTGTAACTATTTTCAAACTTAACTTGGTATGCATAGAGGGGCTTTTTTTTATAAGACAAGTTGTAATTTGACTTGAGATATATCTGAGAGGTCGAATAACTTAATTTCATTCATGCATCGAGTTCACACATTCTTATGTAACAAGGGAAAAGAATTTAATTAGAAATGGACCTTTTAAAATTGATCAATAAAACAGCTCAATTGCAAAATTGAGCCCTATTATTAGCCAATTGAAAAGTCAAAAATTTTTTTTTTTTTTTTTTGCAAACTTCATTAAAATTTCATTTAATAAAAAATGTACAAAAATGGATGTGAATATTAAAAAATAAATAAATAAATAAAATAAAATAAAATAAAAAATAAGAGAGTAATTAATAAAGCTTTAGTTGTTAAATTTAAATAAATAGTATATTTACTGAAGTAAACTTTTTAGTTTTCATGTTTTTAACAACTCTATAAAACCAATTAGAATTTGTACACCCTAAACTTTATATTTTTCTAAAAAAACAACATATGACATTGAAGAATTTCGTTCAGAATTTTATTTTCATTTTATCTATCATATGCAACTAAATGTGTTAAAGGCAATTTTATTTTCATTTTATCTATCATATACAACTAAATGTGTTAAAAGGCAAGCATTACCTGCAAACATAGTTCTTCAATTGGTGTTCTCTTAATCTCTGGCACTTGAAATTCAGGTAATGAAGCTGCCCTAAGTTTTGAATAAAGATGGTAACATACTCCCGCTTGACAACGCCCAGCTCGTCCCTCTCGTTGTTTGGCACTTGCTTTTGAGATCCAAGAGGATTGAAGAGTTGAAACCTTATTATAAGGGTCATAACTTTTTTCTTTCATCCTTCCACTATCTATTACAAAAACAACGTCATCAATCGTTACGGCGGTTTCTGCTATATTTGTTGAGAGAATAATTTTGCGGCACCCCTGAGGAGGTCTTTTGAAAACTTTCTTTTGTTCTAAAGATGGAACCATAGAATGAAGTGCTAATATCAAAAACTTAGAAGAATCTTTGAACAAGGGACTAGAACTTAGTTTGTCTCGTGCTTTATTTATGTCATCCCAGCCCGGAAGAAAAACAAGAATAGCTCCTTCTTCTGAGTCTGTACATATTTTCCTCAGCAATTGCTCTATGAGGATAACATCAATTAATTCAGGGTTTACGTCTTGCAAGTATCTATCAAGTACAAGTTGTTGTTCTTTCGGATCTACTGAGTTTGTGTCTATATGTTTTCTTAGAATCTCAACAGCTTCTTTTTGGTTCTCATGTTCAGCCCATGAAAGTGCGGTTTTCCCTTGTTTATCTTGTAAATGGCAATTGGCACCAAAGGAAAGAAGCATGCACAAATCACCTACTCTTCCCTTCCTGGCAAAAACCATTAATGGTGTGACACCTGTCACAGAATGCTGAAAATTAAGGACTTCACCCGTTGAAACAAAATCTATCAGGGAATCCATCTCATCGCTTGTCCAGGCTATATTAATAGCCTCTTCAAGGGCAGTAAAATCAGAGTCCTCATCCATGCTAGTGTTATCAAGATGAGAAACTTTTGTTGACTTTGACTTTGCAAGCAAAAGCACATCCTCCAGATAGAGCTTATTCACCTGAAACACAGATGCAACAAGACTCGCTAAAAAATGGAAGATGCAAAGACCTAAAAATAAGATGATTTAGGATAGAGATAAAAAAAAAAAAAAAAAAAAAAAAAAAAAGTTACATTATAAGTGAAACCAGGGACGCGTATGACTGGGCAGCCTCCAAAGTACTGAGAAAACCGATCGGCATCAAGTGTAGCACTCATCAATACCTTAGTAAATATGATTTGGGTCAATTTCTTAATAGACATTCTATATTTGTGAACCAAAAAGTGGATCAATATTTGAGGAACAGTGGAAGATACTAACCACACGTAGTCGAGGATAGAAAGGAAGCATATCCCTGCAAAGAAAAACCCTTGATTACAACATGTTTGGATGCTAATAGTACTATAATAGAAGAATTACTACGGCCAAAGCTTATTAGTATGCCAGGGTTGTTCAACATGCAAGAGTTTATGTATGTGATTTAATCAAAGCAATATAAAAGACACCTGATGATTGCCAGCATAAAATCAGAGAAACGGTCCCTTTCATGAATTTCATCCTGCAAAATTTGTGACACCCCATCAATACCAGTATGATAAAGATGCATTTTCTATTTATAATTGTGATGCACAGCCAAAACTATTATGAATGATATTCTTCGAGCATGAAATGTATTTTCAAATACAAGAGCCAATGAGTAGGGTAGGATATAAGTGGTATAAACCAACAAAAAAGACTTGATTAATCTTCCATTAAAAGTGTCTGTTTTTGCATTGTTGCGGGTAATGTACAAGATTAGATCAATACCACAATGATGTGTGTAATGTCAGGAAATGTGTCTTTGCCATTCTTTCCCAAGGCTTCTTTTCCAGACCTAGAGTTGCCAGCTTTTACCATGACCCTCAACAAGACCCCATTCGTGCAAAACATAATAGATGAATGTCTTCCACCTTTGTTCTCCAGCCTTATCTAGGTTTTCACCACAAGAGGTAAGTTATAATGATAAGACAATATAAAATTTAAGGTGTCTTGATAAAAAGAAGTGCGGGCTAGTAAGAAATGTATGACATTTGTTAAAAGATTCAACGCATTTGCTGTAATATAACACCAATTTGTTAGTGACAAATAATAACCAGCTAAACACTCTAAACTGCCAACTAGAGTTTATTTCATACCCAACACTGCAAATATCTTGATTGGTCAGATACTAAGTGGCAAGTACAACGGTTTATTATATTAATCACTCCTTACTAATCTTGATTATAAAAATTACAGATGAACTAAGTAGGAACTAGGAACACCATTTCGAGAGAGCTTTAAAAAAACAGGTTTAACCACATAGGTTTAGCATGATCAAGCGCCTTATATCTCCAGTTAATCTAGTCCTGAACTTTCCCCAGCAAGTGTTCAGTGTTTACTACGAAACAAGCAGAAAACTTTTTTTTGAATGGCGAGACAATCTTTAAATTGACCTAGCTGCTACACTAAAAATGTAAAACAGATCTAAAAGCATGTCTTTGTCTTGTAACTGGGATTAACATTTAAAACTGCAATCCAAGCGCATACTTTTTGGAAACTCCTTGCAGAGCTAGTGGAAGTTGCCAATATGCATACAAAATGTTTTGTAACTGGGAAACTTGCTACTTTGGAAGCATCTAGTACCTCACATTTATCAATTTATGTAGTGAGGTCTTGTGAACTAAGATTGTTGCAAAGACATATCAAGCAAACTTCACTGTGTATATCGTTTTCTGAAAAATCCTGCAGTTTAATTGGCAAATTTCCTTTGTAACTTCCTTTAACTTATGTCTTTCTTTTAACTTTTGTTTCTTTGCCACAAGATAACGATTAAAATTACTCATTTTTAGTCGAGGAAATTTGAAGTAAAGATGGCATGTATATACTACCTTCTATTTTTTTAAGTTCAGCAGTACGGAAACACAAATTGCCATTCACTCTCCAGTTACTAATCTTTCAAGATTGTTTCTATTATAGCATACGATAACTGCAAATGACTACGCGTCTGGAAGATTATAGAACTGGATAAAAATATCCACACTGGATAATTTATTCACTCTCAGGGATTTAGGTACACACTCTATAGATGCACAAGCAGTAACAGTACATAACAGCATATGTATACCAACTTTAAAAGTACCTTGTATCCAACAGTGTCGCCAATACTTTCACCTCTTTCAGAAGATATTCTTTCAGCAACTACAAAAAATAAATAAACAAACGTATAAACCTAAGATAAATAGAGCATAATACACGAGATTGTTATAAGGATACCTACCTGATATTGCGGAGATCCGACGAGGTTGGGTGCAGACTATCTTACATGCATCACCTTTACTCCACATATAGTCCAACAGATATTGAGGCACCTGCACCAAAAGTTAGTTATAAGGATACAAGTGATTGGGCACATAAAGGCCATACAACTTTTTTAATTACATAGATAGGTGATCTATTTGTCTTCCACTATAGCAACACAGCACGTGTAAGATACTTCTTAAAATGAAACCACGGTAGTATTGTAAATGTGATGCCAACCTGTGTTGTCTTCCCGCACCCAGTTTCGCCAGATATAAGAACTACCTGTACCAAGGCAACACACACAAAGCTATTATAATACCAGTTAACAAACAAATCTCGCATTCTACATATATGCACATACATTAAGTATGTCTTAAAACAAAGACATGTATGGATGTACATAATCTCCCATTATTTTCATTTGTATATCCAATAAGATATAGATATAACATCTGTGATACATAAAGTGGGCAGTCGTACCTGATTAGATTCTATCGTTGATGTAATAACGTCCTTAAAGGATGCAATTGGAAGTTTGGATCTAACTTCGGTAATCTGCAAGCACAAATATATATCATGCAAATAAGTAGACGTTAATAAAAGAAGTATCTTGTATCCATATCTACTCTATGAAAACTTACCTGTTTCAACTTGAGATCCGATTCCATCCTAGCAGTAACCGATTCCAGCTTCTTTGCAATTTCAGCCTTTTTCATTATAGGTTTGCATAGAATGTCAGCAGTCTTTCGTGTGTTACCACTATTTTTATTAGAAGTGTTTGCAGTCTTTTCAGCCTCCCCATGTTCACCAGGTGGATAAAGGGAAAAAAAGTTTGTCAAAACTTCTTTACCCTCTTCTGAAAATGTAAAAGAAGTGAGATCACTCTTCGCTTTGGGCTTTTGTGACTTCCCTTTGAACTTGTAAACTGAAACACACCTTTTATTCCCTGTTTTAGACCTAGAATAAATCAGGTTCATTAGAGATTCCAAAAACTTGCCCACAGTCACAAATCTACTACAAGTAGACTACTAACTAAACTAAATGAAAAGTTTATTTGATAACATAAAATAAGAAGAGAAGAGGCTATAAAATTGTTTCCATGTGCATTACAAACAATACTCACCCAGTACTACGTGATTTCATTCCCATTTTTCTGCACAGCACGTGCACCTCAGCACGGTCAAAGTTTGATAAGTCAGCATCAAATGTATACACTGAAATCATTACATGGAAGTTGCATGAGTTTCAATCCTGTAGCAGCTAGTAAAGTAACAAAAACTGCAAATATGCTGTACATAACCAAAATAACTTCTATCATAATGTCTCATTGTTCAACTTCAGGGACAATGTCAAAGAAATACCTACTTCATAAAGATGTCCAGATATGTTTCACTGGACTGAATTGAAATAGAATCCTTTACACAGGGGGATGGTACATATGCGCAAGCGACATTGAATATTAATAAGCTTAGATAATTATATCCATTTGTTTTCCAATCTTTACTATGTCACATGGACTCTAATATGTTCGACTATCATGTCCAAATTTAGAGTTCCACTAATATTACTTATCAAACAATAAATAAACTAATCACCGGCCCATTTTGTCAAGATTACTTGAGCATAGGCAGATTACCAAAAACCATTAAAGCTAGTCTAACGTATGCTAAAAAGATCATCATCCTATACACTTTGATATTTTTCGTGATAAATCGGCACCACTAGCAAATCACCAATCCAGATACTGTTATTAACAAACAGCATATCACATTTCACATATCTAAATACCACCATAGTTGACCACTTAATCGCATAGAACCAGTCACTATTATTAACAAACATATTTCTAGGATCCTATGAACATGTCATAAATATAATTTCAAAATTTTATATAACATCATATATTCAATTTATTATTATATAATTTCACCGTCATCGTTTGAAGCCCTAAATTCTTCGAGTGTGCGTCGGATATGAATCCGAGTAGCTTCCGCAACCTTCGGAGGTCCACCGCCGCCGCCGCCGCCTCTCTTTCGTCGCTTCTTTGTTGATGACGGTGTCATTGTTTTGGATTCACTAATGGTACTCTCTGTGTGTGTGAAAATGCTTTGGGGTGATATAAGTCCCGTTTTAGGGAGGGGGTGTTTGTTTAAGCTTATACGTGGCTTATTAGTTTTTAAGTGTTTCGGCTTATAGCTTATTTTTTGTTGATATTTATGGGCATAGTTGTCATTATTCCTACGATTCTACAAAGCAAAAATGATCCGAATGGAATATCTTAGAAAGCTTAAGATGTTACAGGATCCCGATCTTTAGCGTTGGATCTTAAGATCTAATCCGGTCTGATTTTATATTTCTCGAACAGCAAACTAAAAGCCTATAAAGTTACGAATTATCTTTTAAAAGAATTAAGAAAACAACATGTGATTTTTCCTAAATATTCAATATTCATAATTTATGACAGCATTTTCATAAAATATTAATATAATTTTTTTACTCATAATATACAATAATTTGTAAATTTGAATATTACAAAAACCAATAAAAATTGACGTTGTAATGGGATCTTAGGATCTCGATCCAATCTTATGATCACGATTTTGTAAAGACGAAAACTGTAATCACCCGCATTTTTAGGATATTTTTCATTTTCGAGAATTTACTATTCACTTTCACTATTCATCCCGTAAAATTTTTATTTCACATTCTCGTAAGATAAATTATTTTAGTAATGACCTGAGAGTTCGACAATCGTTAGATCATTTTCGCAAAAGTTATTAAGAAAACATCGTTTTAAAGATTCGTTTTGGACGGTACACCATTTAAACATCACGCGAATAACGAAAATCAACCCTGACAATTTTCCTCGCATCAGATAAATTTTTAGATCACTCATAATTAATTTTAGAATTTTTAAGATTTATTTTTATGTTACCAAATAAGCCCAGCGCAGTACAAAACTAAACTTACGTTTTAAACAATTCTACTTACATCCAGACTTAACGATTCCTGCACGAATACTCAAGAAAGCTATAAATTTCATTATCATTCGAAAACCCATTTAATGTATTTTGTAAACTTTGAACCATTTGGGACCTCATTTTTGTAAACTCTGATATTTATATAAATCGAATGATACATCTTTTGAAACGACTCCATTAGAGTTCGTTTTCTATTGTTATGACTGTTGTGCCTTGAAGTAACACCCAGTTTGAATTCCGCTGCGTATCACGAAATTGGGGGTGTTACAAAAACGATCCTAGGTAGGATCCTGATCTTAAAAACCTTGCTTATGGGTATATATAAAATTGTTGTCAACTTGTGATACAATAATTTTATATAATATTGTTGTGATACAACAATCATATATACGCTCATACGTGTCAAAATAAACTACAAAATTATAATTTATGTTATATAATGTGAAATCATGTAAGCTCATAAGCTCACATATGAGCTTAAACAAACACCCCTTTAGTTAAAAGAAAAAAAAATATATAAGAGTCCATTTTGGTTATAAGTTTAGTGTGACATGTGAGATGTGTGTGTAGCTTTTAGCTAAACACGTGAGGGCCGTTTAAAATTGTGTTTTGCGATTCGATGCGTTAAAGGTTCATGCGTGTTGCAAATGCGAGCGCATTTTAGACGCGATGCGTTTTGTATTAAAAAATAAAAAAATTATATATGTGTAATATATTAAACAAGTAATAAGTAAATGTAATAAGTTTTCAAATAAGTCACTAAGATATCAAAAATAGATAAATAATCTATGCGTAAAACAAATAAGTCACTAAGTCACGACACAAATTGCTTAGAAGGGTTATTAGTCAAAGAAGTTACTAAAGTTTGCGCAAAAGTTCACCTAAGTTACTATAGTTTTTTTCGTTACAAAGATGTTACTTAAGTAAACGGGTTTGTCATTTGGGTTACTCAAAGATTAAAAATGTTACATAAATGTTCTTGAGGGTGGGCAGCAGGGTGATACTACCGGTTCCCTCGGTCCACGTCACACCATAGTTTAAAATGTTACAAGGAAGTTACTATAGTTTCTGGGTTTATTAAATAGGTTCTTGAACCTTAACAAAAAATTACTATGTTTTTTTTTTCTAATTTTTTTTTAATTTTTTTTTACATTTTCTCCTTAGCATATCTTTGTATATTTTCAGACATTTCTATCCGTTTTATCGTTTATGAATGTTTTTCTCTCTTGTCATACTTTCTTTACATTGTTTTACGTTTATGTACATTTTCTCCAGTTTCGTACGTTTTTGTCCATTTTATGCGTTTTCATCTATTTTTCGTTTATTTTCATACGTTTTCATAGGTTTTCATAATTTTTTATTACATTTGTGTGCGCATTTATATGCTTGTCGTTTCACGTCTTTTACGTTTTCATACTAGTTTTATGTTTTTCTACACCTTTGTATGTTTTATACGTTTGTATGTTTTACACTTGTTATGTTTTATCGATATGTAAAATGTGTATAAAACGTGTATAAAAGTAAGAAAAACATAAGAAAAACATCTACGAAAATGTGCAGCGAAAGCGAAAAAGGAAGTAAGAAAAGCGATAAAATCGTGAAGAAAACATCGAACGTAATAAATAAAAGGTATAAACGGACAAAACATATAAAATCGGAAAACGGACAAAACGTATGAAAATGGACACAAAACGATATAAAGCGAACGTAAAGCGGACAAAACGTAAGAAAACGGATGAAAGTGTAAGAAAATAGCAGCGATATAAAACAAGCGAAAACAATATAAGCGAAACGAAAGCGGAATATAAAAAGTATGAATGAACATAAAGAAAAAAATGGTCGCGAAAAAGCGGACAAAAATGTATGAAAAATTTTGAGTTAAGTATAAGCGGTCGTTAGGATAAAGGACTGGTGCAAATGTTTTTCAAATGGATTAGCCGGATATGGAACAACATTAGTCGAGGACCATTTTGAAATTGGACAGGAAAGAAGGTTAAAACATCTGAGTAACTTATATCGGTGACCAAACTTAAGTAACATCTTTGTAACGAAAAAAACTATAGTAACTTAGGTGAACTTTTGCGCAAACTTTAGTAACTTCTTTGACTAATAACCCTTGCTTAGAAATAACATTATAAACTCCAACTAAGGGTATGTTTGGCAAAAGTAGTGAGAGTGGCTGAGTGGTATGTGAGCGTTGATGCGACTCACCGCTCACGTCCATGACTTCTTAAAGAAGCATTGGAAAATTGGGCATTCCTAAAAAATAGGAAAGCTCACTGCTCTTTTGCCAAACGACTACTAAAAATCAAAATGCTCATATCTCACCGCTCATTGCTCCAAAAAACTCCAAAATGCTCCGAGCCAAACATAGCCTTAGTGTTGTTTTAAACGAGAACCTCCTGCTTTAGTTATTTTCGAATATAACGAACATGTAAAATTATTTCTAATGTTTGGATCTTGAATTCCATAATTTCTGCCTGAATCCTTATTATTATTACCAATCAATGCGGTTGAACGTGAACGATTAAAGTCCATTCGTTACATATACATGATGACATGATGTTATAATGTGTTAAATCTATACTTATTAGTTATACCAGTGGCTAACAATCATACTTCATTCATAACTAACTCAATAACAAAAGTAAAACTGGGAATTTTAGTAAAATTTAAATCAGTCATATGAAATCCTACTAAATTATTTAGCATATATGATTATGTATGATCAAAGAGTAATGTGAACTCTTGCACAACATGAAGCTAGAATGTAACACCCTCAAAATTTGCTCAGCGGAATACTTTACTAACTTTGGGGTGCTACGTATTGATATATCACACAAGGATGAGAAAACTAAATAAACCCATTCAATCACCAAAATCATAATCCAAACATAGCATCACAATTTACATTTTATTCAAAAGTGAAATAAAAGCCCATAATCAAAGTCATTAGGTCCAAAATACCAAGCTACTGCCATGCCAAGAGTCTTCCCATCATAAGCCAGATTCAACCATATCAATTACCTGAGAAAATATGCTAAAAGTCAGCAAAAATCTTATCACAAGTGCACATTACAACGCATATAGTGTCACACCAAAAAAATTATTACGCAGACTAAGTCATGCAACCGACACTCGACATCACATAATGGCCAATAATTCAGGGTCATTCTCTATCACGCAACAACTCGGCATGCTATACGTCATGGAAAGTCGGGATACCCAAGTCCAGATGTAATCATGGAAAATTGGTTGCCAAAGTTCAAATGGGGTTGTCAACCACAATAGATCTATTTATAACATTCGCGCTTCTCTAAGGAACTAACAGTTCATGAAAGGCAACCAAGAGATCCTATCTTAGCCTATAAGCATAATCGCAATCACCACAAAATACTTTCAGGTCCAATCAAAATGTTTTGCATGTTTCTCACCCTAAGATTTCATAAAAACAAGTAATAAGAGCAAAAAGGGCTATGAACTCACCTCGATCAGCAAATCAAATACACAACAGAATCAAATGGGTAGTCTCGTAACAACAAAACCCTACAGCACGATGCTTACGGCACGACTTAATACATAACAGCGCATCTCAAAACATGTCCTATAATTTTAATTAAATGCACTCGGTTTTCCATGGTCATTACACGTTCATTTCCAAATCGTTTTCAAATTTCAAAAGAGTTTTGGTATCATCAGTTGTGTACACAAAGACATACAAACTCGAGAATACTCACGCCAAAGCAAAAGTCAACAGAAAAGTCAAAGGCGTAACGATGAAGACTTGAGTCGAGAAAATAGACGGAAGTAGTCGCAGTCAATAGCAAAGCCAAACACAAACATTGATAAGTCGATTGGTAATATCCGCATTTACACTTTAATCCAATTGTATCATCATTTAAAACAATGTTGGATTTATGGTTTTATTAAAGAATTTGGAAAATATTTCTAAGTATAGAAAATTCACAAAACTTGGGTATGACCCATTCGTTTATTGAACAATCCCAAGTTGAATGACTTGATTGAGTTTCAATTTCCCTAATTCAATTTATTAATCATTAAAAAGCAAACTTCGTATTATTAGCATTTATGCATTATTCCCGTATTGTGTATCTGTTACGAATCGAATACATTAAATTCATTACGAGTCTAATATACTATATTCATATCGTATTCCAAAAGGTCCATGATATCCAAATTCTAATAACCTTCCAATAAGTCCAACAATAAATAGTCGAATCTCAATATCAATCCCAATCAATGTTGCAATCCCATGTACCAAATTTATTACCAATCGATATCAAGTCACTACTAACACAAATAACGGTCAACGGTTAACTAGGTTAGGCTAAAACTTAATAAGGTATTCGAACGAATTATTGGATCCTTATTGGATTCGTCAACCCAATAAGTCCATCGCTTATTAATCCAAAGCCACTAAACAAATGGTAAGTCCTTAGGATATGTCATGTGATAATAAAGTCCTTCCAATGCACTTGTTGGGCTCTTATTGAACTCGTCAGCTCAATAAGTCCAACAACCATATTTGTCGGTTCTATTAACACTAAACTAATCCGAAACTTATAATAAATCTGAATAAATCCAAGTCCACAATCAATCAATCCCAAACAATCTCGTAAGCCATAAATAGTCACGTAACTTGAAAAGTCCAACACGCCCTCCTATGTCTCGTTTTTATCATAAAGCGTCATGTATTTATTTTAGGAATTTTTTTTGTTATTAAATAATTATAATAACAATTTACTCTTATAATAAGTTTTATTATTTACTTTTTATCTTTTCTTTTTGTCCGAATTAATTCGAGTACTTTTATAAAACCACGCTAGTCGCGTAGTCTTATTCGAGTCTCGAGTCAACATTACATTAAAACCAAACGGACCCATCATATAAAGTAGGCTTCGGCCCACACGAGTCTAACCAAGCGGGCCAAAAGATTAAACCAGACGGGCCAAATTTAACAATGGGCTTCGGCCCATTTTAAACAAAACCAACCGGACCCTTAATGTTACACGGGTCTCGACCCGATTTCCAACCCAACCAAATAAGCTATAACGAAAAAGAAGCTTATACAATATGTCGAAACCATAAGCCGAATATAAGCCGAAACTAATAAGAACCAAAATAAGCTTATACAAGCCACACGAAGCAAACGGGGCGATGTAACGAGTTAAGCCGAGTCGTAAACAAGGTCGCGACTTTTTACACAAACGCAAACCCACAAGGCACGAACAAGCTCAAACGAATGAATCAAAAATAAACTAATCAAGCTCCCGTGAGCTTCTGAGCTCACGTAGCACATTAAAACGCAACACAAACACGACCTAACGATGATACCCACGTTTCTAGCTCATTTTTTTTATCTCAAAATCATGTTTTATACTAGGTTTGCACTAACTGATTCACACACATACGTTTTCGACCACGAAAACCGATTTACCAATGTAAGCTCCTGAATAATTTCATTTGTAATAAACGACTTAAACATGAATAAAGCACAGCTTAGAACATTATAATCATTGTTATTGCATATCATTTGGCATATGCATGTTCCACGCGATTCAAAAGCTCAAATTATACTGTTGTGACCCGAATAAAATTCCCTCGATCCTGATATCATTAATTATTTAATTATATAAATAAAAATTTATATTAAAAATATATAAGTAATAAAAATACATTTTTTATCGGGCCTAAGCCCCCCCCCCCCCCCCCCACTCCATGATACGTTGGGCCTCAATCTGATCCCAACTCACCAATTGTTTCCTTGGGCTTTCATTTGCGTCCGACCCAGTCATCAAGCCCATTTCCCCATTTGATCTATCGGGCCTTGCCAATTCATACCCCAAGCCCAACATTTAAAATACTTGGACATCAAATTGTGTTAAAAACACTTGATGTGTTTTTCCCCTTGTGCTATGAACCAGTCAAAGCAACAAAGCAAGCAACCAAAGACACAAAGTAAACAAATCAAATACATTCCCCCTATTGGTCTCTTGTTGCGTGTGGGTGTGTAAAAGAGGAGACACAAACATGGCCAAAGCCACCCTAAGCAAATAAAATAATACCCTAACTAGAAGCATAATGCTACACTAATCCACTTTGACCCCCTTACCCAATGGATTTTGTGTCACTTTGAAATTGACTAGGCAAGAACTCGTACCCCCATCTCTTGTTGCCATCCTCGCACGCCCAAAACAATCTCACATGTGCTATATTTTCCTTGGAACTTGGATGAACTAAGCTTAAAATAATGCTAACACCTTACTTGTTTCTCCCTTAAAACCGACCTCCAAGACTTAGAAAAATCTCACAAAGCATCTCACAACAAACTCTCTCAAGCTAAGTCACTTATAATCACTCACATCTCACTTATAAACAACACTAGTTCACTGTGGGATACCGAAGGAGAATGAAGGGAAAACGTCGCAAGACAAAGGGTTTATAAATCACAAATGTATTAACTAGCAAGCTGAATATGTTTAACAACTAAAAACACGACAAGATGTTAGTACTATAACATATAAACTTATTTTGCTAAGTAAAAACTCTCGACCCACTTCCTCTTTTGAGACCTAGTCACGTTAACATGTGTATATGGCATGTATAACGAGTTACACACTCGCTCGACACCCTTTTTCACTAAAAATACAACATGGGCACATCCTAGCAAACTTGTGACCAAATAAAACAACCCCAGAAACCCTTTGAAACCCCCCTCGCCTCGTTTCTCCTTTAAAACCAACACACTTCCGATAGGGCCTTAAGGCCCAACACGCGAGAAATAGTCAATTTCTATTGGGACTTCTATGGATTATTGATTCGACTAGAAGGACTCCTAGCAGCAAACTACCTTGGCCCAATGCCTTTTACCCGGCCCATTAATGAAAAAGAAATAAGTCATAAGCTAAAATAAGCTAAACATAAGCTTTAGTAAAAATGAAATGGTCTTGTGATTAGAAAATGTATTTTTGGACTTCATTTGCAAAACGTGTGATTCTAGGGTCGAAAATGTAAAGTTTTGAAAGTTAAAGGAGTTGTTATACGCGTTAAAACTCATGCATGAAAAGTCTATGGTGTGTTTGGTAAATATTTAAAAGTTAAGGGTTCCCTTTGTACATGTATGTTAATGCATAGAAAGTCCAATGGTTGGTTTTGTAATTATGCCAAACTAGTTGTAAAAGTAAAATATAACTTTTGTGCCAAAAATGAAAAGTTAGAAACTTGGAGGGTCAAACGTGTAAAAACCGATTTTAAAACATTTTATAAAAAACAGTTTACTTTTGGGACCAAAACTGTCATTTATGAAAACTTGGAGTATAAAACATTTTCGGGTATAAAATGTCATTTTCCCAAAGTTGAGGGACTAAATCGTACTTTTTGAAACTTATAAACTTATCACGACTCCATAAAAATGAATTTTGACAACCTAAAGCTTATAACGAGTATTTTTACGTCGATATATCATTTTACTTATATATATATATATATATATATATATATATATATATATATATATATATATATATATATATATATATATATATATATATATATATATATATATAGGGGAGGGTTAATGTGAGATCAACCTTAAAGTTGTAAAAATAAGATCAAATCTAAAAACCCACTAAAACATTTATAAATAACAATTTTAGCAATTATACACAAAAAAAATAATATTTTAACACAAATTAACATTTTAGCAACTAATAACGAAATAATACATGAGTTTGGATTAGTGATACACCTGATACACATTACACTAATAAATATTCCAAAACCTGATACACATACAAAAACCTGATACACATTAAACTTCTAATCAAAGTGTATCACCTAGGTTTCGTGAATTTTAAAAAGAAATATATCGAAACTTTAACAATTTTAGTTGTAGTAAATAAAAAAATTATTTTTATTGTAATGAGAGTATCTCTTGTCAAATTTTAGTTCGATCTCATTTTAACAACTTTAAGTTTGATCTTATTTGATCTAGATTATATATATATATATATATATGAGTGTGGTTAGTGTAAAAAGTGAGTTAGTGTAAAAAGTATAAGAAGGAATATGAGTCGTTCGATTGTATCACTTAAAATTAAATCTACGTATGAGATCATTTTGGGTAGCAAATGTAAATATGTAACTCATTAAATGACTAGGTGTATCTCTACATGTACTTATAAGGGTATGAAGGTCATTTCAACATTATACATTAATAATCACGTTAACAATTTTGTAGCTATCATTTATTAAGGAACCAATATTGAATTCAAAATGGAGATGCCAAAAGAAACGTAAAATTTTTATTATTCAAAAGATTATTATACCAATTAAAAAGAACCTACGTTATATACATATATGTTGTATGTTGACACATTTTATACATCCTTTAAACACATCATTTATTAAAATTGACACACTTTGAACACTTTTGTTTACGAATATTGGCATGTTGTTTTAATAGATTGACACATCTTTATGTATATTAACACAATTAATGCACATTCTTAAACATAGTTACACATAGTTTTAATAAAGTGACACATCTTTATATATATTGACACACTTGAGACATCATTAGACATATTGGCACATATTTTTAATAGAGTGACACATCTTTATAAATATTGACACATTTGACACACACATCATTAGACATATTGACACATCTTTTTAGTAGAGTGACACATCCTTATATATATATATATATAATAATTTTCTTGATATATATATAGTGGCACACTAATTTTTTTATGCATATGTAGTGACGCACTAACTTTTATGACACATTTTTAATTACTAACTATGTCTTTTATGACACTTTTATGACACACTTAGTTTAACAATACATTTCTAGTGACACACTAAGTTTTTTTTGACACATTTTGTGTGACACACTAAGTTTGTGAAACACTGAGTTCTATAACGCATTTATAGTGACACACTAACTTTTTTGCTAAATTATAAATTAAACATTTAGTCTTTTGACACACAAAACTAATTGTGCAGACACTAAAGCTCTAACACTTTGACAAAACTAGTAAAAAATATTGATACATAATTTTTAATGTCAACATAAAAAAATGTTGCAAACGTCGATATGATAAAAGGTTAATTGACACTCTTTGATTAACGTTTAATACTTGAAAACCATATCGTGAAATATAGACATTGAAATTCTACCAATATCTAAAAAGAGCTTAACAACACAACGATGTCATGTTATCAGATTACTTTAAAGCATACACATGTTTACTTAAGCATGTCATGGGTGAAATGTGACGTTATTAAGCATATTAAAAATTAAAATGGGAGGTTAAAGAGGCTTAAATTAGCATTAAAAGAAAAATGATTAAATGTCTAGAATACCCCTATTAATCAATTGTCATAAGTTGCACTTTTAACCCTTTTTATCCTTTCTACCATAACATACTTTTTATTTGATCCAAACTCTATATATATATATATATATATATATATATAAATAGGGTGGGGATACAATGAGAAGGAGCTTAAAATGAGAAGGATGAGAAGTCATCTTAACAATTGGATCTAACTTGCAAGATGAAAAAAGCGGAGTGACATTTGTGTAAATAATAGAAACTTGAGGGGCAGATATGTAGTAATGAAAATTGAATACATCAGGTAATTTCATAACCCAAAATTCAATCTCTCTCTTCCAATTCCCCAAATGAAACCAAATCATATCATAACACTAAATTCACTATCTTCAAACTCACGCTAATTTATCAACACAAAACCCTAATAATTTATGAACCAAATCTGTTGATTATCAAACCAATCGACTGCATCTCATGGTAAGATGGATCTTCCGGATCTTACACCGTATTTTTTATCGATAAACATTTTTACTGCATCGATTTGTTATTTATTTTTCTAAAATTGTGTATTTATTTATAAATTTAGCAAATGTAAAGAGTAATAGGATGGTTAATCCTGCTTATACAAGAAAAGAGGGAAAAGAAAGATGAACTGAAAAAACCGATTGCTGAATCATAAAGTAATTATTATATTTTAAATTATGATGCAGTATTTTTAATTTTATCATATATACGGTAGTTTTTAATTTTATCTCAGATGAAGTAGTTTTAAAGTTGTTGTTTATTTGATGCACTGTGCAATTAACCTGAGATGCAGTGACTTTTAAGTTGTTGTGTTTGAGTATGAATAGCTTAAACGTAGTTTGCGTTATGTGTGAAAATTATTTTAGGTTGAACTGAGATGCAGTAACTTTTAAGTTGAATACATGATGCAGTAAGTTATGTTTTCGTTGTTGAAAGTTGTCTTTGTGTGTATTTGTGTGGATGATGTAGTAGTTGTAAAGAAGTGATGCAATATCTTATATATTGTGTCAAATATTGTTTGATTAGGTAGGGCGCAGTGTGTTTTAGATTTCGAAAAGTTTCTGTGAGTGTATTTGAATGATTGATGAATTAATTATAAAGAAGTAATGCAGTAGGTTATGTTTTGTGGCAAACATTGTTCGATTAGGTAGCGCGCATTGTGTTTTAGAAGTCGAAAAGTTTATTTGAGTATATTTAAATGCATGATGCAGTAGTTGTAAATAAGTGATGCGGTAGGTTCTTGTATTTGTCATATAAGTCTAGATTAGCTCAGGCGCGTAGTGTTTTTAAGTGTCGAAAACTTTTTATGTATGTGTTACTTGATGCAGTTATTGTAATATAGTGATGCAGTAGGGTCGTGTATGTGACATATAAGTCTAAATTAGGTATGGCGTGTAGTGTTTAAATTGTTTGAAAGAGTTTGTGTGTGTGTTTGAATGCATGATGTAATAGTTGTAAAGAAGTGATGCAGTATGTTCTTGTATTTGTCATATATGCCTAGATTAGCTCAGTCACATAGTGTTTGAAGTGTTTAAAAGAGTTTGTATGTGTCTCTGAATGCATGATGCAGTAGTTTTAATGAAGTGATGCAGTAAGTTCTTGTGTGTGTCATATAAGTATAGATTAGGCCAGGCGCGTAGTGTTTTAAGTTTCGAAAAGTGTTTGTGTATGTGTTTGATTGATTGATGCAGTTGGTGTAATGTAGTGATGTAGTAGGTTCTTGTATGTGGCATATAAGTCTAGATTAGGTTAGACGAGTAATGTTTAAACTGTCGAAATGTGTTTGCGTGTGTGTTTGAATGATTGTTGTAGTTGGCATGATGAAGTGATGCAGGAAGTTATTGTATGTGGCATATAAGTCTAGATTAGGTTAGGCGCGTAAGTGTTTTAAGTGTCGAAAAGTGTTTGATTATGTGTTTTATTGGTTGATGTAGTATTTGTAAAGATGTGATGCAGTAGATTCTTGTATGTGTCATGTAAGTCTATATTAGGTTAGGCGTGCAGTGCATTACCACTTTTATTCTACTGCATCACATTTTATATTCTACGGCATTACTATTTTTATTCTAATGTACCACTCTTTATTTGTTACTGCATCACTTTTTATTAATGGAAATGATGCACTCAAAACAAAAAATTGATCGAGATCGAGCGCCCTTGATCTTATTATAAAGTGTGTTGTCTGAATGTGCAAAATTTATCAACTTATTCAGGTCTCTATGCTTTCATTAACCGTATATCCTACTTTAGTTAGTTCGGGATTATTGTTTGCTTGATCTGAGTAGAAATTTATTGAGTGCTGCTATTAAACTGTTTTGCTCACATGTTCGTTAGTTTGCATGTTCAGTGATTTGTTTATTAGTATTTGTAAATCCTAGCATCTCAAGTGTTAGTTATGGATTGCTGTTTTTGTGGACTTGGTGAGAATTTGGAGGATGTTGAGTTATCGATCTTTAATACTAAATTCTCTTCAATGTACCAATGCACACTAGTATTTCTTACGTGTGAGGACATAATAGGTTATCTTCCGACAATTTATTTCAATGATGACAGCTCAAAGAAAGTATTTCGCAATTTGTCCAAGAACATATCGCTCCTATGCTGAAAAAAGACAGAACGAATTATTTCCCAGAGGTTTAATTCAAGACAACTACATATTTTTATTTATGCATCAGTATATGTTATCGTACATGTGTACTACTTTCTAAATGTTTGACTTTATGTTATGTTTATTATTTGAACACAGTAGGAGGTAAACTTATGGAAAATAGTGGGGGACTTTAATCTTCACAGAATTACGGCTCCAGGTACACATGCATCCTCTACTACTAGAGTGTTAAAAATCAGTAATGCAAAATCTTAATGTGATTATGTTATGCTAAATTATCATGGAGGAAACTATGTTTTATTATGTACTAACTCAGTATGACGAAAAATAATGCTAAATGGATATCTAAACCAAAAGCTTGATCTTATTAAGCACGCTTGAATCCATTTATGGCAGATAACTAGTGAATTATGTGGAATTACTATTTTCTAAACTAGTAGTTAAGTTATCACTACCATATGTAAAGATAACAACTACTTTGGAATGTACGAGTATATCCTTACTAATATTATACTAATCTCGATATGAAAATTATGCTTGCTTTTGTAGTGGAATATGGAGGACTAGGTCTCGGTTATTTATATCATTGCTTGGCCATGGAGGAGATTAGCGTGCATCAGGATTAGTTGGCTTATCATTTAGTGCCCATTCTAACCTCTGCATCAATCAGTTGGTAACAATCAAAACTTTATATAACAAATATAATGCACTATGATGCAGTAAATATAAACACATTGTGTTGCACTAAACTAAAAGCTGTTTTACACATGCAGGCAATGACATAATCTTATATAAGATAATTTTTCAAAGAGTAAACAATTGATGATCGACACCGATGACAATGTTGTACATTCTTTAATGAATTGTATGTTGTCACAAGAGTTGTAACATGAAGATCATAAGGAAAAAGAAGTTTCAGATGGAGGTGATAAGAATAAAGGAGATTTAGATGAAGGTAAGAAAGAATGTGATAAGGAAGGTTATAATGAAGGTGATATGGATAAAGATGCTTATGCTGGAAAAGAAGTCATTGAAATAGAAGTAATTCATGAAGACTAGAAGGATTATGAAGAAGAGAATGAGGAAGTCGAAGACTATAGGGAGAAAGAAAAGTCAAGAAAAAAAGGAAGATGCATGTTATAAGGAAAATCCACTTGCTATTGTTGTTTACAATGACCCATATCAACATCATCAATGACATTTGCAGTAATGTTTATTTTATGATACTATCTGAATTCTACTTTTGAATATTTGTAGTAATATGACAAATCCTAATCTATATATTTTAATTTTTGTATAATTACCAAGACATGATTGAATTTTTGTTACACAAACTAAAATGCACTGAAGTGTAAATATGATGCAGTGAATTGTTACTATGATGCAGTAACAACATTATGATGTAGTAGTTAACAACATTATGATGTAGTACACTGTTTTACATGATTAAAAAATAGTGCATCAAAGTTAATTTTCTACTGCATCATAGTTTATCTATATCTCAAATATTTAGTTCATCATAGTTACATCTTTACTACATCGAAACTTACTGTTAATGTTGATTTTGAAACATTTATTGAATACATGGTAACAAATGTACACCCGAAATTCTATAAGTTTTTAATGGCCGAAGCTAAGCACGTAAAGTTGCCTTGGAGGACAACCTACAACACTGTCGACAGTGGAATATTTGTGATAAGTACTTTTTATTGTTTAAAATATTTTCTAATACTTTTGATTATTTTTTGTTTGATACTAGGTATTTTACTTCTTAATGATTGGTTTTATTTAATATTCTACTGCATCACAATAATGTTCTAGTGCATCATAATTTTAGCATGCTACTGCATCACAGTGTTATCGTACTGCTAAATCACAACGTTATTTTACTGCATCACTCTACTACATAAAGAGTTTTAATTTACTGCATTACAAGGTTATACATACTGATGCTTCTCAATGTTGTTATACTACTGCATCACAATAATACTTTATTGCATCACTGTGTTATTATACTGCATCATGATGTATAATGGACTGCATCACTATTTGCATTCTACTGCATCACAATACAATAAACAAAATAACATAATGACTTAAATAACTTAAAATGATCATATATCTCACAATCAAAAACATATCTAGTAAGTAAATGCTTGAATATCTATACAATACTTATTGATATTAAGAAAAAAGAATACTGAAATCATGCTCATATATGATTAGATCCTCTGAGGCCAGTTCTTTTCGGCTCTATTGTTTTTTTTTTTTTTTTTTCAATATTCAATTTTTTATCTCGAATCTTTTGCACATATCCTTTGTTTCCCATTTCCTTCTCTCAGAGCTCAAGACAGCTACACCCTGCATTGTTCCAAGCCTCCCATAAAAACAATAATAAATAAATCAAACATATTCAATATTTATCAGTGTAAAAATGAAGAAACTTAAATGTTTAAAGTTCAAACGTCATTTGTTCTCACTATGAAACCTACATACTGTTTTTAAAAACTACAGACTTAGGATCCCGTTTCACTATAAAAACTATCTACTATTTTTGGTTCTTTACATAAAAGAAAAAACCTTTTTCATCCGTCACAAATATCAAGAAAAAAGTACTTAAAATGAATGTACCGCTTCTAGCTAGATTGAATGTTATAGAAAAGATTGTGCATGTTCCTAAGTGCCTAACTAGCTGCCATAAGGGTGATAACGACCACCACCAGTAGCACCTCCTCCACTGCATTTATATAAACTAGTTTTCCACACCGCCTTTGTAACCTTCGTAATCACCATAATGACTGCATTCATATAAACTAAGCTACTTAACAACTGCGTCATTGTTTTAAATCAACTGCATCACCATCTTATATTAAGAAAATCAAACCAAACCTTAAGAAAAACTAATGAAACCTTAAGCACCTACTGCATCAGTGTTTATAAATCAACTGCATCATTGTTTATATATCAAATGCATCTATATCAAGCAAATCGAACAAAACTTAAGGAAACTTAAGTGGAGCTTTCAGCATCCGTGTTGTTATTTGTATCTTATGTGCGACTATAGTAATGAGCATACATATATATAAAACCCTGAAACATAATCATCGTACACAATTGTCAAGGAAAAACTAGCTCTTGATCCCCTTATTCAAGTTATTCCTGATTTCGTACTCATATGACAAAGAAAGAAGCATGGATTCTAAAAATAAGGCTTACCTCTAATAGATAGCGAATTCTTGAAAGGATACCCATTCGACTAAGCGGTTGCAATGTCTGTGTAGCCACCACAAGATCATCCTTTATTGTGTGTTCATCTTAAGCCTCATCATCCCTCGTAATATTCTCAAAGGGAAAAATATTTGAGGGTTTAGTGTTGTATTTCCAAAAGCCACCATGAAGAAAACCAACTTCGATCTTGGGTCTAATCCTAAAAATGGGAGTCGTGCAAACATCTTTCTCATAGATTCCCATATTCTGAATTTAAATAAAATCTTGTGAGTAACTATGACTTATGAGTTATGAGACAAACAACGACAGATAAAGCTAGTTGAGTATATTATTTAACCTAGGAGATATCAAAGAAGAGCTCATTGAAGTCATAGCTCTATACACACTGAATGACTCTTGCACAAGCAATGACCACAGAATTATGGTTATCATCAATACACATCCTTTGAAGTTATAGAAACGGGTCAGAATGAAAGAAATTAAAAATCAGCAAAAAAATTAGTACAAAAGATACAGTTTTACCTTTGCAATTAACTTATGGAATTCTCCTATTTACCTGAGTGATAAAGCAAGTTCCGGTTCTGCACCTAATGCGAAAGCCCAAAGAGCTTCCCAGTCAACAATTTGATTTTGATTACCAACTTTCAAAGTTGAGCGTGTCTGGTTTCTACAAATATTCTCTTGTGCTTTATAAAGTACAGATGCAATAAGATGCAAAGCAAGCGTTGGCTATCCAGGAACCTTACACATGACAAGGGAGAAAATCCTGGTGTTATGGCATTCCTTTTCTCCCCATACGCCAACATGTCCTCCACTTGGAAAATTCTTCCGATGATATTTCTTGTCTTGGCTTCATCCTTTAAGGTTTAGCATTCTTTAACCGACGCTTGTGTAACTTGTTTTGAGGGAACTCATTTACATTGTTCATTTGACACTTATAAAATTCAAACTGCAAAAGATAAAACAGAAACATGTTATATATTTATACTGTGATGCACTAGATATGACATTGTGATGCACTACATGCGTCATGTGAGATGCAATAAAAATAAAACTGTGATGCACTAGGTACGGGGACTAAGATGGACTATATGAAAATTTGTGAAGAACTAACATAAAAAATTTCATTGGGGAAATGATACAGTAAGCAAAAGATTTTTTTTTTATTACATACCTAATACATTGAAAAGTCGTTGTCTCAACCTAATTAACACGAATTTAATACTTCTTTGTATTATCATTTGGACAACGCTCATTCCAGAGCAATGTTTATACGAAGTAAACATCTCATCTTGCACATCATATAATAGTGTTAGAGTGTACAATCTACATGGGTCTAGAAAATAATTATGATGCAGTAAATTTAAAGTGTTGATGTAGTAAACACATATTGCATCAGCATTTAAGAACAACTGCATCGCACATACAGCTAAATATACATAGCTTTTATACTTATATTATAACAAAAACACTAGCCAATAGTCCGTATTTTCAACAAAAAAATACATATTGCATCAACATTTCAGTACAACTACATTTTGAATCCAAAATCATGGAATCTCTTGATCAAATAGGACTAGTTCCTATAATAACACAAACATACAAATTGAGGCAAGACTCGCAATATAATTATGAAAAAGAGAGATAAGGCGTTTTAATCTAACAAATAACTTTTTTCAACTCTCGTGCTTTCATATTAGCCAATGTAATACGGACATATGGTAGCAGCAAAAATAGCAGCACCATGATTTTATGAAGTATGAACTAGTCGCACATTTGCGCCAAAGTAGTAACATAATTCCACCTTGGTGCGAACTTGCACTTAAATAGAAATTTTTTTTGTGTTCCTTTTTAATACATTTTGAAACAATTGTACATTAGGATAAAACATGCTTCAATCGATGTAAATCAATTATTCTACTAAAATTTGATATGTAAGGGTCCTCCAACATTGTATAACGTTATTTATTAAATTGAAAGCAACACATACAAATTTATGCGAAAATGTACAAACTTGTGAATGAAACGTAGATGAAAAATGTGTAAACTAGTCAATGCTATCTGTATGTATACTAGTGTTATACTCCCTCCGTCCCAATTTAAGTGTCCACAATGGAATCTTTGGATGTCCCATATTAAGTGTCCATATTCTATTTCAACCAATGAGATGAGATTTTAGTGGGTAAAAATGATATTTGATTGGTGGATAGTATAGTTAGTGGAATTTTCTAAAACTTTGTGCATGATGTAAGCGGACACTTAATATGGGACGGAGGGAGTGTTAGATATTGGATTTCACTTACACATCAAACCATAACACAAAGTGGGCGTATAAGTGGAATTCTAGAGAGAGAAAGTTAGAGGTTTAGGGAACTTAGTGAGAGAAAGTGAAAGATATTATTATGAGCTCCAACTCTACCTTGGGAGGTAGAGAGTATTTATAGTCTTACATAAATCGCCACACAAGGTCGTGGATCGGGCATACGATGGGTAAAGACGTCCGTCCTCCACGGTGTTACTAAACAAAATACTACTTAACTAAATATAACTATGACTACGAGCATTCTAACGATTACATATACTTGAGGTGACCGACTCTTTAATACCGGAATTTCTAATTCCTAACAATCTCCCCCTAAGGGAGGTCACCTCAAACATATACTAAAATGACATTGAATACAATCGGATATTACATTAACAATTGATCTTGCATTCTTGATGTAGTACTTTGCTCCCAAGCTCGTAGTCATTGATTCCACTCATTGCATGTTTGGTTAATCCAAGTGGAGGTCTTTTCCTGATCCACGTGATAATAATGTTGAGCCGACTTTTGAGATCATCACTAATAGAAAATCTACGATACATCCATTGTGGTGTTGGTATTATGTGATGTTGTGACATTCGGACCGACATGCTCACATTATGGATCATGATATCTTCTCATCAGAGTAGCGAAAGCTTTAGTTGATTCATGATATTGGCGGCCGTAGCGAAGCATGGAGTGAAAATATCAGAGTCATTGATGCACTAATCATGATTTCTTTGAGATGAATGTGTTAGGTGAGCATGCGGCTATGGATTGACCGCTTCATTACATCAGCAAGCGTCGGGGTGTACTCGCATAAGGCAGTTAGCAATAAAGCGCACGAAAGTGTCTTTGATCACTTTCGATGAATTGAGGTACACGGCCCACGGTTCCCGTTGATCGATTACAAGTCTGCTGTGATCGGGTATAATTCAGAGAATTTCCTTGACGAGGTTTCGCTGCTCTAGTGTTCTCAAACCGGGAACGTCTCAAAGAAGACAACACGGAGTGAGTGAACGGCCAATTTACGTCACGATTGATGAAAAGAGATTTGAAAACAATCGTGTATTGCTCAATAGAAATTGTTTTTGCAATATAACGAAGGTTTTAATGAAAATCAATTATCAATCATAAAACACCTTTTGATTTGAAAAATTAGTACACGGTCGACGTGCTTAATGAAAAGAGTTTTAAAGCACAAAGACCGGTTTTTCAAAGGTATCCGTCAATCCATAACCGAACGGGATTGATTCAAAAGAATGAATCGCCCATTGTTTCGTTCGGTTGTCACATGGTTGATCGTATAATAAATCTCACATGCCACCTACCGGGAGCTTGTTAGATGTTGGCTCCAGAAGGCTTTCCATCTTCATTGTGAGTATGTTTGCATATCACTCGGATGTTCTGACAATACCACAAGGATAATGCGTAGGACTCAAGATATAATCTCTCTTTCCACATTGTGTGAAAACAGAGAGTCTTCATTGAAAGTGTCCTATTGAGATTTAATGATGATCTCGTGGCTCTAGACTCAATTTGTACATATTTGGATCCTATATCGGAGACTAGGGAGAGGGTCTCCTCCTTCAATATCAACAATCTCTAAGAGAAAGTCGATAGATAATGTCGGTTCCCCGTGAGAATGAAACAAGTCCTTTTAAGAGGAACTTGAGTGGTTTGGAAAGTTGAAGTGCAGTGCGTCACTGGGTCCATGACGTCTTGTCTTCAATATCGATGTTACCATCAGTAGCATATGAATTGAACCCGGTTTCTGCCCTAAGGTTGAATAAATGGAGGGCTATTTGTTTTCACCCTTTTCTCATTCAATTCTTTTTAATTCTTCAACCCCTTCAGTGCTTACTGAGACTTCATAGCTAGAACTTTGTTGGGTTTATTCCGATTACTAGCTCAGTCTCAGTCCGCTCTCTTCCCATATCTCATTTTTCTCCTTTTATCATCATACCTAAGAACTCTACACTAACTAGTGGATAGTTCTTGGGTAGATCCCTCCGGTCTCGGCGGATCATGGGAACACATACCTTACCTTATCGTCCTTATATCACCATTCAAAATGTAAAGTTGGTCGGTCTTTTGGTATTGTTCATCTGCCATAGGAACCAATTGAAAACCATTTGAAAATCAATCCGGATACTTGTGATATATTATCAAAACATTTTGTACCTGAATTGTTTTTGATATTTTTAGAATAAGTGCTCCCCCTCAACATGTGCATCAAATGTTTGAAATCGTTTTGCACACGGAGGCAAGAGGAAGAGATTACTTCTTTGATTACCATTTTCAAAAAAATATCAACATCACTTCCCTAATCGAATCAAGTAGATAAAGCATTTTGGGGAAGGATGAGGTTTTCATGATTTTGCTCCCCCTCAATATGTGCCTCGTTATTTGAAAAGAGTTTTGCACATACTAGAGGGAACCTGCACATTGAGATAAGTTGATCACGTTTCAAATCATTGGTTTTAAGATAGATGCTCCCCCTCAACATGTGCATTGAAAAATTGAAATCTTTTGTCACATGTGGGAAGGGCGGCATGTACGTCCTCATAAAACCATTTACCGAATTATCAGTTTAAATCCAATTTAAATCACACATTCTCCCCGATCACAATTATCAAATCATTTGAGATTTGTGATCTCTTATAGATTTAAATTGATTTTGAAAGCTTTTAAGGAGAATTGTGACTTGATTATGAAAGCGTTTTAACTGATACGGATCGGATTTTAAGACTTTAGACTCCATTGATAAAACATGCTTGAATATCTTTTGAAAACAATTTAATGCCAAATAACTTTTAATTTAATTGAAATCATTCTCCCCTCAATCAATGACATAGGTTGTTGATTGAGAGATTGATATTTTGACAAATAAGTCAGATGATTATCAAAAATAGAGACCGAGTTATTTTTCAAAGCAGTTAGTTTTCAGCAGATAAATGATTAAAGAATCAGAGCATGGAATTTTGAAAAACATGATAAAGTATGGCTCTGTTCTTTCTTTGAAAAAGCGGGTTACTGCCTGAAAATGACAATAAACCATTGTTTCTCTTTCTCCCAAAAATATTTTTTGATTATTGTATTTTTTAAAAAATTTTTTTTTTTTCGAATTTTTCAGATTTTTATGGATTTTGAAATTTTTATAATTTTCTATTTGATTTTTGAGAGTTTTATAATTTTGTATTTTGTTTTTCGAATAAGTATTTACAAGAGATAGATGAAGGAAACCTTTTACTCCTCGTCTTCCTCCTGAAGACGTTTGAGTGTTTCTGGTTGAAGGCTTTTCAAGCCAAGTCGAGGAAGAATAAACTCAAAGCGTTCTCTCGGAAGAGCTTTGGTGAAGATGTCCGCTAACGGTATTCGACTAAACAAAATAGAGTTCCACCACACCGTTTTCCACTTGCTCCCTGATGAAATGATGTCGGATGTCAATGTGCTTTGCTCTTGAGTGTTGTGCGTTGTTGCATGAGAGAGCAATAGTACTTTTATTATCACGGTACAGAGGGATTATGTTGAATTCAAAGCCATAGTCAGATAATTAGGATCTCATCCAAAGGATTTGAGCACAACAAGATGACATGGCTATGTATTCAGCCTTTGTAGAGGAAATAGAAGTACTCATTTGCTTCTTTGAAGACCAGCGCACAAGCTTATCACCCAAAACGAGCACCTCGATGTACTTCAACGTGTATCTTGACATCCTGCATGATCAGCATCTGCATAGGCTGTTAGTGACATACCGGTGTCCTTCGAGTACCATAGTCCCATATTGATGGTTCCTTGGAGATACCGAAAGACACGTTTAACCGCTTCAAGGTGCTTTTAGTAGGCTTAGCCTAATATCTAGCACACATGCACACACGAACAAGATGTGCGGTTAGCTGTGAGGTACATCAAGGATCCAATCATGCTACGATATTTTGTTTGGTCTACCATGATCCCTGAGTGGTCCTCATCAAGTTTAGTACGTTCAATCATGGGAGTGTCAACGGTGTCACGTGATACAAATCCAAATTTCTTTAAAATTTCATTTGCATATTAAGATTGATTAATGAAAATGCCTCCGGGACTTTGTGAAATTTGTAATCCCAAGAAAATGACATTTGTCCCATCATCGACATTTGAAATTTGGAACCCATTTCATTTGAAAACGATCACATTCATTGGGGTCAGTCGAGGCAAAGATAATATCATCAACATATATTTGAGCGTGAATTAAATGTTTGCACGACTTTACGGTGAACAATGTTGGATCAAGCTGCTCCTTTCTTTGAAGCCGGTTCGATGAAGAAACTTTGATAGCGTATCATACCATGCCTTTGGAGCTTGATTTAAACCGTAAAGAGCATTCTTCAGACGATAAAGCGAGTAGGATGCTCGGATTCACAAAGCCTTCAGGTGGCGTAGACAACTTCTTTAAGATCTCCGTTCGAAATGCCGTCTTTACATCCATCGATAGACTACCATGTTCTTACTTGCAGCATTGGCTAAGAATATTCTGATTGCCTCGATTCGAGCCCCTGGAGCAAATGATTCTTCAAAGTCTATACCCTCCTCTTGACGGTATCCTTTAGCAACTAATCGAGCCTTGTTCTTTAACACATCACCATGCTCATCAAGTTTCACTTTGAAGATCCACTTTATAGTAATGATCATAGCACAACTGGGCGGTACTAATTCCCATACATCAAGTCGATCAAACTCATGAATTTCTTCTTGCATGGCATTGAACCAGCAATCTTCATCCATGGCGGTTTTAACATCTTTTGGTACGATCTTAGAGAGTGCGGAGTTGAAGAAGCACCATAAGGCATCTGTTGCAAGTTGTTTCCGTGTGGATACAGGATGAGAGGGATTTCAATGATGTTGTCCAATGGATGATCGTGAGTCCATTTACTGAGGTGTTCATGTGGCGGTGGTTGAGGACTAAAGTAGCGAGTCGATGTCTCTGAAGAAGATGGTTCTGATGAAGATTCAGGAGCAAATACATTTTCAAATGGAGCATATTTAGGAGTAGCAAAGGGATTAACTTCATTATTGATACCAGACATAGTTCCATGATGTACTCGAAGTTTGATGATTTGTTGATGAGACAAAGTGATCGCAGTAGGCGCTTCTTGACTTAATGATATTGAGATTGAAGGATTGACGTCATTCACAGAATATGAGCGACCTCTGAAGTAGGAATTGTCAGTTCATTAGCACTTGGCTCACAATGTTCATCAAACATGGGATCAAACAATTTCTTTAAATCATCTTCTGATGGAGGTACATATGGAGTTTCTGAAGAAGAATTTGGTATAAGGGATGAACTAATAGGACTGTCTTGAAGTGCGGGTCCTGAACTGGAGTGTCCAGGAGCCATAGGACCACTGCGATAGAAACTCTCTCTCTGACTATCTTTATCAACCCATATGTAGACAATTTGAAGTGACCAGCGATAAAGAAAACGATATACCAAACTTGAAACTGAAGAAGAATTCCATGCATTTGCATCTTAAGCTCGCCTTTGTGAATTTTAACTTCAATCTCAAATAAGTGATAATTGATTAACTCTGAAGTAATCAGCTTGTGTCAAATGCCCAACACGTGAATAGGCGTACAACCGGATGTACGTCGATCCAATGAATGAACCGGAACAAATGATTTCTCGACATTAATGCATTCTTCCTAAAGGTATACATGTAGAGACTGATCTGGAAGATTCACCACAAATGTCTTCGGGCGAATGAGGTAGTCATTTTCCTTAATGTTCATGTGGTTGATTTATAGCGTGCACAATGAGAGGAACAATAATCCGTAAAGATTTGGCAAAGGAATACCAAAGAGCGGATCATCATTCAATAATGCAACTTACAATATCATGATAGTCATTATGAACGCCTTGTGAAATAACCGGAGATAAGGTTTCTTGAGAATTCCAAGAAGTACTTCTTAGATGGTGAACCCGTTGAGTCAATAGTGAGCATGAGCTTGAAGCTGGATGATCAACATTCGTCGAAGGTTGAAGGTACTCATCAAACATATCTTTGAAAACAATGAATCCCAAACATTGATTCCTAATTATCCTTAGTAAGTGAAGCATTAGGCGTTGGAGGAGAGTCATCAAAAATCAAAACAATGAATCCCAGTTATCCTTAGTATATTCACTCATAATCAAAAAGAATATACACTCATCATCATCAAAAATAAAGTCGTATAACCATTATTCAAACATCCATCATCATGTAGTATATTCACTCTTCTCCCCTCAAAAATTGCATCCGAAGTTGCCATTTTGATTTAGCAAGTGAATAAGAGTATACACCAATGAACATAGATCCACTTGCTGATTGAATGAGCGTGGGAAAACATGAAGCTTGTTGATGAAGAATGTAGATGAGTATGGCCATTCATGAGAGAATTTCTCTTTATCTGAAGATAAAGCGCACTGAAGAGCGTACACTTTTCTTTTCTTTGAAGAACGGGGCCTGAAGTGTTATCTGCAGACACCATAAAGATGAAGAACGAGGCTGAAACGATGTGAACAGACGTCATTGTTTAGAGCCCAGTTATATGTTTAGAGCGCCGAATCCAAATACCAAGGGCGACTTACGACCTGCTTTGGATAACTGACGAAGACAGAGAATTGGAAACATTGGATCCCCACGTGCTCATGGGGTCCTTTTGGTTAGCACAAACAATCTTTGAATCAGCAGAAACCCTAGATGCAATGGCATTATCCCTAGGAGCTGAACTAGTAGAAGCATCAGACTTAGTCAAATGACATTTTGTGCTTAATGGGATTATTCTACCAGTTGGCTTCCAAACCTTAACAGGCACTATTCTAGGCATAGTGGATCTAGCTAAGGAGTAAGGTTTGCCATGCGTTAATATTCGACCTGTGGGCTTCCACTGAAATCCTACATTTGTAAACACATTCCCTGTAGGTTTCCAGGATTGCTTAATCTCTTTCGCTCTCCAAACTTTCTTAACTGGGTTATGAATCTTAGACCTCGAAATAACACATCACATTTATCATGATTACCAGAAATTAAACATTTTTTACATGTTTTGCAGACAACATAAGGCCTCGAATTAATTTTAGTAAGCTTAGAGCTAATACTAGAACTAACACGATTCTTTTGGTTCAAATCAAACTTCTTGTCCCTATGGTGTTCTTTTCACTTCCTTATCATGATCACTTTTAGTTTGCGTAATCCTATCCTTCTTTGCATAGCTTCTAGGTTTTGACCCGCTAACTTTAGTGTCAATCTTAACATCTGTAGAAGTAACGATGGGAACATTCCTTGGCTTCACTACTTTCGCATTCCGGTCTAGAAGTCTTTGGGATTTGAAATTCTAGGAGGCACATCACTGGTTGCTTGCTTGAATTTAGATATGGAACAAGGCATATCAAGGGTCACATGCTTGGCTTTAGGCATAGAACGGATTTTCTGTTTGGCACTAGGCATAGAACAAGGCTTCACAGCTTTGCCTTTTTCACCTAAGGGTTTTGGACATGTTGCAATTACACATTCAAGCAGCTCTTGAGATCGTTTGGCCCGGAGGCAAGCAAACCTAATTTCACTATCAAGAGGTTTGTTAATGAAATCCTCTTCGACAATCTCACGGAGACATTCTAGACTATCCTTAAGGTGAGCACAGGAGTCATGAAAAGCATGTTCATTATTCCTAAGATGAGGAGGAATATATTTAACCGTCACAGTGTATTTGCAATCTAAGGGTGACTTTGAGACAACATTCTTATTGAAAACAAGTTGTAGTTTCCCATTTCCCGACTTCTCGATTCTCAATTTCCTTTTGTAAAGACGTTACTTTTCGTTATTTTGGTCACGGGTGACTTTTGTTGAATCATATAACTCTTTAAAATGTCTTTTAACTTTTTCATTTTCTTCTAGAAAACTCTCGTTTTCCTTTTGTAAGGCATTAACTAAGTTTTGAAGATGAAAAGTTTGAGAATTCTGAGAATCTAAAGGAGGAGGCATTTGGGAGCTGTCATATTGTTCTTTTGACCCTTTAATTGAGAGATTTGGGCTTTCAACTTTCTGATCGTGTTCCAATGAGCTTGAATCTGTTCATCACGTTTGTTAATTTGAAAAGCTGCATCAAACTCTGGAGCATTTGAGGATGTCTTGATATTTGAAGTTTTGACATTTTCTTTAAGATGTTGATATTTTAGTTGTAAATTAAAATGCTCAGACTCTAGTTTAGACAAATGTTTAACCAAATTGTCGTGATCATCCAGTTCAATTTTCTCAGATAGTTTGGAATTAGTTTTTTCAAGCTCAATGACACGATCATGGGAGACTTTCCGAGCAACAGATAATTCATGAAATTGAGAAGCATTAATGGAACAATTCGTAGCAATGTAAAACACATCTTGAGTAATACATTCAGAAATAAGATTCTCATTCAAGGTATGCAAGTTCTTCCTCTCAATCTCATTATATTTTAATTCTCGCTCATAGTCACTAACCTCAACTATCATTGCATCAAATTCCTTTTCCATTTCTTTAATATCTGATTTTATCCCCATTTTAAGACTCTCAAAATGATCTTTTAGTTGTTTAAAGAAAGGCATGACCTCGGTTAAATAACATTCTTTCATTTGCTCAAAACCCTTTCCCTTCGTTATCCGATGGGTGTGATCCTTTTCTTACAAGTTTTCTCAAAATCGACAAATAGTTGAAGAATAACATATTGGGTGATTAAGGTCTTGCTCTTAGTGGCAATAGTTCTAGGAACTAAATGCATTGGTGTATTTGGAGGATACACAGTCGCTTTAGGGAATTTCCTACAAGGGGATTCATTTCAACAAGATTTTCACTTTTGCAAGTCCATATCCTTTTCCGAACACTTGTTCGGGGTCAATAGAGTCGAGGCTTAAACATGTTTAAGGATATCCAATTTTCCTTAGTGTAATCATGGGGTTTTATCGTTATCTTGTTCTTTTTACACTCAGGATCTTCTAGCTTCTTATTCATTTTCTCTCTAGTGACTTCATCTGATTTCTTATCTTCCTCGATTGCACTCAGCAACTAGGTTTCTGTCTAGGCTTAAGGATCTCATTACCATCATACAGTACCTTATGAGCATTTCTAGCCTTTTAATTACCTCTGGATTAGGTTCCTCAACAAGGGGAATGCTATGCTTATCGCCTAAGACTCTATGCTTAGTGATCAAGTGAGCAGTCTGAATGGTATTCCCTTGTGTACAACTTATTTTCAAGCTTGTTTTTCAAAGTTTTTAGATTGGAAAAATCATTCAAAAGTTTTGATTCCTTAGCCTTGAATTCTTGCTTAAGCATTTTAACATTTTCTTGAAGTTCGTGTTTTTGCTTAGCCGTTTTAGAAAGCTTTTCTTGTAAGGAGTTTAACTCTTGTTTTAATACTTCTTCTCTAAACCTACTTTTCTAATAGTTGTACGTATTTGGACATCCATTTTCTGCTCACGGGTGGTCAACTCAAACTTAGCACGCTGTTCATAAATAGCAACCTGATCCTTATATATGTTAAGCTCGGTGGTAAGGGAATCATCAGGCACAAATGCAGCGTACTCATGCAGTTCATAATCATCATTTTGAGTAGAAGAGGCACAACTAGGTACAGCAGAAACATCCATGCAACTTACACGAGCATTGACATGCACAGCCTGTGACGGGTGCATCTCTATCTTGGGTACATCCGAAGCTTCCATGGAGTGTTCCTTTGCATTAACTTGCACGGGTTGTGCGGTGCACCTCTCTCTCTTGTGAATTTGAGCACGAAGATTCCATTTTTCCATTATCCGACTCATCATTTTTGTTGTCATGACATTCGCATTCAGCAACACCGATTCTTCAACATATACATTACCCAACTTATCACAACAATCTTTCAACCGCACGACACTCATTCACGTCTTCATTCTTTTGAGCAGATTCTTCAATGTACTTTTCCACATTATCCATGAGTTGGATAAATGTCTCAATGAAATTCTGAATTTCCATTCCAGTATGTTTTTGAAGGAAATTCAGTCAAGTGTTGATCGTGTCTACGAATATTCCCCACTGATGAATGGCTAAAATTGTTTGTAGATTACTTGAAGAGTTGCACTGGAACCATCCTTTTGAACCTCTTTATTGGTAAGTTGCAGCTTTAAGTGTTCTAAGTTCAACAACAAGCTTCTTTTCAATGTAGGTAAGTCTGGCGGGAAAAGAGCACTACATGTTCGATCCCCTATGGATACAGATTGTATGAGGTGCGGATGAAGTAGCCGA
The DNA here is from genome assembly GCA_910596185.1 of Chrysanthemum makinoi. Lineage (NCBI taxonomy): Eukaryota > Viridiplantae > Streptophyta > Magnoliopsida > Asterales > Asteraceae > Chrysanthemum > Chrysanthemum makinoi. The sequence continues at coordinate 206,650,091 of OU343219.1, read as the reverse complement.
TATGGCTCAATGCTGCATTCCATTTGCGTGGCATTCTCATTGTACTCTGAACATGAAGATCTCACATCCTCATTGTTCAATTCAAACATCTTTAACCGCTCAGGGTAGCATACTTTATCATTGTTGTCCACACATCATACAATTTAAGCACTTCTGAAATCACTGGGTCAGTAGAGTAAGACATGATGTGGTAGAATGCACAGGATTTTACAAGTCTATGATTTAAACCGAGAAATAGAATCTTTCTCGGGATTTTACTAAAATCAAGACCAAACCGTTAAGCAATGACCAATGGAATGTGTTAAGATGATTGATGGATTGACACAATGATAGACAATTGTGTGTTAGGACTTATGATTGTTTGTGGGATAAGCAGAGATGTTGTTTGGTTGAGATTTGGATTGGTTTATGCACGATTTTCCCGAGAAATTTAGGTCTAAAAACATAAAAACCTCAATAACTTCTGTTCAGAGCGGATTTAGCCCTCGAAGGTTGACCCAAATGAACTTTAGTTAATTCGGCGTGTCATTCTCCTCGTTCTCACGGTCGTTTTGATGGGTAGAACGCTGAAACGAGTTACGGAACAAAAGTTATAGCGGTTTGAAGTTTTGTCGGAAAAGTCAACAAGTCGCTAAGAATTCTTGAACCAAGTCGCTAAGACCAAGTCGCTAGGACCCAAGTCGCTAAGTAACAACTCGCTAAGCTCCAAGTCGCTAGCAAAATTTTGACAACAAGTCGCTAAGAACTAAGTCGCTAATTTGTCAAGTCGCTAAATAGCAACTCGCTAGGTACCAACTCGCTAACACCAAAACGCTAACAATTTTGGCGCAATTCGCTACTCAAGTCGCTAAAACTTCAAGTCGCTAAAGAGCAACTCGCTCTGAGACCAAGTCGCTACCACCAAGTCGCTACCTGTAGTGGAGAGTCCACTACTTGTACTGTTAATCGCTAGGTCTAAGTCGCTAGCTCCAAAACTGTAACTCGCTACAAAATTGTGAAGCAAGTCGCTACGAAGAAAAACAATCCGTGGCTCAAGTCGCTAGCAAGAAAATCTCAAAAACACCACTTTTCAATCCAAAAACAACCCAACCACGATGATTCAAGCTTACCAAATCAAAACCTAAACCCTTGTGATGATTTTAAACACAAAAGTACTATCAAAATCCAAACTTTAACACTAGAAATCACCCAAATGATGCACAAACCACTAAACTTTTTCAAACTCAAAAACCACCTAAAAACCACTAGAAATCCAAAGATGTGTAAGATATGATCTAACCATGGCTCTTGATACCAATTGTTAGATATTGGATTTCACTTACACATCAAACCATAACACAAAGTGGGCGTATAAGTGGAATTCTAGAGAGAGAAAGTTAGAGGTTTAGGGAACTTAGTGAGAGAAAGTGAAAGATATTATTATGAGCTCCAACTCTCTACCTTGGGAGGTAGAGAGTATTTATAGTCTTACATAAATCGCCACACAACGGGCTGTGGATCGGGCATACAGTGGGTAAAGACCCGTCCGTCCTCCACGGTGTTACTAAACAAAATACTACTTAACTAAATATAACTATGACTACGAGCATTCTAACGATTACATATACTTGAGGTGACCGACTCTTTAATACCGGGAATTTCTAATTCCTAACAGGGAGTATAAACAATACATATCCCAAAGATTCTCTTCATCATCAAAACTTCACTCTTAACCTTGCTATCTATATATACTACAAATGAGAATGTGACAAATAAAATGTTTCTTTTACATTAGTACTAGTAGTTATAGAGTTTGATTTAACATCCAAAATCAAAATTTAGTGGTACTTTATAGGGTTCAATTTACACATTTTGTATTTATTTTTTTCAGATCTATTTTGGCCACAAAAAAAAAACAAAAAAAAACAAAAAAAAAATAAATAAATAAATAAAATAACCTGTTGCATCAGTATTTCATAACAACTTTATATACATACAACTAAACATACAAGTTTTTTCCACTGAAAAATGACTAAAAAAATTAAAGATTTAAAAGCTGATACATCACAATGTAAATTTAGTGCATCAGAGTTATAAAATATCACCAAGACATTTTATCAAACACCTTATGTGCAGCTTTACTATAAACATTTTGTATTTTTTTTCAGATCTCGACACTTTGAATATAACATACTTATATCAATAACAACAAAAACCAAACAAATTATTCAAAATAAATCAATGAACATCATATATATGCAAACGAAAATCAGTATATCCATATTAATTAAAAGTAAAAAAAAACGTTACATACAAATTGAATAATTAATGGTTACATCTTCGGGGGGAAGCAGTGGTGAACGGTCGGCTGATGCAAACGATGGGGAAGTTGGTGATGGATGGTGGGGAAGAAGGTGGTGAATAGTGGTGAAGGCTAGATGACAGTGGATCAAAGGAGGAGAACAGGGATGGAGGGAATGAGAAAGGCGTAGGTGTTAGCTAAGCAGAGAATGAAGAAGAAGTGAAGAATGAATAGGGATAAAAGGTTTTCATATGGTTGGACGTGAATGACGAAAATACCCCTAAGAGTATTAGAAAAGGCGGACTAATTAGGACAGTGTGACTCATAGTGGCTTCCCATTCTTTTCATTTTAAACATCTTTTCATTTTAACCCAAACCTATATATATATATATATATATATATATATATATATATATATATATATATATATATATATATATATATATATATATATATATATATGTATATATATATATGTATATATATATATATATATATATATATATATATATATATATATGTATGTATATATATATATATATATATATATATATATATATATATATATATATATATATATATATATATATATATATATATATATATATATATATATATAGTGTAAGGTTATTTTCAGAACCAATAAAAATGCGAGAACTGCGAGAACCACCTTTTTACGCATAATAAAGCATAATGTACATCATATCAATGCAATATGGCATTTTTGAAAATATGTACAACTTATTTTAGAAAAAATAAATAAATGAAGGGCAAATTAGGTATTTTGATTTTCCATAAAAATAGCATTAGATTTGAATAGAAGTCAGTTAAAAAAAACTACCTACTACATGTTACTTCATTCTATTAGATCTAGGAAAAAAGCTATATTTATCATTCAAAACCCTAACCACCCTCCATAACATCCCAGCCGCCTCCCTCTATTATCAACACCAACGCCACGGTTCTTTAATCCACCTAGTAATCCATCGTTCTCTAAATTAAGTAGAGATTACCACAAATGTTTTCATGAATTTGGTAACCGTACGTCGTCTTTGGGAACCACAACAAAACATGTATCCACACAAAAAAAGATTACAGATCGAAAGGAATAATTATATTATATTTAATGGTGCACTGATCAAAAGCCATGATTAAGTCACAGGTAGGGAATTTATTGTGTAAAAGTCTTTGTTCAATTGAATCTTTTATGGATGCAGTGGTTTTCCATTTTTGTTTTGAAGTGTTTTTAATTGTTTGATAGAACCACAATAAAGTCAATGTTTATGTAAATTATTATAAAAGTATTTGGGATGCAGTAGTGTTTCACAAACTTTTATAAGCTTTTAAAATTGTCTTTGGGTTTCGAAAATTGTTTCAGGGTAGAACTTGCTTTTTTGTTGCTTTTAATATGAATGACGTATGCATTTACATTCTTATTTTGATTTTAGATGATATGAACTTGTTTTTTTGATGTTTTTTGTAAGTGGGATTTTAATTTATATTTTAATCCAACACATGTATACTATAACGTTGTGCACTTTTATTTATTTATCATGAATTGTGTTTTTTAGTTGATGAAATAATTGTGATGAAGATAGGTTGTATGGGTGAGATATGTGAAAAGTGATTTATTAATTTTACATGGATATCATAAAGCAAATGACATAAAAGGTTGAGAAATTAAACAAATTTTGTTATTTTACATGTTTGGTTTGAAAGTGCAAATATGTTTATTTTGTGCATATGTGTTTACTAGTTCTAATTTAAGGAAACACTTGTGTTTTGTGGTTGATATAAAAGCAGTTTTTATGTCTAGTAAAATCCGTAAAATCAATGAAAGAGGGTTTGCATATGTGTTTTATGGGTGGTTAAAAGTTAACAAAGGGTTGTGCATATGTGTTTTAAGGTTCATATAAACCAAAGATGAGGTATGCATATGTGTTTTAAATTTTGCATATATGTTTAGTTTGTACATATGTATTTGCTAGTTGTTTATTTTTTTTTTAAATAATAATAGTTGCTTGTAATTTCAGGTATTGGACATCTTTGATAAAGATCGATTTTTGAACAAGACGAGGAATACATGCGCACGCCTAAAAAATGAACCAACTATTAAAGTCATTGTATTATGCACATGTGCACGCTTCATATACTTGTAATAAAACATATTTATGTAATATTTTTAATAAATTTTTGTTGTTTGTATAATATTGCATAAATGTATTAATAAAGTTTTTTTGTTTGTCTACATACTTATGTAATATTTTTTATAGATACATGTGCAAGTACAAAACACCTATGTATAAACGGAAAATACAATTATCACATAATGCAAAACACATGTGCACACAATGTAAAAAAAAAAAAAAAAAACTAGAATTACGGGAACTAAAAAAACGTTTTTTTGTAAAAAAAAGAATCAAATATATAAAAAAGTAATTTTACCATTATACCCTTTTGAATTAAATAATAAAAATTAATATAAGAAAAATATGATTGGTTGATCTTTTTTGGTTCTGAAAATAACCTTCCATTACTATATATATATATATATATATATATATATATATATATATATATATATATATATATATATATATATATATATATATATATATATATATATATATATATATATAGTGAAACTTTATTTTCAGAACCTACTTTAAATGCGAGAACTGCGAGAACCACTTATGAACCATTAGATTATTTAATCTATGGATGAGATGACTTGTGCAAATAGTGTAATTTATATAATTAGAAGGGAATTTCATATAATAATTTTCCAATAACTGCCACACTTTTTTAAGATTCATTTAACAGTTAATTCATCTTTTCTCTCACACATATCTTTCTCAAACCCTAATTCACTTTTATTAGCCACCACAATAATCTCTTGAAACCACAAAATAGAAAAATAAAAAAACCATTGCAAATCTGACAACCGCCTACCACCGACGAACGACGAAAACCTCCTACAATATTTGACGACAAATGACGCGATCCGGCGTTCAGATCTATAATCCAACATTTGGTTAACCTAGGCGAAAACCATTGACTGGTAAATAACATGAATTTGAAGATCAATGAAGCCAATTTGAAAATTATTTTCTGTCATCGGTTAGTAACCATTTTAATTCTTTTTAATAGGTTTTATTAAATTGATTTAGATTTTTTTGCTTCTATGCTGTTTCCCACGTCACCAAGGTACCTACTCAATTTAAGAATGTTGGTTTTTGTTTTCATGGTGCATAGCAACTAATTAATCAACCTATTTGCTTTTTTTTTTCATGCTTATAACGTTTATAGTATATAAATCTGGAAGGTGTTTTCATACTGAGATTGGTTTTTAATGTGAAATAAATATTAGCAATTTTGTTATATGATCTTAGCAACAAGGGTGTTAACAAATTTGCATTTTTTTATATGATGTTTAATGTTATTTGTGTCGTCATGATTGCTAAAAAGTTCTGATTGTAATGATTTTTATATGCAGTTTGTGTGAGTATTAGGAATGATGTGTTTTGTTAGTAAATTTTAGTAAGATAAATTTTGAAAGTATAACGAGCTGTTTAGTATAGTGGTGTGCATATGTGTTTTTTGGCTTTTACAAAATCAATAAAAGTGACGTGCATATTTGTTCAAGGTTGATATATAATTATAATAGAATGGTGCATATGTGTTTTACAGTTGATATAAAATCAAGCAAAATGTGTGCATATGTGTTTATGGTTGATATAAAATCAATGAAAATGTGTGCATATGTGTTTTAAGGATTATATACAATCAAGGAAAGAGTAGTGCTTATATGTTTAGATTGTGCACATGTGTTTGCTATAATGTTTATAGTAAAAAAAAATTATATCATTAATTCTTAAAAAAAAATATATATCATTGCACACCCTCACCAAAAGACAGAATTTGATGTAATACTTAACTCCGCCACCATCATCGGAATCTGTCGGAGGTCTAACCATCGTCACCATCTACGAAATCTGGTTTTCACAATGTGTATCAAATAGTTTCGTTAAGCCCAATTCTAGTATTTAAGTTGTTTTTTATGTATGCATCAGAATGCATTAATTTGTGAATCACATGTTTATCAGATTCACAGCTTTAATATGAAGTTTCATCTCATGTGTATCAATCTGAAAACATTGAACCACGTGTGGATTAGTTTCATATCTTGACAATTCATATCTTGACAATGGAGATATGCAAATTTGTAAGTAAGGTGATGTATCAACGGGTAGTGTAATTTTTTAAGCAAGTAGTTGTCATGTAGTGTATTAATAAATAAATTATTGTCTATCATTAGTTTTTATAACGAGTGTTCTTTACTTCTTGAATTTATTAGTAGGAAAGGTTCGATTTCATTTGGAGCACAATACTAAACAGTTATGCTACTTCGCTTCAATTTTGATTCTAATCTTTCATTCAACTGTTACAAATATATTACTTTAGTAGACATGGCTACGAGTTTAACCTAAAATTGCACCTAATATCGCGTATCAATCTAGATAAGCTGTGCATCTTGGATTTGTATATTATATAAATTTTTAAAGAAATTTCGTTCATGATTGTTTGTTTGTGGTTTAATTGTTTTTGTGCATACTTGTTTCAGATTGATTGATGAAGATGATGATATCATTTAAGATCGGGAAGTGGATGAACACGATTATACATGAAGATAATTTGCGACTTTTGGAGATACAAAATTATTGCATGTGTTTTTGTACTTGTAATCAAGTGAAATGTAACATTTAAGTATATTAATCTTGTTTTTCTTTTTATAATGATTTATGTTCTTTAATTTGTGTTTCAAACTTTCAAAAAAAATAATGATCATATATAAATATTGGTAGGTTGATAAAAAAAGTGTTAGCTAAAAAAAACATGTATGCGCATTGACTAATTGAAAACATGTATGCGCATTGACTATTTGAGGAAAAAAACATGTATGCACATTTGCCTATTTTGAAAAAAAAAAATGCATGCTCCTTGAGATTTCTAAAATAATGATTAAAAATAAAATAAAAACATGTATGCACCATGACTATTTAAAAACATGTTAGCAAAAAAAAAAAATCCAAATTTTAAGATTTATAAAAAACCGGAATTATAAAAAAAACAAAAACAATATGAAAATGTCTTTTACTATTATACCCCTTTGATAAATAAAAATAACAAAATGCTATGAAGCACTAAATGATGTACATTGTGTATTATTAGTTGTAAAAAGGTGTTTCTCGCAGTTCTCGCACTTAAAGTAGGTTCTGAAAATAAAGTGCCTATATATATATATATATATATATAGTGGTGATTCAGTGAGAAGTAAATTAAAATAAGAAGTGGTGAGAAGTGACCAAAACCACACATTTGAGATGCAACGACATGCATTAGATGCATTTCTATTCATATAGATGTAACATCTCGAGTTTCGAAAGTTAATTTGATATATAGATGGTGCAAATTGATTTTCATGATTTCGGCACGTGCAGAGGAACACACTATGGTGCGTTACTTAAAATAAGAAGGAATAAGAAGAACTATAACCGCAAATACGAGATGCACCGACCTAAATTAGATGCATCTCTATAATCTTAGATGCATTATAAGTCACCATAGTGTGTTTTCTAGCTTTTAATCGATGCATATCATTATATTAGATGCATTTCATGATTTCTCTTGTTTTGTTCCTCGCGCGTGCCAAAATCATGAAAATCAATTTGCACCATCTATACATCAAATTAACTTTCGAAACTCAAGATTTTGCATCTATATGAATAGAAATGCATCTAATGTAAGTCGTTGCATATCAAATGCGTGGTTTTGATCACTTCTCACCACTTCTTATTTTAATTTACTTCTCACTGAATCCCTACTCCATCTCTCTCTCTCTATAGATATATATATATATATATATACATATATATATATATATATATATATATATAGAGAGAGAGAGAGAGAGAGAGAGAGTTTGGATCATTTAAAAAGTTGATCTCAAGAGAAAAGTGAGAAAAGTAATCTTAACCATTGGATCACCCCCTCTTCCCCTCCTTTTTTTCACACCAAACTACAGGGACCTAATTGTATTTTCCTTCATTCTTTAAGGAGGTTTTGAAATGACTTGTATATATATAGAGAGAGAGAGAGAGAGAGAGAGAGAGAGAGAGAGTTTGAAATGACTTTAGATGACTTGTATATATATATAATTGTATTCTTTAAGGAGGTTTTGAAAAGACTTGTATATATATATATATATATATATAGAGAGAGAGAGAGAGTTTGGATCATTTAAAAAGTCGATCTTATAGGAAAAGTGAGAAAGTAATCTTAACTATTGGATCACCCCTCTTCCCTCCTTTTTTCAATTTGATGGATCGTTTTAATTTGAATTGATTAACTTAATAAATTCTTAATTAATGTATAAACTTTATTAATTAAGCATCTGATATAATAATAAACTATGTCTAAATAATGTAATCGTTTTAATTTGAATTGATTAACTTAATAAATTCTTAATTAATGTATAAACTTTATTAATTAAGCATCTGATATAATAATAAACTATGTCTAAATAATGTAATATAAAAATTATAATATTAAGAAAGAATATTTCACTTATAATTAATAATTTTTCAACTTCAATAGATAAAACTATTAATAATTTTTCAACTTTAATTAATAAAACTATAATATTAAGAAATAATATAATTAAAATTTTCTCAACTAATTTAAACATATCAAAAGATTATAAATGAGACCTTTATTATTTGTTTCTGAATTATTACAAGGAGATTCAGAGTTTACAGAAGAAATATTCTGAGATATAGAAGAACTTGGGGATATACAAATTTGGAAATCTAAGGTTTTGGAACATTAAGTGGTGGATAATATAATTGATTCTTTTTTCTTCATAAAATGAAGTCTGCCTCTGAACTATGAGAGTCTTCATTATTTATACTTGAACTTCTCGGTTACATTCCTTGTGATGACTGCCAAACACCGGTTATTTTCTTCATTATTGTTGATGACTTACAAATGCCGGTAATATCTTCAATCAAAAAGCTTTTTATAAAGTCTCTTGTTGGTATTCAAAAAGTCTTCAAAAATATGCTGCACTATCTTCAATTATCAAACCTTTGTCGGCCATACTTCTTTCTTTTATAAAGTTGCTTGTCTTCATTATAAAAGTGGATGATCAATAATTATGCTGCACCATTATTCTTTGTCGGCCATATGAACAATTATTCTCACTTTGATATATTTTACTTAAATATAAAACCCTGACACTTTTATGTTACATTTTAATATAATGATAAAAACTTTAATATAATTTATTAACTCAAGAATTCAAAATCATCATCTTCATAAGGATCTTGAGAATCTTGATATAACTCTTCACTTGGAGTAGGGGATTTACGAACTTCATCTAGAATCTTTTGAATTTCTTCTTTTGATTTACATTCTTGAATTCTTTTGATTGCATCTTCATCTGTATAGGACTTGTTGGGGATAAAAGGACTTGAGCTAGGTGAACTGACCAGATTGTTATAATAATTTGTATGCCTTTTCATCTGCTGATCTTCAAACGCACTCCACCATCTAGCACTGAACTCCCTAACTAAAAGAGGAGGAGAAACTCCTTCTGCATCTTGTTTTTATAATTCCATGACATGATCCATGGGAGTCTAAATATGATCATAAACTGTAAAGTATATTCAAACGGATGGATACTTTCTTGAGAAAAAGCGATTTATATTTTTGATATCCTTGTAAAATTCTTGGAGGAAAATTTCGAATTCCTCCCATGTATCTGAACCATTTAACAAACCATCTTGGATATTTGTTTGGAAAGACTTCATTAAATCGGAAAAACCATGTATGACTATGATTTCTCAGAAAAAACGCTTTAGACCAAGCTTCCTGGTAATCATAGTAATTATATGCTGGATATTCAGGGAAGCGGGTTAAAACTTTATTGATATAGGGTTTATTTCCCCAGTCTTCTAAAGATAAAACTTTTAGAATTTTTACTTTAGTACTGCTGATAAGACCTTGAACTCGAATATCTTGAGTATGGAATAACTCGATAGAATTACTTTCTAACAAAATAGCTTCATAATATTCTCTTGTTTGAAAATCAATGTTATAAAAATGAGTATTTTCTGGAAAAATATATTTGATAAGAGAACCAAAGCTTTGATTTAACTTTTCTTCTTCTTCTGGTTCAAGAATTTTTACTACTTGACGATTTGGATTAATTTTGGGTTCTGGCTTATTAGGGTTTCTGGGCATATTAGAGGATGAGGCAACTGATGTATAAGAGTTTTGACTTGGAGATATGTTTGGCATGTATGCCAAAGCAGAATAAGGTAATCTTGGAGATAATTGATTTGATGAAAATGGAGATAAAGATCTTCTTGGAGATTGATTTGGAGAAAATGGGGATAATGGTGTAAACTTGTTTTGGGATATAATACTTGGAGATGTTGATGGAGATGGTAAGCGGGGCTTTGGTATAGGAACAAGAGGTTTCTTGTCATTTGAATTAATCCCTGTAAAAATTCTCTTGATAAGAAGTCTGGAAGAGAATTGGCTTCTCCTTTTATAACCTCAATTTGAAAATCAAAATTACTGAGGATAGCTTGCCATCTGGCAAAAATTTGTTTTGAAATTAAATTTTTAACATCTTTTTCTAAGATATATTTTCTTTGAAGAACAATCAACTCTTAATAAAAAAGGTTTCATATATAAATCATCTTCAAATTTTTGAATATTTAAAACTATACTTAATACTTATTTTTTAACTATAGAATAATTCTTTTGAGTATCATTCCAAGATCCTGAGAAAAATCTTACTAATTGTTCTTTATTATTGTTTTTTAATTTTTGCTTTAGAATACCTCCATATCCGATATCACTTGCATCTGTTTCTACTATAAGACTTGCTTCTGGATTAGGTATAGTTAGGCAAGGTAATACTTTTATTTTATTTTTATGTTTTAATTACTTGAGTATGTTTTTCTGACCAAGGTTCAGGATTTTTCTTAAGTCTTTCATATAATGGTTTACATATGCTTCCTAGATCTTTGAAAAAATCATGAATATAATTTAAACATCCTAAAAATCTTTGTAATTGTTTTTTATCTTTTATTTCGTCTGGAAATTTATTTGAGAATTGTAAACTTCTTTCTATGGGTTTAATAGTTCCTTGAATTATATTATGACCTAAAAATCTTATCTCAGTTTGAAATAAAGTTATTTTGGTAGGAGAAACCGCTAAACCATTTTTGTATACAAGGTCATAAAATATATTTAAATGTTTAAAATGCTGGTCTATATTTTTTGAAAATATTAGAATATCATCAATATATACTATAGCAAAACTACTTATAGGAATAATTATATCATTCATTATATTTTGGAATTCTGAAGGAGCATTTTTTAAACCAAAAGGCATTACATTCCATTCGTAATGACCAAAAGGAACATTAAATCCTGTTTTATATCTATCTTTCTCATTTATTTGAATTTGCCAAAATCCTGATTTCATATCAAATTTGGAAAATATTTTTGAATCATATAATCTTTTTAATAAATCTCTTTTATTTGGAATAAGGTATCTAATCCATTTTAGTACTTTATTTAATGGTTTATAATTTATAACTAATCTTGGTGCTCCTCTTTCTATCTCAGCACTATTCATAACATAAAAGGTTGAACAAGACCAAGGAGACTTTGAATGCCTAATAAGATTTTTATTTAATAAATCTTGTATCTCTTCTCTACAATGTTGAACTAGCTCTTGAGACATATGTATAGATTTAGATTTAGTAGGAATATCTTTTTCATCAAACTCTTTTATATAAGGTAAACTAACAATATGTTGTTTTCTAGTCCAAAAGGCATTTGGTATAGTTGCACAAACATTTTTTATAAATTTGTCTTCCAAATGTTTTATTTTATTTTTTATAATATTATTTTGTAATTGATTTTCTATTCTTTTATCATTTATTTCATTTACCAAATATTCTATATGTTTCTTTTTATTATCAATAATGTTTATCTCTTTAGTTATCATTGGTATAGCAAAAGGAAATAATATCTTTTTTCCTAAAATTTTTGTAGTTAATCCTTTTTCATTTACTTTAAACGGGTATAATTGTGTTATAAATGGTTGTCCTAAAATTAATTGAGAACCCATATTTTTAACTAGTATTAAATTTGTTTTATAACAATAATTATCATTACAAATATGAACATTTGATAATTTATATCCTATTTTTAATTTATCTCCAGTGACTCCAGAAAGTCTTTGAGATGATTTTTCATAGTATTTAACTGGAACTAATCCTTCTTGTATACAATTTAGATCTGCTCCAGAATCTATTAAAGCTATTAATGATAGTCTATAATCATTATTTATTACAATGTTTATTTTAATGTACCACCTTTGAGTGCTTATACTTTGTATATTATTAATAGCCATATTGCTAGATGTTCCCGTATCTTTATTATTATTAGTATCTTTTGCTTTATCTTTACTTTTCTCTAATATATTTATTCTTTGTTTTATATTGATTATTTCTGCTTTAACATTTTTTATTTCTTCTTGAAGTTCGAGAATTGTTATAGGTTTGGCCTTTTCATTAAATCTTTTGAATATTTCTAATAAATTATAATCTTGTGTTTCTTCTATAGTATTATTTTCTTTTATTTTTTCTTTTAGTTTATCTAAATATATTCTTTTTATTTCCTTGTCTTCTATTTTTTCCATTAATTCTATTAATATTTTAATTTCTTCAATATCATTTGTTATAGCATTTATTTTATATTCACAAACACAATTACCTAAACATTCACATTCTTCTGATTTATTACTACTGCTTGATTCATTTTCAACTATATTTAAATCATTTTCTTCATAATCAGATATATCAGATTCACTAGTTTCTTCATTTATCAATATTTTAAGAACATGTTCTTTATATTCATCTGGTATATTTAATTCATTTATTTTCTTTTTAGTATAACAATTTCTAGACGTATGACCAGGCATCCCACATTTATAGCATATAATTGTTTCTTTATTATAGTTATACCTTTTTCTCTTATTTTTATATTTGTACTTTTCATTATTATTATTTTGTATATAATTTCTTTTAGGTTTTCTAAATTTTTTATATCGTTTTTCTTTCTTATATTTTTTATTATTGGATGATGGTAATTTTAAAGGTTCATATCCATATTGTTCACAAAAATTTCCTAATTCATTTTTATTATTAATGCCTTCTTTTTTAATTTTAGCTTTTAGTTTCAGATCTGAACATATAGCTAGACCTTCTTGATTAACAAAATTTATAATTTCTCCATAAGTTAGTTCTTTGTATGGTATAGAATTATTAAATTCAATGTTTAATTTGTTTCTTATTTTTTTTGCAAACAATTTAGGTAATCCTGCAATAAATCTTTCTTTCCAATATGCTTCTTTACAATCAGACCTAAGCATTACTTTTGATAAAAATACATCTTTATACCATCTAAAATCTTGTAATTTTCTACAATTTAGATTTAATAGAATAGCAGCACTTCTATCTTGATAAGCTGCAGGGTTTCCTACAAAACTCTTAAGTATAGCAAAAATTAAAGTATTAACTGAGTCATTCATTTCAGTTGGTATTTGTTGACCATTTTCTTCCTTAATAATAATCTTTTTAGCGAGCGTATCGATTCCCTTTCTTCATGTGACATATACATATCCCACCAACCTTTTAAACTTCCAAGAAATCCACTAATTAGTGCGTTAAAAACTCGTTGTTCATTATCTTTATTATGTGACTTATAAGCATTAGAGGCCATAGTCATTTCTTGTAATAAATTTATAATTTGATATTCTGAACAGCCATCTATATTCCATTCATATATACAACTACCATCATATCTAGATTGTACTAAAGTATGTCGTTCTTCATATTGTAAATCTGGTGGTGTAGGTCTAGGATAATAATTTCTTGTTTCTGGATTTGGTGTATACGTATTATATTATATTTTATTTATTTTTAAATCAAATTGTTCTTCTAATTCTGATATATTATCGTCTGAATTATTTTTGTTTATAACATTTATTTTTTCATTAGATATATTTAATTTAGACAATTTTGTTTCAATTTCTCTTAATATAGAATCTTGTTTTCCTAAATTAATAGGTGTGTCCATACTATATGGTACAAATAAAGGATTTTCTTCTATTTTTATAATCCTTTCTTTGGTTTGTGACGTACTAGCTTCTTTTTTATTTTCTATTCTATCTAGTTGTTGTCCTATAGTATTTAACATTTCATTTGTATGATTATTTTGATATATTATTGTTGATAATGATTTTTTATCATCATTATTATGTTTGGTTAAAGGTTGTCCTATATATTCTTCATTATCCTTTTTAATTATAATGTCTTTACATGGAGGGTGTTGGCATACTATGGGATTATTTGATTTTGGATCATAATATACCTTATTAATGTCATCTGTAGTTACCTCTATTTTTTCTATAAAAGGGAAATCTATTTTTTGTTCTATACTATATAACTGAAACCATGTGAAAAAAGGAATGTTTACTTCATTATCAATAATATATGTTTGCCATTCTAAATTATTTAGCATTCTTTTTCTTTCGTTAAATTTTTGATAATACCATATTAATTTTTCACTATTGTAATTATTAAACATTTCATTTTTTAGAAATTTTATTTCCATTTTAAAAGGAATATTATTTATTTCTTCCATTTTAATGAATTAGTCTTTTCAATTGTTCGAGTTTTTCTTTTAAACGAAGATTTTGTAAAACTAAACTTATTATCATATCTTTATGTGCCTTTTTACTAATAACATACTCTCCAGTGAATAATTCTTCTTTAAATATTTTTATTGATTTATTATTTCTTAAAATGGATTCTTGATAATATATTATTTGTTTTTTAAGTTCGTATTGATATAAACTCATTTTTAAGAAATAACTAATTGTGATCTTACCAATTTTATCATGTCTTGATTGACTTTTAGATCTGCAAATAAAGTTTTTAAACTCCATTCAATATCATATACTTGATAACTTCGATGTACTCTTAAATTCACATATCTAGCTCCTTTTTTAATCATGTCTTTAATGTGATTTATTTCTATTCTTAAAGAATTTTCTTGTTTATATAAACTTTTTAGATGATTAATATTGTTTTGATTTCTAGCAATCTTTGCTTGTAATCAAGTATCACTCATAATTTTCTCTATAATATTCTACTTCAGATCTAGATGGTTGATCACTAAAATCATCACCTATATTGTCATCTTCATATAAAGGGGTTGGAATAGATGTATCAAAATTTACTCATTTAAGTTTCATAGACTGAGTTCTTCTTAGATTTATATTATTATTAGTTGTAGATGGAACATACATTGAATGTCTGGATGAGCCAAAAGTTATATCTATATTTCCATTAGAATGATCTATAATATTATTTATATGGCTATTGATTTCTAATGTTTTGGGTTCTATAATTTCTTTAAAATTCCATGTTTGATTTCTAATGATTTCATCCCATTTAATCCTTTTAGGAACGGTTATATTGGAATTTTGAAAATTAGATTCTATAAGCAAAGTTTCATTAATTGACTTTTCCTTTTTATATTTTGGTTCTATGGTAGTGGTCATAGTTTTATAATATACTCAAGATATTAAAACTAATGGATCGATCCTCTTTTATTTCAATTTCTTTTAATTTTAAGTTTAAAGTTAATACGTCTAATATATTTTTATCAAATAAAGATACTGTATAATCAGGATAAGCTTGAAAATATATTGGACCATTACATATATTAGATTCTCCTAAGGCTAATAAAGATTGATGAAAATTTGTTAATCTAGCATCTCTTAAAATAACACATATAGGAGCATTAATTCCTAATCTTGTCATAGGTTTTATAGCTACTTGAACCATTCCTATATGTAAACATTTATAATTTTTTCTATGTTCATGTATAGCTTTAGAAGAAAATAATTTTATCTCTTGTTGATTTTTTAATAAAGGTATAGTTTTCTCTATAGTTTTAATAGAATAACTTTGAAACCAATCAAAAGAACCTTGTTTATATAAAGTTTTAACTTCTACTCTAGGTATATTCCAGTTATGTAAACTACTTTCTATATTAGCTATAGATACTTTTATAGAATTTGATAGATCCTGTTCATCATTAATATCAGAAGAAGTACTACCCTTCTGGTTTAGTAATAGTTTTGAAATCTTATTCATAATGATTATTAAAATTCTAGTCTGATAAATTTCAATAGAGTAAGATTTATATTACCTGAATACATGAATCTCCGGGAACACCCCCATATCGTCGTGGATGCAGTCTGACTCCAAATGTTGCTGCTAATTCCAACCGACTGATCGACAGGGCTTACCAACGCAGTTATGTATTCATTTAATATACAACTTATTTTACGTCGTTTATCGGAATATTTTTTAATAGTCATAATTTATAGATTCAATACCATTACCTCCTCAAAATAGAGCACTTGGCTCTGATACCAATTTGATGGATCGTTTTAATTTGAATTAATTAACTTAATAAATTCTTAATTAATGTATAAACTTTATTAATTAAGCATCTGATATAATAATAAACTATGTCTAAATAATGTAATATAAAAATTATAATATTAAGAAAGAATATTTCACTTATAATTAATAATTTTTCAACTTCAATAGATAAAACTATTAATAATTTTTCAACTTTAATTAATAAAACTATAATATTAAGAAATAATATAATTAAAATTTTCTCAACTAATTTAAACATATCAAAAGATTATAAAATGATACCTTTATTATTTGTTTCTGAATTATTACAAGGAGATTCAGAGTTTACAGAAGAAATATTCTGAGATATAGAAGAACTTGGGGATATACAAATTTGGAAATCTAAGGTTTTGGAACATTGAGTGGTGGATAATATAATTGATTCTTTTTTCTTCATAAAATGAAGCCTGCCTCTGAACTATGAGAGTCTTCCTTATTTATACTTGAACTTCTCGGTTATATTCCTTGTGATGACTGCCAAACACCGGTTATTTTCTTCATTATTGTTGATGACTTACAAATGCCGGTAAAATCTTCAATCAAAAAGCTTTTTATAAAGTCTCTTCTTGGTATTCAAAAAGTCTTCAAAATATGCTGCACTATCTTCAATTATCAAACCTTTGTCGGCCATACTTCTTTCTTTTATAAAGTTGCTTGTCTTCATTATAAAAGTAGATGATCAATAATTATGCTGCACCATTATTCTTTGTCGGCCATATGAACAATTATTCTAACTTTGATATATTTTACTTAAATATAAAACCCTGACACTTTTATGTTACATTTTAATATAATGATAAAAACTTTAATATAATTTATTAACTCAAGAATTCAAAATCATCATCTTCATAAGGATCTTGAGAATCTTGATATAACTCTTCACTTGGAGTAGGGGATTTACGAACTTCATCTAGAATCTTTTGAATTTCTTCTTTTGATTTACATTCTTGAATCCTTTTGATTGCATCTTCATCATTATAGGACTTGTTGGGGATAGAAGGACTTGAACTAGGTGAACTGACCAGATTGTTATAATAATTTGTGACTGCCTTTTCATCTGCTTGATCTTCTGAAACTGCACTCCACCATCTAGCACTGAACTCCCTTACTAAAAGAGGAGGAGAAACTCCTTCTGCATCTTGTTTTTATAATTCCATGACATGATCCATGGGAGTCTAAATATGAGATCATAAACTGTAAAGTATATTCAAACGGAGGGATACTTTCTTGAGAAAAACGATTTATATTTTTGATATCCTTGTAAAATTCTTGGAGGAAAATTCGAATTCCTCCCATGTATCTGAACCATTTAACAAACCATCTTGGATATTTGTTTGGAAAGACTTCATTAAATCGGAAAAACCATGTATGACTATGATTTCTCAGAAAAAACGCTTTAGACCAAGCTTCCTGGTAATCATAGTAATTATATGCTGGATATTCAGGGAAGCGGGTTAAAACTTTATTGATATAGGGTTTATTTCCCCAGTCTTCTAAAGATAAAACTTTGAGAATTTTTACTTTAGTACTGCTGATAAGACCTTGAACTCGAATATCTTGAGTATGGAATAACTCGATAGAATTACTTTCTAACAAAATAGCTTCATAATATTCTCTTGTTTGAAAATCAATGTTATAAAAATGAGTATTTTCTGGAAAAATATATTTGATAAGAGAACCAAAGCTTTGATTTAACTTTTCTTCTTTTCTCGGAAAATATTCAGTGGAAGCGGGTTAAAACTTTATTGATATAGGGTTTATTTCCCCAGTCTTCTAAAGATAAAACTTTGAGAATTTTTACTTTAGTACTGCTGATAAGACCTTACTCTATATATTAAAACTAATGGATCAGATCCCTCTTTTATTTCAATTTCTTTTAATTTTAAGTTTAACGTTAATACGCCTAATATATTTTATCAAATAAAGATACTGTATAATCAGGATAAGCTTGAAAATATATTGGACCATTACATATATTAGATTCTCCTAAGGCTAATAAAGATTGATGAAAATTTGTTAATCTAGCATCTCTTAAAATAACACATATAGGAGAATTCATTCCTAATCTTGTCATAGGTTTTATAGCTACTTGAACCATTCCTATATGTAAAAATTTATAATTTTTTCTATGTTCATGTATAGCTTTAGAAGAAAATAATTTTATCTCTTGTTGATTTTTTAATAAAGGTATAGTTTTCTCTGTAGTTTTAATAGAATAACTTTGAAACCAATCAAAAGAACCTTGTTTATATAAAGTTTTAACTTCTACTCTAGGTATATTCCAGTTATGTAAACTAGTTTCTATATTAGCTATAGATACTTCTATAGAATTTGATAGATCTTGTTTCATCATTAATATCGAAGAAGTACTACCCTTCGGTTTAGTAATAGTTTTGAAATCTTATTCATAATGATTATTAAAATTTAGTCGATAAATTTCAATAGAGTAAGATTTATATTACCTGAATACATGAATCTCCGGGAACACCCCCATATCGTCGTGGTACGGCAGTCTGACTCCAAATGTTGCGCTAATTCCAATCACCGATCGACAGGGCTTACCAACTAGCTTATGTATTCATTTAATATACAACTTATTCTACGTCGTTTATCGGAATATTTTTTAATGGTCATAATTTATAGATTCAATACCATTACCTCCTCAAAATAGAGCACTTGGCTCTGATACCAATTTGATGGATCATTTTAATTTGAATTGATTAACTTAATAAATTCTTAATTAATGTATAAACTTTATTAATTAAGCATCTGATATAATAATAAACTATGTCTAAGTAATGTAATATAAAAATTATAATATTAAGAAAGAATATTTCACTTATAATTAATAATTTTTCAACTTCAATAGATAAAACTATTAATAATTTTTCAACTTTAATTAATAAAACTATAATATTAAGAAATAATATAATTAAAATTTTCTCAACTAATTTAAACATATCAAAAGATTATAAAATGATACCTTTATTATTTGTTTCTGAATTATTACAAGGAGATTAGGAGTTTACAGAAGAAATATTCTGAGATATAGAAGAACTTGGGGATATACAAATTTGGAAATCTAAGGTTTTGGAACATTGAGTGGTGGATAATATAATTGATTCTTTTTTCTTCATAAAATGAAGCCTGCCTCTGAACTATGAGAGTCTTCCTTATTTATACTTGAACTTCTCGGTTATATTCCTTGTGATGACTGCCAAACACCGGTTATTTTCTTCATTATTGTTGATGACTTACAAATGCCGGTAAAATCTTCAATCAAAAAGCTTTTTATAAAGTCTCTTGTTGGTATTCAAAAAGTCTTCAAAATATGCTGCACTATCTTCAATTATCAAACCTTTGTCGGCCATACTTCTTTCTTTTATAAAGTTGCTTGTCTTCATTATAAAAGTGGATGATCAATAATTATGCTGCACCATTATTCTTTGTCGGCCATATGAACAATTATTCTAACTTTGATATATTTTACTTAAATATAAAACCCTGACACTTTTATGTTACATTTTAATATAATGATAAAAACTTTAATATAATTTATTAACTCAAGAATTCAAAATCATCATCTTCATAAGGATCTTGAGAATCTTGATATAACTCTTCACTTGGAGTAGGGGATTTACGAACTTCATCTAGAATCTTTTGAATTTCTTCTTTTGATTTACATTCTTGAATTCTTTTGATTGCATCTTCATCTGTATAGGACTTGTTGGGGATAGAAGGACTTGAGCTAGGTGAACTGACCAGATTGTTATAATAATTTGTGACGCTTTTCATCTCGCTTGATCTTCTCAAACTGCACTCCACCATCTAGCACTGAACTCCCTTACTAAAGAGGAGGAGAAACCTTCATACGCATCTTGTTTTTATAATTCCATGACATGATCCATGGGAGTCTAAATATGATCATAAACTGTAAAGTATATTCAAACGGAGGGATACTTTCTTGAGAAAAAACTGATTTATATTTTTGATTTCCTTGTAAAATTCTTGGAGGGAAAATTTCTGGAATTCCTCCCATGTATCTGAACCATTTAACAAACCATCTTGGATATTTGTTTGGAAAGACTTCATTAAATCGGAAAAACCATGTATGACTATGATTTCTCAGAAAAAACGCTTTAGACCAAGCTTCACCCTGTAATCATAGTAATTATATGCTGTTGGATATTCGGGAAGCGGGTTAAAACTTTATTGATATAGGGTTTATTTCCCCAGTCTTCTAAAGATAAAACTTTTAGAATTTTTACTTTAGTATGCTGTGATAAGACCTTGAACTCGAATATCTTGAGTATGGAATAACTCGATAGAATTACTTTCTAACAAAATAGCTTCATAATATTCTCTTGTTTGAAAATCAATGTTATAAAAATGAGTATTTTCTGGAAAAATATATTTGATAAGAGAACCAAAGTTTTGATTTAACTTTTCTTCTTCTTCTGGAAAAATATTCAGGGAAGCGGGTTAAAACTTTATTGATATAGGGTTTATTTCCCCAGTCTTCTAAAGATAAAACTTTGAGAATTTTTACTTTAGTACTGCTGATAAGACCTTACTCTATATATTAAAACTAATGGATCAGATCCCTCTTTTATTTCAATTTCTTTTAATTTTAAGTTTAAAGTTAATACGTCTAATATATTTTTA
>OU343219.1:206618499-206623499 GCA_910596185.1 Chrysanthemum makinoi | reverse complement strand
TAAAAACACACTCACTGTGTGTATCAGTTACAACCATGTCACCGGTCACATTCGTCGCTGCGACACTTTCGAAGCTTGCCGTAAAAGTAACGACTCCGGTGGTGAGCGTGGCCGACACGCGCCTACGCTACCGTCGCGGATCAAAAACCGATCAAGTTTCTATGTTATTATGTTCAAAAAATTCCGATTGAACAATAGTAAGTCTATAATTATTAATTGTTCTGTTTCTATAATTATGAATTATATCAGAATTTGTATCATTGTGAATTTGTGTAATTTTAGGGCATCTATGTAATAGGGTAACTTTGTGTATAAAATGACATTTTAGTGAATTTGTGTAAAAAAAATGTTACAACATTTGTTTGTTTGAGTTGGTGCATCAAGTTAGCTTTGAAGTTTATTGTTTACTAACCGTGAGTTAAACATTTATGTCTTTAAAAATGTGTACATAAATCGTTTATTGCTGAATTGGTAAATTATATCATAATCTGTATTATTATTGAGTCATGACATATTAAGGCAGTAATGTATATGATTAGTGCATCCATTTATATTTTAGTGCATCGTTGGACATAATTTGTGCATATGTTTGTATGTTAGTGCATCGTTGAATATATTAGAGCATCAATGAGAAGGATTAGGGCATCAGTGACTATGGTTAGTGCATCATCAGACATATTAAGTCATCAGTGTGTATGTGTCACAATTCTCAATTTTTGGTCATTTCTCAAACTCTACATTCATCATACTAGTCATGCATGGGTTTTGCATTTCACATTAAACGCATAATTTCATATTAAATAAACGTTATCGCGTAAACCTTATTTTGAACATTTGATCCGTTACTTCCAAAAATCTATCACAATATATTTTTATACTCATATTAAGTTTATAAAAACATTATTATTAGTTTACTCGGTGTTTTAAATTTATTTCGTATATAAATTGTTATGTTTATATAAATTACGACGGTTTCTTAAATTCAACCCGATAAATATTTATTCGCTCAAATCTTTCAAGAAATGTATTTTTATAATTTTTATGACCTTAATATATTTTATCTTGACCCGTGAAAATTTATTTTATTTAACGCTACCTTAAATATTCAAATGGGTACACAATTTAACACAAGTCTTCAAGTAACTTACATTTTATTATACTTATACATTAAATTTCTACAAGATACTACTTGGTCTTCTTTTTTTTTTGATGATGTCAACCAAACACAATGACTTATTCAACTTGCCAAAATATCTTATACTTATAATACTATATCCTAACATTTCACTTCATCCACTCATTTCACAAAAACAAGATCAACCTTATCTCTCTTTTCTCTCTAAAATTTCGGCAGCAAAGGATCAAAAGGGGATCATCTCAAATTTTTCAAGACAAGTTATTTAACAATCTAGTATCACTTGTTGTATAGGTTTTGCAATAAAAACCTCAAGTGATTAGGAAACCCCTTTGTTCTCATAAACCTCATCAAGTATTCTTGTAAGCATCTCATGTCTATTTTCATTTTCATATTCATTTCATATCCATTTCATCATATTTGAGCAAAAACATGCAAGTCATATGATGTTGTACCACTTTTTCATTGATTTTCAAGGGTTATATATATAATCCATCCTATAATTCTCCTGTTATATACTAGTTTGGTGATGTCTAGGAACCCATGACACCCTAAGAAGGTGTATGGTAGGATTAGAATAGCTTCGGAGTTGTTTTGAATGGGTTAGAATAGGTTTGGCGCGAGAAAAACTCATTTCGACAAGTTTCCAATAGGGTCTGTCCGTATTTTTAATTCTGGGAAAATCCGACAGTAGATAAATATTTTTGGGCTAGATATTTAGAAAATACACTTTAAAACGAAAACGTGGCAGCTGGAACGGATTTAAACGGAGCTATAACGAAGAAGTTATGAATTTTTCAAGTTTGACGAGGAAAACTATTAATTTCAGAAATTTCAGCATTGAAAATGTCACTCCTTACGAGTCAAAAATGAGTCTTAAGCTCTATAAATTGTGTCGACTTATCAAAAATATATTAGTATACTTTGACAGAAATAAGGATGTAGAAAACGTAGAAAACGGACTTGTAACGATTAAATTACACAAGATAAACCAAGTTGCCGTAACTTTATTCTATTAGCAAAAATTAATATATATTCTCTATTAAAAACATACTACGGCAACTAAAGGACCATGTTGGCGGACGTTTTTAAAAATGATGTAGAACTTTTATAACGTGATGTCTTCTAGTAAAAGTAAGTTCGCCTAGCATATTTTACAAAATGTTAAACCGTTGTTGAGTGGAGTTGTAACGAATAAACATATAGTCACTCAAACTTGGCCGAAAACCATCCTTTAAACTATATTTATGGACTAAAGTACAATACGTAACTATATTTTTCTTGGTGATCGAGACCTCTAGGATGGAAACTTAAACACTAAAACTTTGAGATAATGATACAAGCTTCCCAAAAACGTTGAGTTCATTTCTAACACTCGAGTGCACCATTTTACGACTAACTTTTCAAGGCCATTTTAGTCACTTTCATGAAAATTTCAACGACATTATTTTACGACGAAAAGTTATAATTTCACAATAAATCATTAAATGACTATCGTGGGATATCATTTCAACGTAAATACTTGTAAAGTATTTTATAATATGACGAGATGTCATAAACATATATTTTGACGATAAACATTATTTCCAAAACGTACAAGTGGTATGGATATCATATGGAGTTGCATGCACGACATTGTTTCATGACTTATATTAGAGCATATCATTCATATTAGGTTGCGGATAGAGATCGCACCTCATTTCAGCATATCTACTTTTGTCACCATAATCATTACATCAGGTGAGTTCGTAAGCCCCACTTTTATCGTTTAATTGTTTTACAAACTCTTCGGGGGAGATACATGCTCAACTACTTGTTTTTACTTTACATTTATATGAACTTAAATATCCTTTGTTTCACTCTATGTGTGCGTAAGTAGATTATGCCTGAACTAAATTGATCACTATATTATGAACGCTATTAGTTGAAACACTTCCTTGATTCTCAACCCTTCGACATGTATATTTGACTCTTTTAAATTGATCGGCCTTGACATATAAGTGAACACTTTAGACTTGATTTGAACTTTTTGACATATAATTGAACTCTTTTAACTGTGAAAGAACCCTTTTGATATATTTTAAACTTGTTTGACATGATTTTGAACGCTTCGACTATCTTGAACCTTTTGATATGTTTTAAGCTCTTTGACTGTTACGAACTTTTGAACTCGACTTAAATCTTTGAACTTAATTACGAACTTTTGAACGGAACTCTTGAACTTAAATACAAACTTATGACTTGTTTGAACTTATTGAACCGTACGTGTTATGACCTTGACATAAAGTCTCCTATGTCGGGCATCACTATAAAGTCTCCTATGTTCGGAGCATCACTATAAAGTCTCCTTTGTTCGGAGCATCACTATAAAGTCTCCTATGTTCGGAGCATCACTATAAAGTGTCCTTTGTTCGGAGCATCACTATAAAGTCTCCTATGTTCGGAGTATATCTTTGGGAAGAGGCACCCAGTATATCGTTGGGAAGAGGCACCCAGTATATCTTTGGGAAGAGGCACCCAGTATATCTTGGGAAGGGGCACCCAGATAACTTTGGGTAGTGGCACCAAGCATAATTTGGTCATCAGTAAGCATCATTACAAAGTCTCCCTTGTTGGAGCAGTGCAAAGTCTCCCATGTTTGGAGCATCCCTGAATTATTATATACGAGTGCATATTGTGAATTATTATGACCACTTATACTCGACTATTAGACACACTATATTTTGTGCAATAGGTTGTGAACACACAGGTTGCAAGTTTTGTATGGGCGGAACTTGGAATCGAGTGGATACAATGCCTTTGCTTTGTGAACTCATTTGACCACGTGTGCTTGAACATAAGCTAGACATATTTTGGAGTGGGTGTGAACACACAGGTTGCAAGTTTTGTATGGGCGGAACTTGGAACTGAGTGGATTTGCAATGCCTTTGCTTTTGTGGACTATTCTAAATGACCAAAACTTTGCCTTTGTTGCATGAACGCTCTTTAAAAGCTTTACTTGTTAACCAAACTCTATGAACTCACTCAACCATTGGGTTGACACTTTTAGCATGTTTTATCTCAGGTATCTAAGGCATTCACTTCATGGCATGCATGTGGACTTATCATAGAGTCGCCGTGGCGCGAAGCGTCTCACCTACATTTTTTTTGCACTTAACTATCGTTTGATTGTAACAAACTTATTTTGGTATCTTGGAAATCTATTGGGACCTATGTGTTGTAAACTCTGATTATTTTACTGAATCAAACGATATTTTCAAAACGACACTTTAGGTCGTTCAATAAATCGTGATTGTGATGCTATGACAGGCAATCACCGGAATTCAATTCCGCTGCAAAACAGGTTATTTGGGGGTGTGACAGATTGGTATCAGAGCTTCAGTTATAGAGAACTAGGTTGCATCATTGACCCTAGACTATAACTACATCATCGTAGCATCTCATCATATCATTATAAGTGCATACTCCTTATACAGCTCCTTTTTTTTTATACTGCGAACTAGACTCAACACCAAACATCATATGATGACGATTTGTTCAAGAAGCATAGTTACTCCTAAATTATACATAGCCTGATCACCTATGTCTAATTCAGGAGGAATCATGCAATTAAGGGAGTAGTAGTCTCATATGTGTAAGCATTACGTAATCGAGCCAAATTTTCAAGAGATTTTTTTTCAACCACTTGTTTCCAGGTGATCGCGGACAGTTCTTGTTGATGAGTTGCAAAGAGCAGCTAGAAACAATGTTGTTACCTAAACGATTTAGCCTAATGTAGACAGTTGTGTTTGAGAGTTGTGGGATGAAGTAAAAAATCGGTTACCAAAAAGTCTTTTGAAAATTTTGCTCGAGAATGGAAAACTTG
>OU343219.1:206490110-206618399 GCA_910596185.1 Chrysanthemum makinoi | reverse complement strand
CTCCTTGCCTATAAATACCCCTTGTAAACCTTCATTTGAAGGTTGGTTGTTCAAGTTATTCTCTCTTTCACATACCTACGCCTAAACCGTTTTTATTATCGTGTGTATGTGTTTGTTTACTTGTTCAATCGCCTCTCTATCTTTCTATTAAGTTTGTGTGGTAAATTTAGTGACCTAACAATAAGAAGTCTGGGAGAGAATTGGCTTCTCCTTTTATAACCTCAATTTGAAAATCAAAATTACTGAGGATAGCTTGCCATCTGGCAAAAAATTGTTTTGAAATTAAATTTTTAACATCTTTTTCTAAGATATATTTTATTGAAGAACAATCAACTCTTAATAAAAAAAGGTTTCATATATAAATCATCTTCAAATTTTTGAATATTTAAAACTATACTTAATACTTACTTTTTAACTATAGAATAATTCTTTTGAGTATCATTCCAAGATCCCGAGAAAAATCTTACTAATTGTTCTTTATTATTGTCTTTTAATTTTTGTTTTAGAATACCTCCATATCCTATATCACTTGCATCTGTTTCTACTATAAGACTTGCTTACGGATTAGGTATAGTTAGGCAAGGTAATTCTTTTATTTTATTTTTTATGTGTTTAATTACTTGAGTATGTTTTTCCCAATTGTCTGGATTTTTCTTAAGTCTTTCATATAATGGTTTACATATACTTCCTAAATCTTTGAAGAAATCATGAATATAATTTAAACATCCTAAAATCTTTTGCAATTGTTTTTATCTTTTTATTTTCACCGGAAATTTATTTGAATATTGTAGACTTCTATCTATGGGTTTAATAGTTCCTTGGATTATATTATGACCTAAAAATCTAATCTCAGTTTGAAACAAAGTTATTTTAGTAGAGAGATGCTAAATCATTTTTGTATACAAGGTCATAAAATATATTTAAATGTTTAAAATGCTGATCTATATTTTTAGAAAATATTAGAATGTCATCAATATATACTATAGCAAAACTACTTATAGGAATAATTATATCATTCATTATATTTTGGAACTCCGAAGGAGCATTTTTTTAAACCAAAAGACATGACATTCCATTCGTAATGACCAAAAGGAACATTAAATCCCGTTTTATATCTATCCTTTTCATTTATTTGAATTTGCCAAAATCCTGATTTCATATCAAATTTAGAAAATATTTTTGAATCATATAGTCTTTTTAATAAATCTCGTTTATTTGGAATAGGTATCTAACCATATTTTGTACTTTTATTTAATGGTTTATAATTTATAACTAATCTTGGTGCTCCTCTTTCATTTTTTCATTATTCATTACAAAAGGTTGAACAAGACCAAGGAGACTTTGAAGCTCTTATAAGATTTTTATCCAATAAATCTTGTATTTCTTTTCTACAATGTTGTACTAATTCTTGAGACATATGTATAGATTTAGATTTAGTAGGAATATCTTTTTCTTCAAACTCTTTTATATAAGGTAAACTGACAATATGTTGTTTTCTTTTCCAAAAAGCATTTGGTATAGTTGCACATACATTATTTTAAACTTTTCTTCTAATTGTTTTATTTTATTCTTACTATTATTATCTCAGTAATTGATTTTCTATTCTTTTATCATTTATTTCATTTATTAAATATTCTATACTTTTTTATTATCAATGATGTTTATTTCTTTTAGTTATCATTGGTATAGAAAGGAAATAATATCTTTTTCCTAAATTTTTTGTAGTTAAACCCTTTTCATTTACGCTGAACTGTATAAGTTATAAAAGGTTGTCATAAGATTAATTGAGAACCCATATTTTTAACTAGTATTAAATTTGTTTTATAGCAATAATTATCATTACAAATATGAACATTTGATAATTTATATCCTATTTTTAATTTATCTCCAGAACTCCGGATAACCTTTGTGATGACTTTTCATAATATTTAACTGGAACTAATCCTTCTTGTATACAATTTAAATCGCTATTCCTGAATCGATTATAGCAATTAGTGATAATTTATAATCATTATTTATTACAATATTTATTTTAATATACCATCTTTGTGTGCTAATACTTTGTATATTATTAATAGCAAATTGCTAGATGTTCCCAGATTCTTTATTAGTTACTTTTTGTTTCTTTACTTTTTCTAATATATTTATTCTTTGTTTTATAGTAACTATTTCGCTTTTAACATTTTTATTTCTTGTAGTTACTTGGAATTGTTATAGGTTTGGCTTGTTCATTAAATCTTTTGAATATTTCCATTAAATTATAATCTT
Source organism: Chrysanthemum makinoi (assembly GCA_910596185.1). Lineage (NCBI taxonomy): Eukaryota > Viridiplantae > Streptophyta > Magnoliopsida > Asterales > Asteraceae > Chrysanthemum > Chrysanthemum makinoi. The sequence goes on along the minus strand of OU343219.1, from coordinate 206,616,131 downwards.
GTGTTTCTTCTATAGTACTATTTTTATTTTTTTCTTTTAGTTTATCTAAATATATTCTTTTTACTTCTTTGTCTTCAATTTTTTCCATTAATTCTATTAATATTTTAATTTCTTCACTATCATTAGTTATAGCATTTATTTTATATTCACAAACACAATTACCTAAACATTCAAATTCTTATTCTATTACTACTTGCTTGATTCATTTTCTACTATATTTAAATCGTTTTCTTTCATAATCGGATATATCGGATTCATTAGTTTTTCAATATTTTAAGAACTTGTTCTTTATACTCATCTGGTATATTTAATTCATTTATTTCTTTTTTGTATAACAGGTTTTAGATGTATGACTGAGCTTCCCACATTTATAGCATATAATTGTATCTTTATTATAATTATACATTTTTCTCTTATTTTTGTATTTGTTGTGCTTTTCATTTTTATTATCTTGTATATAATTTCTTTTAGGTTTTCTAAATTTTTTATATCGCTTTTCTTTCTTATATTTTTTATTATTGGATGATGGCAATTTTAAAGGTTCATAACCATATTGTTCACAAAAGTTTCCTAATTCATTCTTATTATTAATGCCTTCTTTTTAATTATAGTTTTTAATTTCAAATCTGAACATATAGCTAAACCTTCTTGATTAACATAATTTATAATTTCTCCATAAGTTAGTTCTTTGTATGGTATAGAATTATTAAATTCAATGTTTAATTTGTTTCTTATTTTTTCTCCAAACAACTTAGGTAACCCCTGCAAACTTTCTTCCTTCCAATATGCTTCTTTACAATCAGATCTAAGCATTACTTTTGATAAAAATACATCCTTATACCATCTAAAATCTTGTAGTTTTCTACAATTTAGATTTAATAAAATATGCACACTTCTATCTTGATAAGCTCAGTGGTCTCCTACAAAGTTCTTATAGAAAAAATTAAAGTATTAACTGAGTCATTCATTTCAAGAGGTATTTGTTGCTTTTCTTTCTTTAATAATAATAATCTTTTTAGCAGAACGTATCGATTCCCTTTCTTCTTGTGAAACATACATATCCCACCAACCTTTTAAACTCCCAGACAATCCACTAATTAATGCGTTAAAAACTCGTTGTTCATTATCTTTATTATGTGACTTATAAGCATTAGAGGCCATAGTCATTTCTTGTAACAAATTTATAATTTGATATTCTCAACAAACCATCTATATTCCATTCATATACAACTACCATCATATCTAGATTGTACTAAAGTATGTCTGCTCTTCATTGTAAATCTGGTGGTGGCTCAGGGATAATAATTTCTTGTTTTCGATTTGGTGTGTATGTATTATATTTTATTTTATTTACTTTTAAATCAAATTGCTCTTCTAATTCTGATATATTATCCTCTGAATCATTTTTATTTATAACATTTATTTTTTCATTAGATATATTTAACTTAGATAATTTGATTTCAATTTCTCTTAATATGGAATCTTGCTTTCCTAAATTAATAGGTGTGTCCATACTATATGGGACAAATAAAGGATTTTCTTCTATTTTTATTATCTTTTCCTTTGGTTGCGATCCATTAGCTTCTTTTTTATTTTTCTATTCTATCAATTGTTGTCCTATAGTATTTAGCATTTCATTTGTATGATTATTTTGGTATATTATTGTTGATAATGATTTTTTGTCACATTATTATGCTTGGCTAAAGGTTGTCCTATATATTATTCATTATCTTTTTAATTAAATATCTTTGCATGGAGGATGTTGACAAACTATGGGATTATTTAATTTTGGATCATAATATACCTTTTATATCATCCAGTAGTTACCTCTATTTTTTATAAAAAGGAAATCTATTTTTGTTCTATACTTTATAATGAAACCATGTGAAGAAAGGAATATTTACTTCATTATCAATAATATATGATTGCCATTCTAAATTATCTAACATTCTTTTTCTTTCGTTAAATTTTTGATAGTACCATATTAATTTTTCATTATTATATTTATTAAACATTTCATTTTTTAGAAATTTTATTTCCATTTTAAAAGGAATATTATTTATTTCTTCCATTTTAATGAATTAGTCTTTTTAATTGTTCTAATTTTTCTTTTAAACGAAGATTTTGTAAAACTAAATTTAATATCATATCTTTATGTGCCTTTTTACTAATAACATATTCTCCGGTGAATAATTCTTCTTTAAATATTTTTATTGATTTACTATTTCTTAAAATGGATTCTTGATAATATATTATTTGTTTTTTAAGTTCGTATTGATATAAACTCATTTTAAGAAATAACTAATTGTGATCTTACCAATTTTATCATATCTTGATTGACTTTTAGATCTACTAGTAAATGTTTTAAACTCCATTCAATATCATATACTTGATAACCTCGATGTACCCTTAAATTTACATATTTTGCTCCTTTTTTAATCATGTCTTTAACATAATTTATTTCTAATCTTAAAGATTTTTCTTGTTTATATAAACTTTTTAAATGATTAATATTGTTTTGATTTCTAGCAATCTTTGCTTGTATCAAGTATCACTCATATTTTCTTATATATTTACTTGTGATCTTGATGGTTGATCGCTAAAATCATCACCTATATTGTCATCTTCATATAAAGGTGTTGGAATAGATGTATCAAAATTTACTCCTTTAAGTTTCATAGACTGAGTTCTTTTTAAATTTATATTATTAATTGATGTCGATGGAACATACATTGAACATGTCAGCTGAGCCAAAAGTTATATCTATATTTCAATTAGAATGATCTATAATATTATTTATATGACTATTGATTTCTAAAGGTTTAGGTTCTATAATTTCTTTAAAATTCCATGTTTGATTTCTAATAATTTCATCCCATTTAACTTTTAACTAAGTATATTAGAATTTTGAAAATTTGATTCTATAAGTAAAGTTTCATTAATTGACTTTTCTTTTTTATATTTTTGTTCTATAGTAGTAGTGCTTTCATAATATACTCTATATATTAAAACTAATGGATCGATTCCTCTTTATTTCAATTTCTTTTAATTTTAAGTTTAAGGTTAATACATCTAATATATTTTTATCAAATAAAGATATTGTATAATCAGGATAAGCTTGAAAATATATTGGACCATTACATATATTAGATTCTCCTAAGGCTAATAAGGATTGATGAAAATTTGTTAATCTAGCATCTCTTAAAACAACACATATAGGAGCATTAATTCCTAATCTTGTCATAGGTTTTATAGCTACTTGAACCATTCCTATATGTAAAAATTTATAATTTTTTCTATGTTCATGTATAGCTTTTGAAGAAAATAATTTTATCTCTTGTTGATTTTTTAATAAAGGTATAGTTTTCTTCATAGTTTTAATAGAATAGCTTTGAAACCAATCAAAAGAACATTGTTTATATAAAGTTTTAACCTCCTCTCAGCTATGTAAACTAGTTTCTATATTAGCTATTGATACTAGGGATATTGGATTTCACATATACATCAAACCATAACTCAAAGGAGGTATAAAGTGAGTTCTAGAGAGAGAAAGTTAGAGGTTTAGGAACTTAGTGAGAGAAAAAGAAAATCTTATTATGAGCTCTAACTCTCTACCTTGGAAGGTAGAGAGTATTTATAGTCTTACAATAAAACGCCACACAACGGATGTGGATCGGGCATACGAAGGGTAAAGACCCGGTCCTCCCACTGTTACAAACTAAATACTACTTAACATAAAAAGTACTATGACTACTACGAAGCTTAACGATTACATATACTTGAGGTGACTCTTTAATACCGGAATTTCTAATTTCTAACAACCCCAAGGGAGTCACCTCAAACATATACTAAAATGACACATGAATACAATCGATATTACATTAACAATTGATCTTGCATTCTTGATGTAGTACTTTTGCTCAGGCTCGTAGTCATTGATTCCACTCGCATGTTTTTAATCCGGACATCCACGGATAATAATGTGAGCCGACTTTTGAGATCATCGACTAATAGAAAATCTCGATACATCCATTGTGTGTTGGTATTATGTGATGTTGTGACTTTCGACCGACATGCTCACATTCGATCATGATATCTTCTCATCGAGTAGCAAGCATTCGCTGATTCATGATATTGGCAGCAGCCGTAGCGTAAGCATGGAGTTAGAATATCAGTCATTGATGCACCAATCATGATATCTTTTGATATGAATGTGTTGGTGAGCATGCTATGGATCGACCGCTCCATTCGATCGACAAATTTAACGCCGGGTGTACCGCATAAGATAGTTAGATAAAGTGCACGAAGTGTCTTTGATCACTTTCGCGAATTGAGGTACACTCTGATCGCATAAGCACGACGCGGATCGTATAATTCAAGAATTTCCTTGATAGGTTTCGAATGTTTCTAGCCGTTTCAAACCGAACGCCTCAAAGAAGACAACACGAGTGAGTGAACCAAATAATTTACCACCATCGAGAGATTTGAAAAACAATCGGTGTATTTCTCAATAAAATTGTTTTGCAATATACTTGAAAGGTTTTAATGAAAATCAATTATCAATCATAAAACACCTTTTGATTTGAAAATTAGTAATACCGGATCGGCGTGCTTAATGAAAAGTTTTTAAAGCACAAAGACGGTTTTTCAAAGGTATCCGTCAATCCATAACTTTGAACGGGATTGATTCAAAATAGAATAAGCCCATTGTTTCGTCAGGTTGTCACATGGTTGTCTGTATAATAGATCTCACATGCCACCTACCAGGAGCTTGTTAGATGTTGGCTCGAGAAGGCTTTCCATCTTCATTGTGAGTATGTTTGCATATCACTCGGATGTTCTGGCAATACCACAAGGATAATGCGTAGGACTCAAGATATAATCTCTCTTTCCACATTGTGTGAAACAGAGAGTCTTCATTGAAAGTGTCCTATTGAGATTTATTGATGATCTCGTGGCACTAGACTCAATTTGTGCATATTTGGATCCTATATCGGAGACTAGGGAGAGGGTCTCCTCCTTCAATATCAACAATCTCTAAGAAAAAGTCGATAGATAATGTCGGTTCCCAGTGAGAATGAAACAAGTCCTTTTAAGAGGAACTTGAGTGGTTTGGAAAGTTGAAGTGCGGTCGCGTCATGGGTCCATGACGTCTTGTCTTCAATATCGATGTTACCATCGGTAGCATATGAATTGAACCGGTTTACGCCCTAAGGTTGAATAATTTGGAGGGCTATTTGTTTTCAACCTTTTCTCATTCAATTCTTTTTAATCTTCACCCCCTTCTTCTTAGAGACTTCATAGCTAGAACCTTGTTGGGTTTATTCATTTAGCTATCTCAGTCCGCACTCTTCCCATATCTCATTTTCTCCTTTTATCATCATACCTAAGAACTCTACACTAACTAGTGGATAGTCCCCGGTAGATCCCTCCGTTACAGCGGATCATGGGAACACATACCTAACCTTATCGTCCTTATATCACCATTCAAAATGTAAAGTTGGTCGGTCTTTTTGGTATTGTTCATACATAGGAACCAATTGAAAACCATTTGAAAATCAATCCGGATACTTGTGATATATTATCAAAACATTTTGTACCTGAATTGTTTTTGATATTTTTAGAATAAGTGCTCCCCTCAACATGTGCATCAAATGTTTGAAATCGTTTTGCACACGGAGGCAAGAGGAAGAGATTACTTCTTTGATTACCATTTTCAAAAAAATATCAACATCACTTCCCTAATCGAATCAAGTAGATAAAGCATTTTGGGGAAGGATGAGGTTTTCATGATTTTGCTCCCCCTCAATATGTGCCTCGTTATTTGAAAAGAGTTTTGCACATACTAGAGAACACGCACATGAGATAAGTTGATCCGCTTTCAAATCATTGGTTTTAAGATAGATGCTCCCCCTCAACATGTGCATTGAAAATTTGAAATCGTTTGTCACATGTGGGAAGGACGACATATGCGTCCTCATAAAACCATTTACGAATAATCAGTTTAAATCCAATTTAAATCACACATTCTCCCCGATCACAATTATCAAATCATTTGAGATTTGTGATCTCTTATAGATTTAAATTGATTTTGAAAGCTTTAAGGAGAATTGTGACTTGATTATGAAAGCGTTTTAAGCCGACTGGATCGGATTTTAAGACTTTAAACTCCATTGATAAAACATGCTTGAATATTTTTTGAAAACAATTTAATGCCAAATAACTTTTTAATTTAATTGAAATCATTCTCCCCTCAATCAATGACATAGGTTGTTGATTGAGAGATTGATATGACAAATAAGTCGGATGATTATCAAAAATAGAACCGAGTTATTTTTTTCAAAGCATTTAGTTTTAGAGATAAATGATTAAGAATCGAGCATGGAATTTTGAAAACATGATAAAGTATGGCTCTGTTCTTTCTTTGAAAAAGCGGTTCTTGCACGAAAATGACAATAAACCATTGTTTCTCTTTCTCCCAAATATTTTTGATTATTGTATTTTTAAAAAATTTTTTTTTTGGGCCATTGATTTTATGGATTTTTGAAATTTTATAATTTTCTATTTGATTTTTGAGAGTTTTATAATTTTGTATTTTGTTTTTGAATAAGTATTTACAAGAGATAGATGAAGGAAACCTTTACTCCTCGTCTTCTCCGAAGACGTTTGAGTGTTCGGTTGAAGGCTTTTCAAGCCAAGTCTAGGGAGAATAAACTCAAAACGTTCTCTCGGAAGAGCTTTGGTGAATGTCCGCTAACGGTATTGACTAAACAAAATAGAGTTCCACCACACCGTTTCCACTTGCTCCCTGATGAAATGATGTCGGATGTCAATGTGCTTTGCTCTTGAGTGTTGTGCGTTGTTGCATGAAGAGCAATAGTACTTTTATTATCACGATGACAGTTTATGTTGAATTCAAAGCCGTAGTCAGATAATTAGGATCTCATCCAAAGGATTTGAGCACAACAAGATGACATGGCTATGTATTCAGCCTTTGTAGAGGAAATAGAAGTACTCATTTGCTTCTTTGAAGACCAGCTCACAAGCATCATACCCGGCAGCACCTCGATGTACTTCAACGTGTATCTTGACATCCTGCATGATCAGCATCGCATAGGTTTAGTGACATCATACGGTGTCCTTGAGTACCATAGTCCCATATTGATGGTTCCTTGGAGATACCGAAGACCGCGTTTAACTTCAAGGTGCTTTTTTTAGTAGGCTTAGCCTAATATCTAGCACACATGCACACAGCGAACAAGATATGCAGTGCATTGGTGAGGTACATCGAGGATCCAATCATGCTACGATATTTTGTTTGGTCTACCATGATCCACACAGTGGTCCTCATCAACTTTAGTACGTTCAATCATGGGAGTGTCAACGGTGTCACGTGATACAAATCCAAATTTCTTTAAAATTTCATTTGCATATTAAGATTGATTAATGAAAATGCCTCTGGGACTTTGTGAAATTTGTAATCCCAAGAAAAATGACATTTGTCCCATCATCGACATTTGAAATTTGGAACCCATTTCTTTTGAAAACCGATCACATTCATTGGGGTCAGTCGAGGCAAAGATAATATCATCAACATATATTTGAACATGAATTAAATGTTTGCACGACTTTACGGTGAACAATGTTGGATCAACTGCTCCTTTCTGAAGCCGGTTCGATAGAAGAAACTTTGATAGCGTATCATACCATGCCTTTGGAGCTTGATTTAAACCGTAAAGAGCTTTCTTGACGATAAACGAAAGTAGGATGCTGGATTCACAAAGCCTTGGGTTGGTGACGTAGACAACTTCTTTAAGATCTCCGTTAAGAAATGCCGTCTTTACATCCATCTGATAGACTACCATGTTCTTACTTGCAACATTGGCTAAGAATATTTTGATTGCCTCGATTCGAGCCACTGGAGCAAATGATTCTTCAAAGTCTATACCTCCTCGAGACGGTATCCTTTAGAAGCTAATCGAGCCTTGTTCTTTAACACATCACCATGCTCATCAAGTTTCACTTTGAAGATCCACTTTAGAGCAATGATCATAACAATCTGGGCAGTATACTAATTCCCATATATCAAGTCGATCAAACTCATGAATTTCTTCTTGCATGGCATTGAACCAGCTATCTTCATCCATGGCGGTTTTAACATCTTTTGGTTCGATCTTAGAGAGTACGGAGTTGAAGCAGCACCATAAGGCATCTGTTGCAAGTTGTTTCCGTGTGGATACGGGATGAGAGGATTTCAATGATGTTGTCCAATGGATGATCGTGAGTCCATTCTTGAGGAGGTGTTCATGTGGCGTGGTTGAGGGACTAAAGTAGAGTCGATGTCTCTGAAGAAGATGGTTCGATGAAGATTCAAGCAAATACATTTTCAAATGGAGCATCTTCGAGGGTAGCAAAGGGATTAACTTCATTATTGATACTGACATAGTTCCATGATGTACCCTCGAATTTGATGATTTGTTGATGAGACAAAGAGTGATGTAGTGGCTTCTTGACTTAATGATATTGAGATTGAAGGATTGACGTCATTCACAGGGAATATGAGCGACCTCACGAAGTAGGAATTGTCAGTACATTAGCACTTGGCTCACAATGTTCATCAAACATGGGATCAAACAATTTCTTTAAATCATCTTCAGATGGAGGTACATATGGAGTTTCAGAAGAAGAATTTGGTATAAGGGATGAACTAATGGGATTTGTCTTGAAGTGCGGGTCCGAACTGGAGTGTCCAGGAGCCATAGGACCACTGCGATAGAAACTCTCTCTCTGACTCTCTTTATCAACCCATATGTAGACAATTTGAAGTGACCAGCGATAAAGAAAACGATATACCAAACTTGGCGAAGAAGAATTCCATTCATTTGCATCTTAAGCTCGCCTTTGTGAATTTTAACTTCAATCTCAAATAAGTGATAATTGATTAACTCGAGTAATCAAACGTGTCAAATGCCCAACACGTGAATAGACATACAACCGGATGTACGTCGATCCACTGAATGAACCGGAACAAATGATTTCTCGACATTAATGCATTCTTCCTAAAGGTATACATGTAGAGACCGATCTGGAAGATTCACCACAAATGTCTTCGAGCGAATGAGGTAGTCATTTTCCTTAATGTTCATGTGGTTGATTTATAGCGTGCACAATGAGAGGAACAATAATCCGTAAAGATTTGGCAAAGGAATACCAAAGAGCGGATCATCATTCAATAATGCAACTTACAATATCATGATAGTCATTATGAACGCCTTGTGAAATAACTGGAGATAAGGTTTCATGAGAATTCCAAGAAGTACTTCTTAGATGGTGAACCAGTTGAGTCAATAGTGCAGACATGAGCTTAATTTGGATGATCAACATTCGTCGAAGGTTGAAGGTACTCATCGAACATATCTTTGAAAAACAATGAATCCCAAACATTGATTCCCAATTATCCTTAGTAAGTGAAGCATTAGGCGCGTTGGAGAGTCATCAAAAATCAAAACAATGAATTCCAGTTATCCTTAGTATATTCACTCATAATCAAAAAGAATATACACTCATCATCATCAAAAATAAAGTCGTATAACCATTATTCAAACATCCATCATCATGTAGTATATTCACTCTTTCTCCCCTCAAAATTGCATCGAAGTTGCCATTTTGATTTAGCAAGAATGAATAAGAGTATACACAATGAACATAGATCCACTTGATGATTGAATGAGTGGAAAACATGAAGCTTGTTGATGAAGAATGTAGATGAGTATGGCCATTCATGAGAATTTCTCTTTACTGAAGATAAAGCGCCTGAGAAGCGTACACTTTTCTTTTCTTTGAAGAACGGGGCCAGAAGTTTTATCTGCAGACACCATAATGATGAAACGAGGCCCTGGCGATGTGAACAGACGTCATTGTTTAGAGCCCAATCATATTTTTAGAGCCGCCCGAATCCAAATACCAAGGACGACTTATGCGACCGCTTTGGACAACAGATGAAGACAGAGAATTGGAAACATTGGATCCCCACGTGCTCATGGGGTCCTTTTGGTTAGCACAAACAATCTTTGAATCAGCAGAAACCCTAGATGCAATGGCATTATCCCTAGGAGCTGAACTAGTAGAAGCATCAGACTTAGTCAAATGACATTTTGTGCTTAATGGGATTATTCTACCAGTTGGCTTCCAAACCTTAACAGGCACTATTCTAGGCATAGTGGATCTAGCTAAGGAGTAAGGTTTGCCATGCGTTAATATTCGACACTGGGCTTCCATGAAATCCTACATTTGTAAACACATTCCCTGTAGGTTTCAGGATTGCTTAATCTCTCGCTCTCCAAACTTTCTTAACTGGGTTATGAATCTTAGACCTCATAAATAACACATCACATTTATCATGATTACCAAAAATTAAACATTTTTTACATGTTTTGCAGACAACATAAGGCCTCGAATTAATTTTAGTAAGCTTAGAGCTAATACTAGAACTAACACGATTCTTTTGTTCAAATCAAACTTCTTGTCCCTATGGTGTTCTTTCACTTCCTTATCATGATCACTTTTAGTTTGCGTAATCCTATCCTTCTTTGCATAGCTTCTAGGTTTTGACCGCTAACTTTAGTGTCAATCTTAACATCTGTAGAAGTAACGATGGGAACATTACATGGCTTCACTACTTTCGCATTCCGGTCTAGAAGTCTTTGGGATTTGAAATTCTAGGAGGCACATCACAAGTTGCTTGCTTGAATTTAGATATGGAACAAGGCATATCAAGGGTCACATGCTTGGCTTTAGGCATAGAACGGATTTCTTGTTTGGCACTAGGCATAGAACAAGGCTTCACAGCTTTGCCTTTTTCACCTAGGGGTTTTGGACATGTTGCAATTACACATTCAAGCGACTCTTGAGATCGTTTGGCCTGGAGGCAAGCAAACCTAATTTCACTATCAAGAGGTTTGTTAATGAAATCCTCTTCGACAATCTCACGGAGACATTCTAGACTATCCTTAAGGTGAGCACAGTAGTCATGAAAAGCATGTTCATTATTCCTAAGATGAGGAGGAATATATTTCAGCACTCGCAGTAGTATTTGCAATCTAATTGTGACTTTGAGACAACATTCTTATTGAAAACAAGTGGTAGTTTCCCATTTCCCACGACTTCTCGATTCTCAATTTCCTTTTGTAAAGACGTTAATTTTTCGTTATTTTGGTCACGGGTGACTTTTGTTGAATCATATAACTCTTTAAAATGTCTTTTAACTTTTTCATTTTCTTCTAGAAAACTCGTTTTCCTTTTGTAAGGCATTAACTAAGTTTTGAAGATGAAAAGTTTGAGAATTCGGAGAATCTAAAGGAGGAGGCATTTGGGAGCCTGTCATATTGTTCTTTTGACCCTTTAATTGAGAGATTTGGCTTTCAACTTTCGATCGTGTTCAATGAGCTTGAATCGTTCATCCGCGTTTGTTAATTTGAAACGCATCAAACTGGAGCATTTGAGGATTTCTTGATATTTGAAGTTTTGACATTTTCTTTAAGATGTTGATATTTTAGTTGTAAATTAAAATGCTCAACCCAAGTTTAGACAAATGTTTACCCAAATTGTCGTGATCATCCAGTTCAATTTTCTCAGATAGTTTGGAATTAGTTTTTTCAAGCTCAATGACACGATCATGGGAGACTTTCGAGCAACAGAGATAATTCATGAAATTGAGAAGCATTAATGGAACAATTTGAAGTAGCGATTAAAACACATCTTGAGAAATACATTAAGAAATAAGATTCTCATTCAAGGTATGCAAGTTCTTCCTCTCAATCTCATTATATTTTAATTCTCGCTCATAGTCACTAACCTCAACTATCATTGCATCAAATTCCTTTTCCATTTCTTTAATATCGATTTTATCCCCATTTTAAGACTCTCAAAATGATCTTTTAGTTGTTTAAAGAAAGGCATGACCTCGGTTAAATAACATTCTTTCATTTGCTCAAAACCCTTTCCTTCAGTTATCGATGGGTGTGATCCTTTACTTACAAGTTTTCTCAAAATCGACAAATAGTTGAAGAATAACATATTGGTGATTAAGGTCTTACTCTTAGTGGCAATAGTTCTAGGAACTAAATGCATTGGTGTATTTGGAGGATACCAGCGATTCTTTAGGAATTTCCTACAAGGGGATTCTTTTCAACAAGATTTTCGACTTTTGCAAGTCCATATCCTTTTTCCAGAACACTTGTTCGGGGGTCAATAGAGTCTGAGGCTTAAACATGTTTAAGGATATCCAATTTTCCTTAGTGTAATCATGGGGTTTTATCGTTATCTTGTTCTTTTTACACTCGGGATCTTCTAGCTTCTTATTCATTTTCTCCTAGTGACTTCATCGATTTCTTATCTTCCTCGATTACTCAGTATAACTAGGTTTCTGTCTTAAGGATCTCATTACCATCATACAGTACCTTATGAGCATTTCTAGCCTTTTTAATTACCTCGGGATTAGGTTCCTCAACAAGGGGAATGCTATGCTTATCGCTTAAGACTCTATGCTTAGTGATCATGTGAGCAGATCGAATGGTATTCCCTTGTTCGTACAACTTATTTTCAAGCTTGTTTTTCAAAGTTTTTAGATTGGAAAAATCATTCAAAAGTTTTGATTCCTTAGCCTTGAATTCTTGCTTAAGCATTTTAACATTTTCTTGAAGTTCGTGTTTTTGCTTAGCAGTTTTAGAAAGCTTTTCTTGTAAGGAGTTTAACTCTTGTTTTAATACTTCTTCTCTAAACCTACTTTTTAAATAGTTGTGCGTATTTGGACATCCATTTCCTGCTCACGGGTGGTCAACTCAAACTGCTTATTTGTTCATAAATAGCAACGATCCTTATATATGTTAAGCTCGGTGGTAAGGAATCATCAGGCACAAATCAGGCGTACTCATGCATTCATAATCATCATTTTGAGTAGAAGGCACAACTAGGTACAGCGAAACATCCATGCAACTTACGAGCATTGACATGCCTGAGCTCGGCGGGTGCATCTCTATCTTGGGTACATCCGAAGCTTCCATGGAGCGTTCCTTTGCATTAACTTGCACGGGTTGTGCGGGTACCTCTCTCTCTTGTTAATTTGAGCACGAAGATTCCATTTTTCCATTATCCGACTCATCATTTTTGTTGTCATGACATTCGCATTCAGCAACACCCCGATTCTTCAACATATACATTACCCAACTTATCACAACAATCTTTCACCTGCACCTGACACTCATTCACGTCTTCATTCTTTTGAGCAGATTCTTCAATGTACTTTTCACATTATCCATGAGTTGGATAAATGTCTCAATGAATTCACAATTTCCATTCGGTATGTTTTTGAAGGAAATTCGGTCAAGTGTTGATCGTAATCTGCTGAATATTCCCCATCGATGAATGGCTAAATTGTTTGTAGATTACTTGAAGAGCTGCATTGGAACCATCCTTTTGAACCTCTTTATTGGTAAGTTGCAGCTTTAAGTGTTCTAAGTTCAACAACAAGCTTCTTGTCAATGTAGGTAAGTCTGGCGGGAAAAAAGAGCACTACATGTTCGATCCCCGGCTATGGATACAGATTGTATGAGGTGCGGATGAAGTAGGCGATATGGCTCAATCGCATTCCATTTGGCGTGGCATTCTCATTGTACTGAGAACATGAAGATCTCACATCCTCATTGTTCAATTCAAACATCTTTAACCGTTCAGGTTAGCATACTTTATCATTGTTGTCCACATCATACATACAATTTAAGCACTTAAAATCACGTGGGTCATGAGTAAGACATGATGTTGTAGAATACACGGGATTTTACAAGTCTATGATTTAAACCGAGAAATAGAATCTTTCGGGGGATTTTACTAAAATCAAGACCAAACCGTTAAGCAATGACCAATGGAATGTGTTAAGATGTGATGGATTGACACAATGATAGACAATTGTGTGTTAGGACTTATGATTGTTTGTGGGATAAGCAGAGATGTTGTTTGGTTGAGATTTGGATTGGTTTATGCGATTTTCCGAAATTTAGGTCTAAAACATAAAACCTCAATTCTTTGAGGCGGATTTAGCCCTCGAAGGTTTACCCAAATGAACTTTAGTTAATTGGTGTCATTCTCCTCCACGTTCTCGGTCGTTTTGATGGGTAGAACGCTGAAAACGAATTCTGGAACAAAAGTTATAGCCGTTTGAAGTTTTGTCGGGAAAAGTCAACAAGTCGCTAAGAATTCTTAAACCAAGTCGCTAAGACCAAGTCGCTAGGACCCAAGTCGCTAAGTAACAACTCGCTAAGCTCCAAGTCGCTAGCAAAATTTTGACAACAAGTCGCTAAGAACTAAGTCGCTAATTTGTCAAGTCGCTAAATAGCAACTCGCTAGGTACCAACTCGCTAACACCAAATCGCTAACAATTTTGGCAGATTCGCTACTCAGTCGCTAAAACTTCAAGTCGCTAAAGAGCAACTCGCTCTGACCAAGTCGCTACCACCAAGTCGCTACCGTAGTGGAGAGTCCACTACTTGTACTGTTAATCGCTAGGTCTAAGTCGCTAGCTCCAAAACAGTAACTCGCTACAAAATTGTGAAGCAAGTCGCTACGAAGAAAAATAATCCGTGGCTCAAGTCGCTAGAAAAAATCAAAAACACCACTTTTCAATCAAAAACAACCCAACCACGATGATTCAAGCTTACCAAATCAAAACCTAAACCCTTGTGATGATTTTAAACACAAAAGTACTATCAAAATCCAAACTTTAACACTAGAAATCACCCAAATGATGCCAAAACCACTAAACTTTTTCAAACTCAAAAACCACCTAAAACCACTAGAAATCCAAAGATGTGTAAGATATGATCTAACCATGGCTCTTGATACCAATTGTTAGATATTGGATTTCACTTACACATCAAACCATAACACAAAGTGGGCGTATAAGTGGAATTCTAGAGAGAAAGTTAGAGGTTTAGGGAACTTAGTGAGAGAAAGTGAAAGATATTATTATGAGCTCAAACTCTCTACCTTGGGAGGTAGAGAGTATTTATAGTCTTACATAAATCGCCACACAGAACGTGGATCGGGCATACAGTGGGTAAAGACCGTCAGTCCTCCACGGTGTTACTTATCAAAATACTACTTAACTAAATATAACTATGACTACGAGCATTCTAACGATTACATATACTTGAGGTGACCGACTCTTTAATAGCGGGAATTTCTAATTCCTAACAGGGAGTATAAACAATACATATCCCAAAGATTCTCTTCATCATCAAAACTTCACTCTTAACCTTGCTATCTATATATACTACAAATGAGAATGTGACAAATAAATGTTTCTTTTACATAGTACTTAGTTATGTAGCTGATTTAACATCCAAAATCAAAATTTAGTGGTAATTTTATAGTTCATTATTAATATTTTTGTATTTATTTTTTTCAAGATCTATTTTGGCCACAAAAAACAAAAAAACAAAAAAAATAAATAAATAAATAAACTGTTGCATCGTAATATTTCATAACAACTTTATATACATACAACTAAACATATAAAGTTTTTTCCACTAAAATGACTAAAAATTAAAGATTTAAAAGTCGATACATCACAATGTAAATTTAGTGCATCGAGTTTATAAAATATCACCAAGACATTTTATCAAACACCTTATGTGTACTTTTACTATAAACATTTTGTATTTTTTTCAGATCTCTCACACTTTGAATATAACATACTTATATCAATAACAACAAAAACCAAACAAATTATTCAAAATAAATCAATGAACATCATATATATGCAAACTAAAAAAATCAAGATATCCATATTAATTAAAAGTAAAAAAAAAAAAAAAAAAAAAAAAAAAAAAAAAAATTGAATCTAATAACTGTAAGCATCTTCGGGGAACAAAGCGAACTGGCTCACAGAACGGGGAAGTTGGTGATGGATGGTGGGGAAGAAGGTGGTGAATAGTGGTGAAGGCTCGATGACAGTGGATCAAAGGAGGAGAAACGGGATGGAGGGAATGAGAAAGCGTAGGTGTTAGCTAAGAGAGAATGAAAGAAGTGAAGAATGAATGATAAAAGGTTTTCATATGGTTGGGACGTGAATGACGAAAATACCCCCTAAGAGTATTAGAAAAAAAAAAATTAGGAATAATTAGGAAGTTGACTAATTAGGACTTTCAAAACTTATGGTTTCCCATTCTTTTTCATTTTAAACATCTTTTCATTTTAACCCAAACCTATATATATATATATATATATATATATATATATATATATATATATATATATATATATATATATATATATATATATATATATAATATATATATGTATATATGTATATATATATATATATGTATATATATATATATATATATATATATATATATATATATATATATATATATATATATATATATATATATATATATATATATATATATATATATATATATATATAGTGTAAGGTTATTTTAGAACCAAGAAAAATGCTAGAAGCTGGAGAACCACCTTTTTACGCATAATAAAGCATAATGTACATCATATCAATGCAATATGGCATTTTTGAAAATATGTACAACTTATTTTAGAAAAAATAAATAAATGAAGGGCAAATTAGGTATTTTGATTTTCCATAAAAATAGCATTAGATTTGAATATAAGTCAGTTAAAAAAAACTACCTACTACATGTTACTTCATTCTATTAGATCTAGGAAAAAAGCTATATTTATCATTCAAAACCCTAACCACCCTCCATAACATCCCAGCCGCCTCCCTCTATTATCAACACCAGCACGCCCGCGGTTCTTTAATCCACCTAGTCATCCATCGTTCTCTAAATTAAGTAGAGATTACCACAAATGTTTTCATGAATTTGGTAACCGTCGCGTCGGTGTCTTTGGGAACCACAACAAAACATGTATCCACACAAAAAAGATTACAGGTCGAAAGGAATAATTATATTATATTTAATGGTGCACCGATCAAAAGCCATGATTAAGTCACGGTGAGAATTTATTGTGTAAAAGTCTTTGTTCAATTGAATCTTTTATGGATGCAGTGGTTTTCCATTTTTGTTTTGAAGTGTTTTTAATTGTTTGATAGAACCACAATAAAGTCAATGTTTATGTAAATTATTATAAAAGTATTTGGGATGCAGTAGTGTTTCACAAACTTTTATAAGCTTTTAAAATTGTCTTTGGGTTTGAAAATTGTTTGTAGAACTTGCTTTTTTGTTGCTTTTAATATGAATGACGTATGCATTTACATTCTTATTTTGATTTTAGATGATATGAACTTGTTTTTTTGATGTTTTTTGTAAGTGGGATTTTAATTTATATTTTAATCCAACACATGTATACTATAACGTTGTGCACTTTTATTTATTTATCATGAATTGTGTTTTTTAGTTGATGAAATAATTGTGATGAAGATAGGTTGTATGGGTGAGATATGTGAAAAGTGATTTATTAATTTTACATGGATATCATAAAGCAAATGACATAAAAGGTTGAGAAATTAAACAAATTTTGTTATTTTACATGTTTGGTTTGAAAGTGCAAATATGTTTATTTTGTGCATATGTGTTTACTAGTTCTAATTTAAGGAAACACTTGTGTTTTGTGGTTGATATAAAAGCAGTTTTTATGTCTAGTAAAATCCGTAAAATCAATGAAAGAGGGTTTGCATATGTGTTTTATGGGTGGTTAAAAGTTAACAAAGGGTTGTGCATATGTGTTTTAAGGTTCATATAAACCAAAGATGAGGTATGCATATGTGTTTTAAATTTTGCATATATGTTTAGTTTGTACATATGTATTTGCTAGTTGTTTATTTTTTTTTTAAATAATAATAGTTGCTTGTAATTTCAGGTATTGGACATCTTTGATAAAGATCGATTTTTGAACAAGACGAGGAATACACGCTGCGCTAAAAATGAACCAACTATTAAAGTCATTGTATTATGCACATGTGCACGCTTCATATACTTGTAATAAAACATATTTATGTAATATTTTTAATAAATTTTTGTTGTTTGTATAATATTGCATAAATGTATTAATAAAGTTTTTTTGTTTGTCTACATACTTATGTAATATTTTTTATAGATACATGTGCAAATACAAAACACCTATGTATAAACGGAAAATACAATTATCACATAATGCAAAACACATGTGCACACAATGTAAAAAAACTAGAATTACGGGAAAAAAACGTTTTTTGTAAAAAAGAATCAAATATATAAAAAAGTAATTTTACCATTATACCCTTTTGAATTAAATAATAACAATTAATATAAGAAAAAATATGATTGGTTGATCGGTTTGGTTTCATTTCGCATTTTTCTTGGTTCTAAAATAACCCTTCCATATATATATATATATATATATATATATATATATATATATATATATATATATATATATATATATATATATATATATATATATATATATATATATAGTGAAACTTTATTTTCAGAACCTACTTTAAATGCGAAGCTGCGAGAACTACTATAACCATTAGATTATTTAATCAATGGATGAGATGACTTGTGCAAATAGTGTAATTTATATAATTAGAAGGGAATTTCATACAATAATTTTCCAATAAGCACACTTTTTAAGATTCATTTAACAGTTAATTCATCTTTTCTCTCACACATATCTTTCTCAAACCCTAATTCACTTTTATTAGCCACCACAATAATCTCTTGAAACCACAAAATAGAAAAATAAAAAACCATTGCAAATCGACAACCGCCTACCACTTAATTTAATGACGACGAAAACCTCCTACAATATTTGACGACAAATGACGCGATCCGGCGTTCAGATCTATAATCCAATCCGCTGGTTAACCTAGGCGAAAACCATTGACTGGTAAATAACATGAATTTGAAGATCAATGAAGCCAATTTGAAAATTATTTTCTGTCATCGGTTAGTAACCATTTTAATTCTTTTTAATAGGTTTTATTAAATTGATTTAGATTTTTTTGCTTCTATCTTTGTTTCCCCGTCACCAAGGTACCTACTCAATTTAAGAATGTTGGTTTTTGTTTTCATGGTGCATAGCAACTAATTAATCAACCTATTTGCTTTTTTTTTTCATGCTTATAACGTTTATAGTATATAAATCTGGAAGGTGTTTTCATACTGAGATTGGTTTTTAATGTGAAATAAATATTAGCAATTTTGTTATATGATCTTAGCAACAAGGGTGTTAACAAATTTGCATTTTTTTTATATGATGTTTAATGTTATTTGTGTCGTCATGATTGCTAAAAGTTGATTGTAATGATTTTTTATATGAAGTTTGTGTGAGTGTTAGGAATGATGTGTTTTGTTAGTAAATTCCAAAAAGATAAATTTTGAAAGGATAACGAGCTGTTTAGTATAAGTGGTGTGCATGTGTTTTTTGGCTTTTACAAAATCAATAAAAATGGTGTGCATATTTGTTTTAAAGTTGATATATAATTATAATAGAACGGTGCATATTTGTTTCAGATTGATATAAAATCAAGCAAAATGTGTGCATATGTGTTTATGGTTGATATAAAATCAATGAAAATGTGTGCATATGTGTTTTAAGGATTATATACAATCAAGGAAAGAGTAGTGCTTATATGTTTAGATTGTGCACATGTGTTTGCTATAATGTTTATAGTAAAAAAAAATTATATCATTAATTCTTAAAAAAAAATATATATCATTGCACACCCTCACCAAAAGCCAGAATTTGATGTAATACTTAACTCCACCACCATCATCGAATCGTCGGAGGTCTAACCATCGTCACCATCTACAATCTGGTTTCACAATGTGTATCAAATAGTTTCGTTAAGCCCAATTCTAGTATTTAAGTTGTTTTTTTATGTATGCATCGAATGCATTAATTTGTGAATCACATGTTTATCGATTCACACTTTAATATGAAGTTTCATCTCATGTGTATCAATCTGAAAACATTGAACCACGTGTGGATTAGTTTCATATCTTGACAATTCATATCTTGACAATGGAGATATGCAAATTTGTAAGTAAGGTGATGTATCAACGGGTAGTGTAATTTTTTAAGCAAGTAGTTGTCATGTAGTGTATTAATAAATAAATTATTGTCTATCATTAGTTTTTATAACGAGTGTTCTTTACTTCTTGAATTTATTAGTAGGAAAGGTTCGATTTCATTTGGAGCACAATACTAAACAGTTATGCTACTTCGCTTCAATTTTGATTCTAATCTTTCATTCAACTGTTACAAATATATTACTTTAGTAGACATGGCTACGAGTTTAACCTAAAATTGCACCTAATATCGCGTATCAATCTAGATAAGTTGTGCATCTTGGATTTGTATATTATATAAATTTTTAAAGAAATTTCCGTTCATGATTGTTTGTTTGTGGTTTAATTGTTTTTGTGCATACTTGTTTCAGATTGATTGATGAAGATGATGATATCATTTAAGATCGGGAAGTGGATGAACACGATTATACATGAAGATAATTTGCGACTTTTGGAGATACAAAATTATTGCATGTGTTTTTGTACTTGTAATCAAGTGAAATGTAACATTTAAGTATATTAATCTTGTTTTTCTTTTTATAATGATTTATGTTCTTTAATTTGTGTTTCAAACTTTCAAAAAAAATAATGATCATATATAAATATTGGTAGGTTGATAAAAAAAAGTGTTAGCTAAAAAACATGTATGCATGATTGACTAATTGAAAACATGTATGCATTGACTATTTGAGGAAAAAAACATGTATGCACATTTGCCTATTTTGAAAAAAAAAAATGCATGCTCCTTGAGATTTCAAAAATAATGATTAAAAAAAAAAAAAAAAAACATGTATGCACCATGACTATTTAAAAACATGTTAGCAAAAAAAAATCCAAATTTTAAGATTTATAAAAAACCGGAATTATAAAAAAAACAAAAACAATATGAAAATGTCTTTTACTATTATACCCCTTTGAATTAAATAAAAATAACAAAATGCTATGAAGCACTAAATATGTACATTGTGTATTATTAGTTGTAAAAGGTGTTTCTTCTGACTTTAAAGTAGGTTCTAAAAAAAGTGCCTATATATATATATATATATATATATATATATATATATAGTGGTGATTCAAAGGAGAAGTAAATTAAAATAAGAAGTGGTGAGAAGTGACCAAAACCACACATTTGAGATGCAACGACATGCATTAGATGCATTTCTATTCATATAGATGTAACATCTCGAGTTTCGAAAGTTAATTTGATATATAGATGGTGCAAATTGATTTTCATGATTTCGGCATCGTCTGAGAGGAACACACTATGGTGCGTTACTTAAAATAAGAAGGAATAAGAAGAACTATAACCGCAAATACGAGATGCACCGATTCCAAATTAGATGCATCCTTATAATCTTAGATGCATTATAATGCACCATAGTGTGTTTTCTAGCTTTTAATCGGATGCATACGATATATTAGATGCATTTCATGATTTCTCTTGTTTTTGTTCCTCGCGTGCCAAAATCATGAAAATCAATTTGCACCATCAATACATCAAATTAACTTTCGAAACTCAAGATTTTGCATCTATATGAATAGAAATGCATCTAATGTAAGTCGTTGCATATCAAATCGTGGTTTGATCACTTCTCACCACTTCTTATTTTAATTTACTTCTCACTGAATCCCTACTCCATCTATCTCTCTCTATAGATATATATATATATATATACATATACATATACATATATATATATATATATATATATATATATAGAGAGAGAGAGAGAGTTTGGATCATTTAAAAAGTTGATCTCAAGAGAAAAGTGAGAAAAGTAATCTTAACCATTGGATCACCCCCTCTTCCCCTCCTTTTTTTCACACCAAACTACAGGGACCTAATTGTATTTTCCTTCATTCTTTAAGGAGGTTTTGAAATGACTTGTATATATATAGAGAGAGAGAGAGAGAGAGTTTGAAATGACTTTAGATGACTTGTATATATATATAATTGTATTCTTTAAGGAGGTTTTGAAATGACTTGTATATATATATATATATATATATATATATATATAGAGAGAGAGAGAGAGTTTGGATCATTTAAAAAGTCGATCTCATAGGAAAAGTGAGAAAAGTAATCTTAACTATTGGATCACCCCCTCTTCCCCTCCTTTTTTTCAATTTGATGGATCGTTTTAATTTGAATTGATTAACTTAATAAATTCTTAATTAATGTATAAACTTTATTAATTAAGCATCTGATATAATAATAAACTACGTCTAAATAATGTAATCGTTTTAATTTGAATTGATTAACTTAATAAATTCTTAATTAATGTATAAACTTTATTAATTAAGCATCTGATATAATAATAAACTATGTCTAAATAATGTAATATAAAAATTATAATATTAAGAAAGAATATTTCACTTATAATTAATAATTTTTCAACTTCAATAGATAAAACTATTAATAATTATTCAACTTTAATTAATAAAACTATAATATTAAGAAATAATATAATTAAAATTTTCTCAACTAATTTAAACATATCAAAGATTATAAATGAGACCTTTATTATTTGTTTCGAATTATTACAAGGAGATTGAGTTTTACTGAGAAGAAATATTTCGAGATATAGAAGAACTTGGGGATATACAAATTTGGAAATCTAAGGTTTTGGAACATTAAGTGGTGGATAATATAATTGATTCTTTTTTCATAAAATGAAGTCTGCCTCTGAACTATGAGAGTCTTCATTATTTATACTTGAACTTCTCGGTTACATTCCTTGTGATGACTGCCAAACACCGGTTATTTTCTTCATTATTGTTGATGACTTACAAATGCCGGTAATATCTTCAATCAAAAGCTTTTATAAAGTCTCTTGTTGGTATTCAAAAGTCTTCAAAAATATGTCTTTGCTATTATCTTCATTATCAAACCTTTGTTGGCCATACTTCTTTCTTTTATAAAGTTGCTTGTCTTCATTATAAAAGTGGATGATCAATAATTATCTTTGCACCATTATTCTTTGTCGGCCATATGAACAATTATTCTCACTTTGATATATTTTACTTAAATATAAAACCACGACACTTTTATGTTACATTTTAATATAATGATAAAAACTTTAATATAATTTATTAACTCAAGAATTCAAAATCATCATCTTCATAAGGATCTTGAGAATCTTGATATAACTCTTCACTTGGAGTAGGGGATTTACGAACTTCATCTAGAATCTTTTGAATTTCTTCTTTTGATTTACATTCTTGAATTCTTTTGATTGCATCTTCATCTGTATAGGACTTGTTGGGGATAGAAGGACTTGAACTAGGTGAACTGACCAGATTGTTATAATAATTTGTGCTTTTCATCCTTGATCTTACGAAACCGCACTCCACCATCTAGCGCTAAACTCCCTTACTAAAAGAGGAGGAGAAACTCCTTCTGCATCTTGTTTTTTATAATTCCATGACATGATCCATGGAGTCTAAATATGATCATAAAGCGTAAAGTATATTCAAGCGGGGGATACTTTCTTGAGAAAAAACTGATTTATATTTTTGATATCCTTGTAAAATTCTTGGAGGGAAAATTTCTGGAATTCCTCCCATGTATCTGAACCATTTAACAAACCATCTTGGATATTTGTTTGGAAAGACTTCATTAAATCGGAAAAACCATGTATGACTATGATTTCTCGAAAAAAGCGCTTTAGACCAAGCTTCGTAATCATAGTAATTATATCTTGGATATTGGGGAAGCGGGTTAAAACTTTATTGATATAGGGTTTATTTCCCCAGTCTTCTAAAGATAAAACTTTTAGAATTTTTACTTTGTATGCTGCTGATAAGACCTTGAACTCGAATATCTTGAGTATGGAATAACTCGATAGAATTACTTTCTAACAAAATAGCTTCATAATATTCTCTTGTTTGAAAATCAATGTTATAAAAATGAGTATTTTCTGGAAAAATATATTTGATAAGAGAACCAAAGTTTTGATTTAACTTTTCTTCTTCTTACGGTTCAAAATTTTTACTACTTGACGATTTGGATTAATTTTGGGTTCTGGCTTATTAGGGTTTCTGGGCATATTAGAGGATGAGGCAACTGATGTATAAGAGTTTTGACTTGGAGATATGTTTGGCATGTATGCCAAAGCAGAATAAGGTAATCTTGGAGATAACTGATTTGATGAAAATGGGGATAAAGATCTTCTTGGAGATTGATTTGGAGAAAATGGGGATAATGGTGTAAACTTGTTTTGGGATATAATACTTGGAGATGTTGATGGAGATGGTAAGCGGGGCTTTGGTATAGGAACAAGAGGTTTCTTGTCATTTGAATTCATCCCTGTAAAAATTCTCTTGATAAGAAGTCTGGAAGAGAATTGGCTTCTCCTTTTATAACCTCAATTTGAAAATCAAAATTACTGAGGATAGCTTGCCATCTGGCAAAAATTTGTTTTGAAATTAAATTTTTAACATCTTTTTCTAAGATATATTTTCTTTGAAGAACAATCAACTCTTAATAAAAAAGGTTTCATATATAAATCATCTTCAAATTTTTGAATATTTAAAACTATACTTAATACTTATTTTTTAACTATAGAATAATTCTTTTGAGTATCATTCCAAGATCCTGAGAAAAATCTTACTAATTGTTCTTTATTATTGTTTTTTAATTTTTGCTTTAGAATACCTCCATATCCGATATCACTTGCATCTGTTTCTACTATAAGACTTGCTTCTGGATTAGGTATAGTTAGGCAAGGTAATTCTTTTATTTTATTTTTTATGTTTTTAATTACTTGAGTATGTTTTTCTGACCAAGGTTCAGGATTTTTCTTAAGTCTTTCATATAATGGTTTACATATGCTTCCTAGATCTTTGAAAAAATCATGAATATAATTTAAACATCCTAAAAATCTTTGTAATTGTTTTTTATCTTTTATTTCGTCTGGAAATTTATTTGAGAATTGTAAACTTCTTTCTATGGGTTTAATAGTTCCTTGAATTATATTATGACCTAAAAATCTTATCTCAGTTTGAAATAAAGTTATTTTGGTAGGAGAAACCGCTAAACCATTTTTGTATACAAGGTCATAAAATATATTTAAATGTTTAAAATCTTTGGTCTATATTTTTTGAAAATATTAGAATATCATCAATATATACTATAGCAAAACTACTTATAGGAATAATTATATCATTCATTATATTTTGGAATTCTGAAGGAGCATTTTTTAAACCAAAAGGCATTACATTCCATTCGTAATGACCAAAAGGAACATTAAATCCTGTTTTATATCTATCTTTCTCATTTATTTGAATTTGCCAAAATCTTGATTTCATATCAAATTTGGAAAATATTTTTGAATCATATAATCTTTTTAATAAATCTCTTTTATTTGGAATAAGGTATCTAATCCATTTTAGTACTTTATTTAATGGTTTATAATTTATAACTAATCTTGGTGCTCCTCTTTCTATTTCAGCGCTATTCATAACATAAAAGGCTGAACAAGACCAAGGAGACTTTGAAGCTCTTATAAGATTTTTATCTAATAAATCTTGTATTTCTTTTCTACAATGTTGAACTAGCTCTTGAGACATATGTATAGATTTAGATTTAGTAGTAATATCTTTTTCATCAAACTCTTTTATATAAGGTAAACTAACAATATGTTGTTTTCTAGTCCAAAAGGCATTTGGTATAGTTGCACAAACATTTTTTATAAATTTGTCTTCCAAATGTTTTATTTTATTTTTTATAATATTATTTTGTAATTGATTTTCTATTCTTTTATCATTTATTTCATTTACCAAATATTCTATATGTTTCTTTTTATTATTAATAATGTTTATCTCTTTAGTTATCATTGGTATAGCAAAAGGAAATAATATCTTTTTTCCTAAAATTTTTGTAGTTAATCCTTTTTCATTTACTTTAAACGGGTATAATTGTGTTATAAATGGTTGTCCTAAAATTAATTGAGAACCCATATTTTTAACTAGTATTAAATTTGTTTTATAACAATAATTATCATTACAAATATGAACATTTGATAATTTATATCCTATTTTTAATTTATCTCCGGTGACTCCAGAAAGTCTTTGAGATGATTTTTCATAGTATTTAACTGGAACTAATCCTTCTTGTATACAATTTAGATCTGCTCCAGAATCTATTAAAGCTATTAATGATAGTCTATAGTCATTATTTATTACAATGTTTATTTTAATGTACCACCTTTGAGTGCTTATACTTTGTATATTATTAATAGCCATATTGCTAGATGTTCCCGTATCTTTATTATTATTAGTATCTTTTGCTTTATCTTTACTTTTCTCTAATATATTTATTCTTTGTTTTATATTGATTATTTACGCTTTAACATTTTTATTTCTTCTTGAAGTTCGAGAATTGTTATAGGTTTGGCCTTTTCATTAAATCTTTTGAATATTTCTAATAAATTATAATCTTGTGTTTCTTCTATAGTATTATTTTCTTTTATTTTTTCTTTTAGTTTATCTAAATATATTCTTTTTATTTCCTTGTCTTCTATTTTTTCCATTAATTCTATTAATATTTTAATTTCTTCAATATCATTTGTTATAGCATTTATTTTATATTCACAAACACAATTACCTAAACATTCACATTCTTGATTTATTACTCTTGCTTGATTCATTTTCAACTATATTTAAATCATTTTCTTCATAATCGATATATCGATTCACTAGTTTCTTCATTTATCAATATTTTAAGAACATGTTCTTTATATTCATCTGGTATATTTAATTCATTTATTTTCTTTTTAGTATAACAATTTCTAGGCGTATGACCGGGCATCCACATTTATAGCATATAATTGTTTCTTTATTATAGTTATACCTTTTTCTCTTATTTTTATATTTGTACTTTTCATTATTATTATTTTGTATATAATTTCTTTTAGGTTTTCTAAATTTTTTATATCGTTTTTCTTTCTTATATTTTTTATTATTGGATGATGGTAATTTTAAAGGTTCATATCCATATTGTTCACAAAAATTTCCTAATTCATTTTTATTATTAATGCCTTCTTTTTTAATTTTAGCTTTTAGTTTCAGATCTGAACATATAGCTAGACCTTCTTGATTAACAAAATTTATAATTTCTCCATAAGTTAGTTCTTTGTATGGTATAGAATTATTAAATTCAATGTTTAATTTGTTTCTTATTTTTTTTGCAAACAATTTAGGTAATCCTGCAATAAATCTTTCTTTCCAATATGCTTCTTTACAATCAGACCTAAGCATTACTTTTGATAAAAATACATCCTTATACCATCTAAAATCTTGTAATTTTCTACAATTTAGATTTAATAGAATAGCAGCACTTCTATCTTGATAAGCTGCAGGGTTTCCTACAAAACTCTTAAGTATAGCAAAAATTAAAGTATTAACTGAGTCATTCATTTCAGTTGGTATTTGTTGACCATTTTCTTCTTTAACAATAATCTTTTTAGCAGAACGTATCGATTCCCTTTCTTCATGTGACATATACATATCCCACCAACCTTTTAAACTTCCAGTAAATCCACTAATTAGTATGCGTTAAAACTCGTTGTTCATTATCTTTATTATGTGACTTATAAGCATTAGAGGCCATAGTCATTTCTTGTAATAAATTTATAATTTGATATTCGAATGTACCATCTATATTCCATTCGTATATACAACTACCATCATATCTAGATTGTACTAAAGTATGTCGTTCTTCATATTGTAAATCTGGTGGTGTAGGTCTAGGATAATAATTTCTTGTTTCAAGATTTGGTGTATATGTATTATATTTTATTTTATTTATTTTTAAATCAAATTGTTCTTCTAATTCGATATATTATCGAATTATTTTTGTTTATAACATTTATTTTTTCATTAGATATATTTAATTTAGACAATTTTGTTTCAATTTCTCTTAATATAGAATCTTGTTTTCCTAAATTAATAGGTGTGTCCATACTATATGGTACAAATAAAGGATTTTCTTCTATTTTTATAATCCTTTCTTTGGTGTGTGACGTACTAGCTTCTTTTTTATTTTCTATTCTATCTAGTTGTTGTCCTATAGTATTTAACATTTCATTTGTATGATTATTTTGATATATTATTGTTGATAATGATTTTTTATCATCATTATTATGTTTGGTTAAAGGTTGTCCTATATATTCTTCATTATCCTTTTTAATTATAATGTCTTTACATGGAGGGTGTTGGCATACTATGGGATTATTTGATTTTGGATCATAATATACCTTATTAATGTCATCTGTAGTTACCTCTATTTTTTCTATAAAAGGGAAATCTATTTTTTGTTCTATACTATATAACTGAAACCATGTGAAAAAAGGAATGTTTACTTCATTATCAATAATATATGTTTGCCATTCTAAATTATTTAGCATTCTTTTTCTTTCGTTAAATTTTTGATAATACCATATTAATTTTTCACTATTGTAATTATTAAACATTTCATTTTTTAGAAATTTTATTTCCATTTTAAAAGGAATATTATTTATTTCTTCCATTTTAATGAATTAGTCTTTTCAATTGTTCGAGTTTTTCTTTTAAACGAAGATTTTGTAAAACTAAACTTATTATCATATCTTTATGTGCCTTTTTACTAATAACATACTCTCCAGTGAATAATTCTTCTTTAAATATTTTTATTGATTTATTATTTCTTAAAATGGATTCTTGATAATATATTATTTGTTTTTTAAGTTCGTATTGATATAAACTCATTTTTAAGAAATAACTAATTGTGATCTTACCAGTTTTATCATATCCTGATTGACTTTTAGATCTGAAAATAAAGTTTTAAACTCCATTCAATATCATATACTTGATAACCTCGATGTACTCTTAAATTCACATATCTAGCTCCTTTTTTAATCATGTCTTTAATGTGATTTATTTCTATTCTTAAAGAATTTTCTTGTTTATATAAACTTTTTAGATGATTAATATTGTTTTGATTTCTAGCAATCTTTGCTTGTATCGAAGTATCACTCATAATTTTCTCTATAATATTCTACTTCAGATCTAGATGGTTGATCACTAAAATCATCACCTATATTGTCATCTTCATATAAAGGGGTTGGAATAGATGTATCAAAATTTACTCATTTAAGTTTCATAGACTGAGTTCTTCTTAGATTTATATTATTATTAGTTGTAGATGGAACATACATTGAATGTCTGGATGAGCCAAAAGTTATATCTATATTTCCATTAGAATGATCTATAATATTATTTATATGGCTATTGATTTCTAATGTTTTGGGTTCTATAATTTCTTTAAAATTCCATGTTTGATTTCTAATGATTTCATCCCATTTAATCCTTTTAGGAACGGTTATATTGGAATTTTGAAAATTAGATTCTATAAGCAAAGTTTCATTAATTGACTTTTCCTTTTTATATTTTGGTTCTATGGTAGTGGTCATAGTTTTATAATATACTCAAGATATTAAAACTAATGGATCAGATCCCTCTTTTATTTCAATTTCTTTTAATTTTAAGTTTAAAGTTAATACGTCTAATATATTTTTATCAAATAAAGATACTGTATAATCAGGATAAGCTTGAAAATATATTGGACCATTACATATATTAGATTCTCCTAAGGCTAATAAAGATTGATGAAAATTTGTTAATCTAGCATCTCTTAAAATAACACATATAGGAGCATTAATTCCTAATCTTGTCATAGGTTTTATAGCTACTTGAACCATTCCTATATGTAAACATTTATAATTTTTTCTATGTTCATGTATAGCTTTAGAAGAAAATAATTTTATCTCTTGTTGATTTTTTAATAAAGGTATAGTTTTCTCTATAGTTTTAATAGAATAACTTTGAAACCAATCAAAAGAACCTTGTTTATATAAAGTTTTAACTTCTACTCTAGGTATATTCCAGTTATGTAAACTACTTTCTATATTAGCTATAGATACTTTTATAGAATTTGATAGATCCTGTTCATCATTAATATCAGAAGAAGTACTACCCTTCTGGTTTAGTAATAGTTTTGAAATCTTATTCATAATGATTATTAAAATTCTAGTCTGATAAATTTCAATAGAGTAAGATTTATATTACCTGAATACATGAATCTCCTGAACACCCCATATCGTCAGGGTGCTAGCCCGACTCAAATGTTGCCGCTAATTCCAACCGACCGATCGACGTATTTACCAACGCAGCTTATGTATTCATTTAATATACAACTTATTTTAACGTCCGTTTATCGGAATATTTTTTAATAGTCATAATTTATAGATTCAATACCATTACCTCCTCAAAATAGAGCACTTGGCTCTGATACCAATTTGATGGATCGTTTTAATTTGAATTAATTAACTTAATAAATTCTTAATTAATGTATAAACTTTATTAATTAAGCATCTGATATAATAATAAACTATGTCTAAATAATGTAATATAAAAATTATAATATTAAGAAAGAATATTTCACTTATAATTAATAATTTTTCAACTTCAATAGATAAAACTATTAATAATTTTTCAACTTTAATTAATAAAACTATAATATTAAGAAATAATATAATTAAAATTTTCTCAACTAATTTAAACATATCAAAAAATTATAAAATGATACCTTTATTATTTGTTTCTGAATTATTACAAGGAGATTCAGAGTTTACAAAAGAAATATTCTGAGATATAGAAGAACTTGGAGATATACAAATTTGAAAATCTAAGGTTTTGGAACATTGAGTGGTGGATAATATAATTGATTCTTTTTCTTCATAAAATGAAGCCTGCCTCTGAACTATGAGAGTCTTCATTATTTATACTTGAACTTCTGTTATATTCCTTGTGATGATCGCCAAACACCTTATTTTCTTCATTATTGTTGATGACTTACAAATGCCGAAAATCTTCAATCAAAAGCTTTTATAAAGTCTCTTGTTGGTATTCAAAAGTCTTCAAAATATCGCAAGACTATCTTCAATTATCAAACCTTTGTCGGCCATACTATACTTCTTTCTTTTATAAAGTTGCTTTGTCTTCATTATAAAAGTAGATGATCAATAATTATCTTTGCACCATTATTCTTTATTCGGCCATATGAACAATTATTCTAACTTTGATATATTTTACTTAAATATAAAACCCTGACACTTTTATGTTACATTTTAATATAATGATAAAAACTTTAATATAATTTATTAACTCAAGAATTCAAAATCATCATCTTCATAAGGATCTTGAGAATCTTGATATAACTCTTCACTTGGAGTAGGGGATTTACGAACTTCATCTAGAATCTTTTGAATTTCTTCTTTTGATTTACATTCTTGAATTCTTTTGATTGCATCTTCATCACGTATAGGACTTGTTGGGGATAGAAGGACTTGAACTAGGTGAACTGACCAACTGCATTGTTATAATAATTTGTATCGCTTTTCATCTCGCTTGATCTTCCAAACCGGACTCCACCATCTAGCAATCGAACTCCCTTACAAAAGAGGAGGAGAAACTCTTCAGATCTTGTTTTTATAATTCCATGACATGATCCATGGGAGTCTAAATATGATCATAAACTGTAAAGTATATTCAAACGGAGGGATACTTTCTTGAGAAAAACCGATTTATATTTTTGATATCCTTGTAAAATTCTTGGAGGAAAATTTCTGAATTCCTCCCATGTATCTGAACCATTTAACAAACCATCTTGGATATTTGTTTGGAAAGACTTCATTAAATCTAAAACCATGTATGACTATGATTTCTAAAAACGCTTTAGACCAAGCTTCCCGGTAATCATAGTAATTATATGTCGGATATTCGTGGAAGCGGGTTAAAACTTTATTGATATAGGGTTTATTTCCCCAGTCTTCTAAAGATAAAACTTTGAGAATTTTTACTTTAGTACTGGCGATAAGACCTTGAACTCGAATATCTTGAGTATGGAATAACTCGATAGAATTACTTTCTAACAAAATAGCTTCATAATATTCTCTTGTTTGAAAATCAATGTTATAAAAATGAGTATTTTCTGGAAAAATATATTTGATAAGAGAACCAAAGCTTTGATTTAACTTTTCTTCTTCTTCTGGAAAAATATTCAGGGAAGCGGGTTAAAACTTTATTGATATAGGGTTTATTTCCCCAGTCTTCTAAAGATAAAACTTTGAGAATTTTTACTTTAGTACTGCTGATAAGACCTTACTCTATATATTAAAACTAATGGATCAGATCCCTCTTTTATTTCAATTTCTTTTAATTTTAAGTTTAACGTTAATACGTCTAATATATTTTTATCAAATAAAGATACTGTATAATCAGGATAAGCTTGAAAATATATTGGACCATTACATATATTAGATTCTCCTAAGGCTAATAAAGATTGATGAAAATTTGTTAATCTAGCATCTCTTAAAATAACACATATAGGAGAATTCATTCCTAATCTTGTCATAGGTTTTATAGCTACTTGAACCATTCCTATATGTAAAAATTTATAATTTTTCCTATGTTCATGTATAGCTTTAGAAGAAAAATAATTTTATCTCTTGTTGATTTTTTAATAAAGGTATAGTTTTCTCTGTAGTTTTAATAGAATAACTTTGAAACCAATCAAAAGAACCTTGTTTATATAAAGTTTTAACTTCTACTCTAGGTATATTCAGCTTATGTAAACTAGTTTCTATATTAGCTATAGATACTTCTATAGAATTTGATAGATCCTGTTCATCATTAATATCAGAAGAAGTACTACCCTTCTGGTTTAGTAATAGTTTTGAAATCTTATTCATAATGATTATTAAAATTCTAGTCTGATAAATTTCAATAGAGTAAGATTTATATTACACAATACATGAATCTCCTGAACACCCCCATATCGTGCGTGTACGGCATCGACTCCAAATGTTGCTGCTAATTCCAATCGACTGATCGACAGGGCTTACCAACGCAGTTATGTATTCATTTAATATACAACTTATTCTACGTCGTTTATCGGAATATTTTTTAATGGTCATAATTTATAGATTCAATACCATTACCTCCTCAAAATAGAGCACTTGGCTCTGATACCAATTTGATGGATCATTTTAATTTGAATTGATTAACTTAATAAATTCTTAATTAATGTATAAACTTTATTAATTAAGCATATGATATAATAATAAACTATGTCTAAATAATGTAATATAAAAATTATAATATTAAGAAAGAATATTTCACTTATAATTAATAATTTTTCAACTTCAATAGATAAAACTATTAATAATTTTTCAACTTTAATTAATAAAACTATAATATTAAGAAATAATATAATTAAAATTTTCTCAACTAATTTAAACATATCAAAAGATTATAAAATGATACCTTTATTATTTGTTTTGATTATTACAAGGAGATTAGGAGTTTACAGAAGAAATATTCTGAGATATAGAAGAACTTGGGGATATACAAATTTGGAAATCTAAGGTTTTGGAACATTGAGTGGTGGATAATATAATTGATTCTTTTTTCTTCATAAAATGAAGCCTGCCTCTGAACTATGAGAGTCTTCCTTATTTATACTTGAACTTCTCGGTTATATTCCTTGTGATGACTGCCAAACACCGGTTATTTTCTTCATTATTGTTGATGACTTACAAATGCCGGTAAAATCTTCAATCAAAAAGCTTTTTATAAAGTCTCTTGTTGGTATTCAAAAAGTCTTCAAAATATGCTGCACTATCTTCAATTATCAAACCTTTGTTGGCCATACTTCTTTCTTTTATAAAGTTGCTTGTCTTCATTATAAAAGTGGATGATCAATAATTATCTTTGCACCATTATTCTTTGTCGGCCATATGAACAATTATTCTAACTTTGATATATTTTACTTAAATATAAAACCCTGACACTTTTATGTTACATTTTAATATAATGATAAAAACTTTAATATAATTTATTAACTCAAGAATTCAAAATCATCATCTTCATAAGGATCTTGAGAATCTTGATATAACTCTTCACTTGGAGTAGGGGATTTACGAACTTCATCTAGAATCTTTTGAATTTCTTCTTTTGATTTACATTCTTGAATTCTTTTGATTGCATCTTCATCTGTATAGGACTTGTTGGGGATAGAAGGACTTGAACTAGGTGAACTGACCAGATTGTTATAATAATTTGTGAACGCTTTTCATCCGCTTGATCTTCCTCAAACGGCGCACTCCACCATCTAGCACTGAACTCCCTTACTAAAAGAGGAGGAGAAACTCCTTCACGCATCTTGTTTTTATAATTCCATGACATGATCCATGGGAGTCTAAATATGATCATAAAGCCGTAAAGTATATTCAAACGGAGGATACTTTCTTGAGAAAAAACTGATTTATATTTTTGATTTCCTTGTAAAATTCTTGGAGGGAAAATTTCTGGAATTCCTCCCATGTATCTGAACCATTTAACAAACCATCTTGGATATTTGTTTGGAAAGACTTCATTAAATCGGAAAAACCATGTATGACTATGATTTCTCAGAAAAAACGCTTTAGACCAAGCTTCCTGGTAATCATAGTAATTATATGCTGGATATTCAGGGAAGCGGGTTAAAACTTTATTGATATAGGGTTTATTTCAGCCTTCTAAAGATAAAACTTTGAGAATTTTTACTTTAGTACTGCTGATAAGACCTTGAACTCGAATATCTTGAGTATGGAATAACTCGATAGAATTACTTTCTAACAAAATAGCTTCATAATATTCTCTTGTTTGAAAATCAATGTTATAAAAATGAGTATTTTCTGGAAAAATATATTTGATAAGAGAACCAAAGTTTTGATTTAACTTTTCTTCTTCTTCTGGAAAAATATTCAGGGAAGCGGGTTAAAACTTTATTGATATAGGGTTTATTTCCCCAGTCTTCTAAAGATAAAACTTTGAGAATTTTTACTTTAGTACTGCTGATAAGACCTTACTCTATATATTAAAACTAATGGATCAGATCCCTCTTTTATTTCAATTTCTTTTAATTTTAAGTTTAAAGTTAATACGTCTAATATATTTTTATCAAATAAAGATACTGTATAATGATGATAAGCTTGAAAATATATTGGACCATTACATATATTAGATTCTCCTAAGGCTAATAAAGATTGATGAAAATTTGTTAATCTAGCATCTCTTAAAATAACACATATAGGAGCATTAGTTCCTAATCTTGTCATAGGTTTTATAGCTACTTGAACCATTCCTATATGTAAAAATTTATAATTTTTTCTATGTTCATGTATAGCTTTAGAAGAAAATAATTTTATCTCTTCTTGATTTTTTAATAAAGGTATAGTTTTCTCTGTAGTTTTAATAGAATAACTTTGAAACCAATCAAAAGAACCTTGTTTATATAAAGTTTTAACTTCTACTCTAGGTATATTCCAGTTATGTAAACTAGTTTCTATATTAGCTATAGATACTTCTATAGAATTTGATAGATCCTGTTCATCATTAATATCAGAAGAAGTACTACCCTTCTGGTTTAGTAATAGTTTTGAAATCTTATTCATAATGATTATTAAAATTCTAGTCTGATAAATTTCAATAGAGTAAGATTTATATTACCTGAATACATGAATCTCCGGGAACACCCATATCGTTAGTGCAGTCGACTCCAAATGTTGCCGCTAATTCCAACCGGATCGACAGGCTTACCAACGCAGTTATGTATTCATTTAATATACAACTTATTCTACGTCGTTATCGAATATTTTTTAATGGTCATAATTTATAGATTCAATACCATTACCTCCTCAAAATAGAGCACTTGGCTCTGATACCAATTTGATGGATCGTTTTAATTTGAATTGATTAACTTAATAAATTCTTAATTAATGTATAAACTTTATTAATTAAGCATCTGATATAATAATAAACTATGTCTAAATAATGTAATATAAAAATTATAATATTAAGAAAGAATATTTCACTTATAATTAATAATTTTTCAACTTCAATAGATAAAACTATTAATAATTTTTCAACTTTAATTAATAAAACTATAATATTAAGAAATAATATAATTAAAATTTTCTCAACTAATTTAAACATATCAAAAGATTATAAAATGATACCTTTATTATTTGTTTTCAATTATTACAAGGAGATTAGGAGTTTACGAAGAAATATTCGAGATATAGAAGAACTTGAAGATATACAAATTTGGAAATCTAAGGTTTTGGAACATTGAGTGGTGGATAATATAATTGATTCTTTTTCTTCATAAAATGAAGCCTCACGAACTATGAGAGTCTTCCTTATTTATACTTGAACTTCTCGGTTATATTCCTTGTGATGACTGCCAAACACCGGTTATTTTCTTCATTATTGTTGATGACTTACAAATGCCGGTAAAATCTTCAATCAAAAAGCTTTTTATAAAGTCTCTTGTTGGTATTCAAAAGTCTTCAAAATATGTTTGCACTATCTTCAATTATCAAACCTTTGTCGGCCATACTTCTTTCTTTTATAAAGTTGCTTGTCTTCATTATAAAAGTGGATGATCAATAATTATGCTGCACCATTATTCTTTGTCGGCCATATGAACAATTATTCTAACTTTGATATATTTTACTTAAATATAAAACCCTGACACTTTTATGTTACATTTTAATATAATGATAAAAACTTTAATATAATTTATTAACTCAAGAATTCAAAATCATCATCTTCATAAGGATCTTGAGAATCTTGATATAACTCTTCACTGAGTAGGGGATTTCTGAACTTCATCTAGAATCTTTTGAATTTCTTCTTTTGATTTACATTCTTGAATTCTTTTGATTGCATCTTCATCTGTATAGGACTTGTTGGGGATAGAAGGACTTGAACTAGGTGAACTGACTGATTGTTATAATAATTTGTATGCTTTTCATCAGCTTGTTCTTCTGAAACTGCACTCCACCATCTAGCACTGAACTCCCTTACTAAAAGAGGAGGAGAAACTCCTTCTACATCTTGTTTTTTATAATTCCATGACATGATCCATGGGAGTCTAAATATGATCATAAACTGTAAAGTATATTCAAACGGAGGGATACTTTCTTGAGAAAAAACTGATTTATATTTTTGATATCCTTGTAAAATTCTTGGAGGGAAAATTTCTGGAATTCCTCCCATGTATCTGAACCATTTAACAAACCATCTTGGATATTTGTTTGGAAAGACTTCATTAAATCGGAAAAACCATGTATGACTATGATTTTAAAAAACGCTTTAGACCAAGCTTCCGGTAATCATAGTAATTATATCGGATATTCAGGAAGCGGGTTAAAACTTTATTGATATAGGGTTTATTTCCCCAGTCTTCTAAAGATAAAACTTTGAGAATTTTTACTTTAGTACTGCTGATAAGACCTTGAACTCGAATATCTTGAGTATGGAATAACTCGATAGAATTACTTTCTAACAAAATTATTATAACAATCTGGTCAGTTCACCTAGTTCAAGTCCTTCAAGCAGATGAAAAGGCAGTCACAAATTTTTACTTTAGAAGGACTTGAACTAGGTGAACTGACCAGATTGTTATAATAATCTTAACCATTGGATCACCCCCTCTTCCCCTCCTTTTTTTCACACCAAACTACAGGGACCTATATATATATATATATATATATATATATATATATATATATATATATACATATGTATATATATATATACATATGTATATATATATATACATATGTATATATATATATATATATATATATATATATATATATACATATATATATATATACATATATATATATACATATATATATATATATATATATATATATATATGTATATATATATATATATATATATATATATATATATATATATATATATATATATATATATATATATATATATATATATATATATATATATATATATATATATATATATATATATATATGTATATATATATATACATATATATATATATATATATATATATATATATATATATATATATATATATACATATATATATATATATATATATATATATATATATACATATATATATATATATATATATATATATATATATATATATATATATATATATATATATATATATATATACATATATATATATACATATATATATATATATACATATATATATACATATATATATATATATATATATATATATATATATATATATATATATATATATATAGATTTGCGTTCATGTGATGACCAACCTTAAAATAAAAACAATAAGAACCAACGAGATTTTGCCATGTGTCCTTTTCATTTAAAAGAAAATGTAAACTAATATTAATGTATGTAAGGGTATTATAGGTAATTCTCTCCATCTCAATATCTTATTAACCCTAACACTAGCATCTTTCATCATAACATCAATAACAAAAATTAAACTAGATCTGTACTTCTCTCTGCCCCCAAACCATCTTCCATCTCTACCAAAATTCGAATGAATCAAACAATTCTGTTTTTTTCTCACACCAATATCGCTGTCGACGCCTCTAACCACCCGTGGTATACATGTGCCGGCTGTCCCTTTGCCGGAAACGGCCTCCGCTTCAGTCGACGTTCGTCTAGTTGCCGATTGAAACACAAAGTTATTGGTGGTATCCTCTAATTGATTTTATTGTCTTAAGATTCTTCTTTAAAACCCGATGTGGCTTCGAGATCCACAAAGTTTGAAGATCGGATTTTTAGATAGTTTTGTTATAGTCTTTGAAAATAAGCAATGGATTGAAACACTAATCACTTTCAAGGTTTCTCATGTTTCAGATATGGTTTTTTGTCATATTAGGCGTACTAATATTACTATACTAGCATACTTGTTTTTGGGGTTCAAGGTGATTAGCATGTATCATGAAACAACACCTGTATCAATTTGTAAAAAATCGATATGCAATGGTAGTTTTGTTGTGCATTACTTGTTTGCATAAAAAAATGCATTTTTTTTTCGATATATTTTGTTGATAGATGTGTTTATGAAATGGTAGTAATATTTAGCAACTTTGTAATTATTAAATTACGGCAACATGGTTCTAATATACTATAAAATATATGACATTCTTTTTTCTTTTCATTTTTAGCTAATTTGCCTTTGAGTTTGATGATGTTTATCGCTGAGTTTTTGTTGTGTGTCATTATACTTTTTGTCGTATCAATATTTTTGCTAATAAAATTAAGTGTGTCACTATAAACGTATTATAAAACTAAGTATCTCAAAAACTTTTGATTGTCAATAAAAATTATTAAAATATGTTAAAAAAATAATGCGTCGCTACAAATGTATTAAATGACTAAGTGTGTCACAAAAAAAATGTGTCAAAAAACTTAATGCGTCACTAAAAATATATTATGAAACTAAGTGTCTCAAACGACTTAAATTGTCAAAAATATTTGTGTGTCACTACAAATTTACTAAAATTTTTGTAATGTGTCACTAAAAATGTATTAAAATTTTAGTGCATCACTAAAAATGTATTTTAAATGGTTAAAACTTAAAAGACAAACAAAAAAAATTGCAACGAAATCATTGAAAATAATATAACTGGTGGCAAATAGAAATGGGTCGTAGAAATCTCCTGGTGGGTTGAAAAAAAAATGCCACAAAAAATGAACTAATTTACAAAAGTGCCATTCTTAATTCATATTTTAATCAAAATTAAATGAGATCTACAATGATACATCCAATGGTTCACATTGATTCTTATTGTTTTTATTTTAAAGGTCACCATGTACCAGACGGCCTATATATATATATATATATATATATATATATACATATATATATATATAAGTCGGTTCTAGAAAAGTGTAATTAGGAGAAAAGTGAGAAAAAAGTTACAGGTAGATTTTGTAGACATCTCAAACTTGGGCAAAATTTTAAAAAACACAAACAAAAAAGGGGAACATCATATCACGATTCACAGATCTGTATCTCATTTCTCTCGTTATAAAAACACACTCACTGTGTGTATCAGTTACAACCATGTCACCGGTCACATTCGTCGCTGCGACACTTTCGAAGCTTGCCGTAAAAGTAACGACTCCGGTGGTGAGCGTGGCCGACACGCGCCTACGCTACCGTCGCGGATCAAAAACCGATCAAGTTTCTATGTTATTATGTTCAAAAAATTCCGATTGAACAATAGTAAGTCTATAATTATTAATTGTTCTGTTTCTATAATTATGAATTATATCAGAATTTGTATCATTGTGAATTTGTGTAATTTTAGGGCATCTATGTAATAGGGTAACTTTGTGTATAAAATGACATTTTAGTGAATTTGTGTAAAAAAAATGTTACAACATTTGTTTGTTTGAGTTGGTGCATCAAGTTAGCTTTGAAGTTTATTGTTTACTAACCGTGAGTTAAACATTTATGTCTTTAAAAATGTGTACATAAATCGTTTATTGCTGAATTGGTAAATTATATCATAATCTGTATTATTATTGAGTCATGACATATTAAGGCAGTAATGTATATGATTAGTGCATCCATTTATATTTTAGTGCATCGTTGGACATAATTTGTGCATATGTTTGTATGTTAGTGCATCGTTGAATATATTAGAGCATCAATGAGAAGGATTAGGGCATCAGTGACTATGGTTAGTGCATCATCAGACATATTAAGTCATCAGTGTGTATGTGTCACAATTCTCAATTTTTGGTCATTTCTCAAACTCTACATTCATCATACTAGTCATGCATGGGTTTTGCATTTCACATTAAACGCATAATTTCATATTAAATAAACGTTATCGCGTAAACCTTATTTTGAACATTTGATCCGTTACTTCCAAAAATCTATCACAATATATTTTTATACTCATATTAAGTTTATAAAAACATTATTATTAGTTTACTCGGTGTTTTAAATTTATTTCGTATATAAATTGTTATGTTTATATAAATTACGACGGTTTTCTTAAATTCAACCCGATAAATATTTATTCACTCAAATCTTTCAAGAAATGTATTTTTATAATTTTTATGACCTTAATATATTTTATCTTGACCCGTGAAAATTTATTTTATTTAACGCTACCTTAAATATTCAAATGGGTACACAATTTAACACAAGTCTTCAAGTAACTTACATTTTATTATACTTATACATTAAATTTCTACAAGATACTACATGGTCTTCTTTTTCTTTTGATGATGTCAACCAAACACAATGACTTATTCAACTTGCCAAAATATCTTATACTTATAATACTATATCCTAACATTTCACTTCATCCACTCATTTCACAAAAACAAGATCAACCTTATCTCTCTTTTCTCTCTAAAATTTCGGCAGCCAAGGATCAAAAGGGAGATCATCTCAAATTTTTCAAGACAAGTTATTTAACAATCTAGTATCACTTGTTGTATAGGTTTTGCAATAAAAACCTCAAGTGATTAGGAAACCCCTTTGTTCTCATAAACCTCATCAAGTATTCTTGTAAGCATCTCATGTCTATTTTTCATTTTTCATATTCATTTCATATCCATTTCATCATATTTGAGCAAAAACATGCAAGTCATATGATGTTGTACCACTTTTTCATTGATTTTCAAGGGTTATATATATATAATCCATCCTATAATTTCTCCTTGTTATATACTAGTTTGGTGATGTCTAGGAACCCATGACACCCTAAGAAGGTGTATGGTAGGATTAGAATAGCTTCGGAGTTGTTTTGAATGGGTTAGAATAGGTTTGGCGCGAGAAAAACTCATTTCGACAAGTTTCCAATAGGGTCTGTCCGTATTTTTAATTCTGGGAAAATCCGACAGTAGATAAATATTTTTGGGCTAGATATTTAGAAAATACACTTTAAAACGAAAACGTGGCCGCTTGAACGGATTAAAACGGAGCTATAACGAAGAAGTTATGAATTTTTCAAGTTTGACGAGGAAAACTATTAATTTCAGAAATTTCAGCATTGAAAATGTCACTCCTTACGAGTCAAAAATGAGTCTTAAGCTCTATAAATTGTGTCGACTTATCAAAAATATATTAGTATACTTTGACACGAATCTAAGGATGTAGAAAACGTAGAAAACGGACTTGTAACGATTAAATTACACAAGATAAACCAAGTTGCCGTAACTTTATTCTATTAGCAAAAATTAATATATATTCTCTATTAAAAACATACTACGGCAACTAAAGGACCATGTTGGCGGACGTTTTTAACAATGATGTAGAACTTTTAATAACGTGATGTCTTCTAGTAAAAGTAAGTTAAGCCCTAGCATATTTTCCAAAATGTTAAACCGTTTGTTGAGTGGAGTTGTAACGAATAACATATAGTCACTCAAACTTGGCCGAAAACCATCCTTTAAACTATATTTTTGGACTAAAGTACAATACGTAACCTATATTTTTCTTGGTGATCGAGACCTCTAGGATGGAAACTTAAACACTAAAACTTTGAGATAATGATACAAGCTTCCCAAAACCGTTGAGTTCATTTCCTAACACTCGACGTGCACCATTTTACGACTAACTTTTCAAGGCCATTTTAGTCACTTTCATGAAAATTTCAACGACATTATTTTACGACGAAAAGTTATAATTTCACAATAAATCACTAAATGATTATCGTAGGATATCATTTCAACGTAAATACTTGTAAAGTATTTTATAATATGACGAGATGTCATAAACATATATTTTGACGATAAACATTATTTCCAAAACGTACAAGTGGTATGGATATCATATGGAGTTGCAT
The DNA here is from genome assembly GCA_910596185.1 of Chrysanthemum makinoi. Lineage (NCBI taxonomy): Eukaryota > Viridiplantae > Streptophyta > Magnoliopsida > Asterales > Asteraceae > Chrysanthemum > Chrysanthemum makinoi. The sequence continues at coordinate 206,573,296 of OU343219.1, read as the reverse complement.
GCACGACATTGTTTCATGACTTATATTAGAGCATATCATTCATATTAGGTTGCGGATAGAGATCGCACCTCATTTCAGCATATCTACTTTTGTCACCATAATCATTGCATCAGGTGAGTTCGTAGCCCCACTTTTACTCGTTTAATTGTTTTACAAACTCTTCGGGGGAGATACATGCTCAACTACTTGTTTTTACTTTACATTTATATGAACTTAAATATCCTTTGTTTCACTCTATGTGTGCGTAAGTAGATTATGCCCGAACTAAATTGATCATTATATTATGAACGCTATTAGTTGAAACACTTTCCTTGATTCTGAACCCTTCGACATGTATATTTGAACTCTTTTAAATTGATTCGGACCCTTTGACATATAAGTGAACACTTTGGACTTGATTTGAACTTTTGACATATAATTGAACTCTTTTAACCTGTAAAGAACCCTTTTGATATATTTTAAACTTGTTTGACATGATTTTGAACGCTTCGACTATCTTGAACCTTTTGATATGTTTTAAGCTCTTTGACATTACGAACTTTTGAACTCGACTTAAATCTTTGAACTTAATTATGAACTTTTGAACGGAACTCTTGAACTTAAATACAAACTTATGACTTGTTTGAACTTATTGAACCGTACGTGTTATGACCTTGACCTAAAGTCTCCTATGTTCGGAGCATCACTATAAAGTCTCCCATGTTCGGAGCATCACTATAAAGTCTCCTTTGTTCGGAGCATCACTATAAAGTCTCCTTTGTTTGGAGCATCACTATAAAGTCTCCTTTGTTCGGAGCATCACTATAAAGTCTCCTATGTTTGGAGTATATCTTTGGGAAGAGGCACCCAAGTATATCTTTGGGAAGAGGCACTATATCTTTGGGAAGAGGCACCCAGTATATCTTTGGGAAGGGGCACCCAATATAACTTTGGGTAGTGGCACCCAGCATAATTTGGTTTCATCAGAAGCATCATTACAAAGTCTCCCTTGTTGGAGCAAAGGCAAAGTCTCCCATGTTTAGAGCATCCCTGAATTATTATATACGTAGTGCAATATTGTGAATTATTATGACCACTTATACTCGACTATTAGACACACTATATTTTGTGCAATAGGTTGTGAACACACAGGTTGCAAGTTTTGTATGGGCGGAACTTGGAACCGAGTGGATTTACAATGCCTTTGCTTTGAGAACTCATTTAACCTCGTGTGCTTGAACATAAACTAGACATATTTTGGCAGTGGGTTGTGAACACACAGGTTGCAAGTTTTGTATGGGCGGAACTTGAACTGAGTGGATTTGCAATGCCTTTGCTTTTGTGGACTATTCTAAATGACCAAAACTTTGCCTTTGTTGCATGAACGCTCTTTAAAAGCTTTACTTGTTAACCAAACTCTATGAACTCACTCAACCATTGTGTTGACACTTTTAGCATGTTTTATCTCGGTATCTAAGGCATTCACTTCATGGCATGCATGTGGACTTATCATAGAGTCGCGTGTCGACGCGCTCTCACCTACATTTTTTTTTTACTTAACTATCGTTTGATTGTAACAAACTTATTTTGGTATCTTGGAAATCTATTGGGACCTATGTGTTGTAAACTCGATTATTTTATGAATCAAACGATATTTTCAAAACGACACTTTAGGTCGTTCAATATAACTGTAATTGTGATGCTATGACAGTCAATCCCCGTGAATTCAATTCACGCAAAGCAGTAATTTGGGGGTGTAACAGATTGGTATCAGAGCTTCAGTTATAGAGAACTAGGTTGCATCATTGACCCTAGACTATAACTACATCATCATAGCATCTCATCATATCATTATAAGTGCATACTCCTTATACATGCTCCTTATACATGCGAACTTATGACTCAACACCAAACATCATATGAGACGATTTGTTCAAGCATTGCATAGTTACTCCTAAATTATACATAGCCTGATCACCTATGTCTAATTCAGAAAGAATAATGCAATGAAGGGAGTAGTAGTCTCATATGTGTAAGCAATTCTGTAATCGAGCCAAATTTTCAAGAGATTTTCTTCAAACCACTTGTTTCCAGTTTGATCCGCGTGACAGTTCTTGTTTGATGAGTTGCAAAGATCAAGCTAGAAACAAGTTGTTACCTAAACCGATTTAGCCTAATCGTATGACAGTTCTTGTTTGATGAGTTGTGGGATTAAGTAAAAATCGGTTACCAAAAGTCTTTTGAAATTTTTTCTCGAGAATGGGAAAACTTGTCTCATCGAGCCTAATCATAAGGGAGCATGTCTTTAGAATGGGATATAGTCACGTTATATGCATGAGCATCGACATAATCATTTAGACCATACATGAGCATAAACTTTTAGAACCCTTGTCGCGTTTTGGGCCATAGTATCATTAATCGAATCACGAGGACGTGATTCCGCTGACATGGGAAGAATGTCACAATTCTCAATTTTTGGTCATTTCTCAAACTCTACATTCATCATACTAGTCATGCATGGGTTTTGCATTTCACATTAAACGCATAATTTCATATTAAATAAACGTTATCTAAACCTTATTTTGAACGTTTGATCCGTTACTTCCAAAAATCTATCACAATATATTTTTATACTCATATTAAGTTTATAAAAACATTATTATTAGTTTACTCGGTGTTTTAAATTTATTTCGTATATAAATTGTTATGTTTATATAAATTACTACGGTTTTCTTAAATTCAACCCAATAAATATTTATTCACTCAAATCTTTCAAGAAATGTATTTTTATAATTTTTATGACCTTAATATATTTTATCTTGACCTGAAAATTTATTTTATTTAACGCTACCTTAAATATTCAAATGGGTACACAATTTAACACAAGTCTTCAAGTAACTTACATTTTATTATACTTATACATTAAATTTCTACAAGATACTACATGGTCTTCTTTTTCTTTTGATGATGTCAACCAAACACAATGACTTATTCAACTTGCCAAAATATCTTATACTTATAATACTATATCCTAACATTTCACTTCATCCACTCATTTCACAAAAACAAGATCAACCTTATCTCTCTTTTCTCTCTAAAATTTCGGCAGCCAAGGATCAAAAGGGAGATCATCTCAATTTTTTCAAGACAAGTTATTTAACAATCTAGTATCACTTGTTGTATAGGTTTTGCAATAAAACCCTCAAGTGATTAGGAAACCCCTTTGTTCTCATAAACCTCATCAAGTATTCTTGTAAGCATCTCATGTCTATTTTTCATTTTTCATATTCATTTCATATCCATTTCATCATATTTGAGCAAAAACATGCAAGTCATATGATGTTGTACCACTTTTCATTGATTTTCAAGGGTTATATATATATAATCCATCCTATAATTTCTCCTTGTTATATACTAGTTTGGTGATGTCTAGGAACCCATGACACCCTAAGAAGGTGTATGGTAGGATTAGAATAGCTTCGGAGTTGTTTTGAATGGGTTAGAATAGGTTTGGCGCGAGAAAAACTCATTTCGACAAGTTTCCAATAGGGTCTGTCCGTATTTTTAATTCTGGGAAAATCCGACAGTAGATAAATATTTTTGGGCTAGATATTTAGAAAATACACTTTAAAACGAAAACGTGGCGCTTGAACGGATTAAAACGGAGCTATAACGAAGAAGTTATGAATTTTTCAAGTTTGACGAGGAAAACTATTAATTTCAGAAATTTCAGCATTGAAAATGTCACTCCTTACGAGTCAAAAATGAGTCTTAAGCTCTATAAATTGTGTCGACTTATCAAAAATATATTAGTATACTTTGACACGAATCTAAGGATGTAGAAAACGTAGAAAACGGACTTGTAACGATTAAATTACACAAGATAAACCAAGTTGCCGTAACTTTATTCTATTAGCAAAATTAATATATTCTCTATTAAAAACATACTACGGCAACTAAAGGACCATGTTGGCGGACGTTTTTAACAATGATGTAGAACTTTTTATAACGTGATGTCTTCTAGTAAAAGTAAGTTCGCCTAGCATATTTTCCAAAATGTTAAACCGTTTGTTGAGTGGAGTTGTAACGAATAACATATAGTCACTCAAACTTGGCCGAAAACCATCCTTTAAACTATATTTTTGGACTAAAGTACAATACGTAACCTATATTTTTCTTGGTGATCGAGACCTCTAGGATGGAAACTTAAACACTAAAACTTTGAGATAATGATACAAGCTTCCCAAAACCGTTGAGTTCATTTCCTAACACTCGACGTGCACCATTTTACGACTAACTTTTCAAGGCCATTTTAGTCACTTTCATGAAAATTTCAACGACATTATTTTACGAAGAAAAGTTATAATTTCACAATAAATCACTAAATGATTATCGTAGGATATCATTTCAACGTAAATACTTGTAAAGTATTTTATAATATGACGAGATGTCATAAACATATATTTTGACGATAAACATTATTTCCAAAACGCATAAGTGGTATGGATATCATATGAGTTGCATGCACGACATTGTTTCATGACTTATATTAGAGCATATCATTCATATTAGGTTGCGGATAGAGATCGCACCTCATTTCAAAGATATCTACTTTTGTCCCCATAATCATTGCATCAGGTGAGTTCGTAGCCCCACTTTTACTCGTTTAATTGTTTTACAAACTCTTCTGGGAGATACATGCTCAACTACTTGCTTTTACTTTACATTTATATGAACTTAAATATCCTTTGTTTCACTCTATGTGTGCGTAAGTAGATTATGCCCGAACTAAATTGATCATTATATTATGAACGCTATTAGTTGAAACACTTTCCTTGATTCTGAACCCTTCGACATGTATATTTGAACTCTTTTAAATTGATTCGACCCTTTGACATATAAGTGCACACTTTGGACTTGATTTGAACTTTTTGACATATAATTGAACTCTTTTAACCAGTAAAGAACCCTTTTGATATATTTTAAACTTGTTTGACATGATTTTGAACGCTTCGACTATCTTGAACCTTTTGATATGTTTTAAGCTCTTTGACTTAACTTTTGAACTCGACTTAAATCTTTGAACTTAATTACTAACTTTTGAACGGAACTCTTGAACTTAAATACAAACTTATGACTTGTTTGAACTTATTGAACCGTCCGTGTTATGACCTTGACCTAAAGTCTCCTATGTTCGGAGCATCACTATAAAGTCTCCTATGTTCAGAGCATCACTATAAAGTCTCCTTTGTTCGGAGCATCACTATAAAGTCTCCTTTGTTCGGAGCATCACTATAAAGTCTCCTTTGTTCGGAGCATCACTATAAAGTCTCCTATGTTCTGAGTATATCTTTGGGAAGAGGCACCCAGTATATCTTTGGGAAGAGGCACCCAAGATATCTTTGGGAAGAGGCACCCAAGATATCTTTGGGAAGGGCACCCAAGATAACTTTGGGTAGTGGCACCCAAGATAATTTGGTTTCATCGAAGCATCATTACAAAGTCTCCCTTGTTGAGCAAAGGCAAAGTCTCCCATGTTTGGAGCATCCTTGAATTATTATATACGTAGTGCAATATTGTGAATTATTATGACCACTTATACTCGACTATTAGACACACTATATTTTGTGCAATGGGTTGTGAACACACAGGTTGCAAGTTTTGTATGGGCGAAACTTGGAACTGAGTGGATTTACAATGCCTTTGCTTTGAGAACTCATTTAACCTCGTGTGCTTGAACATAAACTAGACATATTTTGGCAATGGGTTGTGAACACACAGGTTGCAAGTTTTGTATGGGCGAAACTTGGAACTGAGTGGATTTGCAATGCCTTTGCTTTTGTGGACTATTCTAAATGACCAAAACTTTGCCTTTGTTGCATGAACGCTCTTTAAAAGCTTTACTTGTTAACCAAACTCTATGAACTCACTCAACCATTGTGTTGACACTTTTAGCATGTTTTATCTCGGTATCTAAGGCATTCACTTCATGGCATGCATGTGGACTTATCATAGAGTCGCGGTGTCGACGCTGCCTCACCTACATTTTTTTTTTTGCACTTAACTATCGTTTGATTGTAACAAACTTATTTTGGTATCTTGGAAATCTATTGGGACCTATGTGTTGTAAACTCTGATTATTTTACTGAATCAAACGATATTTTCAAAACGACACTTTAGGTCGTTCAATATAACTGTGATTGTGATGCTATGACAGTCAATCCCGTGAATTCCATTCCGCTGCAAAACAGGTAATTTGGGGGTGTGACAGTATGTTTAGTGTATTCGTTTGTATGTTTAGTGCATCATTTGTCATAGTAGGGCATCTATTTGTATGTTTAGTGCATCATTGGTCAAATTAGGGCATCCATTTATATGTTTAGTGCATCATTGGAAATACTTGGGCATCATTTTGTTTTTTTAGTGCATCGTCATACATATTAGGGCATGGTGAGTATGATTAGTGCATCGTTGGACGTATTAAGGCATCAATGTATATGCTTAGTGTATATGTAGATATCACTTAATACAAGATAAAAACTAATACCCCCATGGATTGGATTTCTTTTGGTTTACGCGAGTTATTTCGATTCAAGTTCTCCATGGGTTAAACTAGGTTCCTGTTTGGTAATGTTATAACTTGTATGAATATGACGACATGTATGATTGTATCTTTAGTATTTGTTTCGTTCTCATTTCTTGTTGCAAGTTCGAAAAGTGTGTTTGTTTTTATTTTAGCTAACGCATATTAATGCCTCATTAAAATTTTAACCAATGTAACGTCTTTTCTAAAATAGGCGAGTTCTATAACAGTTTACATTTGCATCGATTGTCACACGTATTCTACTGTATGTATCAGTGAGGGCTGACTTTCACTTAAAATGAGAGGATTAATATACATAGGTGCGAGTCAACGAGGTTTAAATTTGTAGGTTTTTGTATCTTCATGTGCGTGATTGTCAGCTCAGAGCTTAGTAGGATCAGCTAAGTGTTTATATCTTATGCTATCCATTTATACCTATTAAGTGTGTAATTATTTGTGCATTCCTACACAATGTATAGTTGGATAGAAAGGCAAGTAATATATACTACTAGGTTTTTAGTTGTTAATAGTTTTCCATCAACTTGTATTAATGGGTTTAGAGGGATAAATGCCAACTTGGTTACATATGAGGATTTGTTTAGGTATTGTATGTATAATGGCTTTATAAATCCGTTTTGTTTGTCATATTGCTGTCAACTGGACTCACAAAATGACCATTAATGGTTATATGATTGCAGTTTGAGAGAATGTACCATGTGGTATTAGGCTATATTCAAATAATAGCAATATGCAGTTGGAGGCAGCTATTGCGTTCTCCAAAATGCTTAAAACAGGAGGTATAAAATAATCAATTTCTTATTTTTATTGAGTTTCAACTAGGGATGGCAACAAATCAGTTTGGGTTAGGTATTAGTATATTCGAACCCTTACCCGCTTATTATACTAGTAACTGCAACGGCGCGTTATCCGTCAGGTGCCCAATTAGTGATCATCTGTTGGCTTTCATGACAAAATGGGTAATTATATAGTATGATTATATAAGAGTTTATAAATTAACTGACCCATTTGTCTCTCGGGTTTCTGTGTTCCCCACGGGTTTCGGAAGTTTTTTGCCATCCCTAGTTTGTAACTTGCAAGAAGTAATAGTAGTTGATCATGTTACACGGGGGACTTACTAAACTATGTGTCGCAGTCCGAAAACCACCGATTAAGGAAGTTGCATATTTGGGTGTGATACACGCTTTGTTGAGTTTTTGATAGGAGAGGATTTCCCCGAGCTCCAGGTAAACTTTTGGCTTTAATGCTACATTGTATATTGTATTGTTAGTTTGGATGGATAACGGGTTAAATTGGGCAGGTTAAACGGGTTACGTCGTTTGAGTTGCTTTTAGACACTTTTTTCTGAATATTACTACATACTAATAATTTTATACTTCATAATTGTGTAAAATATGATTAAATATTTTAATTATTTCAGTAACATTCTAGATATTTTGAACAAAACTATTTAGGAGGTTGTGTGAATCAACGATACAGACTTTGACTTGTTTCCTTTTTTTTTCTAAGTTTCTTACATTACCCGTATGACCCATTCGAGATGAAACAGGGTCTCAAAGTGACCCATTCAACAATAAGTGGTTCAAAATTTCCAGCAATACATCTGACCGTATCTTGGACCTCTTAATATTAACAGTTACAAGCTGTTGAGGCACTCATAAATATTACTTGCTAAAACCTAATACCCCCATGGATTGGATTTCATTATCTTAGATGACTAAAAAACTATTATGACTCTCGAGTTTCTATGGCAGGAGGGGCATATTGCTCATGCTACTCCAGAGGAAGCAGAAAAAGAGGTTCGTATAAATCTATATATTTTATGTGGAAAAGATACAACTCAGATGCTTATCTCTAACAGGTCTTTGCTGCCAGGCGATGCAGATGATTGATGTTTATACAAAATTTTCATATGAAGAAGCTGCAACACCTGTAATACCAGGTCGAAAATCAAGGGTAGAGACATTTGATGGAGCAGATAGAACTTATACAATTGAAGCTATGATGGGTGATCGTAAGGCCTTGCAGGCTGGAACCAGTCACAATCAAGGACAAAACTTATACCGTGCTTTTAGTACACAGGTTTGTTTCAAATTTATTAGTGTTAATTTCTTTCATTTGGTGCGAAATCTAGGAAATATGTACAAGAGGAATGAATTAACTACTAATTTTGTACTTTGATTGGAATTTTAAAAATACTTTTGTGCGGAGTTGGCTTTTCGAATAGATTCAATTGGAATCCAGTGATTACCACATCCAGACCTGTTGACCCCAACTTGAAACTTTATCCATACAATTTGCTGATGAAAATGGGCGAAGGCAAGTTCGCATATGTGTTCATGCCAATTTCTGCCTGTCGATATCTTTGTACAAATATAAGCAAGTTTATAAGAGTATTAAACTCTTATTCAGGTCAAGGGAGGAGAGGTGGACGATGGTGAAACGGACTACTATTCCCTTAAACAAGGATATGTGCGTACTTATCTCTATTTATATTAGTGATACTGCAAAAGAACCCGTTATTGATTTCCCAATCATGTTTTATATCAGATACCTGTCACACCCCTTGGAGCCTTAACTAATGCGGATATCAACTCCCATGAATATTTTGAAGGATGGTTATCAGGAGCAGCCGAGTGTACTTCATCTGTGTGATTACCTTTTTGTAAGTAATATTACAGTTTTTTTAATTGCAAAAACTGGCATTTAATAAAGGTGAATGTAATGTCAAACTTAATGTGATCATTTGCATTTAGCCTCTGCAAGTAGCTAGTATGTGATACCCGGGGTATTGGCGCTAAAGAGCCACTATCAGTTCAACGTATATAACATAAAAGTATGTACTAGTTTCATTGGAAAGTAAAATGCATTCAACTCAGTTTGACAACACTCTGGTAGTATTTGCTTGCCCTCAAAAATGAAAGGTTGCTCTATTCTGATCGATAGTTATAGCTTTGGGTGATGATATGGGGAGATACTTTAGTGCATCTGACTGATGTATGCTAGTGCATCCATTTGAGGCACTTTAGTGCATCCATTTGAGGTACGTTAGTGCATACCATGGTATCATTGTAGGATCATGTAAATATTTGTTTGATATCAGGTGGCTAGCTAGATCAACATATTAGGAGGGGGTAAATATTTTTTTGATATCAGGTACATCCGTTTGAGGTACAAATGCTTGTTTTTAACTTTTTTTTTTAATTTCTTCCAGAATTAGCTTTTTTGCTACAATCGAGACGCCCATCATCAAAACTTGTAATGGGGGAAGCAGAGAACACGTTTCAACCCTCTAAAAAAAGAGTTTCCGGGAGGGAGTTATCATGAGATAACCCGGGTCTTGATGATGAAGAAGAGGTTCCAAGACATGAAACCAGCACATTTAAAAGGACAAGTGAGGAAGTAATAGCAAACATAAGAATCGTGAAAGTCAAACGCAGTCAACCATCTTCAAACCCTTCATCTTATCCTTTTGCAGCGATTCGTTTGGTACCTCTTACATATTCCACTTCAACTCCTGCACCTTTTACAAATGTACAAGAAACCAAGTTAATCGCTTCTGAAAAGGACGAATCACCAAGTACCGTAAATAAGAAAAATGAGAAGGAAGAAGATGAGGATATTGAACAACCAGAAAACAAGGTTGGTGAAACCGAGCCTGCGGAAACTTCAGATGAGGTAAGAAAAGTTGAACCAACTGATTCCGTAGTCGAGAAAGAGAAAAGCTGAACAACCCGCCTACTTTCCCTTCTTTCAGTTTTGGTACCAACGGAAACACATCAGTATTCATCTTCCCCAACATGAAGTCGATAAAGATGGACAAAAAGGGATCACATTTGCGTGCTTAAACGTAAAAGGGACCGAGAAAGATGGTCTCTCGACGTTTGCTTTGAAGTTCAGAGATGCATCATTGTTGACGAGTTTCGATCTGCTGTCATGGCACATAAAGGCAACACTGTTGCACCATCTTTGAAGACACCTGAAAATTCTCCTAAAGCATCGGATGAGTAGCCTCTTCACACTCCGGTTGCAAAAGTTAAAGGAATCATATTTAATATTGAGTCTTGTAGTCCCCCATTGTAATAGAGTCTTAAAGTAAAAGTGGTTATATCATATTCATTTGTAGTTCTTTGGACACACATCTGGCACTACAAATGTTATGTGTAGTTTTGTCTAGGATTTTGGCTGAGATCGAGTTTTAATGTAAATGAATAGTTAATGACAATTGTACGTGATGATAAGAATTGGCATATTTGATCGATAACAAAAGAAAATCATTTCTAATGGTTAAAAAAAAAGAAAAATAAGGGGTTGATGAAAATATGAAAAAGTTACAAAAATGACCCTGAAAAATAAAAGAAGTGACAAACAAGCCCCTTGAGTTAGGTTGGAAAAAAAGGAGGGGAATAGGGGGTGATCTAACGGTTGAGATCACTTCTCTCACTTTTCTCTTGAGATCAACTTTTTAAATGATCCAATCTATATATATATATATATATATATATATATATATATATATAGTGAAACTTTATTTTCAGAACCTACTTTAAATGCGAGAACTGCGAGAACCACTTATGAACCATTAGATTATTTAATCTATGGATGAGATGACTTGTGCAAATAGTGTAATTTATATAATTAGAAGGGAATTTCATATAATAATTTTCCAATAACTGCCACAATTTTTTAAGATTCATTTAACAGTTAATTCATCTTTTCTCTCACACATATCTTTCTCAAACCCTAATTCACTTTTATTAGCCACCACAATAATCTCTTGAAACCACAAAATAGAAAAATAAAAAAACCATTGCAAATCTGACAACCGCCTACCACCGACAAACGACGAAAACCTCCTACAATATTTGACGACAAATGATGCGATCCGGCGTTCAGATCTATAATCCAATCCGCTGGTTAACCTAGACGAAAACCATTGACTGGTAAATAACATGAATTTGAAGATCAATGAAGCCAATTTGAAAATTATTTTCTGTCATCGGTTAGTAACCATTTTAATATGTTTTATTAAATTGATTTAGATTTTTTAGCTTCTATGTTGTTTCCCACGTCACCAAGGTACCTACTCAATTTAAGAATGTTGGTTTTTGTTTTCATGGTGCATAGCAACTAATTAATCAACCTATTTGCTTATTTAATTTTTTTTCATGCTTATAACGTTTATAGTATATAAATCTGGAAGGTGTTTTCATATTGAGATTGGTTTTTAATGTGAAATAAATATTAGCAATTTTGTTATATGATCTTAGCAACGAGCGTGTTAACAAAGTTGCATTTTTTTTATATGATGTTTAATGTTGCTTGTATCGTCATGATTGCTAAAAAATTCTGATTGTAATGATTTTTTATATGAAGTTTGTGTGAGTGTTAGGAATGATGTGTTTTGTTAGTAAATTCCAGTAAGATAAATTTTGAAAGGATAACGAGCTGTTTAGTATAAGTGGTGTGCATGTGTTTTTTGGCTTTTACAAAATCAATAAAAGTGACGTGCATATTTGTTCAAGGTTGATATATAATTATAATAGAATGGTGCATATGTGTTTTACAGTTGATATAAAATCAAGCAAAATGTGTGCATATGTGTTTATAGTTGATATAAAATCAATGAAAATGTGTGCATATGTGTTCTAAGGATTATATACAATCAAGGAAAGAGTAGTGCTTATATGTTTAGATTGTGCACATGTGTTTGCTATAATGTTTATAGTAAAAAAAATAAAAATTATATCATTAATTCTTTAAAAAAAATTAAATCATTGCACACCCTCACCAAAAGCCAGAATTTGATGTAATACTTAACTCCGCCACCATCATCGGAATCTGTCAGAGGTCTAACCATCGTCACCATCTACGAAATCTGGTTTTCACAATGTGTATCAAATAGTTTCGTTAAGCCCAATTCTAGTATTTAAGTTGTTTTTATGTATGCATCAATGCATTAATTTGTGAATCACATGTTTATCGATTCACGCTTTAATATGAAGTTTCATCTCATGTGTATCAATCTGAAAACATTGAACCACGTGTGGATTAGTTTCATATCTTGACAATGGAGATATGCAAATTTGTAAGTAAGGTGATGTATCAACGGGTAGTGTAATTTTTTAAGCAAGTAGTTGTCATGTAGTGTATTAATAAATAAATTATTGTCTATCATTAGTTTTTATAACGAGTGTTCTTTACTTCTTGAATTTATTAGTAGGAAAGGTTCGATTTCATTTGGAGCACAATACTAAACAGTTATGCTACTTCGCTTCAATTTTGATTCTAATCTTTCATTCAACTGTTACAAATATATTACTTTAGTAGACATGGCTACGAGTTTAACCTAAAATTGCACCTAATATCGCGTATCAATCTAGATAAGTTGTGCATCTTGGATTTGTATATTATATAAATTTTTAAAGAAATTTCCGTTCATGATTGTTTGTTTGTGGTTTAATTGTTTTTGTGCATACTTGTTTCAGATTGATTGATGAAGATGATGATATCATTTAAGATCGGGAAGTGGATGAACACGATTATACATGAAGATAATTTGCGACTTTTGGAGATACAAGATTATTGCATGTGTTTTTGTACTTGTAATCAAGTGAAATGTAACATTTAAGTATATTAATCTTGTTTTTCTTTTTATAATGATTTATGTTCTTTAATTTGTGTTTCAAACTTTCAAAAAAAATAATGATCATATATAAATATTGGTAGGTTGATAAAAAAAAGTGTTAGCTAAAAAAAACATGTATGCACATTGACTAATTGAAAACATGTATGCGCATTGACTATTTGAGAAAAAAAACATGTATGCACATTTGCCTATTTTGAAAATAAAAATAAAAAATGCATGCTCCTTGAGATTTCAAAAATAATGATTAAAAATAAAAACATGTATGCACCATGACTATTTAAAAACATGTTAGCAAAAAAAAATCCAAATTTTAAGATTTATAAAAACCGAATTATAAAAAAAACAAAAACAATATGAAAATGTCTTTTACTATTATACCCCTTTGAATTAAATAAAAATAACAAAATGCTATGAAGCACTAAATATGCACATTGTGTATTATTAGTTGTAAAAAGTGTTTCTCGCAGTTCTCGCACTTAAAGTAGGTTCTGAAAATAAAGTGTCTATATATATATATATATATATATATATATATATATATATATATATATATATATATATATATATAGATATATATATATATATATATATATATATATATATATATATATATAGTGGTGATTCAGTGAGAAGTAAATTAAAATAAGAAGTGGTGAGAAGTGACCAAAACCACACATTTGAGATGCAACGACATGCATTAGATGCATTTCTATTCATATAGATGTAACATCTCGAGTTTCGAAAGTTAATTTGATATATAGATGGTGCAAATTGATTTTCATGATTTCGGCACGTGCAGAGGAACACACTATGGTGCGTTACTTAAAATAAGAAGGAATAAGAAGAACTATAACCGCAAATACGAGATGCACCGACCTAAATTAGATGCATCTCTATAATCTTAGATGCATTATAACGCACCATAGTGTGTTTTCTAGCTTTTAATCAGATGCATATACGTATATTAGATGCATTTCATGATTTCTCTTGTTTTTTGTTCCTCTGCACGTGCCGAAATCATGAAAATCAATTTGAACCATCTATACATCAAATTAACTTTCGAAACTCAAGATTTTGTATCTATATGAATAGAAATGCATCTAATGTAAGTCGTTGCATATCAAATGCGTGGTTTTGATCACTTCTCACCACTTCTTATTTTAATTTTCTTCTCACTGAATCCCTACTCCATCTCTCTCTATATATATTTATATATATATATATATATAGAGAGAGAGAGTTTGGATCATTTAAAAAGTTGATCTCAAGGGAAAAGTGAGAAAAGTAATCTTAACCATTGGATCACCCCCTCTTCCCCTCCTTTTTTTCACACCAAACTACAGGGACCTAATTGTATTTTCCTTCATTCTTTAAGGAGGTTTTGTAAATTCTCACCCTACCCCCACCCCACCCCCCCCCTCGAAAAATTTTTTTCCCTTCAAAAAAATTTTCTTTTTGGGCATTTTTTTTTGGGCCAAAAATTTCCAGCCAAATTTTTATAACTGTGGTGCACCTTTTTATTTTGGTGCATCACAATTATAAAAATTAGTTTTAACTATGATGCACCAAATTTTATAACCGAGATGCACCCAGTTATTATTACCTAATATGCTCCAATGACATTGCAATAACTTAGTATACTATGGTTTTTAAGGGGCATTAGTTGTACAACCAGAGACTGAGCTATCGTAGCCATGGTAGCGCCGCATGCTTTGTCATTGGGATAACGCAAGTGCATATTAACAATCGTGAATTGATGAAGAGTAAGTTAACTATGTGATTAATAAAATGACTCTGAAACATGTTAAGATAATTGATTTCATTGTATATTAACCATGTGATTAATAAAATAAGCGTGTTGAATCAGTTAAAAATCTCTCTTTTTATACAAAAAGGTTGAGGGTTCTAATTCAAAGTTTTCTATAATAAGTTAATCATATGCGATTTGATGCACCTTTTTATATTGTTGAATCACAGTTAAAAAAAGCAGTTATAACTATGATGCATCATTTTTTATAACCGAGATGCACCCAACGATCGTTACATAATATGCTCCTATAACATTGCAATAACTTAGTGTACTATACTCTATAAGGGGCATTAGTTGTACAACCAGGGACGGATGGTAGCCATGGTAGTGCAAGATCTCTTTGTTATAACATGCTTTGTCATTGGGATAACGCCAGTGCATATTAA
Organism: Chrysanthemum makinoi; assembly: GCA_910596185.1. Classification (NCBI taxonomy): domain Eukaryota; kingdom Viridiplantae; phylum Streptophyta; class Magnoliopsida; order Asterales; family Asteraceae; genus Chrysanthemum; species Chrysanthemum makinoi. Next base: position 206,557,871 of record OU343219.1, on the reverse strand, counting down.
CCATCGTGAATTGATGAAAAGTAACACAAAATAACTCTGAAACATGTTAGGATAATTGATTTCATTGTATATTAACCATGTGATTAATAAAATAAACGTGTTGAATCATTTGAAAAATCTCACTTTTATACACAAAGGTTGAAGGTTCTAATTCAAAACTTTTTCTGGAATAAGTTAATAACATATGCGATCTGATGCACCTTTTTATTTTGGTGAATCACAGTTAAAAAGTAGTTATTACTATGATGCACCATTTTTATAACCGAGATGCACAAAAAAGGTGCATCACAGCTTATAATTTTTGGCGGGGAAAAAAAATTGCCCAAATTTTTTTTTTCATCTTGGCGGGAAAAATTTTTTTTTTGCGAGGGGGGGGGGGTGGGTGGGGGGGGTTTACAAAACTTACCCCTGAAGTTTGAGATGTTTCAAATTAGACCCTATAACTTTTTTTCTCACTTTTCTCTCTAATTACACTTTTCTCTAGAACCGCACTATATATATATATATATATAAAATATATATAATTATAAAAAAATTAATTATATAAAAACCATTAATCGATATCAACGCACATCGAATATAAGTAAACTAAAACACTCAATAACATCGTTATGTTCATAAAACAACAACGGGGAACATTTCACTTATGTGTAAGTGAGAAATTTCGATAAATATCAAACTAAGTCGATGTAGCACGTAATTTGAACTTAAAACATTAAGCACACAACGCTCTATTGATTTGGATAATTCAATGATCTATTGAATAAGTATATTCAATGCTCTATTATTTTGGTCGCGAACCAAAGGTTTATCATATTCTGAGACTTGCCATCTCATTCCTAGGTTTCGATTTGCAGCCTCCGCTACATCGTGCTTGATCATATTGTAGAACTTACAAAGAACATAGATGCGGTGGAATACTCATATTGTGCTTGTTCATTTTCATTAAGGTGAGTTCATAGCCTCGCTTTTACTTTTATTTGCAAATCCCGCGAGGGAGATACATGCTCTAAATTAGAACACAAGGTTTTTCATAAATGTTCGCTACTTGATTATTGGAATTGTCTAAGTATTTAGCCACAAGTCCCCTGTATCATGAACCATTAGTCACCGCGAGTGAACGCAAATATCGTGAATAGTACTATGGGGAGTAACGACCCTGTCTTGGTTATAGGAAATAACCGGGGCGCACCATATTTGAATTGCATTAGGTAATTGGCTATTACCTCCTTTTGGGCAAACTATTACGTACACCAGTAATTCGGTGTATGCAGTTGAGTCTTGGTTGCATGAGCTTAGCGCAAAATAATATGTGATTTTCTTTATGATATATTGTTAGTTTACAGTTATTATGTTCATGTTCTTGTGTTCAACTTTACATTAAACATATGGATTTCACTCAACATTTTTGTTTACCTTTTTAAGCATGCTATCTCAGGTAATCAATGAAGATTATGTTCAAGGCACGGAGCGGGCATATCAAGACCTTTACTTGTGGTGTAAAACATAAAGTTGTCATTTCTTAAAAAGTCGTGCTCAGTATTTTGGGGACACATTTGAAACAATTTGGAATATTTTGTAACAAACAATGACTTTTCAATGAATGATAACTACTTTTCTTAAAACGTCTCTTTTGAGTCGTTTTCTATGATTATTGACTGTGATCCCCATCCAAGTAACACCATGATTAGTCTTCCGCTGTCATTATGATCTAGGGGGTGTTACAACCAAACACAAACAACTTTACCTCACCCGCCTTTACCCAAAACAGATCAAAAACAAAAAGAAAAGAAAATAACGGCGCGGCTTAGTATCGATACGCAAAAGAGGTCACGAGCTTTCTGTAACACCCCTAAAATCAGTCTAGCAGCGGAAGTCGACTGAAGGTGTTACTTCATAGTTCAAAGTTCTAGTCATAGAAAAAGACATTTGATCACCTGAAATGCATGAGAAAAACGGGTCAATTATGAAAATGGTTGGTGAGTAAACACGTTTTAAATAATATGAAAGTCTTTTTAGAGGAAGAGTTCAGGTATATTTTCACAATAAAGTAAGTCCAAAGTTTTTGAGAAAGGTCTAAATGCAAAGGCTCTGTCAAACCATCCAGTTGCAAATCCCGCCCATACAAGACTTGGAACCTATGTTTTCACAAACCATTGCGTAACAGATAGCATAATTTATGGTCAAGCACACGTGGTCATATCAAATAATAACGCCTCATATATAATAAAGTTATGCGGCAAAGCCCAAAAAATAAATAATATGCATTCCGTAGACAAGGGGAAGTGTAGGACCGTGAATACATATGATTTATGTGGTTTTGGAGGTCGGGGTTGGTGGAAGAATATGAAGATCTTCATCTTCTAGAGAGAGAAAGTAGAGATAGGGAGGAGAAACAAAGGATAACTTTTATTGAATAAACAAAGACACACTAACCAAATGCTTCACCTCCCCCCTCATGGAGAGTCATGAGGGGTATTTATAGGCTCAACAAACCATAATTTTGCCACTTAAACGATACTAGTCCCTATGGGCAAAGTACACTACGCATATAGTCCAATTCACGTAAGTGACGTTATCTTTATAAAAAAGCGAGGCTAACAATCTCCCTCCAAGATATCTTCACACGTGAATGGTTACAATGAGACCTATAAATACAAAACAAAGTAAATTACAATGGTAATGAACAATGTTGACTTTGTTGAAGTGCAGAGTCTCTGTAGTCTAGATACTGAGGCAAACTTGAAGTTCTCCCTTTCGACGATCTCGGCATTTGATCTTTGGCGCTGACGGCACAAATCCTTGTAGCTCTGAACTTCAACTGTAACGGTCTAGTTAGGTTATTAATCCCTCCTAACTAGTGAGCCTTTTTTTCTTTTTCTGCACCCTCATGAACTGACAACACTCTTCCAACACGCAACGGAGAAAGAGAGTAGACTCTTGATTGTAACATAATGGTTGTCGTTCTGGGAACATCATAACAACATAACTCACTTAGTATTGCTTCCAAGTTGGTAAAAAGCCCCGATGTACACACACTACTTCTCCTTCTTCGGTCTTAAGCACAATTCCCTTCGTAATCCAATCACGGAAGATGAAATACCAACTTCTCCCTCCTGATGGTTGCGAGCAATCGGAATCATCATAATGCTGCGTACATGCCGTATTACCGTTTTCTTGATGCAATATTAAATCCTTAGATTGAGCATAATTCCGTGAGAATATGTCGCAAAAATACTCTCAATAAATCTCTAAAACCAACCTGAAATCGAACCTCTTTTGAAATCACCGGCTAATTGTAATGACCACATATGGAGAAAACCCTATACGACCAACTTGAAAAGGAAGTAAACATCCCAACTTTGTGACTTACTGCTTGTTCTAAATTTTTGAACAATCCACGAGCCCGTTGACTATTCTATCACGATTTCTAACACACGTTTCAAATTTCCTAAACGTGAATGACCATCACTTCTATTAATTATTATCAAGGCTAACAATCTCCCCCTAAGGGGTGGTCATTCAAATGATGCTTCACTTGATTAGGTCTTTACTTTCCTTGAGCTTGAACTTTGTGTGTAGATATAGAATAGTCTTAATTTTTGTTCCTTCATGCTTTGTGATCATTTAATGGTGTTGTCTGCCTTTCGCCAGCTTCGTTGATTAGGTGTCTCCACGTCTTTATCCACCATGCTCACACTTCTTTTTTACTTTGAAGTTCCAATGTTATGAAGTTCTCTAGTCTTTAAACTTTGTAGATTTCTTGATATTGACTAAGAATCATCTTTAACTTTGTGTTACCTTTGATTTTGATGAGAACTTTCATGAGTTGTGATGTTGGTATGAGCATGGGAAGATGGTGTGGTCTCTTCTCCAAGGAACAATCATTAGTACCTACACGAATATGTTAGTGAAAAATACCAATCGATCATTGTGGACTTTTCTTAAAGAATTGACTACTACGATTGTTATACTGATGAATGTCTTGATTCCATTCACCTTGGTCGGGCGCATCAGCCGTCCTAATCCCATAAGGGACAGTTGGCATTACATTGAATATATTCAAGTAACGACCCTCATCTTCAGGATTCGATTCGTGAAAGGAATCTCCTTAGTGGGATTTCCAGCACTTATAGGTTTGAACTTCGAGGGTGTTAACAACATATTGTGAAAACACATCTCTAATTCTTACAAAGACTGTTCCTGAACTGGAGGCCCTCAAGAAGGCTAACACAATATACCGAAGTACATCTACAATTCAGGTGAGTCGAAGTACACCGCATCACTCCACGATTGTAGACCGTTTGAGACACACTAAGCGTAATCCATAAGAATTACCGAAGTGACCTACCGCCGTGTCGTTTGATGTTGACCCCGGTGAATTTCCATTCAATCACTGAGGATCACAATTGTGAATCCCCTCATAAATGTACTGGCAGATTGCTAAGATCTGCGTAAGACTCTAGAATGTATCACTTGTATCCTTATTGATGAACAACAAGCGATGAAATGTCAAGTGTTCCTATGAGATCTTTGAATTAATCTCGTGGCTCTAGACTCGATTAGTGCGCTTTGGTTTTCCTGAGCGGAGACTAGGGAGAGGGTCTCCTTCTTCAATACCAACGATCTCTAAGATAAAGTCGATAGATTATGTAGGGTTCCCAGTGAGAATGAAACAAATCCTTTTAAGAGGAATTTGAGTGGCTAGAAGGTTAGGTGCAGTGCGTCACTGGGTCCATGACGTCTTTGTCTTCAATACCAGTGTCATCTTAGTGACAACCAAGATGTATGAATTGAACCCGGTTTCGCCTCTAAGGTTGATTATGGAGGGCTATTTCTTTTCACCCTTTTACATTACATTTCTTTTTAATTCTTCAACCCCTTCTTTCTCCTTTCTCACATTACTCCTTTTTTTAATCATACCTAAGGACTTCTAATACTAACTATGGGTGATGTCCTTGGGTAGATCCCTCCGGCTCTGGCGGATCATAGGACGGATTTTCCTATCCTTAGTCACCTTATAACTCCATGACTGTCCTATTGTTGCCATAAAACCATTTTTCTTGAAAATCTCTCAAAATGTTTATGATTGTAAAACATTTTGTTAACACCTTGAGAGTTTTGAATTTTCAGAAACACTCCCCCTTCACATGTGCTTATATTGTTTTAATAGAAATCTGCACATAGAGGGTAGAGTTCGCACTTTTTGAATTGATCCGCTCATGATAAACAATTCCCCACGAGACACGGTTACGTTGCATAGTTAAAGAGTTCCATTGTCAGTTTTTAGGTGACAACTAGCTCTAATAACCAACTTGAAGTTGTAAACACTCCTTGAAAAGAAGGTTATACCCATGTAAGTTCATGTCTATCACAAGTTTCTCGAAATGGTACATTTACAGACATTGAATCCTCGTCAATTCAATGGTTTCAACTGAGTCGAGCTCTTTTGAAATTCAAACAACGATCATTACACCATTTAATCACGTCTTCTCCCTCTCAAAAATAGCATATTCGTGATATTTTTGATATCAACGGATCAAACAACATTTTTAGAATCTTTTGGGGAGACAAACGGATTTGATTTAAGCATGAATTTGGAACATTTTTGTTTTCTACTCCCCCTTTAATATAGCATAATCAATTAAAGGATTTTAGAGGGATTTATCTTGAGCACAAAGTATTTTGAAAGATTTTGAAAATCTTTTTGAACAATCTTGAAAAAGGTGCTCAAGATGATGATGATTTTTCACCAGTTTTAAATGTAGTGCACTGAAGCGTACACTAGATTTTTCTTTAAAACATGAGTTTTGATTTGAAATAATCAAAAGTCGTCATTTTTGTCCGGGTTTCGTACTGAAGCATACGAAAGCCATTTTTTGAAGAGATTTTGAGGAACGACATGTTTTAGAAAACATTTAAATAACTCTCGCCAAGCATCTGACATGTCCAGATCATTGTTGAATGACATTTCTATAAACGCATGAATATCGATTATATGAGAGACATGTCGTGAGAAGAATATTTTTAGATTTTTGATTTTATATTGTTTTTGTATTTTTTGAAAGTTTTATATTTTTATATTTAGCTTTTGTTGGTTTTTCAAATTTTGTATTTTGTTTTTCAAAATTATTTACAGCGAAGCTTTTTGGAAGATCATTTACAAGAAGATTCGAGAAGACGTTCTAACTCCTCAGGGGTTAGGCTTCGCATTCCAATTCGTCGAACTAAATCATTAAATCGCTCTTTTGAAAGGGCTTTAGTGAATAGATCGGCGAGTTGGTAATCAGTCTTCACGAAGAACAATTCAACAGTACCCTCTTCTACGTGCTCTTTGATGAAGTGGTAGCGGACACGGATATGCTTAGTCTTTGAGTGATGAACAGGATTGCACGATATGGCTATGGCACTTTTCGAGTCACAATACATAGGTATTCTATCGAAAGTAAAGCCATAATATGTGAGTTGCGTTCTCATCCATAGAACTTGAGCACAACACGCAGATAGAGACACATACTCGCTTCGGTTGAAAGTGCAAGGCAATCTTGTTTCTTTGAAGACCGGTGACTAACTTTTCACCCAAAAATTGTGCTCCTCGATGTACTTTTTTCGTAACTTGGTCACCTCGTGGTCTCATCAAAAGGCTATTAGATCAAATCCGGATTCCTTCGGATACCAAAGTCCAATGTGAATTGATGTCTTCAGGTACCGAACGATCCGTTTAACCTCTTTGAGGTGCGTCGGTAGGCTTTGCCGAAACCATGCTAATAAGCAAACAACAAAATGAATATCGGGTCGACTAGCAATGAGGTACATGAGAGAACCAATCATGCTCCGATATTTCTTCGGATCGATGGGTTTCCCAAATAAATCGGCTCCAATTTTTGGTGAAGTTACCATTGGTGTTCCGACCGAATCACAATTATCCATACCATGATTTTTCAAAATCTCAGTTGTATATTTAGCTTGATTAATAAAAATTCCACGAGGGGATTGATGTATTTGTAAACCAAGAAAAAAAACTTTAGTTCCCCCACCATGGACATTTCAAATTTGCTTTTCATGAGATTTTCAAAATGTTTTGAAAGATTCGGATTAGTGGACCCAAAGATGATGTCGTCCACATAAATCTGAACAATCAAAATGTCATCGTTGTATTTTCTCGTAAACAAGGTAGGATCAACAGTTCCTTTGGTAAAATTGTTAAGAATCAGGAAAGAGGACAGTGCGTCATACCACGCTCTCGGAGCTTGTTTCAAACCATAGATTGCCTTTTTGAGTTTGTAGACGTAGTCCGGATGTTCCATGTCTATGAAGCCTTCGGCTCGACTCACGCGTACACTTCTTCTTTCAAAGTTCCATTCAAGAACGCAGTCTTAATGTCCATCTGATAAACCGTGATGTTTTTATGAGCTGCATAGGCTAAGAATATCCTGACTGCTTTAAGTCTAGCTACCGGCGCGAATGACTCTTCAAAGTCTATCCCTTCTTCCTGTCTTTATCCTTTGGCCACAAGACGAGCTTTGTTTCGAATTACAGTCATTTCTTCATCCCTTTTGTTATTCCATAACCATTTGAGATCAATGACGCGAATGTCAATTGGTCTTGGAACCAGATCCCAAGAGTCATGTAGACGGTATTGGAGAAGTTCCTCCTGCATTGCTTCTATCCATGCATTGTCTGCCATTGCCTCCCGAATGTTTTTCGGTTCGATATTGCTAAATGAGCAAAGGTAAATGCACAAGTCGCAATCAGTGGCAAGTTGGCGTCTCGTCTGAATTGGCCGTGAAGGTTCACCAATAACTTGTTCAAGTGGATGGTCTTTTGTCCACTTCAGAGTAGAAGGATACCGTTGGTTAAACGTATGCGAGTTAGATGGTTCTCGTAAGCTTGAAGATGATTCAGCTGATTCCATAGCAAACGGGTTTTCAAATAAGTCTTCATCTAACGTTGCATTGGTATGGTTTTGTGAAGGTTCTTCTTGAAATGATATGTTTTGGTTTTGCTCATCAACTGCTGGTAAAACTGTTTCAAGAATAAGATTTGCAGAAGTCGATGTAGATGACGTTGATGGAGTTGGTGCATTTGTTTCGACCGTGGTAGATGCATCTTCTGTTGGTGGTGGTGGATGATGTTGAGCGGGTGCAGCGGAATGATGGTTTGATGTATTTGTCGAAGTTCCATCATAGTATTCATCGAACATTAACTCGAAGAAATTCTCCCATTCTTGTTCATGAGGTGTGTCAGCAAAAGTTGATGGAGCTCTTTGTTGTATGAGTCCTGAACTGATGTGTCCGTAAGTCTGCGGGTTTGGTGCGGGTCCTAATCTGTTTTGATTAGAAGCCATCGGATTAAGCGCGGGTTCTAGAGCGAGTTTCGCAGAAGCCATATGTGAAAGTTCATCAAAATTCACATTCATCGTCTCCATTATCTTCCTAGTTCTTTTGTTATACACCCTGAATGCCCTCGAGTTTTCTGAGTATCCAATGAAGATTCCAATATCACCTTTAGCTTTCAGTTTTCCTAGATCTTCTTTGTCGTTTGTCGGATAGCACAAAGCGCCAAACACGTGGAGGTAAGAGATATCAGGTTTTCTGTTGTTCACTAGCTCATATAGGGTTTTATTGAATCTTGGATGGATTAGGGATCGGTTTTGAGTGAAACAAGCAGTGGCAACAACATCAGCCCATAGAAATAACGGTGCACTAGAATAAATTAGCATTGTGCGAGCAGCTTCCACAAGAGTTCGATTTCTTCTTTCAACTACCCCATTCTGCTGTGGAGTTCTAACAACTGATGTCTGATGAGTGATTCCAACATCTTCAAAATAGGTTCTTAACTCCTGATTTGTAAATTCGTGCCGTTGTTCTTACAACCCTTACTGGAGTTTGAAGAAGTACTTGAATTCGCCGTAAAGGCGATGATGATGCCTGGTGCTTCGTCTTTTGATCTCAGAAACCTAACCCATGTATATCTCGAATAATCATCGACGATAACAAGAATATACTTTTTCCCGTTAATGCTTTCAACTCTCATTGGGCCACATAAGTCCATGTGCAACATATGCAACTTAGCTTCCGAACTAGGTACGGGTTTAGGTTTATATGATGCTCTTTTGCTTTTTCCTTGTTCGCATGATGGACATAAGTGATCCTTGGTGTATTTGAACTTTGGAAGTCCGTTGACGATGTTGTCTTTGGCAAGCTTTTTGATCGTGTCGAAATTGAGATGGGATAATCTTCTATGCCACAACTAGGACTTTGTTCGAGATGCTCTTGTCATAAGACATATAGGTGATGAAGAGGCCATTTGGGTTATGTCGATTGCATACAAGTTTGTATCACGATTCCCAATTAAGAGATCAGTGCCATCCAAGTTTCTAACGAAGCAAGCATTTTTCCTAAAAGCAACCTCTAAATCTGCATCACAGAACTGCCCGACTGAAAACAAATTGTGTCCCAACCCTTCGACATAGTAAACTCGAGTGATCAAATAGTTTCCAAAAGGTAGATCTCCATAACCCATGATAGCTGCTACATGATCATTTCCAAAATGTACGGTTCCCATGAATTTCCAGACGAAATTGATCAGCATTCGATCCCGGTCATGTGCTTAGAGAAACCCGAGTCGACGATCCAAAGACATATTTCGATAACCTGCCAAGAACAGAAGAAGATGTTTTTGGAAACCGTTTTGATTTAGGTTCCTTTGGGTTAGAGGTAAAATCCTGATCATACTCATAGAAGTTGTCTACTGGGTATATTGGTATATCACTCATTCTACCATTCTCGAGTGTGAAAATTCTACCCGTTGGTTTCCAAATGTCATCCCTAAAGTAAACAGTATGCTTCTTATCAGTAGTGTAAGACCTAATTCTTGAAACTAGTCTTCCTATTGGTTTGGCATATGTTCTTTTTGGAACGTTCTTCTTAACATGCTTATCACTCACATTCTTAGAAACACAATCATCTTGAACATTAATTAAAGATTTCTTGCAAGTTAAACAAAGAGATTCAATGCATTCATTAGACTTAGCAAGTTTCATAGGTTCATTACATTCAGATGAAATGTCTTTCTTATTATAAAGCGGTAAATTCCTAGGGTGTTCTTCTACTTTCTTCTCTTTATTCAAGCTACTTCTCTTAGAGGCAGGCGAGACTCTATTGTTCCTTGTATTGCTCTTAGGCTTTAGTCTGCTGCTCCTAGAGGTGCTTTCTAGTCCTGTAGAAGGTAAAGCACACGCATTAGGATTTACTTTTTAATCAAGAGAAGTGGTTTCGGCTTTCCTAGTCTCTTTAGAGTGCTTGTTTAAACTTGTGTCGTTTGTTCCAAATGTTTTAGATGTGGAGGCAGACGCATTAGTGGTACTCATCCTAAAAAGGCCAGGTGCTAAAACTTTTGGTTTCTCGATAACCGCTTTTTCATTTTCAACAATCTTTTCTTTTAGTTTTGATAAGGCAGGTGGAGTGACTGGTTTTGACAAATCTTTTTGCTCATTGACTTTTGGAGGAGGCATAGAAATAGACATTTTTGGTTTGAAAACCTGTTTAGGAGCATTTTCCTTCTCCTCAGTCAATGGTTTTTCAATCTTAGTATCCACAGCCTTTCCTTTTTGACATTCCAGCTGAGCCCTCAAAAGATCATTTTGCTCTTGCATGTCCTTGTAGGCACGCTCATACGATAGTTTTTCATACTTGCATTCCTAAGATTTTCGATCAAGTTGTTTAAAATATGAGACATTTTCCTTTTCATGTTTTTCAAGAGCTTTTTTATATTTTGAAACAATTGCAGAGGTCTCAGACTAGAGTCTTTCATAATCTTCAACATAATATGTTTGTAAAACAATTGACATAATATCAGTAGTCAGAACATCTTCGACGAGAGAATCGTTTAAATTTTCCAAAACTTTGATGTGTTCAACACTTTCATTAGCTTTCTTTACCACAGATTTATGGTCCTTGACAAAGTCAACTGTTTCTTTCAAAAAGGCTTGTTCAAAATGAATTACCTTCTTGATGTTATTCAGCGGAGGGGCAATTTGAGTTTCAAAAAACTTTTTCATTTCATCATCAAAACTAGAAAACCAGATATTAGTTGTAATATTGGTTTTAGATTTAACAGTCTCTTGAAGTCTCCCAATTCTAGTTTTAACGTCATCTAAAATGCTTCTAGCATCACTTGTGTTAAAAGGATTGTTTGAAGACATTTGTTCGATTTTTGAAAGAGATTGTGAGACAACAACAGGTTTTGAAACTGGTGTTGACACACTTTTTGAAACACTGGGCGTTATGGAAAACTTTGACTTTTCTTTTTGAGGAACAAAATTAATTCCAGAAATTTGGTTAAGTTTGTTATAGTCAATTGGTTTGATTTCTGGGTTCTTTTGTTTCATTTTTGATCTACTCTCGTCAATGAGTTCTAACGTTTCATGAGAATCACGAACTTCTATGGGTTCATGTTTATCTAACAAAGCTTTTCCATTGTACAAAACATTCTGTTCTTTCTGAGCTTTCTTGAGTGCACAAGGAGGTTTGTTTCCAAGAGCCATTTTTTGAGTTGTATGAAAATACGGGTTTGTCTGATTTGATAAAATGTTGACAGTTTGAGCTGAATGACCCGTTGTGACAAGCAAATTTTCCAACTTGTTTATTTTTTCATTTTTCTCAAGAATTTCATCAAGAAGATAATCTTCTCGTTTTTAAAAATCAGCAATCAACTTTTTCTTCTCTTTTTCAAGATCGGAATAAGTTGCTTGTTGTTTAGAAAGTTGGTTTTTGAGATCAGAAATTTCTGCATTTAAAGATTTTATTTTCAAGTTTAAATTCACATCAAGTGTGTTATATTTGATTTGCAATTGTTGTTCTTTTAAAACGGAATTTCGATAACCAATTTCTAATTCTGACTATTTGTTTTTGTGAAATTCAAAAGCTTTTGCATTCTCCTTGTACCTCTCAAGCTCAGCGGTCAATTTCTCATTCGCGACCTTAAAATCGCGATTGACCTTTTTAACTTTCTCAATTTCAATGCCACAATTATTGATTAATGTTTCAAATAAGGCACATGTTTCCTCATCAGTCTCAGTATTTTGTGCCACACAACCTCCATTAGGATCCACATCTGGAGTTTTAGAGTTAGTATTGCTACAAACTCGGATTGTCCAGGTATGTATCATAAGTAGGTGCCGGTGTCACGAATCGCCGTTCGTCATGAGTAAACACATCACATATGACATTGTTATAGCATGGATCAATGATTGGTACCTCGATATCTGCGTTGGCGTCATAAACAGGAGGTGCGTCAGAGTCAGCGTCGTACTTAGCCTCCTGAAGATTTGCCATGAAGATGCAGTTTGCATTGATGTCTTCTCGGTCTTCCAATTCATCCATGATAGCCACAAAGTCATGTTCTTCAGCACTCAACTGCAATCCTGCTTCTTCCTTTTGTGTCAACAGGATAGCTTTCTGAAGATACGCAGTGTTTCTCTTTTTCGGCTTAGTAGGACAATTTCTTGCCATGTGCCCCACTCCTTGACAGTTGAAGTACGTAACCTGATTACCCTGATTCACATTTCCATAATTCCCAACGACTGGAGCTGCAACATTCCTATTCTGATTACCCACTGTTCTATTCCCAACATTCTGACCCATCTGATTTCCAACATTCTGACCCAACTGATTACCCTGATACGGAGCCACTTGATTACCCATATGAAAGCCAGTAGCATATCCTGTTGATTCCCAATAACTCCAACCATTTGTCCTTGATGACCCATATTCAAACCCTGCAATTTGCCGCGCGTGTTTGATGAAATCCTTTGGTTGTTGTTAGTTGGTGTGGAATAGCGTCCTCTGAATGCTTTAGTCAAAAAAACAAATGCTTTTGACAAAGCCTCTTCTTGTTCAGTTTCAGGATCAATGATTCCTTGTTCTTGGTATTGTGGATACTGTTGTTGTTGAATGACTTGTTGTTCTGGTGGATAGAATTGTTGTTGAGGGATACAAGCTTGTGGTTGTGGAATGTATTGTTGCACGTTGTTGTTATTGGAAGATGATGAAGGTTGTTGTTGTGTGTTCACTGAAGTTGGAGTCTTTGCAATAAGTGCCAAGGGATCATGATTCTTTGCCAATCTTTCTTTCCTTACTTCATTGACTTCAGCTTGGTTTTGTTTCAGAAAATCGTTGAGTTGATCAAAATTCACCTGATGTAAGTCCTTTGTTTGGTTGACAATAGTGACATATCGTCCCCATTCTTCTGGAAGATTGTTGAGAAATTTGATGTTACTCACGATAGTTCTGGGTGCCAACTTGTTTCTGATAAGCTCGTTCATCAAAGTGAAAAATCTTCCATAGTAGGATTCAATGGATTCTCCTGGAGTTGATGTAAACTTCTCCCATTCAGTTAGCAGCTTGTTCTCCATGTCTTGTTGACCAATTTCTGTTCCATAACATAGTCGTCTAACACGTTCCCACATATCGAAAGTAGTTTCACAACTGTCTACAGCAGCAAAGATGTCTCTTGGTAAACCCAGTTTGATAATGTGTATTGCCATGTCATCTGCTTCAACCTGTTTGTGATCCTCTTCAAGTATTCTCGATTCATTTTGAACATGAAAAGATGGTGGGACGGGAGGTGTTGCATCGATTTCCGAGGTCTTGACTGTCGAGGCTTGAAGGGTCCATTTGTAATGGATTGAATCATGAGTTTTCCATTAGGTTTGGTCTTGATGTAGCGAAGCATACGACTTGTCCATTGAAGATATCCACCTTTTTCCAAAGATAGGAGGTTTTCGCACCTCCGCATGAATGTCTTGTTGAATGGCCATTGATGAAGGTATTTGATGATAAAGTTGATGTAGGATCGATTCAACGATAAAGGAGTTGTGTTTTGATGAAGATTAAGCTCGGTTGTTGTAGTCAAAATTTGGTCTAAAAACTTAAAACATCAATAACTTCTGTTCGGAGCGTTTTTAGGACTTGAAGGTTGATATTCGGCGTGCCATTCTCCTCGTTCTCATGGTCTTTTTGATGGGTAGAACGCTGAAAACGGAGTTACGGTTCAAAAGTTATGGCCGTTTGAAGTTTTGCTCAAAATCTTACTCGTAAACTTGTTCTTAAGCGTAGGAATTTGTGCTTATGCGTAGGATTTGGTTAGGCGTAGACTTCCTTATGCAGGGATTCTTATGCGTAGACTGCTTATGCGTAACCTTTAGGCTTAATCGTAAGCTTATGCGTAAACTAAATGCTTATAAGTAAGAAACCTTAAGCGTAAGTGTTAGCTTAGGCGTAGAGTGTTACTCGTAAGCTTTTATGCTTATGCGTAAGTTTAGGTTTAAAACCAAAATCCTTTACACTCGTCCAAGTGTAAAAGATATCCACAAGTCGAAGTGTTCCACAAACTTATCCAAGTGAGGGAAGCACTGAGTAACCGTTGTTGCACGAAGAAACGTCACAAAATGCTTAAGCGTAGGATTTGGATCTTACGCGTAGACCTTAAGCGTAGAACACTGCTTACGCGTAAAACTAGGGTTTTGACTTTTCCTTATGCGTAAAACAAGGGTTTTGACTTTCTGTCCTGGCATTGCTTACGCGTAAACTGCCCAAATATTTGCAAAAACACGAATTTTCACCCAAAAACACGTTTCCAAACGATTTCTTTTGCACAAACCTCTTCCAAAACACTTAATGATCGATAAAAACTGCAACTTTAAGCTTAAAAACACGTAAAAATCAAAACTTTATGACAAAAGCCTACTGTTTTTGATAAAAAAACAACGCAACTTTTTGTGTAAAGTTTTAACAAAAAAAACGTAACACAACACTCCTAAACCATTGTTAGGCGATTGATACCAATTGTAGGACCTTGTTTTCTATCAACCTTATCACGAATACTAGCTTAGCACACAATTAGCACGTAAAACAAACACTTATGCGTAGAGATGAAGAACAAGAAAGAAAGGTGGTGACTTGAATGATATATGTTATGCGTATGAACAAGAGAGAAATAAGATGAAAAGGAAACTTGTTATATTATATGAAAACACACACAAAACACACTCAAGCACACCCCTCAAATGACCATTTGAGGGGTATTTATACTTCCTTACAAATGCCCTCATGGGCTTGGGCTTGGATTGGACTTGGATGAGACAATAACTTATACAAGGCTAGCTTAACATAACTATTAGCCATTTAGCTTAGCCCAATCCATGAGCCCGTTGACTATTCTATCACTATTTCTAACACACGTTACAAAGTTCCTAAATGTGAATGACCATCACTTCTATTAATTATTATCAAGGCTAACAGAAAGAGAGGTTGGCCGACCTCTAATAGCGCTATCCATATTACCCACTGCCCCACACAAGGAGGCCACATGAACGGTACATATAAATTGGAGTGCGAACGGCAAACCAATCAGGGACTTACAATGCGAATGTACTGTTTGTACGGACAGTCCATCATAACAACTATTATATATTATCACATAGTGACTGCTTCGAACATGGGAGACTCAGCGCTACTCCGAACAGGGGAGACTTTAGGATGTTCCAAACATGGGAGAATTTATGTCAAGGTCTGCTCCGAACAAGGGAGACTTTAGGCTGCTCCGAACATGGGAGACTTTACGCTGCTCCGAACATGGCAGACTTCAGGTCATGGACGTACGGTCCATTAGGTTCAAACAAGTCATAAGTTCATAATTAAGTCCAAGAGTCTAAGTAAAGTTCAAAATTTCAAGTCAAGTTATAGGGTTAAGACAAGTCAAATGAGTACAAAATATGTCAAAAGGGTTCAAATAGTTCATAATATAGTGCAAACAATATAGCTTAAATTTAAGTTCATGCATCCCACCCCAAAATGATTAAAATAATTAAAAAGGGGTTCGTGAATACTCACTATAGTGATTAACAGCGGATTACTATGATATAACGTAGATCAAGAAGTCGCGAGCTTCTAACGACGACCTAAAATTTAAATAATGTCTTAGATATATAACGAGAAAGTACAAAATAACTTTTATAAAAGTATTTATATACTTTTGACATTGTACACATTTATTTAAGTTTACAAAAATGTATAAGTTTAGTTCTTGCTAAGTTTTAAAATGATGACAAGCCTCATTGGTAAGCTACTCTATGTTCGGATTTATATAACTTTTATTAATCCAAATATCCCGTAAATATCAATTTAGCCTCTTATATGGACAAATAGGTCATTTTCTAATAGTAGTTCTTACTACTTTGGTGTTTACACAAAAGTGTAACAATACTCCTATCAATTTTCGGTTATTACTTATATGTTTATCCCGACTTGGTTAACACTTTATTCCTAAACCTTAAATTATTATCAATTAGTTTTTATGTCCTAAGAATAGTATCTACATATATTTATCATACTTAGGTGTTCTAAAGTCTTTATTAACTTATATCATAAGTTAATTTACAAATTTACACTTGTATTTCATTGCAGAAACTTTGGCTGCACATTCAGTCCCGCCAAAATGATCATAAGTTGAGTTCTACAACTTGTTTTGACGCACGGATTTTGCCAAACTTCAATATTATGTCTTAGCTACATTTCATAAAACTGGGCCGACTACCAGAAATGACCAGAACTATGAGCTTTTTCTAAATGAAATCTGGTGTGCAGATTTTGACATGTTTCACCATTTTGGCTCTCATTTACTCATCGGGATGAGTTATGAGGTGCGCCACCCGGAGAAACGACCGTAAAACATATATCTACAAGCTTATATTATTGAATTAACCTCAAGGTTTACTGAGATGATCAGTTTAATCAACTTTGGGATTGTTGCAGAATTCATGTTCATAAAACTTACCTAAGGCTTGTTTAGGCTTGTTTAAACCTTGTGTACAATGTCAAATACATATATAATATTAAAAATATCATAACAATATGGTACAAAGTTTAATTACAAACATATTGAATAATAATGAAAAGTAAACACAAATCTTACAATGATTTGGTTGGAAAACAACAAGAATCACAACTACAAATCAACACCTAATCACCTCTACTCTTCAACCCTTGTCTTGAATCTTTTCACCATATGATTCTAACCTTTATTAATCACCCAATAACCTTCTTATATTCAGCCCTTGAACCCTTGTATATCTCCAAGAAAACCCTTTCAAAATAACCCTTTGTCAAACCTTCCAAGAAGGATCCAAGAATGATGAGATTAATGAAGTCTAAGATGAAATGAACCAAGTACATTATGTCTTATTTTTAAGACACGTAGTCTTATGACTATGCACATGAGGTGCCACCTCAAGCATAAGGTGGGGTGGTGCCTTCTTGTTAGCTTGGGAGGTAACTTCAAGGTGAAGCAAAGTTTCTACGGAATATAGTTTGGTCCCGATATTACTAATGTTAAGCCGTTAAGTCCTAAAACTTAAAACCGGGTAACATAAGAATGTAACACTTATGAAAATGTCTAAACTTATCAATATACCTCATCTAAGTATAATAAATGTGTGATAAGTCTAATGGGGTGCGTTTATGTTGTTAAAACCTAATAACGTAGGTTCGCGCACGCATATCACGTAAAAAGTAAAATGTTCACATAAAAATGGCAAAGTGGCAATATTTCATATAAAATATGATTATAAAAAAATGCCTAAAATACGTAGAGTCATCATAGTCTTGTGTTGGTTACGAGTAAAGCTCACGCGATTGAACTTACGTAATTACTTATAAAAGTAATATTACTTGAAATTAAAATAATAAAGTCAAAATAAATAGTCAAAGTATAGTCTGAAATGTACGAGTTGCTACACTTTCTTCAAAACTACACCCAAAGAATCACGAGCTTCCTTTCTAAACAAACCCAAACCAAAACCAAATATGACGGCTCATGGTGTGTTATTAACTGCACGTGATGTACAAAATATTAACCACAATTCCCAAAAGGAGGTGGGAGATGTGGTGGCGTGTGGTAAACAGTGGCGGTGAGGTGATGGTGGGGGTAGTTGGCGGCTGCCGGCACAAGAGAGGGGAAGGGAGGAACAAAACAAGATATAGGGTTTCACAAATGTAACCCTAACTCTTTTATGGTTGAGTTGTGCCATTTTTGCCAAAAACTTAACCTTAGGGGCGCGTAGATGAATGATTAAGCGAGACTTTATCTTAGAGACCAATGAAATGAGACCAATAAGCTTTATTACACTCCAGGGACCAAACTCATAATTTAGCTAATCTTTCACGAAAACTCGTTCGGGACAAAATTAGACTAGTAAACCATCAATTCAAAACACGAAAATTATATCGTTGCGCTCGCAATAAACTTTCCAATCAAATAGAGTAGTCACATGACTATCTTTGCCGAAAATGATAAAATCATTTAAATTAATGTGTATTAGGTTCCTATTCGTGCCGTAACGCGTGTGCTAACATTCTCAAAACTTTAAGGTAATCTCACGTATCATATAATAACTTCACATATTACCAAATAATTCACAATATTAATAGTCCAAAGCCTTACGAAGTGACCAATAAGTTAAAAATCAGTATGATGTGGTATTAAATAAGTTTTGGAAAATACCGGATTGTCACAGTCTCCCCACCTCAGATGAAACCCGTCCTGGGTTTCACTTAGAATTGACCGCATGATTAAAAAAAGAGATGAGGATACTTCCTCTTGATTTCGTCTTCACGTTCCCACGTGAATTCATGACCATTACAGGAATTCCAAGGAACCTTCACAATTGGAATACGACTTTGCCTAAGTCGCTTCACTTCACGATCCATGATTTCAACAGGTTCCTCAACAAAGTACAAACGCTTATCGATCTGGATCTCTTCCAACGGAACAACAATTGCCTCCTCAGCAAGGTGTGGAAAACTAGAAGGGGGGGGGGGTTGAATAGTTTTACCAATTAAAACTTCGTTTTAAAACATTTAGATCAACTCATGTCAATCTATTTAGATGTGTATGTTGGACGTTGATAGATAGATATACAAAAGTGTAATGAAATATAAAGAGTAAGAAGCACATAACCACGACACGAGTATTTATAGTGGTTCGGCTACAAGGACACCTTCCTTGCCCTACTCCACTCCCCGAGTCACCTACTCGAGAGTTCGTAATCACTACATGACACCAACTCCTTATGGCGGAGAAGTCTTCACAATGTCGCATACTCTTTTTCCGGTACTAGGCTAACCACCGGGTTCTTTACACCAAGGTGAACCACACCTACCACAACGTCGCCTACCCTTTATCCGGTACTAGGCTAACCACCGGGTTCTTTACACCAAGGTGAACCACACCTATCACAACATCGCCTACCCTTTATTAGGTACTAGGCTAAGTACATAGTTCCATTACAATGGAGGAACTACTACCCAACACTACACGACACCTAATCCCAAAGGAGACCCACTCCTTATTACAACACCATCAAGAATATCACCATCCTTGAAAACAAACTATCACTATACGTATAACGATGCACCTCATCGATTATACGACCTTGGCATTCTTCACTAATGCCACTTGATTTGATTCCTAGGCATTCCTCACCAATGCCCTTGACACAACGCTTGGCACCTTTCACTAATGCCTTCGTCTTGACACATTTAGCATTCTTAACTAATGCTTTTGACACGGACGTAAAGCATCTTTCACTAATGCTTTCGTCTTGACTCTTTCGGCATCCTTCACTAATGCCTTCGACACGACACTTCTATGGAGAAGGAAATAACTATCAACAAGAGAACCTCAGTAGTCTTGATGATGACGAAGCATGGCAACTCATGGACTTGAGCTTGCTCGACTTCAAGAGATGGTGATCTCGCCTTTAAGAGGAACCTAGAGAATCACACAAAAACAAAAGACAAACTACATAGAAAGATCACTTAGGATCAGTGGTTAGAGAGTTACAATACTTGAGGAAAGTATGTGTGAGAGTGGCAAACCAAAAGGAAGAAATGGCTCACTATTTATAGAGGAGAAATGCCTACTGTTTCACGGATCCCACGGATCCCACCCTCAAGGGATCCGTCTAGTGTAAAACTAGAGATCCGTGGGACGCTCCTATTTGCCCATGGGTATTTTGGTTGTGGGTCATGGGTCATGGGTTATGGGTTGATCCATGGGTATTTTTTTAGATACAATGTATCTAATGAGTGCAATGTACCTAGTCAAATGGGTATGGGTCAATACGACGGGTTGTAGTTTATACCCATTTATAATACATACTAGTTATGTATATATTTGCCCAATATGTAAACACTAGTTGTTGTACATATGTATTACTTAAATCATAAAATCACTTATACTTGTTTTAGTGTTTTATGTGAAAACGTAATTCTGTTAGAAAACTATTGGCTCAAACCATTTACGTATTTTATTTGTTTCGTTAAAATGATTTTACGTTTGTTATCGACAAAACATTAGAAGATCGTAAAATATAAATAAACGTTTTTACGGCTTATTTGTATTAACACAAAGCATTTCTTCAATTTACTCACGTGAAACACGTTATGACCACTTCTAACCTCAAGCGGTAGCTCAAGTCTATAAGCTACAGGCCCAGCCCTAGAAAGGATTTTAAAATGACCAACGTAACGAGGTTTAAGCTTTCCACGCTTACCAAAACGAATCACACCTTTCCAGGGCGAGACCTTGAGCATAACTTTGTCTCCCACTTGGAACTCAAACGTTTACGAATCACACCGTTCGGGTTTGAAGATGAACCCGGGTTTGAGGTATTCCACCCACCACCGAGAAGATTCATGAATGTATCATTGTTGTTGTAGCCTCCCGACATTTTTTTTAGTAATTGGAAGTATAAGATTGAGAGGATTGAGTAGTGGAAGTGTCAAAAAAATGATGTTTTATTTGGGTATTTATAGTGGTAATAAAATGGTTTTGATTTTTTTTTGAAACTAGCCGTTATTATACGTTTGGGGGGAGGTGGTGGTGGTTAGGGGTGCTCATCGGTCGAAAACCGGACCGGACCGACGAAAACCGGACCGGACCGAGACCGAATCCGGCAAAAACTCCGGACCGAGACCGAGACCGAATGAGGTCGGTCCGGTCCGGTCCGGTCTCGGTCGGTCCGTCGGTCGGTCCGGTCCACAAGGCTAAATTTCGGGTTTCCGTCGGTTTTGGGTCCGGACCGGACCGAGACCGAATCCGGCAAAAACCCTAGACCGAGACCGGACCGCCGGTCCATCGGTCCGGTCGGTTTCGGTTCGGTCCGGTCGGTTTTGTCGGTCGGTCCGGTCCATCCGGTCCGTTTGAGCAGCCTTAGTGGTGGTGGTGGTGGTGGGGGGGGGGGGGTAAAATGATTTTTTCCGCCCTGTGGCTTCCCCTCAACGCAACCTTATTTAGCTTACATTTGAGCGTTAACGTGACTATAGCGCCACAATCGATGTGGGTAACGGGCTATAACGCCCTCGCATTAAGGTTTAACGCTCATGTAGGCGTTATTATACCGTCCACTCTAACATAGCCCATTTTACCCGTGGCGTGGCCCAACCAGAATTTTCAAATCTGTCCTTTCTTCTAAACCCAAAAACAAAATAAAATTAGGGCATAAACCATACACCTTCTCTTTACCCCAACCATTTTTCACACACAAACACACAGACAGAGTACCTTCAACCATCATTCAATCGAAAACAATGACAAAGTCAGCAGAATGGAAGCGACGAAGGGACGAACGCGTTGCCAATGCTTTGGAAGCTAAAAAGGCCAAGAAAAAGGCCAAGAGAATGGCCAAGAAAACGTCTGTTTCAGTTGACAAGGTCACAGGGAAGAAGAAGATGAGAAAGGCCAAGGCAAAGGCCATCGAGAAGATGAAAAAGGCCGTCAAGGAGGAGATGAATAAAAAGAAAAAGGCCGTCAAGGAGGAGAAGAATAAAATGGCAAAGGCCATCGACGAGACGATGAAAACGGCTCTCATTCCTTTTAAATTTTCAGAAGAGGGTAAACAAGTTTTGACAAATTATTTATCCCTTTATCCACCTGGTGAACACGGGGAGCCTCAAAAGACTGTAACAACCACTTCTAGTAAAAATAGTAGTAACACGCGAAAGACGGATGACATTTTATGCAAACCTATAATGACAAAGGCTGAAATTGCAAAGAAGCTGGCATCGGTTACTGCCAGGATGAAATCAGAAGAACACTGGTTGAAACAGGTATTTTTTTTTCTTTTTTTCTTTTTTTTTTATAGAGTAGATATGAATACTAGACAGTAGACACTTCTGTTATAGATATATATTTGCGCTCGCAGATTACCGAAAATAGATCCAAACTTCCAATTGCATCCTTTAAGGACGTTATTACATCAACGGTAGAATCTAATCAGGTATGACTACTCACTTTATGTATCTATATCTTATTGGATGTACAAATGAAAATAATGGGAGCTTATGTACATCCATACAGGTAGTTATTATATCTGGCGAAACTGGGTGTGGGAAGACAACACAGGTTGGCAGCACATTTACAATACTACCGTGGTTTCATTTTAAGAAGTATCCTTATAACTAACTTTTGGTGCAGGTGCCTCAATATCTGTTGGACTATATGTGGAGTAAAGGTGAATCATGTAAGATAGTCTGCACCCAACCTCGTCGGATCTCCGCAATATCAGGTAGGTATCCTTATAACAATCTCGTGCTCTATTTATCTTAGGTTTATAAGTTTGTTTATTTATTTTTTGTAGTTGCCGAAAGAATATCTTCTGAACGAGGTGAAAGTATTGGAGACACTGTTGGATACAAGGTACTTTTAAAGTTGGTATACATATGCTGCTATGTACTGTTACTGCTTGTGCATCTATAGAGTATGTACCTAAACCCCTGAGAGTGAATAGATTATCGAGTATGGACATTTTTATCCAGTTTTATAATCTTCCAGACGCGTAGTCATTTGCAGTTATCTTATGCTATAATAGAAACAATCTTGAAAGATTAGTAACTGGAGAGTGAATGGCAATTTGTGTTTCCGTACTGCTGAACTTAAAAAAAAAAAAGGCAGTATATACATGCCATCTTTACTTCAAGTTTCTTAAACTAGACGGGATCTTAATTCTGACTTCTGTATGTGTTCTTTGCTTACATAGCTTCTCTTGCCATGTGTCTTATGCTTTCATATCTTCCTCTGCCATGAAGCAGTCTCTTTACCCTTGGGTTTACCCAAGGGTAGGGGTATGATCTTTCTACATTCTACCTCCCCCCATACCTTGCTCAAGCGGCATTTGGGTATAGTTACATTTTTAGTGTAGCAGCTAGGTCAGTTTAAAGATTGTCTCGCCATTCAAAAAAATAGTTTTTGTTTCGTAGTAAATACTTAAAGCTTGCCGGGGAAAGTTCAGGAGTAGATTAATGAAGCTATAAGGTGCTTAATCATACTACAGCTATGTGGATAAATCTATTTTTTTTAAAGCTCTCTCTAAAAGTTGTTCCCACTTATTTCATCCTCACTTTTATAATTAATATTAGTAACGAGTGATTAGTATAATAAACCGTTGTTCTTGCCACTTAGTATCTGATCAATCAAGATACTTGCACAATTGCACAAAAAGAAGGCCATAAAGACAGCTAGGCAGTGTTGGGTATGAAAAAAACTCTAGTTGGCAGTTTAGAGCGTTTAGTTCCTTATTAATTGTCACAAAAGTTTGGTGTTGTCCTACTGCAAGCGTGTAGGATCTTTTAACATATGTCATACATTTCTTACCAGCCTGCACTTCTTTTTATCAAGACAACTTAAATTTTATATCACTTATCTCTTGTGGTGAAATCCTAGATAAGGCTGGAGAACAAAGGTGGAAGACATTCATCGATTATGTTTTGCACGAATGGGGTCTTGTTGAGGGTCATGGTAAAAGCTGGCAACTCTAGGTCTGGAAAAAAAACTTCGGCAAAGAATGTCAAAGACACATTTCCTGACATTACGCACATCATTGTGGTATTGATCTAATCTTGTACATCACCTGCAAATATTTGAATTCCTAACGATTAAATCAGGAGATTTCTGCAATTTCTCGGTACATGCATATTATATGATCGCTTTAATTTATACTAGTTTGTTGGGAGTATAAATTATTCAAATATGGAAAGCTAATACTGCACGTTTTCCATTTAGCATCTCAAGACTTTGATTGTATATTCATGAAAGAGTCTGTATTTAAAATATCTAGTTAAATCTACTATACACTCGACCAATGTAAATGCTTTATGACTATATAAAAGAATAAACGTTTTCCAGGACAAACATGAAATTTATTTTCTAATGAAGCAGCAGATATTTATTTAGCTAGACGTGTTTACATTCATGAACAGGAAACAATCCAAAAACAGACTCTTTTAATGGAAGATTAACTAAGTTTTTTTTGTTGGTTTATAGCACTTATATCCTACCCTATATAAAACTCATTGGCTCTTCTAATTGAAAATACATTTCATGCTCGCAGAAAATATCATTCATCATACTTTTGGTTGTGCATCACAATTATAAATAGAAAATGCATCTTAATTATACGTCTAATCATACTGTTACTGATGGGGTGTCACAATTTTTGCAGGATGAAATTCATGAAAGGGACCGTTTCTCTGATTTTATGCTGGCGATCATCAGGTGTCTTTGATTAAATCACATGCATAAAAAACTCTTGCATGTTGAACAACCCTGGCATACTAATAAGCTTTGGCCTTAGTAATTCTTCTATTATAGTATTAGCATCCAAACATGTTCTAATCAAGGGTTTTTCTTTTGCAGGGATATGCTTCCTTTCTATCCTCGACTACGTGTGGTTAGTATCTTCCACTGTTCCTCAAATATTGATCCACTTTTTGGTTCACAAATATAGAAATTGACCCAAATCATATTTACAAAGGTATTGATGAGTGCTACACTTGATGCTGATCGGTTTTCTCAGTACTTTGGAGGCTGCCCAGTCATACGCGTCCCTGGGTTCACTTATAATGTAACTTTTTTTTTCTCTACCCTAAATCATCTCATTTTTAGGTCTTTGCATCTTCCATTTGTTAGTGAGTCTTGTTGCATTTGTGTTTCAGGTGAATAAGCTCTATCTGGAGGATGTGCTTTTGCTTCTAAAGTCAAAGTCAACAAAAGTTTCTCATCTTGATAACACTAGCATGGATGAGGACTCTGATTTGACTGCCCTTGAAGAGGCTATTAATATAGCCTGGACAAGTGATGAGATGGATTCCCTGATAGATTTTGTTTCAACGGGTGAAGTCCTTAATTTTCAGCATTCTGTGACAGGTGTCACACCATTAATGGTTTTTGCCAGGAAGGGAAGAGTGGGTGATTTGTGCATGCTTCTTTCCTTTGGTGCCAATTGCCATTTACAAGATAAACAAGGGAAAACCGCACTTGCATGGGCTGAACATGAGAACCAAAAAGAAGCTGTTGAGATTCTAAGAAAACATATAGACACAAACTCAGTAGATCCGAAAGAAGAACAACTTGTACTTGATAGATACTTGCAAGACGTAAACCCTGAATTAATTGATGTTATCCTCATAGAGCAATTGCTGAGAAAAATATGTACAGACTCAGAAGAAGGAGCTATTCTTGTTTTTCTTCCGGGCTGGGATGCCATAAATAAAGCACTAGACAAACTAAGTTCTAGTCCCTTGTTCCAAGATTCTTCTAAGTTTTTGATATTAGCACTTCATTCTATGGTTCCATCTTTAGAACAAAAGAAAGTTTTCGAAAGACCTCCTCAGGGGTGCCGCAAAATTATTCTTTCAACAAATATAGCAGAAACCGCCGTAACGATTGATGATGTTGTTTTTGTAATAGATAGTGGAAGGATGAAAGAAAAAAGTTATGACCCTTATAATAAGGTTTCAACTTTTCAATCCACGTGGATCTCAAAAGCAAGTGCGAAGCAACGAGCTGGACGAGCTGGACGTTGTCAACCAGGAGTATGTTACCATCTTTATTCAAAACTTCGGGCAGCTTCATTACCTGAATTTCAAGAGCCAGAGATGAAGAGATCACCAATTGACGAACTATGTTTGCAGGTAATGGTTGCCTTTAACACATGTAGCTGCATATGATAGATAACGAAAATAAAATTCAGAACGATGTAGGAAATACTCAAACAAGGGACCTCTTGTTCAGTAATGTGGCATTCAGCTACATAGGGATTCACATAAAAGTACAGGCAGGTGTACTTTTATGTGGGTCCTAGTGTACTTTCGTTGTACTTTTGGTGTGCTTAACTTGTGCCCTAAGCACAAGTTAGAAAAACCCCTCACGATATATACACCACAAACTATTTCACAAGTATAGTTCTTTTTGAACCCACAATCATGTGGTTGGGGAGCTTCTCACCACAAGGGGTACCATAAGTCCTTTGGTATATAAACTCCCAGATTGTGAGTATCTCGGGAAAAAAATTGTAAACGCGTGTTATTTGAGCTGTAATCATGTTTTTTATTATGACTTGTGATGCTTACTCACACTGTCTATTTATCATCAGCAAATTGCAAGTGTTAAAAAGTTTGGAATTCATTTCATCATTTTTATATTGGACCCATTATTAACCAATTTTATAAATTGTTTGTTACTGACAGGTGAAGGTTCTTGATCCGAGTTGCAAAATAGAAGATTTCTTGAAAAAACTGTTAGATCCTCCTGTATCTGAAGCCATTCATAATGCAGTTAGTGTTCTTCAAGATATTGGGGCTTTATCACCTGATGAAGAACTCACAGAGCTTGGGGAGAAACTCGGTTCTATGCCAGTTCATCCTTTGACTTGCAAGATGCTTCTTTTTGCTATATCAATGGATTGTCTTGACCCTGCTTTGACTTTAGCTTCTGCCAATGGCTATAGGGATCCCTTCACTCTTCCGATGTTACCCAATGATAAAAAGAAAGCAGCAGATGCTAAACGTGAGTTGGCCTCATTATATGGTGGCAGCGGTGATCAATTAGCAATAATAGCAGCATTTGAGTGTTGGAAAAATGCCAGACACAGGGGTCTCGAAGAAATATTTTGCTCTCAATATTTTGTGTCTGGAGGCGTCATGAATATGCTAGATGGAATGCGTAAGCAACTTCAACAAGAACTTCATAGAAACGGGTTTATTCCAGAAAGTTCATTGTGGTTTAATAAAAATGCTCAAGATATCGGTATAATACATGCAGTTCTTGTTACTGGTTTGTATCCTATGGTGGGAAGGTTACTTCCACCTAGAAATAACGCAAAATGTTTTATGATAATAAATGCTAACAATGATAAGGTTAGGTTACATCCTCAGTCCGTTAATTCTAGGTTAACTTTCAAGGAAAATGATGTTAATCCTTTGGTCATATATGATGAGATAACACGTGGAGATGGGGGTTTGAATATTAAGAGTTGTAGTATTGTTGGGCCACTTCCTTTGCTATTACTAGCTACGGAGATTGCTGTGGCTCCTATTATTGATGATGATGGTAGTGAAGCTGATAATGATACCAGTGATGGATATGGTGACAAGGAAATGCCAACGAGACGTGAAGATAACATTATGTCTTCTCCAGAGAATCTAGTCAGGGTTATTGCTGATAGGTGGCTTTATTTCGAGACAACTGCTTTGGATGCTGCTCAGATTTACTGTTTGAGAGAAAGGTTGTCTGCTGCAATTTTGTTCAAGGTACAATTTTTCTTCCTGTTATATCCAGTGTATTTTGTTTAGGGTCAAATGGGTGGGTATGATGATGAGCCAAAAAGTAGTAACTTTTGGTATGGGTCAGTTTCGGTTGCTCAGGTTGCTTTTGTCCAAAACATTCATTTTTTATGAACGCTTGGTGTATAAAATATGTTAACAAAATTTTATTATCTCAAAAGTAATAATCTAATCATCTTAATAAAATGATTTAAGACGTTTAATGCATAAAAAAAATACATTTAAGGCGACATATACCCATTGTGGTTTTCTAGCTAATGATGGTAGAGCTAAGACACACACCAGGTCAGCCCCAATAAAGAGCAAATATCTAAAACAATATCCAAAACTTTGTATGGATAGGAATGTGTCTAGTTTTGTGCAGTCATATGTAATACTAATAATTGATAAAAAGATTTGGATAATGTAAGCCACCAATCCTGCTGAAAATATTGCTTTCTTTCGTTGAAAATATTTAACACTAATTATGATTCAGACCACACATCCGGGAAAAGATCTTCCAGAACTTCTTGCAGCCTCCATACAAGCAGTAGCCAATGTATTATCTTATGATGCATCGCTGCAATCAGTTGACTCGCTGACTTCGATGGTAAGAGAAACTGATATAGCCAGAAAATGACGGATGGAATGTAGGGCTCGGGAGTTCAAATAACCTTCAGTCAATTAGCTTTCTTGCAGCCTCCATACAAGGAGTAGCCAATCTATTATCTTATTATGGCCTATCTGGAATCGATGCATCACTGCAATCAGTTGACTCGCTGACTACTGATATTGGCCAGCCAGAAAATGACGGATGGAATGTAAGGCTCGGGAGTTCAACTAACCTTCAGTGAGATACTTTTATCAAATGATTCACAATAGAACTACCAGAAGCACAGGGCGGGACTGGGTCACTTTAAACCTCATTTCCAACATTCGTCTACATCAACGCAACAAAACTATCATAAAAAATCAGACTTCGCAGTGGAACAGATTTACTAGTGTTCCAAGGGGAGACTCCCATAAACGCCATATTGATGGTTAAGTTGTATAATATGATATGATTCGGTTAGATCATTGATCTAACAGGTTCCTTACGTTAGGTGTATCAGTTCTTATGTTTCTTGACAAACATTTTATATAACATATAGCAATTTGAACTTGTTCATAGCCTTTGCAGTGTGCTTGTGACCTTTTGTTATGATAGCTATGAAGTTTCCAGGACTGTCAAATCACTGGTAATGTATTTTTTTGATAAAAGGATGACCTTTTTTTTCTTGAATGCTAGCTCCCTTTTGGATTTTCTTAGCTCAGAAAAATGTCAAGTCCAACTTAAATAGAACATATTTTATCATTATTAAGATATCTGCTTCTTTTTCAAGAGAGTGAAAAAATAAGCAGGATACTCCCGTATTATTTGTGTTTTGTTAACCAATAAACATTGGGTGTTTGGATTGAAGGTTGGGTAGCTTTCGCTCTTACGTCTTTTTATGTATTCATACTTAGAGCTAGGGCCGAGCATGGATGACTCAAAACCGAATTGGATCGACAAAAACCGAGCCGAGTCGACAGCCCTTCGGTTCGGTTTTGGTTTCATGTTTTTCCTAGGTTTCGGGTCGGTTCGGTCCAAAACCGACAAAAACACACTTAAACACACCTAAACCGAACCGAACTGACCGAACCGACACAAAACCGACCGAACCAATCATATTCGTTCGGTTTTGGTTCATGTTTTTCACGAAATCGGTTTTCGGGTCGGTTAGGT
Organism: Chrysanthemum makinoi; assembly: GCA_910596185.1. NCBI lineage: Eukaryota > Viridiplantae > Streptophyta > Magnoliopsida > Asterales > Asteraceae > Chrysanthemum > Chrysanthemum makinoi. The sequence goes on along the minus strand of OU343219.1, from coordinate 206,528,444 downwards.
TTTTGTCAGGACGGTTTGGTTTTGAACCTTTGCTCAGCCCTACTTAGAGCATTAGGTGTAGTGGGCTCAAGCCTTTTGTCAATTTTTAAGCCCCATAATTTTTTATATTTTTTTTCCCAATTGTCATATAAACTAATTTTTCATTCATTCAAATAAAAATTACACTTACATAAAAATACATTAAATATAAAAAAAGTATTACATTTACTTTGCAATCCTTTTAGAGTTGTGGCCAACTATACAAACTTCCTAAAATTTAAGGGCAAGAACCAAAAGCAATATCTTCAAAGGTTGAAGAAAAAAAAAAAAAAAAAACTCTATTTGTGTCATCACACACACTTCACAAAACACATGCAAATGGCTCTACACGAACCAACTCACTTTTCAAACGGCGGCAGAAGGGTCGGTGCAGTGGCGCCAAAACGACGGTGCCATTTGACTTGCCACGCCGAAAATGACGAGGGTGGACGCCACCATACCCAATGCTCTTATTCGTATTCCAACATATCATAACTCATACCTATAATAATTCCCAAATACTATAATGATACAAATACGAACCAAACACAACCTAAATATTCATTACAATTGTCATAACTCATAACCTTTTGCATAAATTGCACGGATCAGCTTGTCTTTATTTAAAATTTTATCTACTTTTTTATTCGAACATATAGTCTCAAACTTTGAAAAAAATAACATCATTAAAAATGTTGGTGTTATTGTTCTTCATAATTAGAGACCACTGGTGTTATTGTTTTCAATATTATTAACAACCGTTCATGTTGTCCTTTAAGCTTAGTGACCAACCATGCAAAAAAAATCATTTCAAAAACCACAAGTGTATTTATAACAAACCACAAAGACAATTCATGAAATTTACTCCAACTATAATGATTACCTTTCAAACCAAACACTCCTAACACTTTTGCAAATTGCAATAGTATCCAATAGACCATGTAGAATATTCATATCTATACTACACTAGTTATAATACCCGTGTATGCACGGGGTTTTAACAAAAAAATTTATTCTGTATTAATACTGAATATTGTGTCTTTAAATGTAATTGCATATAATTATATAGTTATAAGTTTCGTGTACGCACAAAGTTTACACATAAATCAATTCTATTTTAACATTTTAGTTCAGTATAAACACATATAAGAATTTTGCCTGATAATTGTGATATAAGTACAACTAATACTTATGCACGATTTTTTCATTATGCATTAATATCCATTAGAATTTAGTAAAATATTTGTAAAATTTTCTGTTAAGTAACTCAAGATTTAATTTTATTTACCTGATAAAGATGTTGATGTTGCTATTTAAATTTTACTAGTGATATTATGTTGTACAGATGAAGCAAGTTTAATAGCACATAATTAGCGTTGATAGAGTTAAAGTATACTCCTTAAAGTGTTTTAAAAATGTTTTTCTACATATCCTTATATAAATATATAAGAATTACATGAGTCATTGTTATAAGTACAATCGCGTATATTTATTTTTATATTAAAGTAACCCGTGCTTACAATTTGATAATTATATTTCCGTTTTCAGTAATTTAGCCGTATTTAAAATATAAACTCGTGTCCACATAGGTTAAACTTTTAAAAATGAAATAAATAATTTCTTATTAAACGTATATAGTAAAGAAAGTTGATACTTATAATCTTATGCAAATTTATATGTTGTTATTTTAATACAACGTATACATTGTATTTTTTAAAGTACAAAGTATAAAATGGTATAAAGTATATGGGGATATTTGTTTATAATCTAAAGTAATTAAAAAACATGGAGACTTATAATATTACATCTAACTCTATATAATTTTTAAAAATTCAACCACTAAAGTTTTATTAATTACCTCATCTTTTTTTAAGTTTTTGTTTTCACAAATTTGACACCTATATTTTTATGTGTTTTTTTTATCAAATAAATTTCTCCACCAAATTTATTAAAAGTTGACCAAAATCAATTTAGTTTTGACTTTTATTAACCAATCACATCACAAGATTTTGCTTACTTTGCGAAATCAAGCTCTTCTATTGGCTCAATTGTTTTTTCAATAAGAATGAATTGACAAATCATTTCGAAATGATGTAATTCCTTTATTATATAAAAGATATAAAAGAAAAACGGTCAAATATTGAAAAGTGAAATGTTGAAAGTTAAAGGTGAGAGAAATATATGATGTAATTAATAATTACTTAAAAATATAATAATTTATTCACAATATACAACCGGTTAAAAGCATATCTATCAAATTAAAAACAACCAATTAAAATACTCCTTACTAAAAATACAATAAAATTTTCACAATGTACAATTTAAACAAGTTACAACATATAATCCAAAATATAAAATAATTAAACACTAATTAATGTTATTTTTAAAACACATTAAATGAAAAGTACATATAATTATACACATCACACACAAAGCTTCATACAATCTAACAAGTTAACCAATAAAAGCCATATAATTTTGAAAATCGGATCGGACCAACGGGTTCAACTGGGAACCGGTGTCGCCACCGGTTCGGCTAACCAATAAAAGCAATCCGAAAATGAACCAGAGAGGACCCGTTGAAACCGATACAAACTGGTGAATCATATTTTGCTGGGGGTTAGTAGCCCTTTTACCAAAAAAAAAAAACTGGTGAATCAGGTCTCATCGAGATCTATTTTTCCGGTTAATCGTTACAAGGTATCCATCGCCGCAACGCGCGGGTACACTGCTATATTATATATAAACGAAAAATCAAAGAGTAAAAAGTGAAATGTTGAAAATAAAAAAGAAAATGTTGAAAACATATATTTCAAAAGGAAACTATTAATACGTATAAAAAACCGGGTTGACCCGGGACCATTCAAACCCGGTGGGTTGACCCAATTTAATTTGACTTGTTTTTTACCCAATTCTTCGGATTGACTCGGTTTAAATCAGCTCATTTTTCAACCGAAACAGTTCAACCGATTGAACTATCCAGGTCGAACCGGGTTTTAAAATGTTATGTTTAATCCACAAATTTTTAAAATTTTATTAATTTTCGTTTATAATCTATAAACTTTTCCTTAACACAAAATAATCTGTTCCTATAAAATCTCGTTTGCAGCTCGACCAATAGCATGTAGAATATTCAGATATTTTTCGGAATAAATCAGTCACAAATCACAATTACACCCAAACAACACACCAGAACCATCTCAAACCTCCACCTGTCACCTTTCCCACGTGTCAGTTTCCCATTCGTTCCCAACACAGGTAACCACGTCAGTCAACCTTCCACGTCACCCCCCAAAAACACATCTTTATAAAATCACACTTTCAGTTCCCACAAACCCTTTAATTAATCAGACCTCCAAAATGTTAATAATAATCAGATCAAGCTTATTCATCACATTGTTACTCCTCTTAATCAATTCAGTTCACCAATCAGAATCAGCAGTATCAAGCATTGATCTAGGCTCAGAATGGATCAAAGTCGCTGTAGTCAACCTCAAACCAGGCCAATCCCCCATCTCAATCGCCATCAACGAAATGTCCAAACGTAAATCCCCAGCCCTAGTCGCCTTCCACTCCGACGACCGCTTGATCGGAGAAGAAGCCGCGGGCTTAATCGCTCGATATCCCGAAAAAGTCTATTCGCGCCTTCGCGATTTGCTCAACAAAGATATAAACTACGTGAAAAAGTTTTTAGATGAATTGTACTTGCCTTATGATGTAGTTGTGGATGAGAAGAGGGGGAATGTAGGCGTTAGGATAGACGATAAGGAGACGGTTTATTCGGTTGAGGAGATGGTTGGGATGGTGTTAGGGTATGGGATGAAGCTGGCTGAGTTTCATAGTAAGGTGAGTGTGAAAGATGCGGTGATTACGGTTCCGCCTTATTTTGGTGTGGAGGAGAGGAAGGGAGTGTTGTTGAGTGCGGAGATGGCGGGAGTGAATGTTTTGGCCCTTGTGAATGAGCATTGTGGTGCGGCGTTGCAGTATGGGATTGATAAGGATTTTGGGAATGGGTCGAGGTATGTGGTGTTTTATGATATGGGAGCGAGTAGTACTTATGCTGCGCTTGTGTATTATTCGGCGTATAGTGCGAAGGAGTATGGGAAGACTGTTTCCGCTAATCAGTTTCAGGTAGTTATGCTTTCTGTTTATGTGACGTCTTTTATATATATCTTAGAATTAATTTAGTTTTGAAATTTTAAATATCATATGCTAGGTTTAGCATATTGTTTTAGAGTTATATGGTAATATTAGAATAGGCTTCTGACCTCACACAATAGACTACATTAGGATTCTACTCTTGTTTATGGAATGTTAGTTGTGTGATTAGCAAAACTTTGTTTATGCATTGCTGACGGTATATTTGGATTAAGATTGGTTTTTATATAGGGATAACAGCTTTATATAACTGAAAAGTGTAAATATACTCTGATACTCTGATAGTATGCATTAGCCAATTGAGGCCAAAATTTGCGACCAAGTTAACTGAACCAACAACACCTACAACTGATAGAATACCCAACTGACAATGTTGAGCCTGAAAATAGATGATACCCATCTCTAATAGATGAGGCTTTTTGAACCGAGAGACCCATAACTGAGAAAGTGTTCAATTGATGATACCTAACGAACTGTTTATGCCAATATTCAAGTCACCGAGAATACCAAAGAGAAGTGTTAATAATAGAACCACCCCAACCCAATTATTGATGTGTGATGCCGCTGCCGATCATCAACTAACTACCAAAAAACTACATTGCTTCAGTTTTTATTTAAGTAGATCAGCCAGCATATGTTGTGTCTGGTGAACCGGATGCCTAATCCTGCTATGTCTACTAGTTAGCTATTTCATGCGACTCTGTGTAAATAATTGATACTTTTGCTACATTAGTACTATTATGATATCGTTTAGTAACTTGTGTGTGATGCAGGTTAAAGATGTTAAGTGGGATTCAGAGCTTGGTGGTCAAAATATGGAATTACGGTTGGTGGAATACTTTGCAGATGAGTTCAACAAACAGGTTGGGAATGGGGTTGATGTCAGGCAGTTTCCTAAGGCAATGGCCAAATTGAAAAAGCAGGTTAAGCGCACAAAGGAAATTCTTAGTGCAAATACTGCAGCACCAATTTCAGTTGAATCACTTCTGGACGACCGTGATTTTAGGTACGTCCCCTGAGTCCTGTTCTTCTTCCTTTAGATGAGGTATTGCATGCTCTTTCCGTGCAACCTCTGACAGTAGTATAGTTCCAAATTTATATTAGTTCAAATTTTTTATTTTTTTTTGAAAAGTTTATATTAGTTCAAATTAGTTTGAATCATGTAGCAAGATATGCGATAGACCTTTAGAAATACATAGGTGAAATAAGTATTCACAAGGGGGAATGATTGAAAGAAGGATATAAACTGTATTAGAATTTTAAGAATGTTATCCCAAAAGCTGCTGGTAATTACGTAGTTAAGGCCGGCTTTGCTTTTCACTTTATTTCTTATGGTTCAACTTCATTATCTTTCCAGGAGCTCAATAACTCGTCAGAAATTCGAAGAGCTGTGCGAAGATCTATGGGAAAGATCTGTTATCCCTCTGAAAGAGTTGCTTAAGGACTCAGGTTTAAAGGTTGATGATGTATATGCCTTTGAGTTGATTGGGGGTGGCACTCGAGTACCAAAGTTGCAGGTGTGTTGCTATTTCTTTTTTATTCTGTTTTATACATGCTAATTGAAAGTTCTGTTATTCACATTATATTCGTTCGCAAGACTGTCATGAGGTGCCTTTGTTTTAAGCAACGCTACAGAAAAAGAATATTTTTGCGATACAGTTCCACAAGAACCTTAAATAGATATGGAAACTGATTAGAATGGTTGGATTGCTTTTTCTATGCATCCCCTTGTACTTTTATTTTCCCACCCTTTTCTAGTTGTGCTTATTGATATGATGCTGCTTACGTTTACCACTACGATTAATGTATTCTTTTTCACAGGCTAAGCTTCAAGAATTTCTTGGGAGGAGTGATCTTGACAGACATCTAGATGCAGATGAGGCTATAGTTTTAGGTGCTTCATTACATGCTGCAAATCTGAGTGATGGAATTAAATTGAATCGTAAGCTTGGTATGATCGACGGTTCTATGTATGGACTCATGATGGATCTAGATGGTCCTGATCTTGTAAAAGATGAAAGCACCACACAGTTACTTGTGCCACGGTTGAAAAAGTTACCTATCAAGGTAAATCTTAATTAAGAGTTCTAAGCTTTTCAAGAGTTGGACAACAATCAAATTACTAAAATCTAATGAGAATTTTCATCTTTAAATCTCTCAGTTGTTCCGGTCGATCACTCACAACAAGGATTTTGATGTTTCACTTTTATATGAAAATGAAAACCTCTTGCCACCTGGTGTTACTTCACGTACATTTGCAAAGTATGCGGTCTCTGGTCTTGCTGATGCTAGTGAAAAGTAAGTACAGGAAACTTAAATATTCTGATTGGTTATGATCTTGTGTTCTTCAGTTTTTTTGTTTTATGTCTTGTGTTATACTGTTTTGTATTCTTTTTGTTTGGATACTACCTTTGCCCGCATCAAGTGCCCTGTTATCTGTAGTTAGCATTTCAATATAGAATTTATAGGCACAAATGCGCATTCCTTCAAAAAAAATCTAATAAATAGCTAAATAAGTAAGGGGGTCAAAATGAGCCCAAAGTACTACTGCATAACCTCCAAAATCATTATATTCGAAAAATTAGACTTTTGTTGAATGATATGTTAATAACATCATTCTAAATCATATCTGACACACTACTTTATAATAATGTTTGTAAGTTTTGGACAAAGTGACCTGGCCAAATATTACCCATTTTTACCCAAACCTGTTTTTACCCAAACCTGTTTTTACCCATTACCCAACCTGACGCAGAACTGTATTCGAGTTTAAATTTCTTATTCCTCAATTCTTTAGGTACATGTCACGCAACCTTTCATCCCCTATCAAAGCAAGCCTTCATTTCTCTCTTAGTAGAAGTGGCATACTTTCTTTGGATCGAGCAGATGCTGTCGTTGAAATTTCTGAGTGGGTAGAAGTCCCTAAAAAGAATCAGACTCTTGAAAGTGTTTCTGCTCCTGTTAACTTAACAGCTGAAACTGAGTCTACCAACGCAGCTGAAGCTAGTGATGTTCCCAGTCCAGATGATTTGACTACCAAGTCAGACGACTCCGCCTCAAATGACCAAAAGACTGTTGATCTTGGTACTGAAAAGAAACTAAAGAAGCGAACTTTCAGAATCCCTCTAAAGGTTTGATTTCATCAAACATGTTTACAAATGGTTAACATTAACATTGTGTTTCTCATTGATTTTGGCTATTTTGTCAACTGTGTAGATCTCTGAAAAGACTGTTGGGTCAAGAGTACCTTTGTCTGAAGATGCTCTCTACGACGCTAAAAGCAGATTGGAAGCATTAGATGCGAAGGATGCAGAAAGGAGGAGAACTGCAGAGTTGAAAAATGATCTCGAGGCTTACATCTATGCAACCAGAGAAAAGGTTTGAGTCCTCTCTGGTGGTTTTTTCTCATCTTTCTTACAATTGTGAATTTTAGTTTTCTTTCTCGTATCTATTTTAAAATGGGTTTTTTTGCAGCTTGATTATCTAGATGAACTGCAGACAGTTTCTTCTAGTGAGCAACGTCAGTCATTCATTGAAAAGCTGGACGAGGTTCTCTCTCAATCACACACATTCATAGATAGATACTCGTAAAATATAGTTTTCATCAGTCATTTGACATTAACATGCATTCTGTTATAGGTGCAAGACTGGTTGTACACTGATGGTGAAGATGCTTCAGCCTCTCAATTTCAAGAACGTTTGGATCAATTGAAAGCAATCGGCGACCCTATTTTCTTCAGGTGTGCTATGAATCAGTTATCCTGACTTGAAAGGCTTTGTTATGTTACAAAACTAACTCTTACTAACATCCACTACAGATACAAGGAGCTGACAGCAAGGCCGGAAGCATCACAGAGTGCTAAACGGTATTTCAGCGAGCTGAAAGAGGTAAATACGATCCGATTAAATTTTTTAAGCTGTGGAAAGCCCTATCTTGTGTCATCTATGCTTGGGTTACAGATTTTGGGGTGCAAATTATGACCCTGTAATCAAGTGAAATGTGGAGATTAATCATTATTTATTATTAATATGTAATATATACCTACATTTCTGCCACTTGATTAATCTTCATGTATGCAGATCGTTAGTGGGTGGGTGTCCAAAAAACCATGGATTTCAAAAGAGAAAATTGATAAGGTGAATTACTTACATTTTAAGAGTTTATGTTGTGCTCTTTCTATTTAAAAAAAAAGTACGCTAAACGCTGTTTCCATGTTCATTTCCAGGTACAACGTGAGGCAGAGAGTCTTGAGAAATGGTTAGATGATAAGGAGGCTGAACAAAAAAAGTGAGTTTAACACTTCAACGTTTATTCATTGCGTTCTGTTGTTTCTGTAACAATTGAGATCATATTTATATTAAGCTTCTCCATAGAAGCTGTTTGTGTTATATGCTTGAAAAGAACCACCTTCACATCAGTCAACATATTGCGAAAATCCATTGCTATTATTACTTTCAAATTCCTAATTGTTAAATTCAAACTCCATCAACAGGATATCTGCATCCAGCACTCCAGCTTATACTTCTCAAGAAGTCATCAGCAAGCTACTCGATCTCCAAGACAAGGTATGTTTTGAAAATTTTCAGTTGTGTTCTTTTTCATTTTTCTTTCTAATTTGGTGGACCGGGCAGGTTGGGCAACGGGTCAAAAAGGGTCAAATTTGACCGGACCACAAAAACTATGACTCTTCTTCTTTTTTTAATTTTTTTTTTATCCAGTGACGTTGTTCATATGATTGGAAGCCTTTGTTGCTACAATGATGATTAAAATTTTAAAATAAACCAATTTTGGAGGTTTTATGCAGGGTTGCATTGTGAATTTCCTAACCCTGTTTGACCCATTTACATTTTTGCCGCAAATTTTATAACTTTACCCATTATCTTGTTAAGGCAAAGTATACGTCATTCATGATTTTCTCCTTTCCGTTGCTGATAAGCTGTCTTTATCATACTAATTACCAGGTGGCGAGCACAAATAGAATCCCGAAGCCAAAACCAAAGGTTGAGAAACCCGTGAAGAATGATACTGAGAATCAAAAGGACGAGCCAAAAAGTTCCAGTTCCCCTAAAGATGACAAGAGTGACTCCCAAAAAGAGGAAACAGATGATGGATCAACACATGATGAGCTGTGATTTAACTAACGATAAGATATACAGAAGATGCTGTAAGGTCTGCCTTATAGAAAACGTCGATAGGAACGTAAGTTTAGGGGAGAGGTAGTTGAAACTAATATATGATTATTATATTAAATCCATTCAGACCATTTTTGAGTACTTGCCATTATATGGATCTATTTTTGCCCCATTGCAAAGTACTATCAGTTTTGTACCCTCGAGATATTTTCTGATAATGATGTAAAATTCTACTATTAGAGGCTGCTTACTTGGTATTCCAATGATATCTATACTTTTTTCGCGTATATGCTATATACCTTTTAATTAGTAATCTACAAAAATTATGTGGTTACTTTCATATAACAAAAAAATGTATTTAGCCTATAATGCTCAATAAGTCAATATAACAATTGGGGAATGCTAGACCCACTCAATTTTTACACAAAAAAATCCACACAATGAGGTGTCACCCTCTGATTGGTGTATTTTCTTTAAGTTTCTCTCTCTTCTCACTAATTAAACCAATAACTCCTTGACACATCATTGCCACCTCATTGTGTGAGTTTTATTGTGTAAATTTTGAGTGGTTATAGCATTCCCCATAACAATTTTAGTTGATATTGAAGTGTTAGAAGCTCAAAATAATCGCACAAACGCAAAAGTTCAATACATATTTCAAATTTACCGTAGATCTAATTAACCAATCATAGTCATTTATTTTTCTAATAAAAAAAAAAAGAAAAAAAACTTTCACCATTTTTTTTTAAAATTAAATATCTCGTAAACCGTTAATCGTTACGAGAAAAAAAATCATACAATCGCGACGAGAATTAAATTATCTTTCTATTGATATGCACTTCTATATATTTAATTTTTTTTTCAAAATTTTGGCCCAGAAAAATTATATGTGATTTGTGAAAATCAAACCACATATGATTTTTGCAAATCATATGTTATTCGTAAAAATCATACGTGATTTGTAAAAATCGAATCACATGTGATTTTTGAAAATCATATATGATTTTACAAATCATATGTGATTTTCCTGAGCGGAATTTAAAAAAAAAAAAAGTTTGTCAAAAATATAGAGAAGTGTATATATATATATAGAAAGACAATTTAATTATCGTCACGATGGTGTATTTTTATAGTTTGAAGATTTACCGTTTGCAAAACATGTTGTTTTAAAAAAAAGGTGATAAATGATTTTTTTTATTAATTTTGATCAAAATGGATAGCTAAAATTGATTTATTGAATCTATGGTAAATATGAGATCTATGGGGGTGTTTGGGTTGCTTATCACATTTCAGCCACAAAACCACGTTCAACCACAAAATGACGTTTTGAAAAAGTAAGTCCCACCATGCTGCCTGAAAACGTGGTTTTGGAGGCTCTAAAACGCAGTTATCAATATTTGCCAAACACTTCAAAGGAGATTATTTGCGGTTTGCAAACGCAAAAAGCAAATAATCTTGCTCCAAACGCAATAACAAACACCCCCTATATTGATCTCAACTCATCGCACAAAATGTGCAAACAAAATCTCTTGTAAAATAGTACTCACTTGACTAAGAGCAATTGACTAAGAGCAATTGCAATATCTGTTCATAAAAGAAAATTTTAATTCATTCTGAAAATTATGTTCAAATATAGTAATTTACAAGTTAATTTAATGTGTATTTAATACATTTTTTGATTAATTAAAAAAGTTTGTGTTCATTAACTACATCTTAACCTCTGCCTAGTGGGTACTTACTATGTATAAGCTTTTGAGATGGAGAGTGATATTCACACCAAATAAATTGATGCACATATTACAATTATGCACATACCATGTTGTAATATATGTATTAGTGATGTAAAATTGTGGTATATGCATCAATTTATTTGGTGTGACTATTAATTTTCTTTTGAGATAGCTTTGCATTAAAGAACCAAATTGACATAAATGACTTTTTATAACAAAATTTATTGAAAAGTCTATCCGGCAAGTCTTTGCATCAAGTCAATGGAGATGCTCTAAATGCTACAATAAAAAATTAAAAACTACAGTAGTTCCTTTTGACAGGGTCGATTTATTGGTTTTAGTGGTCCGGTGTGAAACTACAGATGAGACATCGTTGATCATGAAAAGCTTAACTATTATTGAAAATAAATAGTTTGTTGATATTATGCAAATTGTTCCATATCTAAGTTTTTCACTCTTTTTAGTATTTACCGGGTCAAGTTTGATAGTATTTAAAAAAGGCAATAAAAATTCAAAAGACAATATACTTGGACATATATAAATAATAATGAATATACACTAAATTAGAGCCCCTCACAAATGATAGTCATGTGCTGTTGCCCTGATTGCACCGGGTAATCACTGTCACTGCATTTTGATTGTAAAGAGTGTATTGGCTACTAAAATAATATATAGAGTAAATTACACCGTTCGTCCTTGTGGTTTGCGTTGATCGCAGGGTTTCGTCCTTTGACCAAAAAAGTTGCATCGTTCGTCCTTAAGTGTGAAACGTTATGCACCGTTCGTCCCTCCCTCTAACGGAGCCCACTAACGGTCGTTAAGTCTTGTTAAGCTGAGGGTATAATCGTCATTTCATAACCATAAAGACGAATGGTGCAAGGACGAACGGTGTAATTTACACTATTTGTCAATTTTCTTACGTTTTTGTCGTTTTTTCTTACGATTTACTCTGTTTTTTTACGTTTTCGTCAGTTTTTTTTACATTTTCGTTAATTTTTCTACGCTGCCTATTTTTTACGTTTCCTTAATTTGCAGTTTTGCAGCTTTTCCTTAATTTGCAGTTTTTCAATTAATGTTGTAAATGCAAAACATTTAGCTTCACTGGTCTTGCAACTCTTGCAAACAAATTCATCGCAAAGAACCATGATAAATGGGTCTGCAAGCAATTTATTAATAAACATATTTGATATAATCATATGCAGCATTATCATATCACTTTTATTTCTTCATGAATTTAAATAAGCCTTTCAATGTGTACGAATTTAAACTTGTATTTCTACACAACAAACTTCATAACAATGTTAACAATATAAACTTATTACAAAATTTACAAAATATAAACTTTGAAACAAAATTTAAACCGGCAGCGAAAACGTTTTCCGGTTACCACATATTTTCCGGCGACAACTAATTTTTCCTGCAACTTTTTCTTGCGAGAATAGCAGCAAGTGGGAGAACTAACAAAAAAAATACCAAAAATGTTAGATCTACGAAAAGAACATATAAATCTACTATTAAAATCATTAGATCTTAAAAAAAAAAACGGTTCTATAAAAAAAATAAAAAGTATTCGGATCTATTAAAAAAAAATCAAAAATATATTACGGATCTTTAAAAAATTAAAAAAATACGGATCTTTAAAAAAAATAAAAAAAAATATATGGATTTTTAAAAAAAATAAAAAAAAATACGAATGATTTAGAAAAAATATAAATCTATAGAAAAAATACGGATCTTTAAAAAATAATTAGATCCAAAAAAAATTAATAGATCTACAAATAAAATCATTATATCTACAAAAAAATTCGGATCTTCAAAAAAAATTTAAAAAATAATTAGATCTACAAAAAAAAACGGATCTATAGGAAAAATTTTAAAAAAATTACGGATCTTTATAAAAATTAAAAAAACTACGAATCTTTGAAAAAAAAAATTAAAAACATGATAGATCTTTAAAAGAAATAGATCTACAAAAAAAATTAAGGATCTTTGAAAAAAATAATAGATCTAAACAATATGAATCTACAAACAAAAAAATATACGGGTGTAAAGAAAAATACCAAAAACGTCGAGTGGTTGGGTGGTGGCGTCGGGTGGTTGCTTGTGTGGTGGCGGCGGTTGGGTGGTGTCGGCGGTTGGTGGCCGGAAATTATAGAGAGAGAGGAGAGGGTGAGGTGTGTGTTTTTATAGAGAGAGAAAGTATGTGGCAAAAATGAAGAGGCGTGTGTGTGTTGTGGTATATATACACCGTTCGTCCTTGCACCGTTCGTCCTTATGGTGTGGAAATGACGATTATACCCTCAGGTTAACAAGACTTAACGATCGTTAGTGGGCCCAGATGGATGGAGGGACGAACGGTGCATAACGTTTCACACTTAAGAACAAACGGTGCAACTTTTTTGGTCAAATGACGAAACCCTGCGGTCAATGCAAACCACAAGGACGAACGGTGTAATTTACTCTAATATATATCTTCCTACTTGGTATGCCTACATTCTTCTACTTGTATGATTATGATAAGTTGATAAATCATTTAAATTAAGAAAAAAAAAAAAAAAAAAAAATTAGTATGAGTTAAGAAAAAGAATTAATACATAACACATGTTACAATTTGGCGTGGGTATGAGAAAATGTAAACACATATAGTAGGAGGATATAGCATTGTTCACTAAATAAAATTCGGTCTTTATGGTTAATCAAGATGAAGGGGTACTTTGTACTCATGACTAATGTTTATAGCATTAGTTGATAGAGTGGTTAAACATTAATGGTTAACTTAAGTTAGCATTAATAATCAATGTATATTCAAAGCATTTACTTTTATGAGTGAAATCTTTTGTTTATGTAAAGAAATTCGATATACATAGTGATGTACCTCTCGTAGCACAAGTAGAAAGTTGCTTAAAGTCGATATACGTAAATTTCGACCTTGTAAATACTTCAATGCTAACTCATTAGTGGTGGTGACCAAGTCTTACCCTGTAGACTTGTACGTTAAAGTCAAAATATTGACTTTGAGTAAACTTGTCTAATTTTTTATTTTTTGGAACATTATCAATTTGTCTAATTTGAGTGTGACCTTTTCGAGATTTATTCTTTGGCTCGTGATTACAATCTACTAATCTAGAATGTTAACCAGACTATTTAAAAAAATTAATAATTGATATGAGAATATAATTTTGAGAAATAGAGTACAAGTTTAGGGCATGATAAGAAAATGATACCACGTATATAAATGCCGACTTTGAATAACCCTTGAAAGTGAAAAAAGGTGAGTTGCGACTGCTAATCTTTCTCATTAAGTTTGATTAAATTTTATCATATGTAAGTATTATCTTTTACCTAATAAAATAAACATTTAAGATGTCATCTAGTAAAAATGAATATGAAACCAAAACAATTAATCAATAAAAGTGTAAAGCTAAACTAAAATTCTATGAATAAAAAAACGTGAAGTAGGCAAGTAGCTAATTTCAATTTGTAAAAAGATACGAGTAATATTTGACTAAACAATAAAATGACATGGGTAAAACGTGGAGACTGGAGACTGGAGACTTCCAATCATTTATCTTTTTTCTCCAAAACAGATAAAAATAAAAGTCTTTGTTTAATTAATGATGTAAAATAAAAATAAAAAGGAACGACATTATTAGTTTTAACTAACTTGATTAAAACTACGTCAACCACATGCATAGTCCAACAAAAACATCCACTACATACACAATGTTTTATGCTCCAAACTATTAGTGATGACTTGGAGCATATATCATTGTATTCCTATTACTATTTGCCAAATTGGGGTATATCTTGAAAATAATAATAAAGTAAAGTCTAAAATACATTTTTGTGGTTTGTTTTATTGGTTTGCTTTACATTTATGTGGTTTTTTTGACAGACGCACATATCCTTTTATTAATAAAGTTAGCCATTATACATCTCTCCGTTAGTAAAATCTGTCAATGAGGACTAACGGTGCAAATTATTTCTTCGTTATCTCCTAATGCAAGAGAAAATAGTTACTAGTATATCATTAGGTTTTCAAGAGAAAATATTTGCATCATTAATCCGCTTTTATACATTTTTGTCCGTTTTTTTACGTTTTTATTTGTTTTCGTTCGTTTTTACGTTTTATATGTTTTTATCCGTTTTCATTTGTTTTTTTTACGTTTTCATCAGTTTTTTACGTTTACGTCCGTTTTCTTACATTTTCGTCCGTTTTATACGTTTTCGTCCGTTTTTATACGTTTTCGTCACATTTTTGTCCCTTTTTACGTTTTCGTCAATTTTAATACGTTTTCATCCATTTCTTACGTTTTCGTCCGTTTTTATACGTTTTCTTATGTTTTCATCCGTTTCGTTTGTTTTTATACATTTTCATCCATTTTTTCGTTTTCGTCCGTTTTATACGCTTTCATATGTTTTCGTCCGCTTTTATCCACTTTTCGATCATTTTTGCGTTTACGTAGTTTTATATGTTTTATCGTTTTTACGTTTAATCTATTTTGTTTGTTTTTTAAACGTATAAAACGGACGAAAACATAAAAAAAACGACAAAACGTAAAGGGACAAACATGAAAAAACAACGAAAACATATAAAATGAAACGATATGAAAACGATAAAACGGACGAAAATGTAATAAAAAATGATGAAAATGTATAAAAACAAACGGAAATGGATAAAAACATATGAAAACATAAAAAACTGACGAAAACGTATGAAAATGTAAAAAAAGGACGAAAACGTATAAAAACGGACTAACGATGCAAATATTTTTCTCTTGAGGACTAACGATGCACATATTTTCTCTTGCTTTAGGAGATAACAGAGAACTAATTTGCACCGTTAGTCCTCATTGACAAATTTTACTAACGAAAGGACGTATAGTGGCTAACTTTACTAACGAATGATGTGTGTGTGCTAAAAAAAATAAAAATAAAAATAAAAAAAATAAAACCCACAAGGATGTAAAGCTGGACAATGTATAAACCACATGGATGTATTTTGGACTTTACTCATCATAATATGTTATTTGAATATTGGGAAAATGGCACAAAAAGTCACTAAACTTAGGGTCCTTTACCAATCAGGGTACCCTTCTTTTTTTCTTGCATAAAAAGATGCCCAACAAATTTTTTCAGCCGAATTAGGAGTTTTACTAACTTTCGTTAACCCACTTCGTTAGTAAATTACATGTTTGGTCCTTGAGTTTATATACTCATTTTATGCAACATCCACCACCATCACCCACCTCCACCATCACCGTCCATCGCCACCATCATCCAACGCCGCCACCACCACCATATGTAATCCATTTAGATCAAGTGGAAAACTAGAAGGGGAGGGGGTTGAATAGTTTTGCCGATTAAAACCTCGTTTTAAAGTATTTAGATCGACTTATGTCAATCCATTTAGATCGTGTATTGGATATTGATAGATGAACATTTAAGTAAGTAATGCAAGAGATAAAGAGTAAAGGAACACAAAACCACAACACGAGTATTTATAGTGGTTCGGCTACAAGGACACTTTCCTTGCCCTACTCCACTCCCCGAGTACCCAACTCGAGATTTTCTAAGCACTACACAACACAAGCTCTTTAATGTGGCAGAGAAGCCTTCACAACGTCGCCTACACTTTATCCGGTACAAGGCTAGACACCGAGTTCTTCCACGAGGTAAAACCAAACCATCACAACGTCGCCTACACTTTATCCGGTACAAGGCTAGATACCGAGTTCCATTACAAAGGAGGAACTACTACCCAACACAACTACCCAAAGGAGACACACTCCTTTTTACAATACTAGAAAGGGTATCAATATCCTTTAACCCAAACTACACAACTTGTACATCGACGCACCATATCGAATGTACACCTTCGACACTTCACACCAATGCCTTCAACACGACACACTATGGAGGGAGGAAAGAACTATCAACAAAATGCACTTCAGTGGTCTTGATGATGACGAAGCTTAGAAACTCATGACCTTGAGCTTGCACGTCTTCAAGAGGTTGTAATCTCACCTTTAAGAGGAACCTAGAGAATCACACAAAGATAAAACTACATAGAATGATCCTTTGGATATGTGGTTAGAAAGGTTAGAAAATAGAGAGAAAGTATGTCTAAAAGGTATGGTGAGCAAGAGAGAAATGACTCACTATTTATAGGCAAAACAAGCCTACTGTTCCACGGTTCTGGCGGATCCCTCACCCAAGGGATCTGGCCAGTGCAATTCCAGGGATCCGGCTGCTGGGTCAACTTAGTCTGGATTTTGGGCTGCAAACCGGGTTATGGGTTATGAACCATGGGTCATGGATATCCAATAAGATACAATGTACCTAGTCAATGGGTTATGGATCTTGGGTCATGGGTCACGGAATTTGGGTCATGGATTATGGATAATATCCAACATGACTTCATGCATGATGTCATGCAATGGGTCATGGGGTTATGGATCATGCTCCATGGGTATGGGTTATGGACTTTGGTTCTTACCCAACAAGATTCATTGTACCTAGTCAATGGATCATGGGTCTTGGGTCATGGGTTATGGACTTTGGTTTTTACCCATTATTTATCCATTACAACATATACAAAGTACATATACATTTTAATAAAATGTAAGTAAACAATATTACTTGTAAATGTTTTATAAAAATGGTTTTGACTAAACATGTTTTGATGGTTTTAATATATTTAGTAAAAGTGTGTTAGTAAACTATTGGCTCAAAGCTTTTACATATTTTATTTATTTTGTTAAAATTATTTTACGTTTGTTATCGACAAAACATTAGAAGATCGTGAAATATAAATAAACATTTTTATGTTTTATTTGTATTAACAATCTCCCCCTTTTTGTTGATGACAAAACATAAGATTATTTAAAAAAAAATCCGTAAAAATATGAATTGGAGTTTTTACTCTCTTCTCCCCCTTTTTGTCGAAATAAAAAGAGCGTCGAAAAGAAACTAACACATAGTAGAAAAAGTTTTGAGAAAAACTTGTGAAAAGTAAAAAAAATGAGAAAGACTTAGAGAATGAAGTGTAAAGAGAAGAAGTAGTAAGGTAAGAAAGAAGTTTTCGTCTTAGCTCCCCCTTGATAGATGCTACCCTTTGGTTATGGCGTCAAGTAATTAGGAAGACTAAACGAGTGTATTGCAAGTAATTTGCAATGTTTTTAACTTTGACGAAAATGCTCCCCCTTGACGAGTGCTCCCTTTTGATGAGGGCGTCAAATAGTTAGGAAGCCTAAGTGAATGTATTGCAAGTGTTTTGCAATGTTTTGCTTTGATGAAAAGCTCCCCCTTGTTGAGGGCGTCAAAGTCTTCATGTGTATTTTGAAAATCTACGAAACAAAGGTTAGAAAACAAGTATATGGTGCATTGTTTTCTGTAAATGAACTTCAAATTAGCTCAAAAGTGTAATATGTCCACGGTTCTGCGGATCCATCATGTGGGTCCGTCCAGGCAAAAGTTGGGAACCATGTACCTGCATCTTAGTGGCAGCAATGTAGATATAAATAATGACGTAAACGTCGAAATGAGTTATGTATTGTTGCACCAAACATGTTCACATAACTATATAACATACAAACATGTAGTTTCATTTAATAAAATAAGAGAAATGATACACATATCTCTAAAACTAAGAAAATGATACAAACATGTATTAAAGTAAAATTCCTAACAATCTAAGTTGTGCCTAAGACTAGAGGAAGCACCACTTAGGGACGGTTCGATTTGTTGACTTCATCAAATCGTTCAAGAAGGTGATAGAACATGAAACAAAATTTATCATGTACTTCATGAACTAACCCTTGGACATGTTGACAATGAAAGAAATCATTGTCATGACTAGGAAATGGTGGTGGTAAGAATAGAGCGGTTTGAGGAGGTAAGTTCGATGAGGAGCGTGGAGGTTCCATAAAGGATGGAGGGTTTTGTGGAGGTAAGTTTGATGAAGTAAGAGGTGGTTCAACTAAGGATGAGGTTGGTGATATATGTGTTGGTGGTGGAGGTAAAGAAGTATCTACTTCCATATGGTCCTGTTGTTGAGATTGGTGATTCCTCATAAAAAAAAATGGACCATTTGAGGGTGAAGGAGAGTAGGAAACGTGTACTAGTGAAGTTCCAACACCAAAGTTTTAGGAGGTATGGTAGTGTTTGGCAAAGGTTTCTCCAAGCTACAAGGTCGGATACTAATTCAAGCGGTTTTCCTAGCTTTGGGTGGTAGAGTTTGTTGGGAAGGAACTCTAGTGTTTGAAGCTTTGATGGGTGATGACTCGGTTGAGGAAATTTCATGAAAAACACGAGCAATTTTCTTGGGAGGTCATTTGGTTGATGAGGTTACACTAGGTGCTTTTCTCATGGTGAAAAGGTGGAAGTAAGAATATGAATAAGGAAGTTTTAGCTACTGAGAATGAGTGTTTGAATGGTGATTTGGAAGTACAAACACAAGTGGTTTATAAAGGAAGAAATTAGGCAAGTGAATTAAAGCCTAAACCACTTAGGTTCTTCAAATTGCATGCACAAAAGTCAACTTCTTAGGGAGTCATTTAAGACAATGTGGAGTGTTTAGATTACCAAAGAGGGTTTGAAATGATTATATCAAGTGAGATTTAGCCTTCTGTGTAGCCGGTTCTCACGGATCACACACTTGAGGGATCCAGCTGGCTTTAAGCTAGGGATACGGCTCTCAGAAGTCAAGAAAAAGGGTGTTTAGGTTCTAGCAAGGTCTAGCATCTATATATCTTGAGTGATTTAGTCTACTAAGGTATCTTAAATGGTATAAGACTTAAATGTTCAAGCATAATGAGTGAGGATAGCCAATGATGACTTTAATGGAAAGAAATGGTGTTTTTATGAACACCAATGAATGATCAAGGATGACACTAAGAGTTTTGAGGATGGAAAATAATCATAGAGACCAGATAGTGATCAAAGGAAAATTTAAAAAATTCCTTAAAAATCACAAGAAATGAAAAACTAGTTTTAGAGCATTTTAAGGTAAAGATGACTAAAATCAATTTGTCAAAATTGAGAGAAATATGAAACTGGGTGTTTTGAGATGAGAGGAACAATGTGTAAACATTGGAGCGGAAAGATGGTGATTTTTGAAGTAATGATAAATCAAAAACACCTTGAATGTGATCCTAAGTCCATGAGTGAATGTGAGATCAACTGAGCCTAAGGAAAGTTTAAGTGATCCTAATGTAGCATGTTCAACTAGTCCAATAAGTTCTGGAAGATTGGATTGATGCAAAGAAGCTAAACAAGGAACTTCTGTCCACTCGGATCCCACGGATCCTTCATTTGAAGGATCCGGCTAGTTATAGCCAAGGGATCCGGCATCCAGGACAGATTTCCTTAGCAGTAAGATTGCAAAGATTTGTTCTAAGTATCGAATTTTGGAACTAATGATCTCTACAATAAGCATACATGTTGATGCAGGTTTTACTGACCAGGTTTTAATATTTATAATTACTCGTTATACATATGGTCTACCCTAATGCACTAACGGGCAGTGTACCCGGTAATGTGTAGTGTAGTATTCGGTAAAACCGAGGTCGTCCCAAGAGTTATGTGTGCGGATTTAAACTAAGTATATGTGTCACAGATTTTAATATGATTTTGATATAATTAACTACTAAAGCAAATAAAGACGAAGGTTATGATTTTGATATGATATTCGCTGACGACATTGTGTTGGTGAACGGAAGGGTTAAACACCGACTTGAGCTATGGAGGAAGCTCTTGAAGACAACGGACTTGGTGGCGAGAGAGAAGTCTGAATACCGAGATGTGTTTTGGGAGGGGCGAGTCAAACAACCATGAGGATATTCGTATCGGCGACGGATCCTGCCACCCAGGTCTTTTAGATACCGAGATCGATGATTCACAAATCGGGGAGGATAGATGAGGACATAACCCACCGGATCGAGCTGGTTAGGCGAAATGGAGGGCGTCGGGGAGTCCTCTGGAGGAAGGTACCCTTAAAGTTAAAGGGCAAATTTTATAGAGTGGCGATTAGACCGGCTATGCTATACGGGTCCGAGTGTTGGCCCATCTCCAAGGCCCACGCTAACGGGTAGAGGTGGCGAGAACTTAGAATGCTAAGATGGACTTGTGGTAAAACCTTGCTTGACACGATACGAACGGAGTTTTGAGAAAAAACTTGATGTCGTAAATATTATCTCGAAGATGAGAGAAGGTAGATTGAGGTGGTTCGGTCATGTCAGGAGAAGGCCGCAAGCGAGCGGTTAGAAGAGTCGGGCGATAGTTGTAGATGGCGTGAGAAGAAGGGGAACCCAATCTCAAGTGGGAAGATAGGATTAAGCTAGACATGTCAGAGCTTCTCTTGTCGGAGGACATGACCTCAGATAGAAAGGGGTGGAGAGATAGGATTAGGATTTGCGGTTAGATTTTTGGGCTAGGGGTTTTTTGGGGTTTAGGTGGTTTTGGTGGGTTAGGCTTTTAGGCGTCTCTTTGTTTGCCTTGCCTCGGCGTTTTTCGTTTTGGTGCGTCCCTTTGCTTTACCGTAACTTTAGGCCCCGGGCTTTCTTTGCTTTGCTCACGTGCTTAGGCCGCACCTTTTTCTCGTCTGCTTTTGTTTTGGAGCTTTGTTTTGCTCTGCCTTAGCTTTAGGCCGTGCCTTTTGCTTTTGGTAGCTTTAGGCCAGTCGTTTCCTTGCTTTGCTATGTATGCTCATGCTTGCTCGCTTTTTCTAGCTCGCTTTTGTTTTTGGTGCTTTGTTTTTGCTCTGCGTTGCTTTTGCCTTGTTCTTTGTTGCCACTTTTGGTGCACTGTGTCCATTTGTGCTTTGTTTCTTTGTTTTTTGCATGACCTCTTACTTGTTTGCTGTTTTGTCTTATTTCTGCGGTGCTTGTTGTTGTACGTCTTCCGCTTTCTTTTTCTTTTTTTCTCACTGCACACCCGCACTAGCGGAGGTCTCGTTGGAAGCGTCTCTACTCCCAGTTTATCCTGGGGTAGGGGTAGGATCTGTCTACATTTTCACCTCCCCCATACCCCGCTCCGGCGGGATTGGGTTTCATTGTTGTTGTTGTTGTTGTTGTGATCAATAGAGGAGAGGGGTGCTAACCTAGTTACTCATCCTAACTAGTTATGTTTACGTCTAATTACTTCCAATTACTTCAGGTGGGGTCAAAGTCGCTAGGACAGCATTTGGTCAGTTCGTCCTATCCTATCAGCAAAGGGTCCCACTGGAGAAATCAGGTGACGCGTCATAAGTCCAGTTGTTCTTAGTCCCCTAAGCCAAGTCATTAAGTACCGCTACATGCTAGATTCATACCAGTGAGTGCCCGGACGCTAGCAACTTAAACACTCACCCCTTACTTCTTAAGTTCATCCAAACGATAGGTGATCAGTTGGTCAAATCGTACAAGCAAAAAGGGTCGTCAGTTGGTCATATCTTACCCTTCCCACTCAGTCTACCTACTTAGGGTCTGTTGGTCATATCTCCTACTTAGGGTCTGTTGGTCATATCTACTTAGGGTCTGTTGGTCATATCTTATACGGAATGCCAAAAAGTTTGCACCTTCTATATCGTCATCGTCGGACTCGGTACCTTTAAACCATTCCTCGCCGAGTAAATCTTCCACCAGTACCCGTTTGCATTCCTCTTTCTCATTTCACGTTGAATCATCATTTGTCACTTCACTAATGTCATTGAGGATTTCTTCTCTCGGTTCCTCTTTACTCATATATTCCTTCCATATCTTTTCCTTGGTCAATGCATCGACTTTCCCATATTTGATTTTCACCCAATTGTCAAATCCTAGATTGTCTAACCAAGTTAATTCAGTCCTATCCACATCATTTGTTGAAGTCCAAAAATACTCATCCTCTCCAACCCTCTTAAAGCTGCTTCCTCCGTTGCATTTGTCATCATACGGGTTGCAAGATGCCCAAAAAACTTCACCAGGCGTCCTTATTTGCTCACACCAATGACTTCTAGTTACCGTGCCATGGATGTCGCTAGAGGGATCCTCCATGCAGTAGATATCATCATTTATGGTCTTTTTACGTAGACAATGCTCCTCATAATCAATTTTGAGCTTCTTCAGTAGATTTGGGTTAATTTTAGCATCCCCGAATTGTATTGCATACCAATCATCGAAGCATAAATCTCCAAACTTAATGTCATGTCTTTCAAGCTCATGCGGGCATGTCCATTCCTCATCTTTCAAATTATCACCCCCGTTGCAATATTCTCGGAAAGGATTGCATGTAGGCCATGCTCGTGTGGACTCTTCATCAGTGATAATTATCGGGTGTGCAATAGTGCCAAATAGGTGGTTCCTCCTCTTCTTCAAATGAGAGCTTCTCCAATATTTCTTCATCAGTGTATGCAGGCCACATGAATTCGTTATCTTTGACCCTATCCTTATCGATTCCTCCATCGCAAATTTTGTTTCGAGGGTCGCACGAAGCCTATAGATCATACCATTCACCCTTAGCTACGGGTATTTTCTTGCACCAGTGATACTTTCTCTTAGATGGGGACAGGGGACATACATTAATGTCATCAGACCATTCAATAATAACCTGTGTTCCTGATTCAACTACCTCGATAAATCTGTCAGCCAACGTATCCCAGTTACGCCGTAACTGTGAGGTTTGGTTATGGCGTAACTCTGCTGTGTCATTATCATCAGTATTCTTCATAATGCCACGATCGTTGTCAAACACGTAACTACGCCGTAACTCATAAGAGGTGTTACGGCGTAACTTAACACTGTCGCCGGAATTTTCACTTGAATTTGAACTTCCGGTGGGAGAATTGGCTTGTAACTTTGATTCTTCATCAGAAAAGATGACCTTGCATTCCATTGTGGGTTTTGTCCCTTCCGGTTTAGTATTATTCTTCCTTACCTTCTTACTAAGTTTTTCCACCATTGTTTCCAGGTTCTTTAGGGTTGTGTCGTGATTGGAAAGACTTCTATCAGTGTTTTCCTGGAATTCTTTTAGCCATTCATCTTGTTCCTTTTGTCTTTGGGCTGAAGTTTCTAGAAATTTTTTAATGGTCTCTTCAATATTGGGCCTTTTTTCTCCATAAGGCACACGGTTATAGTTTCCAGTAGGTCCTCCACGATAGCCATTACTATTTCGATTATCTTCGTAAAACGGTTGATTTTCTCCATATTTAGCTTCTTCGATTGTGTTTTTTTCATTAATGTGAGGACAATTCTTGGTGAAATGTCCTCCTCCACAGCTTTCGCAACCTACTTGGATGGCATGAACAGTTTCTCTGATTTTTAGCATATCTCGACCCAGATTTTCAATTTTGCTAGTGATGGCTGCAATTCCGTCAAGATTCCCGTCTTGGTTTCTTTTGCTTCCTCCATCGTGCCATTTCTGGGAATGATCAGCCATTTTTTGGATGGCTTCAATTGCGAGAGACGGAGTCATGCTCAGAATTGGTCCTTGGTAGTCCAGCATCTATCTTGTAGTCACGTTGATTCCTTTGTAGAAGATGTTGACCTTTTGATGGTTGTTTAGATCATGTGTAGGACACTTGTAGAGGAGATCGTTATATCTATCTCAGGCTTGATACAACGTTTCATCATCTTCTTGCTTGAAATTATGGATCTCCAAGAGCTAGTTAGATATCTTCGACGGAGGAAAATATCTCTGAATGAAGTGCTTCTTTAGTAGAGCCCATGTATCAACTGCCCCGATGGGCAATCTTTCGATCCATCTTCTTGCAGCCCCAGTAAGAGTCATGGGGAACACTCTTAGCATAACAGCGTCATGAGACACACCTGGAATGTTGAAAAGGCTTGCGATGTACAAGACATTCTCAACGTGCTCATACGCATCTTTGTCCCTGTTTCCTGAAAAAGGGTTAGCATGAAGCTCCCTCATAAATTGGTCTTTAATCTCGAAACGGACATTAGCTCCAATTGTCGGTCTTACAAGCCCCGGCCCTTGTTCTTCTCTTGTCAACGCCAAATATTCCTCAAAAGTGAGGTCATCAATGTTAACAACTTCCATGGTACATGAAACTTGAAAAGAGATCGTGAGAAATTGAGAAAATTTTAAAACAAAACAAAAATGAAAGACTTGATAGAAATCCTAATATAACTCCCCGGCAGCGGCGCCAAAAACTTGATGCAGGTTTTACTAACCAAGTTTTAATATTTATAATTACTCGTTATACCTATGGTCTACCCTAATGCACTAACGGGCAGTGTACCCGGTCGTGTGTAGTGTAGTATTCGGGAAAACCGAGGTCGTCCCAAGAGTTATGTGTGCGGATTTAAACTAAGTCTAGGTGTCACATATTTTAATATGATTTTGATATAATTAACTACTAAAGCAAATAAAGACGAAGGTTGTTATCAATAGAGGAGAGGGGTGCTAACCTAGTTACTCATCCTAACTAGTTATGTTTACGTCTAATTACTTCCAATTACTTCAGGTGGGGTCAAAGTCGCTAGGACAGCATTTGGTCAGTTCGTCCTAACCTATCGACAAGGGTCCCCTGGAGAAATCAGGTGACCCTTCATAAGTCCAGTTGTTCTTAGTCCCCTAAGCCAAGTCATTAAGTACCGCTACATGCTAGATTCATACCAGTGAGTGCCCGGACGCTAGCAACTTAAACACTCACCCCTTACTTCTTAAGTTCATCCAAACGATAGGTGATCAGTTGGTCAAATCGCACAAGCAAAAAGGGTCGTCAGTTGGTCATATCTTACCCTTCCCACTCAGTCTACCTACTTAGGGTCAGTTGGTCATATCTTCTAAGTAACTAGCCACTACCGCCATTCAAAACTACCGAAACAAGGGTAGCTACCAACAAACTATGCATGCATACACTTAGAAATAATTATACGGAAGCAATGTAAACGCAAACAAAACAATTAAGGAATCATAACTAGGCCAGCACCAGAGGTGCTTAGCCGTTCATATTAACTATAACAATCGATTCAATGTTTAACATTACAAAATACATGAATTGAAAGTAAAGTAAAGATAAAATGCTAATGCTTATCGTAGGGAGTGATTTCTCTCTTGGAGATAGCTCCGTATGCTCCTCTAGATCGCCGACTTACTCGTTCACTTGGTGATGTGTGTGAAATGGGATGCTTTGAAATGCTGGAAATCGTGGGGTATTTATAGGCAAGATCGGTTACGGTAACTAATGATAAGAGTTACGCCATATCTTCAATGATTATTGGTTACGCCGTAATTGATACAATAGTTACTGGTAGTAGCTTGCGGCGTGGGAACCTCATTTGACCTAGTTGGTTACGTCGTAATCTTTGGGGGAGTTACGCCGTAATCTTCTGTTGAGTTGGTTTTATGAGCCATGCTTTAGTTATGGCGTAATGTGAGAGAGGAGTTACACCGTAACTTCTTCAAAATGAGCATACTATGATATATTCTTCAATAAATCTCCAAATCCGCGTCTCTTTAGCTCCACTGCTCGTAATTTAGCTGAAAGTGAAATATAGAGGAAAACAAGCGTAAATCCATATAAATGATATAAAATACGAGCATTATCGGGGGAAATTGACACTTAATATTCAGGACTATTTGATGTTATCACATGTATACAAGTAAAACATAGTAAGTGTAGCATGTAGAAACTAACATATGGGTAAGCAAATAAGATAATGACCACATTTTGATATGAGAACAACCAAGCATATCTTGCATATAGTAGAGAGATTCATTGTAGCCACCTGAAAATTTTCGCTATTTTAATCTTCGTATTTATGAACTAGACCGTTTATCAAAATTTATTTGATCTAAGTTAAGCATTTTAGCCTGTGCATTTCAGCTTTTCTTGCATAAAAATTATGCATATCCGAGTAGTCTTATTTAATTATGCCTAATATTTACTGATTTCTAAATCAGTCTCACAAGAAAGATTTTCTTGTCTTATGAGTCCGCACGCGTACCAAAATAAAATAAAAGAAAACGCGAGAAAGTAAAAACGAACTAATAAAAATCAAAAATTAAGTCATCGTGACAGTTTATTTAAAATGTGTCCGGAAGTATGAATATTATAATTTTTACATTAAGCAGTATACGGTTGCGAGCCAAACAGTGAAGCACGAAATACATTATGTACAATATTTATACCCAACTAATAATTACTTACTACTTTTCTTTTACTAAATACAAATTTACAAAAATAAAATAAAAACAAACAAACTTTACCTTATCCCCTCAAACCCAACGCCCCACCTCCCCTTTTCTCTCTAACCTCACGAAAAACCACTACCCACCTTCCTCCATTTTCGCTCTCCTCTTCTCCCCACTGCGTTGCCATGTTCCCCTCCAAAAATAGCTAACTATTCAAACTCCTTTTCCTTACATCAAAGTTAACCTTAAACCAATTTTGAAAACCATTCTTGGCTTATCCCATGAAGGAATCGACAAAACCAAGGACTCTTTGTCCTCCTGGACCACCACTTGAAGACGAAGACAGAGGAAGAGCCATGTGAAGGCCTGATGATACCACCCAAAAGAGACCCTAATCCATCCCCACCTTCGATGGTCAAGGCAAGGACTTCCTCTTTTACCTCTATTTAAACCATGGGTCTCAAGAGCTCACCTCACACTTACTCATTCTACCATCACACAAACTAAAGTAAGATTGATCGAGTTGCTGGAAACCAAGAGTCTCGTTGCTTGAGTTTTTACTTCCTTTGATATCATCTTGCTACACCACTTCCCTTTTGTTGTAAGAATTTTTATTGAAATCTCTTCTTGAATAATATAGTTATATTTATTTATTTTGATGGTCTGATCAAATATACATTCTGTTAATTATCACCAAATTGGTACGAATTGGTTGAAATTAAATTAGTGTTGTTAATATATTGTGATAAGAATCGGTTAAAGAATTGAATGTATATAAGTTGTTAAAAATTGGCTTATGTGGTTGTTTGGTCGAGACTGTCACACAAAAAGAACCATCTAAATCACATTTTAAAACCTTGAAAGATTGAAACATGTAGTCGACACATATGAGAATCAAGATTAAGTGTTTCGGCTTAGGTTCGCTAGCTAAAGGTCTATTTGGTTCGACTGAATTTTGGCTTACGTGCTAACTTGCTTGGTCTCGACTTTGTTCCAACTCATATGTTGATTTCTAGTCGTTTCAGTTGTTGTGTGATAAGAACTTAAAAAGATAATACCTAGTGCTTGTAATAATATCATCCTTCGGCTTAATTCTTTAGCTCGCTAGAATTCTTGAATCGACTCGTTTTTCCCCCATCAAATTGTTGGCGTATTCAACCTACTCCTTGCTTGTCCCCGTGGCTTATTCGTGCTTTGTTTGGTTGTGACGAAAACTTGTTAAAGTTGTGTTTTAAACCTGATCTTTCAGCCCATATTAGGTGCGTTTGTCGTGATTTCCAGCTCGAATAAGTACTTTTGTTCACTGATTTCGCACCAAATAGGTATGTTTGTTTCTAGCGACTCAGCCCCCAACGGGGTGTTCGTCTCGGCTTATTTTCAGCCACCCAAAGGCGTGTATGCTGCGTAGCCACCCAAAGGGGTGCGTGGCTGCGCTCAACCACTCGGCGGTGCTCTCTTCATGAGTTTTGTGTCCGTTTGTAACTTGATTAATTGACACTAGCATGTGCAATTTCAACTTGCGCTTTTTACTTGAATATTTCTTTTAGTTTCGGTAATAAACATGTACCCATCTTTTAGCTAGCGACTTGATAAGAGGAGTTCCACTCGTTGTCTTTGTTATCATTTTGAAAACAAATAAATGCATACATGTAAATAGGAACCAGCTTCAATCCTTGTATTGTTTTGGAAACCGAAGGTCTTCATCAGTATGTTTAGTGCCCCAAATCCCATGTTTCCTTGTACCTTAAAGTGTCAAATATTGCAATATCATTACTACCCTCCTTTCTAGTGTTCCAACTCAATGCATTGGATAAATATTGAGTAACATGTCTTTCCATCATATGTCAATATTATTCAAAAGATAAAATTGCATCTTGCATTAAAGTGCGTTTGGTTCTGACTTTGAACTGGGCCGAAGCCCGATCCTCTTTGGCTACTCACTCAGCCTAACCACGAGCCCACCTGGTCAGCAATAAAAATATACATTCGGTATACTTATTTCGCACTCGATTCGTTTCACGACTACATATTTAAATTTCCGGCTTATTTGATCTCGACATAACTTCTCGTCATGTTTAAAGCTACGACGCCTTACCACTGATCTCTTAAGCGTATATACATATACATATACTAAACATATAGCATGTAACTTTAAATACTTGCAAAAACTAGACATATAAGCGTTAACTTATTTTAAGACTTTGATTTCTCTGTTTTAAACTGAACATGGCTCGTTTTAACGCTTATAAGCAAAATATATTAAACAAGCATACTTTCTTAAAGTATATAGTTTACTAAGTTATTTTAAATAACTCCACTACTTAATTACATACTTATATTTATAAAAGTAACAAACATCTATATAAATACACTTGACTAAATATATATAAGTACTTCTAACGACAAGGTTATTATATTCCGTCAAACGTTTAATATTCATTATAATTTCTTTTCGCGCTCTGTCTTTCGGTTATTGTCAAACCAAAAGTTTATTCGCCTTTGATATACTATCTACTTACATGCTCGTACACTTCCATGAGCCAAAGTTAATCATGTTCAATAATAAACGATACACATAAATAACTTAAACTTTTGGTATATATAAATGTTATCAAGTCGAAATACAAACGTATTAATTAAAGTATTGGTATAAAAATTATAGGTCACGTGACGGTACTCGGTGCATCATTTACTTGACTCCTTTACTACTCGGATACTACTTTGCTAAGGTGAGTTCATAGCCTCGCCTTTACTTATTTCTTTCAAACCCCGCGAGGGAGATGCATGCTATAAACTAGAACACAAGTCTTTTCTTAAACTGTATCTGCTGATCATTATTATTATAGCCTAAGTTGCCGCCGCCAAGTCCCTTACATCATAAACCATTAATCACTTGCGAGTGAACGCGAATATTGTGGATAGTACTATGGGAATTACGACCCGACTCGGTTATCGGAAATAACGGGCGCTATATTTGGTTAACTATGGAATTGGCAATTCCATCTCTGAGGGCAATATTATTACTTACACCAGTAATTAGGTGTATGCATTTAGTTTGGTGTCATGAGCTTAGTGCATAATAATAATCTATGTTTTCCATGGTGATTGTATTCGAAGAAATTATCATCTTTTACTTGTGTTCGACCATTTATTTAAACCTATGAATATCACTCAACTTTTGTTGATCTTTTTAAGCATGTTCATCTTAGGTACTAATTAGAATATCATGAAGGCGTGGAGTGGACGTCATGGGACGCTTGAAGTGGTGTTGTTTTCAATTAAAGTTATCATTTCGTAAACGTTTAAACTATCTTTTTATGTAATTTCAAAACATGTGGTATTTCCTTTTGTGTTTCCCAAAACACTGAGATTTATGAAATGGTAACAACTTTTATTTAAAACGTCTCTTTAGAGTCGTTTTCTATAACTTATGACTATGATCCTCTAAGTAATACCTCAAATAGTCTTCCGCTGTCACATTGTGATTTTGGGGGTGTTACAGATTGGTATCAGAGCCTAGGTTATAGAGAACCAACTTGTATTTTAAAACAAATTAGACTATAACCACGTTTTCAAATGGACCGTTTTACACCACAACTTCACGTCCTCCGCGCCTACTTCGTACCGATTGCACGTATGAGATTCGCTTAGCGGATAATACATGACTAGTAAAACTTTGCATGATAAAAACTTATAATGCTAGCTTTCATTTAGTTAGGCATTTAGATTTGCGTGGCAGATTATGCGCGACTAACTAAATCTTATTTATTGCATGACATTATTTATACTTATAAATGCACATTTTCTTTTGGGTTGTTACAGTACCATGTCGACTGCTACTCATCCTATTGACTTGACCTCCGACAGTGAGATGGAGGATACTATGTCCTCTGCCTCTACTCCTTGGCACCGACTCTCATTGCACGTGTCCTCTGAGACCAGCCCTTCGAGGAGGGTGAAGTCGTTGTCACCCCACGTACCTTGACCATACCCGAGCACCTGCCCGTTTTGGTCCCCCACTTATGACCAATATCTAGAGTCACAGCAGTGGCTATCACCTTCTGACATTGTATCCCAGACACACACACATTGATTGTGTCTTCTACTCGCCCATCACCACTACCGTTCGCGGCGAAGGCGAGCTAGGGTTCTCAAACCCTACGAGCCTGCGCCATTTGCCCGCCATTCGTTACCGTGAGGATGGTGCTACCTTTATGCATACCGCTCGAAAACGAGTGAGGGCACCCATCACTTTCATTCCACCTTCGGACATACCATCATCCTCTGCTTTTCCACCATCAGTGCACTGCACCACCACTCATACTGTTTCACCACTACCACCACCACATTCATCTATCGACCACTCTGTACGGTTTCATCCCATCCCGTGCATCATCACCCTTGGTGATGCATACTGGCCGGTGATGATATCTCTTAGGAGAGAGTCCGTTTCTCACCCGCACATTCAGACCCATATCACCATGTTGTGTTTGGTACCCCTGAGTCGGGAGCCCATAGGAGGGTCGATGCTAGACGTTGGTCCTTCATGATGCCGGTCATTAGTCGATGGAGGTCGGAGGAGGGTGCACCTAGCACTATGGAGCTTGGAGAGCACTGTTTGTCTCGCTGAGACTCTCCTCATTACGGGAGAACCCCTTTATCATACCATTCCATTGTTAGCTGCCCGAGTTGCGGTGAGGATCAGCTTGAGGATGTTGTGGCATTCGTTGATGAGGTTCCATTGGTACGTATCGAGAACATTGAGGATGAGGTTGGAGAGCTCCTTAACGGGAGGACCACAATGGAGAGAGTGCTTGATAGGATTGGTGCCCAGAGTGAGAGAGCTAGTGAGGCGATTACAGTGTTGGAGATGAGGATGGAGTCGATAGATTAGGACTGCTGGGCCGAGAGATGTTGGAGGGAGTTAGGCGGCGACGATGCGAGAGGATGATGATCATGGAGACTCGTGCTCTTTCTGGAGCAGAGATTGGAGACACGAGATAGAGAGGTGGATGATCTGGCGGAGCTAGTCCGTGACCTACAGCGCCGAGTGAGAGGCACACCCGACAGCCTCTAGATCGGTGATTCATCTACTTAGTTTCTAGTACTTTAGCCGCGCTGTGGCACTAATAAAGGATTTGTATTCGCATGTTTTGTAAACTATCGAACAAGCTATTTATGTGACATTGTGTGGTTATCGTATCACTATGTATGGATGGTGAACCTATTGACATTATGGTTGTTGTTTCTTGATATTCTTATGTATGATGATCTTTCTTATTTATCGGTTTGTGTGAATCGAAGTGATCATTTATATATACTCTCTTGTGTGGTTCTAATATGTTGTGATTCTACTTAGGATGATTATGCTCTATTGATATAATGTGATGATCTTGACTATTATGAAATCACTTTTATAATAATTCACACTTATGTTGAACGCTTCTAAAATCTGAGTGTATGTCTTTAGAAAAATGGCAAGAACAAGAACTACCTCTACCCCTACTCAAACTCCCGAGATGACCCCGGAAGCAATTCGGAGGTTACTAATAAGAAATTGGTGTGCTTTTCTGCAAGACTGCTGAGGCAGCTCGAACAAATGAAGCACCAAATCAAGCCAATTGGAATGAAGCTGTGGTGAATCGCAAATGTGGATATAAGGAGTTCATGAATTGCAAACCTACTTTCTTCAAAGGCCTGAAGGCTGTTGGCCTTATCCATTTGTTTGAAAGATCTGAAACTGTGTTTCTTCTAAGTGATTGCTCGGAAGATTGCAAGGTGAAATTTTCTACTGGTACTCTGCTGGAAGATGCATTGTCTTGGTGGAAGGCTCATGCCCAACCTATTGGCATGGAAGAAGCCTACAAAACTACTTGGACTGAACTAAAGCAATTGATGACGAGCACAATCTGTCCAAGGACCGAGATCAAGAAACTGGAAGATGAGTTCTACCATCTGACTACTAAGGTCAATGATCTCAAAACCTACTTCAAGCGCTTCCAAGAATTGAAAGCTCTATGCCCTTCCATGGTTTCTGATAATGTCAAATTGCTGGAAAATCTCATTGGGGGATTACCCCGAAGCATTGAGGGCAATGTTACTGCATCAAAGCCCAAGACCGTGGAAGAAGTGATCACAATTTCCTACCAACTCATGGATCAAGTCTTGAAACATGGATCCGTGCAAGGCAATAATGACAACAAAAGGAAATTTGATGACCGTCGAGGCAACACTTCAAACAACTTCCATCACAACAACTCTTTCCATTACAACAATAACCGTAACAACAACAACCAAGGCCGCAACAATCACAATCAACACCGCAACAACAACCCCAACCCATACCACCACAACCGAAACAGCCACCACAATCAACAAAACCGTAGGCAAGAAGTTGCGCATGCTTATGCTGCTACCCCCGCTACTGGAAGAGGCTATGCTGGACCACACCCTTTGTGCACTCGATGCAACCTGCATCATGTGGGACGTTGCACTATTAAGTGTGGAAAGTGTAACAAGGTGGGTCATACCCACAAGGATTGCCGAAGCCCTGCTACTGGTAGTAACCTTCAACCCGTTGGGATAACTTGCTTTGGATGTGGAGAAGCTGGACATGTCAAGAGTAGATGCCCAAAGATATGCAGGGAACAACAACAACAATAGCAACAACCCTGCTAGAGCAAGAGCTTATGTGCTAGGAGATGGAGATGCACAAGAGAACCCGGATGTCGTTACGAGTACGTTTTCACTCAACCATCATTTAGCTAAAGTGTTATTTGATTCTGGAGCGGACAAAAGCTTTGTGTCTTCTAAGTTTGCTTTGTTAAAAGTCACCCCAACTGCCCTAGATACCACTTATGAAGTAGAGCTAGCTGATGGAAAAATAGTAGGAACTAACACTATCCTTCGAGGTTGCAATCTATCCTTATCAAATCACCCGTTCGATATAGACCTTATGCCTATCCAACTTGGTAGTTTCGATGCTGTCATTGGCATGGATTGGCTATCCAAGAATCGTGCAAGAATCATCTGTGACAAGAAAGTCGTTCACATCCCTCTCAATGGCGAAAACTCTAATCATTCGGGTAATCGTAGTAAGACCCGATTGAACATCATCTATCTGCGTTAAAACGGCGAAGTACATAGAAAAAGGATGCCACATTTTTCTAGCACAAGTAACGAGAGAGGAGAAAGCGGACGAAGCAACTAAAAGACGTCCCGTGGCTAGGGACTTTCCGAAATATTTCACGAAGACTTGCCTGGCCTTCCTCCACCCGGCAAGTAGAATTCCAAATCGAGCTAGTGCCGGGGCGGCACCGTGGCACGAGCACCTTATAGATTGGCACCTTCCGAACTACAAGAATTGTCTGACCAACTTCAAGAACTGTCCGAAAAAGGATTTATTCGACCGAGTTCTTCGCCTTGGGGAGCTCCGGTCTTATTTGTCAAGAAAAAGGACGGATCTTTCCGTATGTGTATTGATTACCGAGAGTTGAACAAACTAACGGTGAAAAATCGCTATCCATTGCCTAGGATTGATGATTTATTTGACCAATGCAGGGTCAAGCATCTACTCAAAGATTGATCTGAGATCGGTTATCAAATGAGAGTTAGAGAGAGGATATTCAAAACTGCTTTCCGAAAACGATACGGCCACTACGAGTTCCAAGTGATGCCATTTGGTTTGACAAATGCACGGCGGTGTTTATGGACCTGATGAACCGAGTGTGTAAATCCTACTTGGACAAATTTGTGATTGTGTTCATTGACGACATTCTCATCTATTCCCGCAATAAGGAAGAGCATGCGGAACACTTGAAAGCCATCCTAGAGCTGCTCAAGAAAGAAGAACTGTATGCTAAGTTTTCCAAGTGTGACTTCTGGATTCAAAAAGTTCAATTCCTTGGTCACGTGATAGATAGTAATGGTCTTCATGTTGATCCTTCAAAAATCGAAGTGTCAAGATTGGTCATCCCCCACTACCCCTACCGAGATACGTCAATTCTTGGGTCTTGCGGGTTATTATCGAAGATTTATCGAAGGATTTTCGAAAATCGCTAAACCTCTAACGAGCTAACCAGAAAAAGAAGAATTTTGACTGGGGTGAGAAACAAGAGTTAGCCTTTCAACTCTTGAAACAAAAGCTTTGTGAAGCTCCTATCTTAGCCTTACATTTGGAGTGGAAGATTTTGTGGTCTACTGCGATGCATCACACCTAGGGTTAGGTGCAGTATTGATGCAAAGGAACAAGGTGATTGCTTATGCTTCGCGACAACTCAAAACTCATGAGAAGAACTACACTACCCATGACTTGGAATTGGGAGCCATGGTTTTCGCTCTCAAAATATGGAGACATTACCTATATGGAACCAAGTGTACGGTGTTTACCGACCATAAAAGCCTCCAACACATTCTCGATCAAAAGGAGTTAAACATGCGACAACGCCGATGGCTAGAATTGCTTAGTGATTACGACTGTGAAATCCGTTATCACCCGGGAAAAGCAAATGTCGTAGCTGATGCTCTTAGTCGAAAGGATCGACCTAAACCTCTTCGGGTAAGATCCTTGGGAATGACAATTCAGTCACCCCTTCCATCAAAAATCCTTGAAGCTCAAGCAGAAGCTCTCAAACCTGAAAACCGTCCCAACGAGAAAATCTTTGGAATGCCGGAAAACGAGAACGGTTTTGTGCAAAGATCGGATGGAACCTTATGTTTTGGCGATAGAAGTTGGATACCACTTTGTGGAGGAATACGGGAACTCATTATGCATGAGTCTCACAAGTCTAAATATTCCATTCACCCGGGATCCGACAAAATGTACCAAGACCTCAAGAAGCTTTATTGGTGGCCGAACATGAAAGCTGAAATTGCAACGTACGTTGGGAAGTGTCTCACCTGTTCTCGAGTCAAAGCCGAATGTCAAAAACCTTCCGAAGGATTTGCACGAATGTGGTGAGAGGTAAGGTGATGCTTTGGTTGTTTATGACGAAAGCAACTGAAATGATTCCATCATTGTTTCGGATAATCCTAACGATCTTGTAGAATTCGAAGATGAAGACCAGACATATTTGTTCATCTATTTTGAGGAGGCAATCAAAGTTGATTGCGGAAAAGACTTGAGGAATGTCGGTGTTCTCAAGGAAGCATTCCTCAATTACACGACCTTCGTGGACGAGTCATTTTTGAAGCATTTTAAAGGTTTTGTGATCACTAGTTGATAACCCTTCTTTTTGATAATATCTAGGAATATAGTGGACGGTGTCATGACGGTCTTGTTGGGTGGATTTAGGCATGTTTGATCCTAGAATAAAAAAATATTCCAATAAGGTTAAGATTTGTCAAAATGAGTTTATGAGCTAATTTTGTATTAACAATGCCTTTTTGGAAAACCTTAATCATATAGGACTTTTTGTATGGAAATCAATTTTATAATAAACAATTTTGCCAATTGATGATTATGAAAAATTAAAATCAATTGAAAAATTTATAAAAAGTAACCCTAGGATGGAGATGATGAAAAATAGAAAATATGAGTATGAAGTCCTAGGATGATAGGAACTGAGTTTTGATCGTTCTAGGTTTGGGGAGATGGAAAATGGAGTAGTTTGGGTTTTAAAAACGAGTCTCCTATTTGTCTGTTTGCACGGTTCCGCCGGTTCCCTTGTTTAAGGGATCTGGCTAGTACAACTTGAAGGATCCGGCGCTGCAGATAATTTTGGAGTGATTTGGAGTATTCTTTCACTTGTAATAAGTTATACAATAACTTATTTTCGAGAAGAACTTGTAGAATGAGATTTTGGTTATAGTCCTATTTGAGTAGACGTTTAGCTAAGATGTTTTGGGAAAGAATTTTTTGACGAAAATCGAACAAAGAATGGTGGATCAATACTTTAATTATCAATATTTTATTGTATGATGAATGCGTAGATTTGAAAAACTTACAAGGTTTTATGAGAATCAAGGAGGAATACTATTCCCGATGATGTGTTAAGATGGAAAGTAGTGAAGAGAGACTTTTTTTAGAAACTTGTGACTTTGATGTCAAATGCTTAATCCATATATATATACACATAGCATTTCATATATGCAAAGTTTCTATAAAGATGCTTATTATGAGAGAAAAACATATACCATCATTTTATCCACATGCGATTACTACATTTATAGATCAACTAATTGTAGTTAAGAGAACAAACCTTCGCTATATTTCCTTTTTATGGTTTTAGAAACCATGGACGTGAAATACTTCATAAACTTTTAAAATACTCAATCGTACTTTGTAAAAGTAAGTTGTGATTACTTTAGATTCTTCTTTGTGTGTTGACTTCATTTTTCTTCTGATAGAATGAAGTTATTGGAAGAATCCTAGCGCGAAGATTTCTCAAAATAAATGTTAGAATGATTTATTAATATCCAGCATTTGTTAAAATATAAAAATTTCTAAAACATGAATTTTTGTTTTAAGAATTTTCCTTCTTTGTAGTTTTCAAACATACATGGATCGTATCAAGTTTTTAAAGTACAATATAGGGTCGAGCATTCCGACGGACCGACCGACAAAACCGGACCGAAGGACGGCGGTCGGTCGACAAAACCAAAAATATTGCCTATTTGGACCGGACCGACCGAAGACCGGACCGGACCGAACCGGACCGGACCGACCACATTCTATATCGGTCTCGGTCCCGGTTTTTATCTTAAGTCGGTCTTCGGTCTTGTTGGTCTCGGTCCGGTCCGGTCCGGTCCCGGACCGATGTTTACCCTTAGTACAATATACTCTAAGAAACTTTGTAACGAAGCTCTGACGCCAACTGTGGAAAACTAGAAGGGGGGTTGAATAGTTTTGCCGATTAAAACTTCGTTTTAAAGTATTTAGATCGACTTATTTCAATCCATTTAGATCGTGTGTTGGATATTGATAGATGAACATATAAGTAAGTAATGCAAGAGATAAAGAGTAAAGGAACATAAAACCACAACACGAGTATTTATAGTGGTTTGGCTACAAGGACACCTTCCTTGCCCTACTCCACTCCCCGAGTACCCATTTCGAGAATTTCTAAGCACTACGCAACACAAGCTCCTTAATGTGGCGGAGAAGCCTTCACAACATCACCTATACTTTTTTCGGTACAAGGTAGACACCAAGTTCTTCCACAAGGTAGAACCAAACCTT
>OU343219.1:206287943-206490010 GCA_910596185.1 Chrysanthemum makinoi | reverse complement strand
TGAAAGATGCGGTTATTACGGTTCCGCCTTATTTTGGTGTGGAGGAGAGGAAGGGAGTGTTGTTGAGTGCAGGAGATGGCGTGAGTGAATGTTTTGGCCCTTGTGAATGAGCATTGTGGTGCGGCGTTGCAGTATGGGATTGATAAGGATTTTGGGAATGGGTCGAGGTATGTGGTGTTTTATGATATGGGAGCGAGTAGTACTTATGCTGCGCTTGTGTATTATTCGGCGTATAGTGCGAAGGAGTATGGGAAGACTGTTTCGGCGAATCAGTTTCAGGTAGTTATGCTTTATGTTTATGTGACGTCTTTTATATATATGTTGTTAGAACTAATGCTGTTTTGAAATTTAAATATCATGTGCTAGGCTTAGTATATAGTTTTAGAGTTATATGGTAATATTAGAATAGGCTTCCGACCTCACACAATAGACTACATTAGGATTCTACTCTTGTTTATGGAATGTTAGTTGTGTGATTAGCAAAACTTTGTTTATGCATTGCTGACGGTATATTTGGATTAAGATTGGTTTTTATATAGGGATAACAGCTTTATATAACTGAAAAGTGTAAATATACTCTGATACTCTGATAGTATGCATTAGCCAATTGAGGCCAAAATTTGCGACCAAGTTAACTGAACCAACAACACCTACAACTGATAGAATACCCAACTGACAATGTTGAGCCTGAAAATAGATGATACCCATCTCTAATAGATGAGGCTTTTTGAACCGAGAGACCCATAACTGAGAAAGTGTTCAATTGATGATACCTAACGAACTGTTTATGCCAATATTCAAGTCACCGAGAATACCAAAGAGAAGTGTTAATAATAGAACCACCCCAACCCAATTATTGATGTGTGATGCCGCTGCCGATCATCAACTAACTACCAAAAAACTACATTGCTTCAGTTTTTATTTAAGTAGATCAGCCAGCATATGTTGTGTCTGGTGAACCGGATGCCTAATCCTGCTATGTCTACTAGTTAGCTATTTCATGCGACTCTGTGTAAATAATTGATACTTTTGCTACATTAGTACTATTATGATATCGTTTAGTAACTTGTGTGTGATGCAGGTTAAAGATGTTAAGTGGGATTCAGAGCTTGGTGGTCAAAATATGGAATTACGGTTGGTGGAATACTTTGCAGATGAGTTCAACAAACAGGTTGGGAATGGGGTTGATGTCAGGCAGTTTCCTAAGGCAATGGCCAAATTGAAAAAGCAGGTTAAGCGCACAAAGGAAATTCTTAGTGCAAATACTGCAGCACCAATTTCAGTTGAATCACTTCTGGACGACCGTGATTTTAGGTACGTCCCCTGAGTCCTGTTCTTCTTCCTTTAGATGAGGTATTGCATGCTCTTTCCGTGCAACCTCTGACAGTAGTATAGTTCCAAATTTATATTAGTTCAAATTTTTTATTTTTTTTTGAAAAGTTTATATTAGTTCAAATTAGTTTGAATCATGTAGCAAGATATGCAATAGACCTTTAGAAATACATAGGTGAAATAAGTATTCACAAGGGGGAATGATTGAAAGAAGGATATAAACTGTATTAGAATTTTAAGAATGTTATCCCAAAAGCTGCTGGTAATTACGTAGTTAAGGCCGGCTTTGCTTTTCACTTTATTTCTTATGGTTCAACTTCATTATCTTTCCAGGAGCTCAATAACTCGTCAGAAATTTGAAGAGCTGTGCGAAGATCTATGGGAAAGATCTGTTATCCCTCTGAAAGAGTTGCTTAAGGACTCAGGTTTAAAGGTTGATGATGTATATGCCTTTGAGTTGATTGGGGGTGGCACTCGAGTACCAAAGTTGCAGGTGTGTTGCTATTTCTTTTTTATTCTGTTTTATACATGCTAATTGAAAGTTCTGTTATTCACATTATATTCGTTCGCAAGACTGTCATGAGGTGCCTTTGTTTTAAGCAACGCTACAGAAAAAGAATATTTTTGCGATACAGTTCCACAAGAACCTTAAATAGATATGGAAACTGATTAGAATGGTTGGATTGCTTTTTCTATGCATCCCCTTGTACTTTTATTTTCCCACCCTTTTCTAGTTGTGCTTATTGATATGATGCTGCTTACGTTTACCACTACGATTAATGTATTCTTTTTCACAGGCTAAGCTTCAAGAATTTCTTGGGAGGAGTGATCTTGACAGACATCTAGATGCAGATGAGGCTATAGTTTTAGGTGCTTCATTACATGCTGCAAATCTGAGTGATGGAATTAAATTGAATCGTAAGCTTGGTATGATCGACGGTTCTATGTATGGACTCATGATGGATCTAGATGGTCCTGATCTTGTAAAAGATGAAAGCACCACACAGTTACTTGTGCCACGGTTGAAAAAGTTACCTATCAAGGTAAATCTTAATTAAGAGTTCTAAGCTTTTCAAGAGTTGGACAACAATCAAATTACTAAAATCTAATGAGAATTTTCATCTTTAAATCTCTCAGTTGTTCCGGTCGATCACTCACAACAAGGATTTTGATGTTTCACTTTTATATGAAAATGAAAACCTCTTGCCACCTGGTGTTACTTCACGTACATTTGCAAAGTATGCGGTCTCTGGTCTTGCTGATGCTAGTGAAAAGTAAGTACAGGAAACTTAAATATTCTGATTGGTTATGATCTTGTGTTCTTCAGTTTTTTTGTTTTATGTCTTGTGTTATACTGTTTTGTATTCTTTTTGTTTGGATACTACCTTTGCCCGCATCAAGTGCCCTGTTATCTGTAGTTAGCATTTCAATATAGAATTTATAGGCACAAATGCGCATTCCTTCAAAAAAAATCTAATAAATAGCTAAATAAGTAAGGGGGTCAAAATGAGCCCAAAGTACTACTGCATAACCTCCAAAATCATTATATTCGAAAAATTAGACTTTTGTTGAATGATATGTTAATAACATCATTCTAAATCATATCTGACACACTACTTTATAATAATGTTTGTAAGTTTTGGACAAAGTGACCTGGCCAAATATTACCCATTTTTACCCAAACCTGTTTTTACCCAAACCTGTTTTTACCCGTTACCCAACCTGACGCAGAACT
This sequence comes from Chrysanthemum makinoi, assembly GCA_910596185.1. NCBI lineage: Eukaryota > Viridiplantae > Streptophyta > Magnoliopsida > Asterales > Asteraceae > Chrysanthemum > Chrysanthemum makinoi. The sequence goes on along the minus strand of OU343219.1, from coordinate 206,486,943 downwards.
GTATTCGAGTTTAAATTTCTTATTCCTCAATTCTTTAGGTACATGTCACCCAACCTTTCATCCCCTATCAAAGCAAGCCTTCATTTCTCTCTTAGTAGAAGTGGCATACTTTCTTTGGATCGAGCAGATGCTGTCGTTGAAATTTCTGAGTGGGTAGAAGTCCCTAAAAAGAATCAGACTCTTGAAAGTGTTTCTGCTCCTGTTAACTTAACAGCTGAAACTGAGTCTACCAACGCAGCTGAAGCTAGTGATGTTCCCAGTCCAGATGATTTGACTACCAAGTCAGACGACTCCGCCTCAAATGACCAAAAGATTGTTGATCTTGGTACTGAAAAGAAACTAAAGAAGCGAACTTTCAGAATCCCTCTAAAGGTTTGATTTCATCAAACATGTTTACAAATGGTTAACATTAACATTGTGTTTCTCATTGATTTTGGCTATTTTGTCAACTGTGTAGATCTCTGAAAAGACTGTTGGGTCAAGAGTACCTTTGTCTGAAGATGCTCTCTACGACGCTAAAAGCAGATTGGAAGCATTAGATGCGAAGGATGCAGAAAGGAGGAGAACTGCAGAGTTGAAAAATGATCTCGAGGCTTACATCTATGCAACCAGAGAAAAGGTTTGAGTCCTCTCTGGTGGTTTTTTCTCATCTTTCTTACAATTGTGAATTTTAGTTTTCTTTTCATTATCTATTTTAAAATGGGTTTTTTTGCAGCTTGATTATCTAGATGAACTGCAGACAGTTTCTTCTAGTGAGCAACGTCAGTCATTCATTGAAAAGCTGGACGAGGTTCTCTCTCAATCACACACATTCATAGATAGATACTCGTAAAATATAGTTTTCATCAGTCATTTGACATTAACATGCATTCTGTTATAGGTGCAAGACTGGTTGTACACTGATGGTGAAGATGCTTCAGCCTCTCAATTTCAAGAACGTTTGGATCAATTGAAAGCAATCGTGACCCTATTTTCTTCAGGTGTGCTATGAATCAGTTATCCTGACTTGAAAGGCTTTGTTATGTTACAAAACTAACTCTTACTAACATCCACTACAGATACAAGGAGCTGACAGCAAGGCCGGAAGCATCACAGAGTGCTAAACGGTATTTCAGCGAGCTGAAAGAGGTAAATACGATCCGATTAAATTTTTTAAGCTGTGGAAAGCCCTATCTTGTGTCATCTATGCTTGGGTTACAGATTTTGGGGTGCAAATTATGACCCTGTAATCAAGTGAAATGTGGAGATTAATCATTATTTATTATTAATATGTAATATATACCTACATTTCTGCCACTTGATTAATCTTCATGTATGCAGATCGTTAGTGGGTGGGTGTCCAAAAAACCATGGATTTCAAAAGAGAAAATTGATAAGGTGAATTACTTACATTTTAAGAGTTTATGTTGTGCTCTTTCTATTTAAAAAAATCGCTAAACGCTGTTTCCATGTTCATTTCCAGGTACAACGTGAGGCAGAGAGTCTTGAGAAATGGTTAGATGATAAGGAGGCTGAACAAAAAAAGTGAGTTTAACACTTCAACGCGTTTATTATGCGTTCTGTTGTTTCTGTAACAATTGAGATCATATTTATATTAAGCTTCTCCATAGAAGCTGTTTGTGTTATATGCTTGAAAAGAACCACCTTCACATCAGTCAACATATTAGAAAATCCATTGCTATTATTACTTTCAAATTCCTAATTGTTAAATTCAAACTCCATCAACAGGATATCTGCATCCAGCACTCCAGCTTATACTTCTCAAGAAGTCATCAGCAAGCTACTCGATCTCCAAGACAAGGTATGTTTTGAAAATTTTCAGTTGTGTTCTTTTTCATTTTTCTTTCTAATTTGGTGGACCGGGCAGGTTGGGCAACGGGTCAAAAAGGTCAAATTTGACGGACCACAAAAACTATGACTCTTCTTCTTTTTTAATTTTTTTTATCCAGTGACGTTGTTCATATGATTGGAAGCCTTTGTTGCTACAATGATGATTAAAATTTTAAAATAAACCAATTTTGGAGGTTTTATGCAGGGTTGCATTGTGAATTTCCTAACCCTGTTTGACCCATTTACATTTTTGCCGCAAATTTTATAACTTTACCCATTATCTTGTTAAGGCAAAGTATACGTCATTCATGATTTTCTCCTTTCCGTTGCTGATAAGCTGTCTTTATCATACTAATTACCAGGTGGCGAGCACAAATAGAATCTCGAAGCCAAAACCAAAGGTTGAGAAACCCGTGAAGAATGATACTGAGAATCAAAAGGACGAGCCAAAAAGTTCCAGTTCCCCTAAAGATGACAAGAGTGACTCCCAAAAAGAGGAAACAGATGATGGATCAACACATGATGAGCTGTGATTTAACTAACGATAAGATATACAGAAGATGCTGTAAGGTCTGCCTTATAGAAAACGTCGATAGGAACGTAAGTTTAGGGGAGAGGTAGTTGAAACTAATATATGATTATTATATTAAATCCATTCAGACCATTTTTGAGTACTTGCCATTATATGGATCTATTTTTGCCCCATTGCAAAGTACTATCAGTTTTGTACCCTCGAGATATTTTCTGATAATGATGTAAAATTCTACTATTAGAGGCTGCTTACTTGGTATTCCAATGATATCTATACTTTTTTCGCGTATATGCTATATACCTTTTAATTAGTAATCTACAAAAATTATGTGGTTACTTTCATATAACAAAAAAATGTATTTAGCCTATAATGCTCAATAAGTCAATATAACATTGGGAATGCTAGACCCACAATTTTACACAAAAATCACACAATGAGGTGTCACCCTCGATTGGTGTATTTTCTTTAAGTTTCTCTCTATCACTAATTAAACCAATAACTCTTGACAATTCACCTCATTGTGTGAGTTTTATTGTGTAAATTTTGAGTGGTTATAGCATTCCCCATAACAATTTTAGTTGATATTGAAGTGTTAGAAGCTCAAAATAATCGCACAAACATAAAGTTCAATACATATTTCAAATTTACCATAGATCTAATTAACCAATCATAGTCATTTATTTTTCTAATAAAAAAAAAACAAACTTTCACCATTTTTTTAAAATTAAATATAACATGAACCGTTAATCGTTATATGATAATGAATCATACAATCGTGACGAGAATTAAATTATCTTTCTATTGATATGCACTTCTATATATTTAATTTTTTTTTCAAAATTTTGGCCCAGAAAAATTATATGTGATTTGTGAAAATCAAACCACATATGATTTTTGCAAATCATATATTTATTCGTAAAAATTATACGTGATTTGTAAAAATCGAATCACATGTGATTTTTAAAATCATATATGATTTTACAAATTATATGTGATTTTCTGGCGAATTTTGAAAAAAGTTTGTCAAAATATAGAAGTGTATATATATATATAGAAAGACAATTTAATTATCGTCACGATGGTGTATTTTTATAGTTTGAAGATTTACCGTTTGCAAAACATGTTGTTTTAAAAAAAAGGTGATAAATGATTTTTTTTATTAATTTTGATCAAAATGGATAGCTAAAATTGATTTATTGAATCTATGGTAAATATGAGATCTATGGGGGTGTTTGGGTTGCTTATCACATTTCAGCCACAAAACCACGTTCTACAACAAAATGGCGTTTTGAAAAAGTAAGTCCCACCATCTTTGCTAAGCCGTTTGAAGGCAGCAGTTATCAATTATTTGCCGAACACTTCAAAGGAGATTATTTGCGGTTTGCAAACGCAAAAAGCAAATAATCTTGCTCCAAACGCAATAACAAACACCCCCTATATTGATCTCAACTCATCGCACAAAATGTGCAAACAAAATCTCTTGTAAAATAGTACTCACTTGACTAAGAGCAATTGACTAAGAGCAATTGCAATATCATTCATAAAGAAAATTTTAATTCATTCTGAAAATTATGTTCAAATATAGTAATTTACAAGTTAATTTAATGTGTATTTAATACATTTTTTGATTAATTAAAAAAGTTTGTGTTCATTAACTACATCTTAACCTCTGCCTAGTGGGTACTTTGCGTATAAGCTTTTGAGATGGAGAGTGATATTCACACCAAATAAATTGATGCACATATTACAATTATGCACATACCATGTTGTAATATATGTATTAGTGATGTAAAATTGTGGTATATGCATCAATTTATTTGGTGTGACTATTAATTTTCTTTTGAGATAGCTTTGCATTAAAGAACCAAATTGACATAAATGACTTTTTATAACAAAATTTATTGAAAAGTCTATCCGGCAAGTCTTTGCATCAAGTCAATGGAGATGCTCTAAATGCTACAATAAAAAATTAAAAACTACAGTAGTTCCTTTTGACAGGGTCGATTTATTGGTTTTAATGGTCCGGTGTGAAACTACAGATGAGACATCGTTGATCATGAAAAACTTAACTATTATTGAAAATAAATAGTTTGTTGATATTATGCAAATTGTTCCATATCTAAGTTTTTCACTCTTTTTAATATGTATGGTGTGGGTCTTTACCGGGTCAAGTTTGATAGTATTTAAAAAAGGCAATAAAAATTCAAAAGACAATATACTTGGACATATATAAATAATAATGAATATACACTAAATTGGAGCCCCTCACAAATGATAGTCATGTGCTGTTTGCCCTGATTGCACGGGTAATCACTGTCACTGCATTTTGATTGTAAAGAGTGTATTGGCTACTAAAATAATATATAGAGTAAATTACGTTCGTCGTCCTTGGTTTTCGTTGATCGCAGGGTTTCGTCGGCTCGACCAAAAAGTTGCATCGTCCGTCCCAAAGTGTGAAACGTTATGCACCGTTCGTCCCTCCCTCTAACGGAGCCCACTAACGGTCGTTAAGTCTTGTTAAGGCGAGGTATAATCGTCATTTCATAACCATAAGGACGAATGGTGCAAGGACGAACGGTGTAATTTACATTTTTTGTCAATTTTCTTACGTTTTTGTCGTTTTTCTGATTTACTCTGTTTTTTACGTTTTGCCGCTTTTTACATTTTCGTTCATTTTTACGTTTTCGCTTATTTTTTACGTTTCCTTAATTTGCGCTTTTGCGTTTTCCTTAATTTGCGCTTTTAGGTTAATGTTGTAAATGCAAAACATTTAGCTTCACTGGTCTCGCAACTCTTGCAAACAAATTCATCGCAAAGAACCATGATAAATGGGTCTGCGCAAGTTTATTAATAAACATATTTGATATAATCATATGCAGCATTATCATATCACTTTTATTTCTTCATGAATTTAAATAAGCCTTTCAATGTGTATGCAATTTAAACTTGTATTTCTACACAACAAACTTCATAACAATGTTAACAATATAAACTTATTACAAAATTTACAAAATATAAACTTTGAAACAAAATTTAAACGTAGCGCTTTTTCGGTTACCACATATTTTCCGGGACAACTAATTTTTCCCGCAACTTTTCTTAGAGAATAGCGGCAAGTGGGAGAACTAACAAAAAAATACCAAAATGTTAGATCTACTGAAAAGAACATATAAATCTACTATTAAAATCATTAGATCTTAAAAAAACGGTTCTATAAAAAAAATAAAAAGTATTCGGATCTATTAAAAAAATCAAAAATATATTACGGATCTTTAAAAATTAAAAATATAGGATCTTTAAAAAAATAAAAAATATATGGATTTTTAAAAAAATTAAAAAAAAATACGAATGATTTAGAAAAAATATAAATCTATAGAAAAAATACGGATCTTTAAAAATAATTAGATCCAAAAAAAATTAATAGATCTACAAATAAAATCATTATATCTACAAAAAAATTCGGATCTTCAAAAAAAAAATTTTAAAATAATTAGATCTACAAAAAAAAACGGATCTACAGGAAAAAATTTTAAAAAATTACGGATCTTTATAAAAATTAAAAAAACTACGAATCTTTGAAAAAAAAATTAAAAACATGATAGATCTTTAAAAGATATAGATCTACAAAAAAATTAAGGATCTTTGAAAAAAATAATAGATCTAAACAATATGAATCTACAAACAAAAAAATATCTGGTGTAAAGAAAAATACCAAAAAGCCGAAGTGGTTGGGTGGTGGCGTCGGGTGGTTCTTCTGTGTGTGGTGGGCGGTTGGGTGGTGTCGGGGTTGGTGGCGGAAATTATAGAGAGAGAGGAGAGGGTGAGGTGTGTGTTTTATAGAGAGAAAGTATGTGGAAAATGAAGAGTGTGTGTGTGTGGTATATATACACCGTTCGTCCTTTACTGTAGATTCGTCCTATGGTGTGGAAATGCGATTATACCCCGGGTTAACAAGACTTAACGATCGTTAGTGGGCCGATGGATGGAGGAGGGGAACGCGTGCATAACGTTTCACACTTAAGGACAAACGGTGCAACTTTTTTGGTCAAATGACGAAACCCTGCGGTCAACGCAAACCACAAGGACGAACGGTGTAATTTACTCTAATATATATCTTCCTACTTGGTATGCCTACATTCTTCTACTTGTATGATTATGATAAGTTGATAAATCATTTAAATTAAGAAAAAAAAAAAAAAAAAAAAATTAGTATGAGTTAAGAAAAAGAATTAATACATAACACATGTTACAATTTGGCGTGGGTATGAGAAAATGTAAACACATATAGTAGGAGGATATAGCATTGTTCACTAAATAAAATTCGGTCTTTATGGTTAATCAAGATGAAGGGGTACTTTGTACTCATGACTAATGTTTATAGCATTAGTTGATAGAGTGGTTAAACATTAATGGTTAACTTAAGTTAGCATTAATAATCAATGTATATTCAAAGCATTTACTTTTATGAGTGAAATCTTTTGTTTATGTAAAGAAATTCGATATACATAGTGATGTACCTCTCGTAGCACAAGTAGAAAGTTGCTTAAAGTCGATATACGTAAATTTCGACCTTGTAAATACTTCAATGCTAACTCATTAGTGGTGGTGACCAAGTCTTACCCTGTAGACTTGTACGTTAAAGTCAAAATATTGACTTTGAGTAAACTTGTCTAATTTTTTATTTTTTGGAACATTATCAATTTGTCTAATTTGAGTGTGACCTTTTCGAGATTTATTCTTTGGCTCGTGATTACAATCTACTAATCTAGAATGTTAACCAGACTATTTTAAAAAATTAATAATTGATATGAGAATATAATTTTGAGAAATAGAGTACAAGTTTAGGGCATGATAAGAAAATGATACCACGTATATAAATGCCGACTTTGAATAACCCTTGAAAGTGAAAAAAGGTGAGTTGCGACTGCTAATCTTTCTCATTAAGTTTGATTAAATTTTATCATATGTAAGTATTATCTTTTACCTAATAAAATAAACATTTAAGATGTCATCTAGTAAAAATGAATATGAAACCAAAACAATTAATCAATAAAAGTGTAAAGCTAAACTAAAATTCTATGAATAAAAAAACGTGAAGTAGGCAAGTAGCTAATTTCAATTTGTAAAAAGATACGAGTAATATTTGACTAAACAATAAAATGACATGGGTAAAACGTGGAGACTGGAGACTGGAGACTTCCAATCATTTATCTTTTTTCTCCAAAACAGATAAAAATAAAAGTCTTTGTTTAATTAATGATGTAAAATAAAAATAAAAAGGAACGACATTATTAGTTTTAACTAACTTGATTAAAACTACGTCAACCACATGCATCGTCCAACATAAACATCCACTACATACACAATGTTTTATGCTCCAACTATTAGTGATGACTTGGAGCATATCATTGTATTCCTCCTATTACTATTTGCCAAATTGGGGTATATCATGAAAATAATAATAAAGTAAAGTCTAAAATACATTTTTGTGGTTTGTTTTATTGGTTTGCTTTACATTTATGTGGTTTTTTTGACAGACGCACATATCCTTTTATTAATAAAGTTAGCCATTATACATCTCTCCGTTAGTAAAATCTGTCAATGAGGACTAACGGTGCAAATTATTTCTTCGTTATCTCCTAACGCAAGAGAAAATAGTTACTAGTATATCATTAGGTTTTCAAGAGAAAATATTTGCATCATTCCGCTTTTATCATTTTGTCCGTTTTTTTATGTTTTCATACGTTTTTATTTGTTTTCGTTCGTTTTTACGTTTTATATGTTTTTATCCGTTTTCATTTGTTTTTTTTACGTTTTCATCAGTTTTTTACGTTTACGTCCGTTTTCTTACATTTTCGTCCGTTTTATACGTTTTCGTCCGTTTTTATACGTTTTCGTCACATTTTTGTCCCTTTTTACGTTTTCGTCAATTTTAATACGTTTTCATCCATTTCTTACGTTTTCGTCCGTTTTTATACGTTTTCTTATGTTTTCATCCGTTTCGTTTGTTTTTATACATTTTCATCCATTTTTTCGTTTTCGTCCGTTTTATACGCTTTCATATGTTTTCGTCCGCTTTTATCCACTTTCGTCTGTTTTTTTACGTTTCTGTCCGTTTTATATGTTTTCGTCCGTTTTTTTACGTTTTAATCTATTTTTGTTTGTTTTTTTTTTATGAAAACGTATAAAAACGGACGAAAACATAAAAAAAACTGACAAAAACGTAAAAAGGGACAAACATGAAAAAAACAAACGAAAACATATAAAAATGAACGAAAACGTATGAAAACGTATAAAAACGGACGAAAATGTAATAAAAAATGATGAAAATGTATAAAAACTAACGGAAATGGATAAAAACATATGAAAACATAAAAAACTGACGAAAACGTATGAAAATGTAAAAAAAGGACGAAAACGTATAAAAACGGACTAACGATGCAAATATTTTTCTCTTGGGGACTAACGATGCACATATTTTCTCTTGCTTTAGGAGATAACAGAGAACTAATTTGAACCGTTAGTCCTCATTGACAAATTTTACTAACGAAAGGACGTATAGTGGCTAACTTTACTAACGAATGATGTGTGTGTGCTAAAAAAAAATAAATAAAATAAAATAAAAACCCACAAGGATGTAAAATTTGGACAATGTATAAACCACATGGATGTATTTTGGACTTTACTCATCATAATATGTTATTTGAATATTGGGAAAATGGCACAAAAAGTCACTAAACTTAGGGTCCTTTTCAATCGGGTACCCTTCTATTTTTTCTGCATAAAAAGATGCCCAACAAATTTTTTCAGCCGAATTAGGAGTTTTACTAACTTTCGTTAACCCACTTCGTTAGTAAATTACATGTTTGGTCCTTGAGTTTATATATTCATTTTATGCAACATCCACCACCATCACCCACCTCCACCATCACCGTCCATCGCCACCATCATCCAACGCCGCCACCACCACCATATGTAATCCATTTAGATCAAGTGGAAAACTAGAAGGGGAGGGGGTTGAATAGTTTTGCCGATTAAAACCTCGTTTTAAAGTATTTAGATCGACTTATGTCAATCCATTTAGATCGTGTATTGGATATTGATAGATGAACATTTAAGTAAGTAATGCAAGAGATAAAGAGTAAAGGAACACAAAACCACAACACGAGTATTTATAGTGGTTCGGCTACAAGGACACTTTCCTTGCCCTACTCCACTCCCCGAGTACCCAACTCGAGATTTTCTAAGCACTACACAACACAAGCTCTTTAATGTGGCAGAGAAGCCTTCACAACGTCGCCTACACTTTATCCGGTACAAGGCTAGACACCGAGTTCTTCCACGAGGTAAAACCAAACCATCACAACGTCGCCTACACTTTATCCGGTACAAGGCTAGATACCGAGTTCCATTACAAAGGAGGAACTACTACCCAACACAACTACCCAAAGGAGACACACTCCTTTTTACAATACTAGAAAGGGTATCAATATCCTTTAACCCAAACTACACAACTTGTACATCGACGCACCATATCGAATGTACACCTTCGACACTTCACACCAATGCCTTCAACACGACACACTATGGAGGGAGGAAAGAACTATCAACAAAATGCACTTCAGTGGTCTTGATGATGACGAAGCTTAGAAACTCATGACCTTGAGCTTGCACGTCTTCAAGAGGTTGTAATCTCACCTTTAAGAGGAACCTAGAGAATCACACAAAGATAAAACTACATAGAATGATCCTTTGGATATGTGGTTAGAAAGGTTAGAAAATAGAGAGAAAGTATGTCTAAAAGGTATGGTGAGCAAGAGAGAAATGACTCACTATTTATAGGCAAAACAAGCCCTCGTTTCCACGGTTGGCGGATCCTCACCCAAGGATCGGCGGTCAATTCCAGGATCCGGTACGGGTCAACTTAGTCCGGATTTTGGGCTGCAAACCGGGTTATGGGTTATGGACCATGGGTCATGGATATCCAATAAGATACAATGTACCTAGTCAATGGGTTATGGATCTTGGGTCATGGGTCACGGAATTTGGGTCATGGATTATGGATAATATCCAACATGACTTCATGCATGATGTCATGCAATGGGTCATGGGGTTATGGATCATGCTCCATGGGTATGGGTTATGGACTTTGGTTCTTACCCAACAAGATTCATTGTACCTAGTCAATGGATCATGGGTCTTGGGTCATGGGTTATGGACTTTGGTTTTTACCCATTATTTATCCATTACAACATATACAAAGTACATATACATTTTAATAAAATGTAAGTAAACAATATTACTTGTAAATGTTTTATAAAAATGGTTTTGACTAAACATGTTTTGATGGTTTTAATATATTTAGTAAAAGTGTGTTAGTAAACTATTGGCTCAAAGCTTTTACATATTTTATTTATTTTGTTAAAATTATTTTACGTTTGTTATCGACAAAACATTAGAAGATCGTGAAATATAAATAAACATTTTTATGTTTTATTTGTATTAACAATCTCCCCCTTTTTGTTGATGACAAAACATAAGATTATTTAAAAAAAAATCCGTAAAAATATGAATTGAGTTTTACTCTCTCTCCCCTTTTGTCGAAATAAAAAGAGCGTCGAAAAGAAACTAACACATAGTAGAAAAAGTTTTGAGAAAAACTTGTGAAAAGTAAAAAAAATGAGAAAGACTTAGAGAATGAAGTGTAAAGAGAAGAAGTAGTAAGGTAAGAAAGAAGTTTTCGTCTTAACTCCCCCTTGATGGATGCTACCCTTTGGTTAGGGCGTCAAGTAATTAGGAAGACTAAACGAGTGTATTGCAAGTAATTTGCAATGTTTTTAACTTTGACGAAAATGCTCCCCCTTGACGAGTGCTCCCTTTTGATGAGGGCGTCAAATAGTTAGGAAGCCTAAGTGAATGTATTGCAAGTGTTTTGCAATGTTTTGCTTTGATGAAAAGCTCCCCCTTGTTGAGGGCGTCAAATTCTTCATGTGTATTTTGAAAATCTACGAAACAAAGGTTAGAAAACAAGTATATGGTGCATTGTTTTCTGTAAATGAACTTCAAATTAGCTCAAAAAGTGTAATATGTCCACCGGTTCTGCCGGATCCATCATGTGGGGGATCCGTCCAGGCAAAAAGTTGGGAACCATGTACCTGCATCTTAGTGGCAGCAATGTAGATATAAATAATGACGTAAACGTCGAAATGAGTTATGTATTGTTGCACCAAACATGTTCACATAACTATATAACATACAAACATGTAGTTTCATTTAATAAAATAAGAGAAATGATACACATATCTCTAAAACTAAGAAAATGATACAAACATGTATTAAAGTAAAATTCCTAACAATCTAAGTTGTGCCTAAGACTAGAGGAAGCACCACTTAGGGACGGTTCGATTTGTTGACTTCATCAAATCGTTCAAGAAGGTGATAGAACATGAAACGCAATTCATCGCGTACTTCATGAACTAACCCTTGGACATGTTGACAATGAAAGCAATCATTGTCATGACTAGGAAATGGTGGTGGTAAGAATAGAGCGGTTTGAGGAGGTAAGTTCGATGAGGAGCGTGGAGGTTCCATAAAGGATGGAGGGTTTTGTGGAGGTAAGTTTGATGAAGTAAGAGGTGGTTCAACTAAGGATGAGGTTGGTGATATATGTGTTGGTGGTGGAGGTAAAGAAGTATCTACTTCCATATGGTCCTGTTGTTGAGATTGGTGATTCCTCATAAAAAAAAATGGACCATTTGAGGGTGAAGGAGAGTAGGAAACGTGTACTAGTGAAGTTCCAACACCAAAGTTTTAGGAGGTATGGTAGTGTTTGGCAAAGGTTTCTCCAAGCTACAAGGTCGGATACTAATTCAAGCGGTTTTCCTAGCTTTGGGTGGTAGAGTTTGTTGGGAAGGAACTCTAGTGTTTGAAGCTTTGATGGGTGATGACTCGGTTGAGGAAATTTCATGAAAAACACGAGCAATTTTCTTGGGAGGTCATTTGGTTGATGAGGTTACACTAGGTGCTTTTCTCATGGTGAAAAGGTGGAAGTAAGAATATGAATAAGGAAGTTTTAGCTACTGAGAATGAGTGTTTGAATGGTGATTTGGAAGTACAAACACAAGTGGTTTATAAAGGAAGAAATTAGGCAAGTGAATTAAAGCCTAAACCACTGAGGTTCTTCAAATTGCATGCACAAAAGTCAACTTCTTAGGGAGTCATTTAAGACAATGTGGAGTGTTTAGATTACCAAAGAGGGTTTGAAATGATTATATCAAGTGAGATTTAGCCTTCTGTGTAGCCGGTTCTCACGGATCACACACTTGAGGGATCCAGCTGGCTTTAAGCTAGGGATACGGCTCTCAGAAGTCAAGAAAAAGGGTGTTTAGGTTCTAGCAAGGTCTAGCATCTATATATCTTGAGTGATTTAGTCTACTAAGGTATCTTAAATGGTATAAGACTTAAATGTTCAAGCATAATGAGTGAGGATAGCCAATGATGACTTTAATGGAAAGAAATGGTGTTTTTATGAACACCAATGAATGATCAAGGATGACACTAAGAGTTTTGAGGATGGAAAATAATCATAGAGACCAGATAGTGATCAAAGGAAAATTTAAAAAATTCCTTAAAAATCACAAGAAATGAAAAACTAGTTTTAGAGCATTTTAAGGTAAAGATGACTAAAATCAATTTGTCAAAATTGAGAGAAATATGAAACTGGGTGTTTTGAGATGAGAGGAACAATGTGTAAACATTGGAGCGGAAAGATGGTGATTTTTGAAGTAATGATAAATCAAAAACACCTTGAATGTGATCCTAAGTCCATGAGTGAATGTGAGATCAACTGAGCCTAAGGAAAGTTTAAGTGATCCTAATGTAGCATGTTCAACTAGTCCAATAAGTTCTGGAAGATTGGATTGATGCAAAGAAGCTAAACAAGGAACTTCTGTCCACTCGGATCCCACGGATCCTTCATTTGAAGGATCCGGCTAGTTATAGCCAAGGGATCCGGCATCCAGGACAGATTTCCTTAGCAGTAAGATTGCAAAGATTTGTTCTAAGTATCGAATTTTGGAACTAATGATCTCTACAATAAGCATACATGTTGATGCAGGTTTTACTGACCAGGTTTTAATATTTATAATTACTCGTTATACATATGGTCTACTCTAATGCACTAACAGGCTGTAACGTGTGTGTAGTGTAGTATTGTAGGAACCGTCCCAAGAGTTATGTGTGCGGATTTAAACTAAGTATATGTGTCACAGATTTTAATATGATTTTGATATAATTAACTACTAAAGCAAATAAAGACGAAGGTTATGATTTTGATATGATATTCGCTGACGACATTGTGTTGGTGGCAGAAACGGCGGAAGGGTTAAACACCAGACTTGAGCTATGGAGGGAGACAACGGACTTGGGTGAGCGAGAGAAGTCTCAATACGAGATGATGTGTTTTTGGGGGCGAGTCAAACAACCATGAGGATATTCGTGTCGTGACCACCCGCCACCCAAGGAGTCTTTTAGATACACGAGATCGATGATTCACAAATCGGGGAGGATAGATGAGGACATAACCCATCAATTTGGTTAGGCGAAATGGCGGCGTGAGTCCTTGTCAGGAAGGTACCCTTAAAGTTAAAGGGGAAGTTTTATAGAGTGGCGATTAGACCGGCTATGCTATACGGGTCCGAGTGTTGGCCCATCTCCAAGGCCCACGCTAACCGGGTAGAGGTGGCAGAACTTAGAATGCTAAGATGGACTTGTGGTAAAACCTTGCTTGACACGATGCAAGAACGGAGTTTTAGAGAAAAACTTGATGTCGGAAATATTATCTGAAGATGAGAGAAGGTAGATTGAGGTGGTTCGTCATGTCGGGGAGAAAGCAAAGCGACGGTTAGAAGAGTGGCGATAGTTGTAGATGGCGTGAGAAGAAGGGAGACCCAATCTCGGTGGGAAGATAGGATTAAGCTAGACATGTGAACTTCTCTCTTGTCGGAGGACATGACCTCGAGATAGAGGTTGGAGATAGGATTAGGATTTGCGGTTAGATTTTTGGGCTAGGGGTTTTTTGGGGTTTAGGTGGTTTTGGTGGGTTAGGCTTTTAGGTCCCTCTTTTGCTTTTGCTCGGCGTTTTGGTTCGTCCCTTTTGCTTTTGCGTAACTTTAGGCCCCGTTTCTTTGCTTTGCTCGTGCTTAGGCCTGCACACTTTCTCGTCCTGCTTTTGTTTTGGAGCTTTGTTTTGCTCTGCCTTGCTTTAGGCCGTGCCTTTTGCTTTTCCGTAGCTTTAGGCCCATCGTTTCCTTGCTTTGCTATGTATGCTCATGCTTGCCCTTTTTCTAGCTCGCTTTTGTTTTGGTGCTTTGTTTTGCTCTGCGTTGCTTTTGCCTTGTTCTTTGTTGCCACTTTTTGGTGCACTTTGTGTCCATTTGTGCTTTGTTTCTTTGTTTTTGTCGTGACCTCTTACTTGTTTGCTGTTTTGTCTTATTTCTGCAGTGCTTGTTGTTGTCTGTCTTCGCTTTCTCTTTTTTTTCTCACACCTTAGCACGGAGGTCTCGTTGGCAGTCCTCACTCCCGTGTTTATCCCGGGTAGGGTGGATCTGTCTACATTTCACCTCCCCCATACCCCTCCGGGATGGTTTCATTGTTGTTGTTGTTGTTGTTGTGATCAATAGAGGAGAGGGTGCTAACCTAGTTACTCATCCTAACTAGTTATGTTTACGTCTAATTACTTCCAATTACTTTAGGTGAGGTCAAAGTCGCTAGGACGCATTTGGTCATTCGGTCCTATCCTATCAGCAAGGGTCCTTGGAGAAATCAGTCGCGTTAAGTCAGTTGTTCAGTCCCCTAAGCCAAGTCATTAAGTACCGCTACATGCTAGATTCATACGATGAGTGCGGGACGCTAGCAACAAACACTCACCTTACTTCTTAAGTTCATCCAAACGATAGGTGATCATTGGTCAAATCGCACAAGCAAAAAGGGTCGTCAGTTGGTCATATCTTACCCTTCCCACTCAGTCTACCTACTTAGGGTATGTTGGTCATATCTCCTACTTAGGGTCTGTTGGTCATATCTACTTAGGGTCTGTTGGTCATATCTTATACGGAATGCCAAAAAGTTTGCACCTTCTATATCATCATCGTCGGTTCGGTACCTTTAAACCATTCCTCCGAGTAAATCTTCCACCGTACGTTGCATTCCTCTTTCTCATTTCACGTTGAATCATCATTTGTCACTTCACTAATGTCATTGAGGATTTCTTCTCCGGTTCTTTACTCATATATTCCTTCCATATCTTTTCCTTGGTCAATGCACACTTTCCCATATTTGATTTTCACCCAATTTTCAAATCCTAGATTTTCTAACCAAGGTAATTCAGTCCTATCCACATCATTTGTTGAAGTCCAAAAATACTCATCCTCTCCAACCCTCTTAAAGTCTCTTCCTCCGTTGCATTTTTCATCATACGGGTTGCAAGATGCCCAAAAAACTTCACCAGGCGTCCTTATTTGCTCACACCAATGACTTCTAGTTACCGTGCCATGGATGTCGCTAGAGGGATCCTCCATGCAGTAGATATCATCATTTATGGTCTTTTTACGTAGACAATGCTCCTCATAATCAATTTTGAGCTTCTTTAGTAGATTTGGGTTAATTTTAGCATCCCCGAATTGTATTGCATACCAATCATCGAAGGATAAATCTCCAAACTTAATGTCATGTCTTTCAAGCTCATGCGGGCATGTCCATTCCTCATCTTTCAAATTATCACCCCCGTTGCAATATTCGCGGAAAGGATTGCATGTAGGCCATGCTCGTGTGGACTCTTCATCGCTGATAATTATCGGGTGTGCAATAGTGCCAAATAGGTGGTTCCTCCTCTTCTTCAAATGAGAGCTTCTCCAATATTTCTTCATCGCTGTATGAGGCCACATGAATTCGTTATCTTTGACCCTATCCTTATCGATTACTCCATCGCAAATTTTGTTTCGAGGGTGCATCGAAGCCTATAGATCATACCATTCACCCTTAGATACGGGTATTTTCTTGAACCAGTGGAACTTTCTCTTAGATGGGGACAGAGGACATACATTAATGTCATCGCACCATTCAATAATAACCGTGTTCTGATTCAACTACCTCGATAAATCTCATTAGCGTTATCCCGATTCGCCGTAATCGTGAGGTTTGGTTACTGGCGTAACTTCTGCTGTGTCATTATCATCATATTCTTCATAATGCCACGATCGTTGTCAAACCGTAACTACGCCAGTAACTCATAAGAGGTGTTACGCGTAACTTAACACCGCCGAAATTTTCACTTGAATTCAAACTTCGGTGGGAGAATTGGCTTGTAACTTTGATTCTTCATCAGAAAAGATGACCTTGCATTCCATTGTGGGTTTTGTCCCTTCCGGTTTAGTATTATTCTTCCTTACCTTCTTACTAAGTTTTTACACCATTGTTTCCAGGTTCTTTAGGGTTGTGTCGTGATTGGAAAGACTTCTATCGGTGTTTTCTGGAATTCTTTTAGCCATTCATCTTGTTCCTTTTGTCTTTGGGCTGAAGTTTCTAGAAATTTGTTAATGCTCTCTTCAATATTGGGCCTTTTTTCTCCATAAGGCACACGGTTATAGTTTCCAAGGGGTCCTCCACGATAGCCATTACTATTTCGATTATCTTCGTAAAACGGTTGATTTTCTCCATATTTAGCTTCTTCGATTGTGTTTTTTTCATTAATGTGAGGACAATTCTTGGTGAAATGTCCTCCTCCACAGCTTTCGCAACCTACTTGGATGGCATGAACAGGTTTCTCGATTTTTAGCATATCTCACTCAGTTTTCAATTTTTCTAGTTATGGATGCAATTCGTCAAGATTCCCGTCTTGGTTTCTTTTGCTTCCTCCATCGTGCCATTTCTGGGAATGATCAGCCATTTTTTGGATGGCTTCAATTGCGAGTAAGTCATGCTCGAATGGTCCTTGGTAGTCCAAATCGTCTTGTAGTCACGTTGATTCCTTTGTAGAAGATGTTGACCTTTTGATGGTTGTTTAGATCATGTGTAGGACACTTGTAGAGGAGATCGTTATATCTATCTCAGGCTTGATACAACGTTTCATCATCTTCTTGCTTGAAATTATGGATCTCCAAGAGCTGGTTAGATATCTTCGACGAGGAAAATATCTCAATGAAGTGCTTCTTTAGTAGAGCCCATGTATCAACTGCCTGACGGGCAATCTTTCGATCCATCTTCTTGCGCCCCGAAGGAGTCATGGGAACACTCTTATACATGATCATGAGACACACACGGAATGTTGAAAAGGCTTGCGATGTACAAGACATTCTCAACGTGCTCATACGCATCTTTGTCCTGTTTCTGAAAAGGGTTAGCATGAAGCTCCCTCATAAATTGGTCTTTAATCTCGAAACGGACATTAGCTCCAATTGCCGGTCTTACAAGCCCCGGCCCTTGTTCTTCTCTTGTCAACGCCAAATATTCCTCAAAAGTGAGGTCATCAATGTTAACAACTTCCATGGTACATGAAACTTGAAAAGAGATCGTGAGAATTTGAGAAAATTTTAAAACAAAACAAAATGAAAGACTAGAAATCCTAATATAACTCCCATTGAAAACTTGATGCGGTTTACTAACCAAGTTTTAATATTTATAATTACTCGTTATACCTATGGTCTACCCTAATGCACTAACGGGCAGTGTACTTGATGCGTGTGTAGTGTAGTATTCGGGAAAACCGAGGTCGTCCCAAGAGTTATGTGTGCGGATTTAAACTAAGTCTAGGTGTCACATATTTTAATATGATTTTGATATAATTAACTACTAAAGCAAATAAAGACGAAGGTTGTGATCAATAGAGGATAGGGGTTATAACCTAGTTACTCATCCTAACTAGTTATGTTTACGCCTAATTACTTCCAATACTTCAGGTGGGGTCAAAGTCGCTAGGACAGCATTTGGTGGGTTCGTCCTAACCTATCGACAAAAGGGTCCCACTGGAGAAATCAGTGACCATCATAAGTCCAGTTGTTCTTAGTCCCCTAAGCCAAGTCATTAATTACCGTTACATGCTAGATTCATACCGATTGAGTGCCCGGCGCTAGCAACTTAAACACTCACCCCTTACTTCTTAAGTTCATCCAAACGATAGGTGATCAGTTGGTCAAATCGCAAAAGCAAAAGGGTCGCCGATTGGTCATATCTTACCCTTCCCATCTCAGTCTACCTACTTAGGGTCAGTTGGTCATATCTTCTAAGTAACTAGCCACTACCGCCATTCAAAACTACAAAAACAAGGGTAGCTACCAACAAACTATGCATGCATACACTTAGAAATAATTATACGGAAGCAATGTAAACGCAAAACAAAACAATTAAGGAATCATAACTAGGCCAGCACCAGAGGTGCTTAGCCGCTCATATTAACTATAACAATCGATTCAATGTTTAACATTACAAAATACATGAATTGAAAGTAAAGTAAAGATAAAATGCTAATGCTTATCGTAGGGAGTGATTTCTCTCTTGGAGATAGCTCCGTATGCTCCTCTAGATCTGCCTTCGACTTCTACTCACGTTCACTTGGTGTTGTGTGTGAAATGGGATGCTTTGAAATGCTGGAAATCGTGGGGTATTTATAGGCAAGATCTGGTTACGGCGTAACTAATGATAAGAGTTACGCCATATCTTCAATGATTATTGGTTACGCCGTAATTGATACAATAGTTACGGCGTAGCTTGCAGCGGCGTGGAACCTCATTTGACCTAGTTGGTTACGTCGTAATCTTTGGGAGAGTTACGCCGTAATCTTCTCATTGAGTTGGTTTTATGAGCCATGCTTTAGTTATGGCGTAATGTGAGAGGAGTTACAGTAACTTCTTCAAAATGAGCATACTATGATATATTCTTCAATAAATCTCCAAATCCGCGTCTCTTTAGCTCCATTGCCGTAATTTAGCCGAAAGTGAAATATAGAGGAAAACAAGCGTAAATCCATATAAATGATATAAAATATGAGCATTATCGGGGGAAATTGACACTTAATATTCAGGACTATTTGATGTTATCACATGTATACAAGTAAAACATAGTAAGTGTAGCATGTAGAAACAACATATGGGTAAGCAAATAAGATAATGACCACATTTTGATATGAGAACAACCAAGCATATCTTGCATATAGTAGAGAGATTCATTGTAGCCACCTGAAAATTTTCGCTATTTTAATCTTCGTATTTATGAACTAGACCGTTTATCAAAATTTATTTGATCTAAGTTAAGCATTCTAGCATGTGCATTTCGACTTTTCTTGCATAAAAATTATGCATATCCGAGTAGTCTTATTTAATTATGCCTAATATTTACTGATTTCTAAATCAGTCTCACAAGAAAGGTTTTCTTGTCTTATGAGTCACTTGTACAAAATAAAATAAAAGAAAACGAGAAAGTAAAACGAACTAATAAAAATCAAAAATTAAGTCATCGTGGCAGTTTATTTAAAATGTGTCCGAAGTATGAACATTATAATTTTTACATTAAGCAGTATACGGTTGCGAGCCAAACAGTGAAGCACGAAATACATTATGTACAATATTTATACCCAACTAATAATTACTTACTACTTTTCTTTTACTAAATACAAATTTACAAAAAAAATAAAACAAACAAACTTTACCTTATCCCTCAAACCCAACGCCCCTCCCCTTTTCTCTCTAACCTCACGAAAAACTGCTACCCACCTTCCTCCATTTTCGCCTCTCCTCTTCTCCCACACACATGCCATGTTCCCCTCCAAAAATAGCTAACTATTCAAACTACTTTTCCTTACATCAAAGTTAACCTTAAACCAATTTTGAAAACCATTCTTGGCTTATCCCATGAAGGAATCGACAAAACCAAGGACTCTTTGTCCTCCTTGGACCACCACCAGAGACGAAGACAGAGGAAGAGCCATGTGAAGGCCTGATGATACCACCCAAAAGAGACTCTAATCCATCCCCACCTTCGATGGTCAAGGCAAGGACTTCCTCTTTTACCTCTATTTAAACCATGGGTCTCAAGAGCTCACCTCACACTTACTCATTCTACCATCACACAAACTAAAGTAAGATTGATCGAGTTGCTGGAAACCAAGAGTCTCGTTGCTTGAGTTTTTACTTCCTTTGATATCATCTTGCTACACCACTTCCCTTTTGTTGTAAGAATTTTTATTGAAATCTCTTCTTGAATAATATAGTTATATTTATTTATTTTGATGGTCTGATCAAATATACATTCATTAATTATCACCAAATTGGTACGAATTGGTTGAAATTAAATTAGTGTTGTTAATATATTGTGATAAGAATCGGTTAAAGAATTGAATGTATATAAGTTGTTAAAACTTGGCTTATGTGGTTGTTTGGTCGAGCTGTCACACAAAGAACCATCTAAATCACGAGATTTTAAAACCTTGAAAGATTGAAACATGTAGTCGACACATATGAGAATCAAGATTAAGTGTTTCGGCTTAGGTTCGCTAGCTAAAGGTCTATTTGGTTCGACTGAATTTTGGCTTACGTGCTAACTTGCTTGGTCTCGACTTTGTTCCAACTCATATGTTGATTTCTAGTCGTTTCAGTTGTTGTGTGATAAGAACTTAAAAAGATAATACCTAGTGCTTGTAATAACTCATCCTTTCAACCTTCTTTGGCTGAAGAATTCTTGAATCGACTCGTTTTTCCCCCATCAAATTGTTGGCGTATTCAACCTACTCCTTGCTTGTCCCGTGGCTTATTAGTGCTTTGTTTGGTTGTGACGAAAACTTGTTAAAGTTGTGTTTTAAACCTGATCTTTCAGCCCATATTAGGTGCGTTTGTCAGCTGATTTCCAGCTCGAATAGAGTACTTTTGTTCACTGATTTCTGCACCAAATAGGTATGTTTGTTTGCTGCGACTCAGCCCCCAACGGGGTGTTCGTCTCGGCTTATTTTCAGCCACCCAAAGGGCGTGTATCTGCTGCAACGTAGCCACCCAAAAGGGGTGCGTAGCTGCTGCAACTCAACCACTCGACGGGTGCTCTCTTCATGAGTTTTGTGTCCGTTTGTAACTTGATTAATTGACACTAGCATGTGCAATTTCAACTTGCAGTTTTACTTGAATATTTCTTTTAGTTTCGGTAATAAACATGTACCCATCTTTTATTTTTGGCTTGGCGACTTGATAAGAGGATTTCCACTCTTTGTCTTTTGTTATCATTTTGAAAACAAATAAATGCATACATGTAAATAGGAACCAGTTTCAATTCTTGTATTGTTTTGAAAACCAAAGGTCTTCATCAGTATGTTTAGTGCCCCAAATCCCATGTTTCCTTGTACCTTAAAGTGTCAAATATTGCAATATCTTACTGCCCTCCTTTCTGGTGTTCAAACTAAATGCATTGGGTAAATATTGAGTAACATGTCTTTCCCTCATATGTCAATATTATTCAAAAGATAAAACTGCATCTTGCATTAAAGTGCGTTTGGTTCTGACTTTGAACTGGGCCGAAGCCCAATCCTCTTTGGCTACTCATTCAGCCTAACCACGAGCCCACCTGGTCAGCAATAAAAATATACGTTCGGTATACTTATTTCGCACTCGATTCGTTTCACGACTACATATTTAAATTTCCGGCTTATTTGATCTCGACATAACTTCTCGTCATGTTTAAAGCTACGCGGCACGCCTTACACACTGATCTCTTAAGCGTATATACATATACATATACTAAACATATAGCATGTAACTTTAAATACTTGCAAAAACTAGACATATAAGCGTTAACTTATTTTAAGACTTTGATTTCTCTGTTTTAAACTGAACATGGCTCGTTTTAACGCTTATAAGCAAAATATATTAAACAAGCATACTTTCTTAAAGTATATAGTTTACTAAGTTATTTTAAATAACTCCACAACTTAATTACATACTTATATTTATAAAAGTAACAAACATCTATATAAATACACTTGACTAAATATATATAAGTACTTCTAACGACAAGGTTATTATATTCCGTCAAACGTTTAATATTCATTATAATTTCTTTTCGCGCTCTGTCTTTCGGTTATTGTCAAACCAAAAGTTTATTCGCCTTTGATATACTATCTACTTACATGCTCGTACACTTCCATGAGCCAAAGTTAATCATGTTCAATAATAAACGATACACATAAATAACTTAAACTTTTGGTATATATAAATGTTATCAAGTCGAAATACAAACGTATTAATTAAAGTATTGGTATAAAAATTATAGGTCACGTGGACGGATTTTCGGTGCATCATTTACTTGACTCCTTTACTACTCGGATACTACTTTGCTAAGGTGAGTTCATAGCCTCGCCTTTACTTATTTCTTTCAAACCCCTCGAGGGAGATGCATGCTATAAACTAGAACACAAGTCTTTTCTTAAAAGCTGTATCTTTGCTGATCATTATTATTATAGCCTAAGTTGCCTGCCATAAGTCCCTTACATCATGAACCATTAATCACTTGCGAGTGAACGCGAATATTGTGTATAGTACTATGGGAATACGACCACGACTTCGGTTATCGGAAATAACGGGGGCGCACTATATTTGGTTAACTATGGAATTGGCAATTCCATCTCTGAGGGCAATATTATTACTTACACCAGTAATTAGGTGTATGCAATTAGTTTGGTGTCATGAGCTTAGTGCATAATAATAATCTATGTTTTCCATGGTGATTGTATTCGAAGAAATTATCATCTTTTACTTGTGTTCGACCATTTATTTAAACCTATGAATATCACTCAACTTTTGTTGATCTTTTTAAGCATGTTCATCTCAGGTACTAATTAGAATATCATGAAGGCGTGGAGTGGGCGTCATGGGACGCTTGAAGTGGTGTTGTTTTCAATTAAAGTTATCATTTCGTAAACGTTTAAACTATCTTTTTATGTAATTTCAAAACATGTGGTATTTCCTTTTGTGTTTCCCAAAACACTGAGATTTATGAAATGGTAACAACTTTTATTTAAAACGTCTCTTTAGGGTCGTTTTCTATAACTTATGACTATGATCCTCTAAGTAATACCTCAAATAGTCTTCCGCTGTCACATTGTGATTTTGGGGGTGTTCAGATTGGTATCGAGCCTAGGTTATAGAGAACCAACTTGTATTTTAAAACAAATTAGACTATAACCACGTTTTCAAATGGACCGTTTTACACCACAACTTCACGTCCTCGCCTACTTCGTCGATTGCAGTATGAGATTAAACTTAGCGGATAATACATGACTAGTAAAACTTTGCATGATAAAACTTATAATGCTAGCTTTCATTTAGTTAGGCATTTAGATTTGCGTGGCAGATTATGCGCGACTAACTAAATCTTATTTATTGCATGACATTATTTATACTTATAAATGCACATTTTCTTTTGGGTTGTTACGATTACATGTCATTGCTACTCATCCTATTGACTTGACCTCAAACGGTGAGATGGAGGATACTATGTCTCTGCCTCTACTCCCTTGGCACCGACTCTCATTGCACTGTGTCCTCTGGGTGAAGGCCCTTCGAGGAGGGTGAAGTCGTTGTCACCCCACCTACCTTGACCATACCGAGCACCGCCCGTTTTGGTCCCCACTTATGACCGATATCACGGAGTCACAGCAGTTGGCGGTGGCTATCACCTTTTGACATTGTATCCGACACACTCACCCACTGATTACGTGTCTTCTACTTCTGCCCATCACCACACATTGCCGAAGGCGAAGGCGAGCTAGGGTTCTCAAACCCTACGAGCCTGCGCCATTTGGCCAGCCATTCCGTTACCGTGAGGATGGTGCTACCTTTATGCATACCGCTCGGAAACGAGTGAGGGCACCCATCACTTTCATTCCACCTTCAGACATACCATCATCCTCTGCTTTTCCACCATCGGTACACTTTGCACCACCACTCATACTGTTTCACCACTACCACCACCTACCACATTCATCTATCAGACCACTTTGTACGGTTTCATCCCCATCCGTGCATCATCACCCTTGGTGATGCATACTTGGCCGGTGATATCTCTTAGGGAGAGAGTCCGTTTCTCACCCGCACATTCGGACCCATATCACCATGTTGTGTTTGGTACCCCTGAGTCGGGAGCCCATAGGAGGGTCGATGCTAGACGTTGGTCCTTCATGATGCGGTCATTAGTGATGGAGGTCGGAGTGGGAGGGTGCACCTAGCACTATGGAGCTTGGAGAGCACATTTGCTGCTGAGACTCTCCATTCTGATACGGAGAACCCCTTTATCATACCATTCCATTGTTAGCTGCCACGAGTTGCAGAGTGAGGATCAGGCTTGAGGATGTTGTGGCATTCGTTGATGAGGTTCCATTGGTACGTATCGAGAACATTGAGGATGAGGTTGGAGAGCTCCTGCGGGAGGACCACAATGGAGAGAGTGCTTGATAGGATTGGTGCCTGAGTGAGAGAGCTAGTGAGGCGCGATTCTGTGTTGGAGATGAGGATGGAGTCGGATAGATTAGGACTGGCGGGCGAGCAGTGAGATGTTGGAGGGAGTTGTGCGACGACAGTCTGAGAGGATGATGATCATTGAGACTCGTGCTACTTTGCTGGGGCAGAGATTGGTGGCACGAGATAGAGAGGTGGATGATCTGGCCGGAGCTAGTCCGTGACCTACAGGCCAGTAGGGAGGCACACCCGACGGCCTCTAGATCGGTGATTCATCTACTTAGTTTCTAGTACTAGCCTTGCACCGCTGTGGCACTAATAAAGGCTTTGTATTCGCATGTTTTGTAAACTATCGAACAAGCTATTTATGTGACATTGTGTGGTTATCGTATCACTATGTATGGATGGTGAACCTATTGACATTATGGTTGTTGTTTCTTGATATTCTTATGTATGATGATCTTTCTTATTTATCGGTTTGTGTGAATCGAAGTGATCATTTATATATACTCTCTTGTGTGGTTCTAATATGTTGTGATTCTACTTAGGATGATTATGCTCTATTGATATAATGTGATGATCTTGACTATTATGAAATCACTTTTATAATAATTCACACTTATGTTGAACGCTTCTAAAATCTGAGTGTATGTCTTTAGAAAAATGGCAAGAACAAGAACTACCTCCCACCTACTCAAACTCCGAGATGACCCGGAAGCAATTCAGAGGTTTGGTTACTAATGAAATTGGTCTGGCTTTTCTGCAAGACACCTGAGGCGGCTCGAACAAATGAAGCACCAAATCAAGCCAATTGGAATGAAGTGTGGAATCGCAAATGTGGATATAAGGAGTTCATGAATTGCAAACCTACTTTCTTCAAAGAAGAAGGCGCTGTTGGCCTTATCCATTGGTTTGAAAGATCAAAGCTGTGTTTCTTCTAAGTGATTGCTCGGAAGATTGCAAGGTGAAATTTGCTCATGGTACTCTGTGGAAGATGCATTGTCTTGGTGGAAGGCTCATGCCCAACCTATTGGCATGGAAGAAGCCTACAAAACTACTTGGACTGAACTAAAGCAATTGATGCCGAAGCAATCTTGTCAAGGACCGAGATCAAGCGGAAGATGAGTTCTACCATCTGACTACTAAGGTCAATGATCTCAAAACCTACTTCAAGCGCTTCCAAGAATTGAAAGCTCTATGCCCTTCCATGGTTTCGATAATGTCAAATTCTTTGGAAAAATCTCATTGGGGATTACCCGAAGCATTGAGGGCAATGTTCTTTGCATCAAAGCCCAAGACCGTGGAAGAAGTGATCACAATTTCCTACCAACTCATGGATCAAGTCTTGAAACATGGATCCGTGCAAGGCAATAATGACAACAAAAGGAAATTTGATGACCGTCGAGGCAACACTTCAAACAACTTCCATCACAACAACTCTTTCCATTACAACAATAACCGTAACAACAACAACCAAGGCCGCAACAATCACAATCAACACACGCTAACAACAACCCCAACCCATACCACCACAACCGAAACAGCCACCACAATCAACAAAACCGTAGGCAAGAAGTTGCGCATGCTTATCTTGCTACCCGCTTCTTGGAAGAGGCTATCTTTGGACCACACCCTTTGTGCACTCGATGCAACCTGCATCATGTGGGACGTTGCACTATTAAGTGTGGAAAGTGTAACAAGGTGGGTCATACCCACAAGGATTGCCGAAGCCCTGCTACTGGTAGTAACCTTCAACCCGTTGGGATAACTTGCTTTGGATGTGGAGAAGCTGGACATGTCAAGAGTAGATGCCCAAATTATGCAGGAACAACAACAACAATAACAACAACAACCCTGCTAGAGCAAGAGCTTATGTGCTAGGAGATGGATATGCACAAGAGAACCGGATGTCGTAATACGGGTTGCAGTGCGTTTCACTCAACCATCATTTAGCTAAAGTGTTATTTGATTCGGAGCCGACAAAGCTTTGTGTCTTCTAAGTTTGCACCTTTGTTAAAGTCACCCCAACGCCCTAGATACCACTTATGAAGTAGAGCTAGCTGATGGAAAAATAGTAGGAACTAACACTATCCTTCGAGGTTGCAACCTATCCTTATCAAATCACCCGTTCGATATAGACCTTATGCCTATCCAACTTGGTAGTTTCGATCTTTGTCATTGGCATGGATTGGCTATCCAAGAATCGTGCAAGAATCATCTGTGACAAGAAAGTCGTTCACATCCCTCTCAATGGCGAAACTCTAATCATTGGGTGTCGTAGTAAGACCCGATTGAACATCATCTCGTACGTTAAAACGGCGAAGTACATAGAAAAAGGATGCCACATTTTTCTAGCACAAGTAACGAGGAGAAGGAAAGCGGACGAGAAGCAACTAAAAACGTCCCGTGGCTAGGGACTTTCCGAAATATTTCACGAGACTTGCTGGCCTTCCTCCAACCCGGCAAGTAGAATTCCAAATCGAGCTAGTGGGAGCGGCACCGTGCTCACGAGCACCCTATAGATTGGCACCTTCCGAACTACAAGAATTGTCTGACCAACTTCAAGAACTGTCCGAAAAAGGATTTATTTGACCGAGTTCTTCGCTTAGGGAGCTCGGTCTTATTTGTCAAGAAGAAGGACGGATCTTTCCGTATGTGTATTGATTACCAAGAGTTGAACAAACTAACGGTGAAAAATCGCTATCCATTGCCTAGGATTGATGATTTATTTGACCAACTGCAAGGGTCAAGCATCTACTCAAAGATTGATCTGAGATCTGGTTATCATCAAATGAGAGTTAGAGAGGAGGATATTCCAAAAGCGCTTTCCGAACACGTCGGCCACTACGAGTTCCAAGTGATACCATTTGGTTTGACAAATGCACCGGCGGTGTTTATGGACCTGATGAACCGAGTGTGTAAACCCTACTTGGACAAATTTGTGATTGTGTTCATTGACGACATTCTCATCTATTCCCGTAATAAGGAAGAGCATGCAGAACACTTGAAAGCCATCCTAGAGCTGCTCAAGAAAGAAGAACTGTATGCTAAGTTTTCCAAGTGTGACTTCGGATTCAAAAGTTCAATTCCTTGGTCACGTGATAGATAGTAATGGTCTTCATGTTGACACTTCAAAAATCGAAGGCGTCAAGATTGGTCATCCCCTACTACCCCTACCGAGAGATACGTCAATTTTGGGTCTTGCGGGTTATTATCGAAGATTTATCGAAGGATTTTCGAAAATCGCTAAACCTCTAACGGAGCTAACCCAGAAAAAGAAGAACTTTGATGGGGTGAGAAACAAGTTAGCCTTTCAACTCTTGAAACAAAACTTTGTGAAGCTCCTATCTTAGCCTTACCATTTGGAGTGGAAGATTTTGTGGTCTCTTTGCGATGCACTCACACCTAGGGTTAGGTGCGGTATTGATGCAAAGGAACAAGGTGATTGCTTATGCTTCGCGACAACTCAAAACTCATGAGAAGAACTACACTACCCATGACTTGGAATTGGGAGCCGTGGTTTTCGCTCTCAAAATATGGAGACATTACCCATATGGAACCAAGTGTGGTGTTTACGCCATAAAAAGCCTCCAACACATTCTCGATCAAAGGAGTTAAACATGGACAACGCCGATGGCTAGAATTGCTTAGTGATTACATTTGTGAAATCGTTATCACCCGGGAAAAAGCAAATGTCGTAGCTGATGCTCTTAGTCGAAAGGATCGACCTAAACCTCTTCGAGTAAGATCCTTGGGAATGACAATTCAGTCACCCCTTCCATCAAAAATCCTTGAAGCTCAAGTTGAAGCTCTCAAACCTGGAAACCGTCCCAACGAGAAAATCTTTGGAATGCCGGAAAACGAGAACGGTTTTGTGCAAAGATCGGATGGAACCTTATGTTTTGGCGATAGAAGTTGGATACCACTTTGTGGAGGAATACGGGAACTCATTATGCATGAGTCTCACAAGTCTAAATATTCCATTCACCCGGGATCCGACAAAATGTACCAAGACCTCAAGAAGCTTTATTGGTGGCCGAACATGAAAGCTGAAATTGCAACGTACGTTGGGAAGTGTCTCACCTGTTCTCGAGTCAAAGCCGAATGTCAAAAACCTTCCGAAGGATTTGCACGAATGTGGTGAGAGGTAAGGTGATGCTTTGGTTGTTTATGACGAAAGCAACTGAAATGATTCCATCATTGTTTCGGATAATCCTAACGATCTTGTAGAATTCGAAGATGAAGACCAGGACATATTTGTTCATCTATTTTGAGGAGGCAATCAAAGTTGATTCGGAAAAGACTTGAGGATGGGGTGTTCTCAAGGAAGCATTCCTCAATTACACGACCTTCGTGGACGAGTCATTTTTGAAGCATTTTAAAGGTTTTGTGATCACTAGTTGATAACCCTTCTTTTTGATAATATCTAGGAATATAGTGGACGGTGTCATGACGGTCTTGTTGGGTGGATTTAGGCATGTTTGATCCTAGAATAAAAAAATATTCCAATAAGGTTAAGATTTGTCAAAATGAGTTTATGAGCTAATTTTGTATTAACAATGCCTTTTTGGAAAACCTTAATCATATAGGACTTTTTGTATGGAAATCAATTTTATAATAAACAATTTTGCCAATTGATGATTATGAAAAATTAAAATCAATTGAAAAATTTATAAAAAGTAACCCTAGGATGGAGATGATGAAAAATAGAAAATATGAGTATGAAGTCCTAGGATGATAGGAACTGAGTTTTGATCGTTCTAGGTTTGGGGAGATGGAAAATGGAGTAGTTTGGGTTTTAAAAACGAGTCTCCTATTTGTCACATTTTGCAGTTCACGCGGTTCCTTGTTTAAGGGATCCGCTAGTACAACTTGAAGGATCCGGCGCTGCAGATAATTTTGGAGTGATTTGGAGTATTCTTTCACTTGTAATAAGTTATACAATAACTTATTTTCGAGAAGAACTTGTAGAATGAGATTTTGGTTATAGTCTTATTTGAGTAGACGTTTAGCTAAGATGTTTTGGGAAAGAATTTTTGAAAATCGAACAAAGAATGGTGGATCAATACTTTAATTATCAATATTTTATTGTATGATGAATGCGTAGATTGAAAAACTTACAAGGTTTTTAGGAGAATAACGGAGGAATACTATTCCCGATGATGTGTTAAGATGGAAAGTAGTGAAGAGAGACTTTTTAGAAACTTGTGACTTTGATGTCAAATGCTTAATCCATATATATATGTACACATAGTATTTCACATACTCAAAGCTTTTATAAAGATGCTTATTATGAGAAAGAAGCATATACTATCATTTTATCCCATGCGATTACTACATTTATAGATCAACTAATTGTAGTTAAGAGAACAAACCTTAAGCTATATTTCCTTTTTATGGTTTTAGAAACCATGGACGTGAAATACTTCATAAACTTTTAAAATACTCAATCGTACTTTGTAAAAGTAAGTTGTGATTACTTTAGATTCTTCTTTGTGTGTTGACTTCATTTTTCTTCTGATAGAATGAAGTTATTGGAAGAATCCTAGCGCGAAGATTTCTCAAAATAAATGTTAGAATGATTTATTAATATCCAGCATTTGTTAAAATATAAAAATTTCTAAAACATGAATTTTTGTTTTAAGAATTTTCCTTCTTTGTAGTTTTCAAACATACATGGATCGTATCAAGTTTTTAAAGTACAATATAGGGCTGAGCATTCCGACTGGACCGACCGACAAAACCGACCGGACCGAAGGACCGGCGGTCCGGTCCGACCAAAAAACCAAAAATATTGCCTATTTGGACCGGACCGACCGAAGACGGACGGACGAACCGGACGGACCGACCACATTCTATATCGGTCTCCGGTCCCGGTTTTTATCTTAAGTCGGTCTTGGTCTTGTTGGTCTCGGTCCGGTCGGTCGGTCCGGACCGATGTTTACCCTTAGTACAATATACTCTAAGAAACTTTGTAACGAAGCTCTGACGCCAACTGTGGAAAACTAGAAGGGGGTTGAATAGTTTTGCCGATTAAAACTTCGTTTTAAAGTATTTAGATCGACTTATTTCAATCCATTTAGATCGTGTGTTGGATATTGATAGATGAACATATAAGTAAGTAATGCAAGAGATAAAGAGTAAAGGAACATAAAACCACAACACGAGTATTTATAGTGGTTTGGCTACAAGGACACCTTCCTTGCCCTACTCCACTCCCCGAGTACCCAGCTCGAGAATTTCTAAGCACTACGCAACACAAGCTCCTTAATGTGGCGGAGAAGCCTTCACAACATCACCTATACTTTTTCCGGTACAAGGGTAGACACCAAGTTCTTCCACAAGGTAGAACCAAACCTATCACAACGTCGCCTACACTTTATCTGGTACAAGGCTAGATACCGAGTTTCATTACGAAGGAGGAACTACTACCCAACACAACTACCCAAAGGAGACACACTCCTTTTTACAATGCTAGAAAGGGTATCAATATCCTTTAACCCAAACTACACAACTTGTACATCGACGCACCATATCGAATGTACACCTTTGGAACTTTACACCAATACCTTAAACACGACACACTATGGAGAGAGGAAAGAACTATCAACAAGATGCACTTCAGTGGTCTTGATGATGATGAAGCTTAGTAACTCATGACCTTGAGCTTACACGTCTTCAAGAGGTTGTGATTTCGCCTTTAAGAGGAACCTAGAGAATCACACAAAGATAAAAATACATAGAATGATCCTTTGGATCTGTGGTTAGAGAGGTTAGAACATAGAGAGAAAGTATGTCTAAAAGGTATGGTAAGCAAAGGAGAAATGGCTCACTATTTATACGCAAAACAAGCCTACTGTTCCACGGTTTTGGCAGATCCCTCACCCAAGTGATCCGGCCAGTGCAATTCCAGAGATCCAGCTGCTGGGTCAGCTTAGTCCGGATTTTGGGTTGCAAACCGGGTTATGGGTTATGGGTTATGGGTTATGGACCATGGGTCATGGACTTTGGGTCATGGATACCCAACATGATACAATGTACCTAGTCAATGGGTTATGGATCTTGGGTCATGGGTCATGAACTTTGGGTCATGGATCATAGATAATATCCAACATGACTTCATGCATGATGTCATGCAATGGGTCATGGGTTATGGATCATGCTCTATGGGTATGGGTTATGGACTTTGGTTCTTACCCAACAAGATTCATTGTACCTAGTTAATGGATCATGGGTTATGGACTTTGGTTTTTACCCATTATAACATATACAAAGTACATATATATTTTTATAAAATGTAAGTAAACAATATTACTTGTAAGTGTTTTATAAAAATGGTTTTGGTTTTATATAACTTATTTAACTAAACATGTTTTGATGGTTTTAATATGTTTAGTAAAAGTGTGTTAGTAAACTATTGGCTCAAAGCTTTTACGTATTTTATTTATTTCGTTAAAATTATTTTACGTTTGTTATCGACAAAACATTAGAAGATCGTAAAATATAAATAAACGTTTTTATGGTTTATTTGTATTAACACAGACGTCATTGGATATTGTGTGGCCGTAACAAGTCATATTCTTCTATACTCATGCTACCAATGTCCACTTTGTTCTTCTTATTGGGAAAAGTAGAGCATTGGTATTGGTGTATGGTCGCGGAGTTTGAAAGGAAGGTTCTAGAGGAGCGAATCTTGTAGAAGCTCTCCTTGATCGAATATTTCTCAATAATCTAATACTCTTCTCGCGTTCATACTCCAAATATTCATTCATCGTCATATTATTAATATCCGGCTCCATCTCCATGATTTCCTGAAATACAAAAGACAAAGAGGACAGAAAAACGAGAGGAATATAACTAAAAAATAAAAATTATAACAAGCAAAAATAATTTAAAAAAATAATAAAAACACAAAAAAAAGTTCTAAAATAGCTCTCCGGCAGCGGCACCAAAAATTTGATGCTGGATTTCAGATCAGGTTTTAATATTTATAATAAGTCGTCTACCTATGGTCTACCTAATGCACTAACGAGTAGAGAACCCGGTCGTGTATAGTGCAGTAATCGGTAAGGTCGAGGTCGTCACAAGAGCTATGTGTGCAGACTTAACCTAAGTTCTATTGTCACTAATATAAAGGGGGTTTTTGATTTGAATGATAATACACTAATTGAAATGAAAGAAAACGTGAAATTAATGCGAGACAATCAATAGGGAGAAATGTGCTAGCCTAGTTACTAGTTTTATTACGCCATAATCCGGTTATCTTAATAGTGCTTTCTAATGCTTCATGTGGGGGTAAATGTCACTAGACTCCTATGGTCAGTTCGTGTTGCCTATAAGTCTAGATCCCTATTCCACTGTATTTACTCGATAGAAATCGAGGGAAACCTATCATTAGTCATTATGTACCAACTACCTTCTGGACCTATTCTTAGTGCACGAAGCACTAAACCAGCATGGTCCACTCTAAGGTTCCCTCATTCCTTAAGTATCGCCACTAGGTAGGTGATCCTATGGTCAATTCTCACACAAGGAAATGGTAGTCCTATGGTCAATTCTTACCATCCCTCGCAACCTACTCGGATAGGGTCACATGGTCAATTCAAGCTAGCCTAATAGATATGATCTAGCTTTAACAATACCAAAACAAGGGTGTCCACAAATAGGCAAAGAAAGCAAACACATAAAGCAATTATAAAGCAAGAAAACGTAAATCAAGGCATTAATAAATTCATAACTAGGCTGACACATAAAGTGTTTAGCCTCTCATGCTGTAAAGTAAACAAACAAAAATGAATAAAAACATTGATTTAATTAATTATGGTGTTTGATACAATTACTTGATGATTGACTAATACAATTAATTAATTGAATTGAATTCTCCCTTAAAAAATAGTGGATGATTGCTGGAAATTGCCCTGGAATGGTAACCTAGTCGACCCCTTTGAAAGGGGAGAAAAGAGATACTCAAAAGTGCTGAATTAGGACTTTATTTATAGGCCTCGACAAAGTTACGACGTAACCGTAATTACAGGTTACGCCGTTGAAACTCTCGTACACAATTTCACCAATAGTTACGGCGTAACTGTTATTAAACTTACGACGTAAGTTTATTCCTGAAAGCAAATTCATTGGTCATTGAAACTATCATGTACATGATCGAGTTTAGACCCTGAGATTCCATTATGTTTCACTTCAAGTCCTTGTGCCTTAATAGGTATAATACTTATATTAATTGTATGGATCCAGCCCTTCATCGTTCTTGACTTAATTATATGAAGTCCTTGTTGCATAATAAACTTTCTTTGAATTAGCACCGTCCTTGATCGTTCTTGCTATTTTTATAACAAGTCCTTGTGATAATTAATATTCATATGATTCGTCCATATTTAGTCCTCCATCGTACATGTTATTTTTACTTTCAATCCCTGGACTTTAACTCTTTAGCGCCCAAGTTCGATAGTTACGACGTAGGTCCAACGACTCACCTACGCCGTAACTGTTGGGAATAATCTGTTACCTCGGATAGTTGTGGTTTACACTGCTTGGAATACACTAGCAGTGGAAACGTATTACCATTGCTGGTACATTATTACCACTGCTATAGGAAAATGTGTTTAGATAAGTATAGAAAAGATCTCGTGTATATTCTATATTGTTAGCTTTATACTTATCTTGTAAAGGACTCCTTGTTGTATAAAAGGAGGTCCTAGGTCATTGTCTTAGGTACTTAATTAATTATCTACGTACTTACAGCTTCTAGGTGTAACCCTAGTGATAATCAAGATCACTCGTATTATTCATCAATAATATTGGAGCTTAAGTTTTGTGTTTAATCTGTGTTTACTTGCAATACATCATTCAATCCGTCTTCTAAGTATTACTAAGTAAATTCCGCGTTCTTAATAATATTATACAAAATATCATTGACACAAGGTGTGTGTCCAGATCCATCAAGTGGTATCAGAGAGAAGGTTCTGATATTTTGTTTTAGAAGATCCAAGGAATTAGCTTAACCTACTCACTCAATTCAATGGAGATGGAAAACAATCAGTCTAACTCTTCTACACCAAGGCTACCTAAGCTCAAACTTAATGAGTTTGAGATGTGGAGGATACTGATTGAGCAATACTTCCTCATTCAGGACTATGCTCTATGGGAGATCATTCAAATTGGTGATTCTTTCAAGCCGTGACTAGGACTCGAAGGTTGGTGACACGAAGTTGTGAAAGTTTACGTACTGAATCTAGTATTGAAAAGCACTAAGGAAGAATGATCTTAAGGCTAGAAGTTTGTTGCTGATGACTCTTCCTAGAGACCAGATCATAGCATTTAGCAAGTTCAAGACAACTAAAGAACTATTTGAAGAGATTTGCTCAGTGTTTGGTGGTAATGATGCTACAAAGAAGACACAAAAGACATTGTTGAAGCAAAGTTATGAAAACTTCTCTGCTTCAAGCAATGACTCACTTGATAGCATCTTCACCAAACTTTAGAAGATTGTTACACAACTGACCGTGTTTGGCATTGAGGTAGAAAAGGAAGACCTCAATTTGAAGTTTCTAAGAAGTTTGCCTTTAGAGTTTCAAACTAATGTTACTTTATGGGAAAACAAAGCAGATATTGAAACAATGAAGCTCAATGATCTTTACAACAACTTCAAACTCATTGAACAAAGGCGAAGAAGGTGGGAAACTTAGTACAAGCTCAAGCAGTTTGGCTTTGATGTCAACCTCTGTTGACAGTGATGATTCTGAAGATGATAGTGATGATGATATTGCCAGTACTGGTTCTACAGTTTCCACTGGTAATGTTAGTGTTACCACTGCAGGTTCAAAGAAGAAGGTTGCTAGTATTGGAGATCCTACCTTTTATGCTTTTATCTCCACTCAAGTCAATGGCTCTATTTTAACTCATGAAGACATAGAGCAAATTGATGAAGATGACTTGGAGGAGATGGACATAAAATGGAAAATAGCTCTGCTTAGTATGAGAGCTAAGAAATTCTACAAGAAGACTGGCAAGCCTATTCACATCAATGGTGATGAAACTGCAGGTTTTAATAAGAAGAAAGTGGGTGCTTTAACTTCCACAAGTTGGGACACTTTGCTAGAGAATGTATAAGACCAAAGACCAAGGACACCAGGTCTACTTGGTACAAGCAAAAGAAGGAACCAATTGTGGAAGAACCAAAGGCAATGTTGGCTATTGATGGTGTGAGCTATGATTGGAGTTTCATGGCTGATGATCAAGAAGAAGAACATTTAGATGCTGCTCTTATTTCTACTGAGTTTGCTCTCATGGCTTTCTCTGACTCTGAGGTACAAAACTTTGAAAGTTGTTCTAAAACATGTAGGGCTGCTAGAAAATTTGAAAGGCTTAATGATTTATATTCTAATGAAAGACCTGTGTCTAACCTTAGGAGAGCTATAGCTGTATTGGAAAACCAACTAAAGCACTATCAAGAAAATGAGTCAAAATATAATGATGATATGATTCTTCTTAGAAGAGAGGTAGAACATACAACAGCTATGAATGAAGCATACCAAAAGGAGTTTGAAAAACTTCAAAAGAAAAATGAAAATGTCAATTTAACTTTAGACACATGTTATCATCAGTCTAACTCAACTGATAAAATTTGGAATGCTCAAATACATAGTAAAGTTAAGTCTGGTATGGGTTATATATCGCTGTGCCTCCACCACTAAGGGGTGTTCCATCACCTCCAGGTATAGATTTAGCTCATACATGCTTAGAAGAGTTTCAGGATCTTGAACGTGAATATGGTCCTTTAAAGGACACAACTGTGAATTGTAAGGATGAGGTTAAGCATGATAATGATGTTTTTGAGAGTGATAGTGACTCATATGTTGTTGATGAGAATGTTAAAAAGAATGTAGAGGCTTCTATCCCAAAAGTTGTTATCTCTTTACTGAGAGGAACCTAGGAAACCAGTTAATAAACCTAGACCAACTGTAAGGCATGCTGAGATGTATAGGAACAAACCTACAGCTCCTACGGGTAACCAGAGGAGTTGGAATCATGTTAAATCTCAACAACGAGGTAGTGATTTTGTGATGTACAACAAAGCATGTTATATCTGTGGTAGTTTTGATCATCTACATGCTTATTGTGACTATCATAATGGGAGAAGGGAAGTCCATGGGAATAAAAGGGTGGAGTCTAACAGGTTTCAAAATAATGTACACCCTAATTCACATTGAAAAATGGTCCCAAGAGCAGTTCAACTAAGAAGTGGCATCAAAACTTTTGCCACTGCAAAAACTGTTAACACTGCTCACCCTAAGTCACTTGTTAAAAGTGCAAAGTCCATAACAACTTTTGCAAAATCTGCACAAACAGGGAAAGGAACTTTTCAAAATAAAAGGGTTCATTATAATCAACAGTGGGTACCTAAAACCAAACCAGCAGTTTCCACTGCTCATTCAAAAGTTACCACTGCAAGGGTTGTAAACAAGAAAAAAGGGGGACATGGGCAATGCTGTGAAGGCCTCAGCACGTTGGGAATGGAAACCTAAAGGAACTACCTCTACAACCAATCCCAATGGTGTATCAATGACCTTTGATAGATTTAACTATATTGATACACGAGGCAGATCCAAGTCAATCATGGCTTGGGTCCCCAAAAGAAACTAACTCTTTCTTTTATGTGCAGGAACATCCAAGGACAAAAAGATCAGATCAAGGATATACAGACAGTGGGTGTTCAAGGCACATGACTGGCAACAAGTCCTATCTTTCAGATTTTGAACATTATGATGGACAGTATGTCAGCTTTGGAGGTGGAGTTAATGGAAAAGTTGATGGTAAAGGAGTAATCAAAACTGGTAACTTGGACTTTGAACTTGTGTACTATGTAAAAGAGCTTAAGTATAATCTTTTTAGTGTGTCACAAATGTGTGACAAGATGAACAATGTTCTTTTTACCAAAGATATATGTTTTGTTCTCTCTAAGGATTTTAAGATGCCAGATGAAAGTCAGATTCTTCTTAAAATTCCTAGAAAAGGCAATCTATATAGCTTTGATATGAACAACATTGTTGCTAAAGATGATTATGCTTGCTTAGTTGCAAAGGCCACAGTGGATGAATCCATGTTATGGCATAGAATACTTGGTCATGTTAACTTCAAAACCATTAATAAGATTGTCAAAGATGGTTTAGTGAGAGGTCTACCTCAGAAAAGATTTGAAAATAACCAAACCTGTGTAGCTTGTCTTAAAGGCAAACAACACAGAGCTTCTTGCAGGTCAAAGCTAGTTAACTCTATTGCTCACCCACTTCAAATGTTACATATGGACTTATTTGGTCCTACATCTGTGAGCAGCTTGAATCTCAAGAAATACTGTCTTGTAGTGACTGATGATTTTAGCAGGTTTACATGGGTTTTCTTTCTTAATACAAAGGATGAAACAATTGGCATCCTTAAGACCTTTATCACTGAAGTAGAAAACCAATATAATTTGAAAGTGAAAATCATCAGGTGTGATAATGGGACAGAATTTAAGAATAGAGTTATGGATGATTTTTGCAGAGATAAAGGTATTAAAAGAGAATTTAGTGTTGCTAGAACTCCTCAACAAAATGGTGTTGCTGAGAGGAGAAATAGGACACTTATTGAGGCTGCTAGAACCATGTTGGCAGATTCAAAATTGCCAATAACTTTTAAAATGAAGCAGTTAACACTGCATGTTATGTGCAAAACAGGGTTTTGGTGGTAAAAACAAAGAACAAGACACCTTATGAGCTGTTTAGAGGAAGACCTCCTATTTTAGACTTCATGAGACCATTTGGATGTCATGTTACAATTCTCAATACCATTGATTATCTGGGCAAATTTGATGAAAAAGCTGACGAAGGGTATTTTGTTGGGTACTCCATGGTTAGTAAAGCTTTCAGAGTATTCAACTTAAGAACCCAAAGGATTGAAGAGAATCTGCATGTTGAGTTCCTGGAAAACAAAATAAATGTCAAAGGAACTGGTCCAGAAAGGCTGTTTGATCTTGATTCTCTAACCAATACTATGAACTATGTGCCTATCTCTATAGGTACATCCTCTTATGATTTTGCAGGTTCAGAAGAATTTCTTGATGATGATGAACCCAGCAAGGATCAAGTAGATGATCAAGATGAATTCAGTTTGCCTCTTTGGGACTATGCAGATAATGGAGATATTCCAAAGACTGGAGATGCTCATCCTTCTAATGATTCTGAAAAGGAAGGAGGTAGCAACATGAACACTGAAGATCCTAAAAGCAGTGAAAATTCTGATTCCACTGCTAATCCAGAAGTTTCCACTACAACATCAAAAGTGGAAAATATAACTCCAGTTATAGAGGAAGCGCAAGCCAATGATGTTGAAATCTCGAATATGCCAAGTAAGATTGCAGTTCCTCAGACTCCCCATACTACAATTCATAAATCACATCCTCTTGAAAATGTGATTGGGCTGTCAATTCACCTGTGAAGACTAGGAGACAAACTAAGCTGTCTGATATTCATGGATTCATTAGTGAAATATATGAATCTAAGACTCATGAAGGCAAGAATGAATGTCTCTTTATGTGTTTTCTGTCACAAATGGAGCCAAAGAATGTTTACAAGGCACTTGAAGATGAAAGTTGGGTGGAAGCAATGCAAGAAGAGTTGCTCCAATTCAAGCTTCAAAAGGTTTGGGTGCTTTGTGATTTACCTTCTGGTAAGAAGGTAATAGGTACCAAATGGGTGTTCAGAAACATGAAGGATGAAAGAGGAATTGTTATCAGAAACAAAGCTAGGCTTGTGGCTCAAGGATACACTCAAGAGGAGGGTATTGACTATGAAGACGTGTTTGCCCCAGTTGCACGAATTGAAGCAATCAGGTTGTTGTTAGCCTATGCATCCTTTATGGGCTTTAAAGTTTAGCAAATGGATGTAAAGAGTGCTTTTCTATATGGGCAGATTGATGAGGAGGTTTATGTCTCACAATGTAACACCCCCAAATTTGTTTAGCGGAAGCATACGTGTTATTCGGGAGCGTTACGAAATTGGTGGATCATAACACAAGTAATAAAGAACGGAATACATACTCCGTTTGATTTCATAAAATAGTTTTAAAATATTATCTTACAGCATAGTTTAAACAAATGGGTACATCCCATTAGTTATAGTGGTCCCAAAGTAAAAACATCATTTTTGTGTAAAAACACTTCTTTAAAATTTCTACGACCATACATCCGCTTCTTGCCTTGCCTTCATGAACAAATCTTAAACACCTGAGAAAATATGCTAAAAGGTCAGCTAAAAGCTGGTGAGTTCATAGGTTTAAATTAAAATAGTAAGCTTGGACCATAAGCAAAGGCATATAATCATTACAACGAATATAATGATATATGTATGAATGTCTATTACGTTAGCTCTAAGTTCATGCAACCGATACTACGACAGTTTCTGTATGCTAAAAGATGTCATACAATATAGGGGCCCACAGCAAGTGTTTTGTCCCTCAACACTTGATTCCGACATGGTATACGTTTCACCTTGGCCTAAGCATGGCCAACCGAACGGAGGAGTCACCCTCAATAGATCTATTTATAACATTCGCGTTTCCCAATGGGGAATTGACGGTTCATGAGAAAGGGCATTCTCTAGGGACATAAGGGCTTAGGCTACACCACGTAATAGTAATCATGTAATAGTTTTGGTCCATAAAATGTTTTGCATATTTCTCACCCCAAAATGTATAAAACAATTTATCAAGTAAAAGTGGGGCTATGAAACTCACCTTAGCAAAAGTGCAAATCCAAATGTGGGATTAGTGATTGTTGTGAGACGGCACCGACACGCAACCTAGATAAGGAGGGCAATATTTAGTTCATCGTTTTAAGTATTCTTTACTTAAAATGGTGCAATTAATGTTATTCTTATATAATGGTTTTAAAATCAACCTTTAGTTTGTAAAAATAATTTAAGAGGTTTACTAGTAAGTATATAAATGCATATATACTCTTTTCATATTGACATTAGCATGGTTTTAAAATCCAAAGTATGATTTAAAACAAATAATTAAAATGTTCCATTAGTAAGTATATAAATGTGTATATATATATACTTATTTATGTTGACACAAATTGGTATTGTCAAAATTTTATAATTGATTTATTTTCTAATTGTTTTTAGAAAATACTCATTTTAAAGTTGGGGACTTCTAAATTTACCATGTGATAAAATGATATAGGAGTCATCATTGTTTATTAAAAATTAGTTTTTTTTTTTTTATGTTTATAATTCTCGACTAGAAATTACTTTGCATAAATATGTCTATGCAAACACATTTGGCGGTTGAACTTTGACGTGGACCTTATTGAGTAAATCATGTTTTTAATCATTTGTTTCTTGTATTGACTTTTACACTTGATTACTTGCCGATACAAATATGTTTATATTTAAGTTAGAAGATTTGAATACGCGGAAATGAGTATATTTATCATTGGACTATCGGTTTATGTTTCGAGTTTTATGCCTTTGATACGATGTAATCATATAAACAGTCATTCCGATGTCACAGTGGGCTGTGGCCCGGCCATGCGTTTACCAGATTTGGGTTCAGGCCCGAAGTGGTTTTACATGTGGGAAAAGAAAAGGCTTTAGCCCATGGATGGGTTTAGGAAGGAGTTCTTGGGCTTTGGCCCAAGCAATTCATAAAGGTTGCTAGAAATTCATTGATGGCCTATTTCTTTGTTATCATCTTGCTGAAAATCATGACGAGAGAATTTCTTGAATCAAAGGAGATAATGTGTGGCACGACTAGACACAAGGAGGTGGTCGAGAGTTTCGGGTTCGACACTAATGCGTTTACTACAAATCTGTCTCGAGCCATTGCTACCATTTAGGAGTACTTGGAGACCATATGTTAACTAAATATGCTCGATCAAGGAAATGATAAAACGTACACTAGTTGAGTACTACTCAAAATGTCGCCACTAGCATTACTTACTTTTGACAGTAAAAGACCAAACTAACATGATGCCGAAGACAACTTAAGTTCTAATGTGATAAAACAAGAATATCATTTGTCAAGACACCATGGTTATCAGCATCGCGAATACTTAACTCTTCTCGGTGTCTACATCTCGACAGAATCAGGTGAACATACTAGTGACGAGGGCAATCCTAACATGACCAAGTAACTTTTCAAAGTGACATTTTCCGTTATCATAACACAAGATTTTGACCACGGTTTAGGAGATGTCTCGTATGTCACTTTTCATTCTCAATTCGACACTAGTAGATTGGACAACAAGTAGTTTGACAACAATTTCAGATACTATTTCAATGTGACTCGAACTTTTATAAAAACTTAGCTCTTGGCTTCTCTTGTTTTATGCATCTCGACAGGAAAATAACAACAACCCAACGACAACATAAATCCCAACATGACTAAATTAAGTTTTTAAAGTGACAATAGACTTATTATCACACGAGTTTATACATACTTACCACACCTAGCTTACACTCGAATCACATCAAGATGCCAACATTTAACATTAACCGAATTTTGTACAACAATTTACAAGGAAAAGAATCAAGGATTAACCTTATGCAAGTGAGGCGAAAATGACAAGGATGAAGGCTAACTCGAGAGCTCCACACAAACCCAACCTCCGATTCTAATCCGAGCAACAACCCAATAGTTTTACAACACCCTTAAGACACTATTCTTGTGTGGTGGATTGAGATTTGCTTTGTGTGAGCCTTTAGTCTCTCGAGTAGCATAAAAAGGAAATAAAGAGGAAGTCCTTGACCAAGCCTTTACATCTTGCCTCTTTGTTTGAAGCCGAAAATGGTTTCCTTCCAAAACCAAGGGAATCTCAAGATAGATTGGTGGGAGATTTGCTTCATGCTTGTGGTTAACTTGATCTTCCTTGGATTTCCTTGGAAGTAGCGGCGCATCAAGATAGGTTTGGGGAAGTAATTCTTACATGAATAAGGTGTGAAAGAGGGAAGGTAGGATGGATGAGTAGGTTTGGTTATCCCCTTTTGGAGAGATTCGATCTAGGTGGGAGGCGTGTGAAAAGGAGAAGCAATTTTCTAGATGAAAGAGATGAAGATTTGATATATCTACTCTCTGCTTTTGCACATGTTTGTCGTGTGGGTGAGATAAGAAAACAAGGGATATATCATCTCTTCACTCTTCAATTATTTACATGTGAGTGGGTTTTGTTGTGTATTTTATGTACATAAATAAGTTAATATAAGATCTTATAAGTCAATGTAAGTAACAAAAGGTGGGTATGTGTAATGTATACTTATGATTATTTTGTGTAAGTATTTGTATGTGAGATAATTATTGTATAAAATGTATGCATTTACATTATAGTTATGTATGTTTGTGCTTGAGTCTTATAAAGCCTTTGTTTAAGTGATAATGTGTTTAAGTATTTTGTGTCCCGCGAAGTCATATTGTGACCAAGGTATCATTGTTTGACAACTTTTTACCCGTGGTATTTTATTGTTATGTGTTTGAAATATTTTATCCTAGTAATATTCCAAGTCGCTGACATTTGTTAATTGTTTTAGCGAGTCCTTATCATAGTGTCGGTACGCGTGCCGTGTCGGTCACTGGGGAAAGCGAGATAACCTCTCGTCTTATAATTTAAATCATAAGACAAAATAAAAATATTCATAAAATGATATGAATGCAAAAGTGATGCAGTTACCTACTGTATGCGAGTTAACTACTCGAATGATCAGGCAAAGCTTATGCATGCTTAATAAATTTGGCTTAGTAAAATGCATTACTAATTATCAGTTAAATTTTAGTGAAAATTTACCGTGTGTCACACACAACCTCCAGGCTTTGAAGACCCTGAATATCCTAATAAAGTGTACAGGGTAGTTAAAGCTTTGTATGGCTTGCATCAGGCACCAAGGAAATGGTATGAAACCTTAACCACTTATCTTCTTGCTAATGGGTTTCATAGAGGCAGAGTG
Source organism: Chrysanthemum makinoi (assembly GCA_910596185.1). Classification (NCBI taxonomy): domain Eukaryota; kingdom Viridiplantae; phylum Streptophyta; class Magnoliopsida; order Asterales; family Asteraceae; genus Chrysanthemum; species Chrysanthemum makinoi. The sequence goes on along the minus strand of OU343219.1, from coordinate 206,443,105 downwards.
GATCAAACTTTGTTCATCAAGAAAGACAAGAATGATATCTTGCTGGTTCAAGTGTATGTTGATGATATCATTTTTGGATCTACAAAGATAGAGATGTGCAAAGAATTTGAGAAACTGATGAAAGAAGAATTCCAGATGAGTTCTATGGGTGAACTCACATTCTTTTTGGGACTTCAAGTACTACAAAGGCCAGATGGTATTTTCATCAATCAAGATAAATATGTGGCTGAGATACTAAGGAAGTTCAAGTTCACTGATGCAAAGTCATCTAGCACCCCTACAGACAAGACTACACATCTACTCCTGAAGGAAAATAGTGGTGAAGCAGTTGATGTGCACATGTACAGGTCTATGATTGGTTCTTTAATGTATCTTACATCATCTAGACCAAACATTATGTTTGCAGTGTGTGCATGTGCAAGGTTTCAAGTTACTCCCGAGTTCTCTCACTTGACTGCTGTGAAGAAGATTTTCAGATATCTTAAAGCATTTCCTACTCTGGGATTGTGGTACTCCAGAGATTCTGCTCTAAATTTGGTTACTTACTCAGATAGTGACTATGCTGGAGCTAGTTTGGATAGAAAATCTACAACAGGTGGATGCCAATTTCTTGGCAACAGATTAGTGTCATGGAAGTGCAAGAAACAAACAATGGTGGCTAATTCATCAACTGGAGCAGAGTATGTGGCTGCTGCAAGTTGCTGTGCTCAAGTTCTATGGCTTCAGAATCAACTTTTGGACTATGGGTACAATTTCATGAATACCATCATCCATATTGACAATAGCAGTACCATTTGCATCATTAAGAATCCTGTTCAACACACAAAGACCAAACATATTGAAATTAGACACCATTTCATTAGAGATTGCTATGAAAAGGGACTAATTCAAGTTGTCAAAATTCATACTGATGACAACTATGCTGATTTATTAACAAAAGGACTTGATGTGGGAAGATTTCAGTACTTGGTAACAAGTATTGGAATGCTAAATCCATAAACTTTTTGTCAAATGTTCTCTGGTGTTGAGGGGAGGTTGTTGGGTACTGAAATTGATGTATGAGTTTGTATATGTTTGCTTGTATTCATGTTTAAGTTTTTACCAAGCATAGATGGGAGTTGATCTTAAAAGGTGTATAACTGAGATACACAACAAATGGTTATTGATTCACCATGTCTAATCCACATAAGAATCAACTAGTCCAGAGCAAACGGCTACTAGTAAAGACTTGAAAAATCCGTTTATGGTTGATAGTTTACCAAAAACTATATGGTTATCAACTCACCATATTCTTTATGATTAAGAGTTGGCTAGTCCATAGCAAACGACTCATGGTAAAGACATATCAAATCTGTTGATAGCTGGTAGTTTGCTAAAAACTATGATAAGAGCAGTCTAGTTTTCATATGGTTTTCTTTACCACTGCTCTTTGAAATTTTTGTGAAAAATTACCACTGCTAGTTCACAGTTTCCACTGACAGTGTTATTTTACCACTGTTATTCTAGCCGTTACAACTGATTGTGTCAGTAACTTATTTTTTACTAGCCATTGAAAGTAACCACTGATTTCCATATATATATGGTTAAAATTTTAAGGAGATTATCTACTTTCCATATTGTTATTTATCCGCTTAAGATAAATACTTTCTAAAGATAGTCTTTCTTGCGCAATAAACTTAACCCTAACCCTATATATCTTTTTCTCTCAATTGGCTAGTTATTCCTTCAATTATTACTGACATAATATTGTTTTTCATCAAAAGTTTCTATGGCACCATTAAAATTTGCAGATGAGCACAACCAAGTGGCCTACCTACAAAAGTTAAACGAGAAGAGTGGCCCTGTTTTTTTATCATATTGTGGACTTTCTCAATACTACCCATATAAGGTATGCTTTGCTTTTAAAACCCACAATCTATATCTCTCAAATCAAACAGTTTTGGACTTCTGCTCAGTCCATAACACTTGAGAATGGAGTTACACATGAAACAGTGGATACTCTAAGAGCCACTGTGGATGAGGTAACTATTGATGTTACTGAGGCATCCTTGAGGAGAGTTCTCCAATTGGATGATCTCAATGGTATCATCACATTATCTATGCCAGAAATCCATGATACTTTATCATCCATGGGGTATGATACCACTGATAAAAAGGCTACTTTCAAAAAGAGTGGTTTTTGTCCCCAATGGAGATTTTTGATACATACTTTTTTACATTGTCTCAGTCCAAAGAAAGCATCTTATGAGCAATTTAGTTCAACCATGGCTTACCCTTTAGTTTGTCTAGCCACTGATAAGATTTTTAACTGGTCAAAATATATTTTTACAAGTATGACTGGCAATGTAAAGAGTTCAACAAAATTTTTAATGTATCCAAGGTTTGTGCAAGCAGTGCTAAATGAGTTTCAACTGCAACCCCATAATAATGTTTATAAAATCAGTTGCCTTAAGCCTAAAGTTTTTCAAAACATGAACAAAGATGGCAACATGATTTTTACACCTCTCCTTCCTCAAATGCTTGCAAAGATTACATCTGAACAAAACACACCCATAATCTCTGTTCCAAACATTGATTATACTCCACCAGTTTCTCACACCTATGAGAGAAGGTCTAAACATCCAACTCCTCTTATGACAACACAACATGTTTCTGAACCTTTTGGTCTAGGAACAAGCAGTGGTGGTTCTAGACTTCAACCTAGTTCAACTAGGGAGGAATCTAAGCCATTGCCCCATGATTCACCTCTCCCAACAGGTCACACAGTTGGAAGTGATGAGGGCAGTGGGCAACAACTGGAATTGATGGTTTTGTGTACCAAATTAGCCAAGCAGGTTGAATCTCTATAGAAGGACATGGCACATGTCAAGAAGCATCATGCCATGGATATTAAATACTTAAAAGAGGAGATTCAGACCTTGAAGGATGAGTTGCGGGGGTTGAAAAAGAACAGGAAAACTGCAAAGTTGGTGATCTCATCTTCATCCTCACCTACTGATGGTGATTCAGCTGGTTTTGATCAAGATTTCGGTAATTCTCCCAAACAGGGGAGGAAAACAGATGCTGAAACTCAGGGGAGGAAAATTGATTTTGAAGATGAAGGTGTTTCTAGTAAAGGTGCAGAGGAAGCTGATACTCAAGAAGAGCAACTAGATCAAGACGTTTTCTGTACTGCAACTGATTTTACCACTGATTCAATTTCCACTGCAGAGCAAATAATTGCCACGGATGACCATGATGTAGCCACTGCACGTGAAGAAATTGATAAACAAAAGAAAGATAAAGGTAAAGCAGTTATGGAAAGTGAAGAGCAACTTGGAAGGAAGATTTCAAAGAAAGAAAAAGCACAGATTACTCTTGATAGAGAAATTGCTGAAAAGATTAATGAAGAACAAGTTGCTGAAAGGAAAATCTTGAAGAATTGGAAGTTGCAAGCTTTTTGGAGGCTAAAAGGCTGGATATGTTGGAAAATCAAATTTACACTGTTCAACCTACAATACTTAGAGAGAAGACGCCAGAGTTTAGCTATGTTCCTACTGAAGAAGATATTGAGTTCTTGATTGCTAATAATCCAATAATCAAGAAAAAGGCAATTGACCTTGTAGCTGATGCATCCTTAACTGAAGATCAAAGAACTGCTCAGTTGAAGGATTTCATTCAAATGAAGAATAATCAAGCACTTCAAGATGTGATTAGTACAGTCAGAAAGGGTAAAAAGAAACAAAGACAACCAACCAAGGCACAAATTCTCTCATACATGAAGACTTATTGTTGTCATGTTGGTGGTTGGAAAAGCATCAATTCAAAGGAATGCCTGATAATCAAGTTGAAGGTATCTACTACAGAGTTCAAAAACATGATAAAGATTTTATTTCAATGGGCTCTGAAGAAGAAGCAAGAAGGTTTCTTGGATTGAAGAGAAAGGCCAAAGAAAGTGATTCTCAAACTGTTAAGAAGACTAAGGTTGCTGAAGAACAAGAAATTCCTACTGAGAAATTCACTGAAGAAAAACTGACTGGAATGATTGTGATAGTAGAAGAAGATTTTTATCCAGAACCACTGCAAGTCAGACATCCTATCATTGATTGGGAAGTTTACACTGATAGCAATTTTGCTTCAACATGGAAGATCACAAGGCTAGGTGGTGAAACTTCTTCATTCATTAAATTTGAAGATCTTATCAAAGCTTTTGACATAGATGACCTTGACAAATTATGGAAGTTAGTTCAAGAAAGGTTTGATGCTCAAGATCTCAAAGATATAAAGGAGATGCAGTTATGGATTAATCTTAGAAGGCTCTATGAACCAGATGTTAATGATGATTTTTGGAAATTCTCATGTACATGTCCTGGTACTAAATGGTTTTACTATGACTCATGTGAAGTTCACCATGATTCTACAGCAAATAAAGTAGATGCATTCATGCTTGCTGAGAAAGAATATCCTCTCAGAGCTGGAACTCTCACTGTGATGCTGTATACCACTATAAGAGTTCATGAAGACAATGAGAAAGTAAGAACATTGTTACATAGGCTTCAAGATCAATGTTCAAGAGCTATTCAGAAGCTAAGTAAGAAGTAAAGTGTTTGGTTGAATTTCCCAAATCCTTGAAGATGATGCAGATTGAAGAAACTTATTGATTTGCAGAGAAATCATAAGTTTAGGGGAGGATTGTTGGGAATAATCTGTTACCACAGATAGTTGTGGTTTACACTGCTTGGAATACACTAGCAGTGGAAACGTATTACCACTGCTGGTACATTATTACCACTGCTATAGGAAAATGTGTTTAGATAAGTATAGAAAAGATCTCGTGTATATTCTATATTGTTAGCTTTATACTTATCTTGTAAAGGACTCCTTGTTGTATAAAAGGAGGTCCTAGGTCATTGTCTTAGGTACTTAGTTAATTATCTACGTACTTACAGCTTCAAGGTGTAACCCTAGTGATAATCAAGATCACTCGTATTATTCATCAATAATATTGGAGCTTAAGTTTTGTGTTTAATATGTGCTTACTTGCAATACATCATACAATCCGTCTTCTAATTATTACTAAGTAAATTCCGCGTGCTTAATAATATTATACAAAATATCATTGACACAAGGTGTGTGTCCAGATCCATCAGTAACCCTTCGTCAGCTTATATTATCCACCATGTATAACCTCTCTACGACGTAACCTTAAGAATAGGTTACGGTCGGAGAACTCTCGTTTAAATTTTCTTCCAAGTTACGTCGTAACTTCAATAACTAAGTTACGCCGTAACTTTCATGAGACTTAGAAAACTCCTTGGCCAAAATAGTATGTTACGGCGTAGGTCCATCGTGCCACTTACGCCGTAACATTCTTCTAAATGCGTTTTTATACTTTTTGGCCTTTTCTCGCATCTTTTCCGTTCCAATGCCTCGATTAGCCTGAAATGTAAATATGAACGAATTAAGTACCATATTAATATAAAATGAGGCAATAAAATGGGAATTTGATACTAAAATACCAAGCTAATTTGATATTATCAGAGAGCATTGCAAAATGTTCAATGATTTTGCTTTGATGAAAGCTCCCCATTCTTGAGGACGTCAAGTACTCCAAGTGAGTTTTGAAAATCTATAAAACAAAGGTTAGAATGCAAACGTATAGTATGATTTATGCAGAAAATGAACTGAAGTAAGGATCTGTTTTGGTTCTGAGCATCCGGATCCGCCGGGTATTAAACAAGAGATCCGAGTACCTGCAACTTTTTAGCAACAGTTTAAAGAAAATAAAGCATAAAATTAAGTCATAACCACACTGATATGCCCAACTAATCAAAAAGCATTTAAACACGTAGAATCATATAACAAAAACTCGAGAGATGATACAACAATGATAAAACTCTAAAACTAAGAATATGATCTAATATATAACAAAATGCTAATGAGATGGACTAAGCTAAAACTAGAGGAGAATGACCAATTGTGCTTGCACTTCAAGGTTTCTAGGGGTGGTTAGGTTTGTTGATGCCATCAAGGCGTTCAAGGAGGTGGTAGAATATGAAACGTACTTCATCACGAAGTTAATGTACTAAGATTTGAGTTTGTTGACACTGGTAGCAAGTTTCTTCATGACTTGGTTGGTGTGATGATGAAGGTATGTTTGAAATAAAAAGACCTAAGAGAGAAGGTTGTGGGTGCACAACGGATGTTGGTGGAGATGTGTGTGTAGGTGGAGGAGGTAGAGATGTGTCAACATTCATGTTGTCTGGTTGTGGTGGTTAATGTCCAGTCGTTACCCAAAACAGGCCATTAGAAGGTGGAGGAGAAGGAGACACATGTGCTATTTGTGGTGACACATTGATGTGAGCACCTACGTTATGTGAATGAGGTTGTTGGGCAGATATTCTTTCAATAGATGATATTGTAGGCAATGGTGGTGGATTAGAAGGTCTAGGAGGCAAGTTCTCTAAAGTGTTCATGTAGAGATGTGGCAAAGAATGAGGTGTAGTAAATGAGAGTTGTCTTGGTTCAAGAGTAGAAGCTCTTGTTGGTTGTGTAGATATGAGAGTGTTTTGAGGTATTTGTTTACCAAATGGTTGAGAGTTTGGTTCAAGAGGTGTAAGTGATGGTGTTATATTAATGGAAGCAAGTGATGGTGATGGTTTGATAGGAGCAAGTTTGTGGTAGTGTTGGTTCAATAAAAGGTGGAGTTTTGATGATATTTCGTGGATAATGCAGACAATTTTCCTAGGAGGGCTTCTAGCTGATGAGTAAGCATTTAGTATCTTAGTCATTGTGAGGGGTGTTTAGAACATGAATTTGCAACTGAGAAGGTGATGTTGAGGTGTGGGATTGAAGCACAAACACAAGTGGTTTATATAGTGGAAGATCATAGAAGGGAATTAAAGCCTAAACCACTAAAATCCTTCAAATTGTAATCATTTGCATGCACAAAGGTCAACTATTGAGATACACTCTTCTAGGAGAGTTATTAAAGACGATGTGAAGTGTTGAAATGAATAAGAGTGAGTATCAAGTGACTAAAAGTAGTTTTATCTCTCTGTTTGCTCGGATCCACCGGATCCCTTTCAAAAGGGATCTAGCTTATGTAGTTAGGAATTTAAGAGTTCTAGCTTATGTAGGTTGGTGTTATGATTGAAATGAGGTTTCTTAAATGGAAGAAGTTTTGAGAACTTAAACTAATGATGAGAAGTGACTTATTAATGAGTTTTATGGAGAAATGGGAGTTAAAGAATGTTAGTAAATGATCAAAGATGAAACTAGTTGGCTTAGAAAGTGGTTAATGGAGATAGGAATCAAAGAGTGGTCAAGAAGAAAATTAGAATTTTTTAAAAAAATTATAAGAAATGAAAAATTGATTTTAGAGTATTGTAAAATAAATTTATAACAAATATAATGATTATGAGAATAAGTGGATTAAGATGACAGAAAGAAGATGTAAGCATTGGAGCATAAAAATGTTTAGTATTAGAGAAATGATAAATCATAAATATCTTTTGAAGGATCATAAGTCATCCATAAGAGAATATGAGAGCTACTGAGACTAAGGAGAGCTCAGATGAGGCTAATAGGACAAAGGCAAATAATCTGAAAAGGTCTGGAAGGTGAAATGGATGTAATGAGGTATAAATCATAGCTCAGTATGCTCGGATCCACCAGATCCTTTTCAAGAAGGATTCAGCTAGTTATATTGAAGGGATCCCGCATCTGAGATCAAATACAAGACAGTGGGTTTGTAGGATCGCACACATTTATAAAATTGTTACACGTAGTGTTTCTAACAACAAACATATATGAATAAAAGTCTAGTATAGCAAGAAGAGCATGTAAGAAAATCATATAGGCAATCAAACAAGATCAAACTCAATATTTGATATTTAATCAAATATGATAAACTTTTCTAGACATGAGAAACATTACTACAATCATTCACGAAATTTAAATGTTCAAAGTACCATCATTTTAATACCGTAAGGTGCAAACATTTAAGTTAAAGACCAAAGGATCACAAATGTTTTTATGACATCCATATTTGACCAAAGCACAACTTTCATCAGTCAATCTCTTCACTTTTTTTTTCTTTCCCGTGTTTGTGAGGAAGTGAGCAAGACACTAGAATATTCCCTTTGTTTGCTTGAATTCTTCGTTTTCTTTGGGAAGTTGTTCTAAGTATGATATGGGATCAAGACGGTAGTTTGAGATGGTACTGTCTTTGTTAGTTTTTTCATCATCTGATGAGTCCAAGAGAGGACGAGGACTTTTCCCTTTGATCATGAATCTTTTGACACGACCTTTGGTGAGGGGCACCATGATATGGTTTTCAAGGAAATGATCATCGATGACTGGAGAAGGTAGCATTGCACTAACATTACTAAAGAGGCATGTGAGGAGCATACCATAAGGAAGTACCATTTTGTCTGTTTTGAAAACACCAACCATTCTCTTGACGATGTAGTATGCAAGGTTAAAAGGTTTTTTATGGATGAGGCAATAGATCATTTAGAAAAGACAAGCATTAGGATGGTCTTTGTAACCGACCAAGTAAATGACATTCTCCTTAATAATTTTCTCCCTCTTTTTGTAGGATGATAGTATTTCAAAGAGTTCCATTTGAAAGGGATCACGGTTGATGATTTCTTTGTTGTGGGTCATTCGAGTGGGTTAAACTCTTTTGATAAAAACGAAGTATTTGACTAGGATGGGATCATTGAGAGGGGTGCGATAGGTAGAATGAAGATCTAAGGAAAAACGTTGATTAGCTATGGACCAATCACTTAAGTACATGCAAATTCCATGACATGGAATTTGGAGAATTTCCGCAAATTTGGTGAGAGGTAGAACAATGTTTTGGTCATTTATGATGAAGGAAATGGAGATAGTTTCGTCATCGTTTCGGATAATCCGAATACTTTTGTAAAATTCAAAAATGAACATCGGACATATGTGTTCATTGATTTTGAGAAGGCAATCACAATTTATTGCGGAGAAGACTTGAGAAATGTTGGTATCCTAAAGGAATGAATCCTCAATGACACGTCCCTCATGAATAAGCCGCTTTTGAAGCATTTTAAAGATTTTTCGGTCATCATGTGAGAGACCGTTTTTTCGGTGGTACCTAGGGATGTAGTGAGTGGTATCGTGATGGTTTTTTTGAGTAGAGTTAGGCATTTTTTATCCTAGAAGACAATATTAAATAGTTAGCCAAGTAATTTATTTGATTTCAAAGGTGAATCATGTGAGAATGTGTATGAGTTAGAAAACATTAGAAAAGTGAATGTCTTAGTTAGAGATGTTCTCTACCCATGTTACCAAAGACTTGATCAAATTGGGTTTTAAGAAAATCATAAAATGGTTGATGTGAATTGCATTTTTATTTTTATTAACAATGCTAAACACCCTTTTTACAACAAACAAAATATTCATATGAAATTTTTGTGAAAACTAATTTAGGTGTTTATAGAAAGATGCAACTCTTTAAGGGAAATCCTCAATAGATATCTAATTTAACAATTATTGTAATGGTTTAATTTGCATATACCCATTTGAATCAATTTTTGGTAAACAAAGCCCTAGAATTAACTTAAAAGAAATGGATTTATATAATTACTTACGGAGTTGATTAGGATACTGAGATTGAGGAAGATGAGACACTAGAATAAGAGAATTTTTTAGTTTGGTCACTTTTTAAATAAAGAGATGGAGAGAAAGCGGGTTGTCTGTTAAGTTTGAAATTCCTAAACTGGTGTCTGATGCCCCAGTTCCGCCAGATCCTTTTGAAAAGGGATCCGGCCAGTTATAGCGGATGGATCCGTGAAGCCAATCAACACGGGGCAATTTTGGAACGGGAATAATAAAAAAAAATCCATGGCCGTGATTAAAAACATAGTAGGTCATAATTGTATTATCTTCATTTCTTCTTTTGATGATGACTAATGATGCGGGATTACAGAGTAAATAAATTTTGAGTTATGTAGGTTAAAAGAGTATGAGATGGAATAATATTCCTGACGATTTTACGAGTGTGGGAGTTTGTGAATAGAGACTTTCTGAAAGTTGTGATTTGGTGTCATAAATATTGATTTGACACTTCAAAAAATAAAAGTACTAGATGTAAAAAAAAGTTTTTAGAAGGTAAATCTTGTAGAGACAAGCATGCCAAAGAAGCGTAGTATCATATAACTCAATACTTTTCAATCACAGATTAACAACACTTTTTATGATAGCAAAGTATAAAGACATACCTTTGCCACATTATCTTGGAAGCTATATGCACTCCTTTATGAGTAATACTTCATGAGCCTTTAAAGAGCTTCCTAATATGAAGATTTCTTAAGTAAAGTTTGTTAAAATCATAATAGTGATTTTACAGAATGTACTATGTTTTATCTCAACTGTCATTATCCATAACAAAAGTTTTATCCTTTTTGTAAAAATAATTTTGATGTTAGTTTTTACAAAGCTTTTCCTTCTTTGTAGATTTCAAAACATATACGAATCGTTTCAAGTTTTTAAAGTACAATATACTATAAGAAACTTGGTAATGAAGCTCTGATGCCAATTATAAAAACTAGAATCGGGGGGTTGAATAGTTTTACCAATTAAAACTTCGTTTTAAAACTTTTAGATCGAATTATGTCAATCTATTTTGGCGTGTTGGATATTGATAGTTATTTGTGATTAAACTATACTATGAGAGTGAGAAAGAAAGACACAACCATAACACAGGTATTTATAGAGGTTCGGCTATAAGGTCACCTTCCTTTCCCTACTCAACTCCCCGAGTACCCAACTCGAGAGTTTGTAATCAATACACAACACAAGCCTCTTTTCTTTGCGGAGAAACCTTCACAACATTGCTTACACTTTTTCTGGTACAAAGCTAAATACTGAGTTCTTCACACAAGGTAAAACCAAACCTTCGTCGCCTACACTTTATCCGGTACAAGGCTAGATATTGAATTCCTTTACAATGGAGAAACTAATCCAATAGTTAACACAACACACCCATGAAATCTTTGAGAGGAACCAACTACAAGGGACACTTCTGTGATCTTGTGATGATAATGAATTATAGCAACTCATGTCTTCTAGCTTGCAAGTCTTCTATGTTAAACGTCGTGATCTCGCCTTTAAGAGGAACCAATAGAATCACTAATAGAAAACTACATAGATGATCCTTTGATATGAGGTTAGAGAAAAAAGAATATAGAGAGAAAATATATCTAAAACTGGTTGAGAGAAATGAGGAAATGACCAACTATTTATAGGAAAACAATTCTCTGATTACTCGGATCCACCGGATCCTTTCCCAAAGGGATCCGGCAAGTTTTATCCAATTGATCCGGCTATCTGGTAATACCAGTTCGAATTTTGGGTTACAATTCCGAGTTTTGGGTTATGTGTTATGATCCATGGGTTATGCGATGTCATGCATGATGTATTATACATCTTGGGTCATGGGTTATAGACTTTGGGTCATGGGTTATGAACTTTGGGTCATGGGTCGTGGATTTACCCATTTTGATGTCATACATGATGTCATGCATATGGTCCATGGGTTTTGGGTCAAGGTCTATGGGTCATGGGTTTTGGATTATGGATTGTCCAAGCTTTTACAAGTTACATTTAACTTAGCATGTATTTTATAAAAATGTAAGTAACCAAAGTTACTTATAAGTGTTTTATAAAAAAAAGGTTTTGGTTTTATCATACTTTTATGTAAACTGTTTAACTAAACATGTTTAATAGTTTATTCGTTTAGTTAAATGAGTTAGTAAACTACTGGCTAAATTTTTTTTACGTATTTTATTTATTTTGTTAAAATGATTTTACGATTGTTATCGACAAAACATAAGAAAATCGTAAAATATAAATAAACGTTTTGACGATTTATTTGTATTAACAATATGGTCTCAATGTAACTGATGACGTATAGTATGTGTAACAGGCCTACTAAGCCCGAAACATACTCTACGCCTACTCTAGGCTCAGGCCCAATGACTGCAAATCCTAGACTCAGGTCCAATAACCACAGACACTGGGCCAACAGTAAGCCCAAAGACTAAGTTGGTTACGGCCCAGGCCTTGGTATGCGAGCAAGATGCATAACGGGCTGAACCTTCAACCGTTAGGCCCCTCACGTCGGCATTCGCGAATAAAACGGAACCCTTGTCCGTCAAGGGTCCGGCTCCGGTAACTAACCCTATATGCGATAATCCAGGAAGCCCAAGCGGCAAACCTCGCCTATAAAAGGGGCTCTAATCCCCATACAAGGTACAACAACTTTCTCTCTCATAATATCACACACACATACCTCTACTTTCCCTCTCAAGAATGTATACTTACTCTCACGCCGGAGTCTAATAGTGGGGTCCGTCCCCACGGTAAGACTAGCGGTTTACCTTTCTTGTGCAGGGATTTCATCCAAACTACTTGAATTAGTACAAGATCAACCCACCAAAGGCTTGTCGGCCCAGTCCAGTAAGCTACGTCCAGACCTTCTATAACCCATCGCACAAATTGTACTAACAAGTTGGCGCCATCCGTGGGACCCAGTACACAACTGTGTTCCAGAAAATACTCACCATGAGCACCAGATTTGGACCAACTCCTGCTTTCATGTCCACGTTGCGGAGTATGGTAGAAAGAGGAGATCAAACAGCCTCGACGGACCCGGAGGGACCTGTGTCCGACACAGCCCTCTGGAGGTATTGTGATAAGCATTTCGACAAGATCTGGCCTATTGTGACGGAGAAAGCTCAAAAACGTGAAGAGAGAGCCAAGGCAACAGAAATCCGGAAGGATTATCATGAAACCCAGCATCACCACAGAGCGAAAACGTCAAGTGAAGACCTGCGGAAACAGCTTGAGATAGCAAAGCGGAGGAACACGCAAAATAACGACGGCCAAGGTCATACCCGATCCAGGTCACCCAAAAGGAAGGAGGACGTAAGGGAAACGGTGTTCAAAAGATTGCGCCAAAGTGTGTTCCACCGACTCGGAGATAGGAAGGGAAGTGTTTCCACTTGTCCCAAAGACCGCAGGCAACAAGTACTCGATGGTACCGGAAAGAAAGAGAGGAGCGACCGCAAGGGTTCTCACCCATATTTCTGACTTCTTTCTATTTTCTACCACCCTAAGTGTGGGGGGGTTGCCCACATGTTTAAAAAATCTTCTTTCTAAATAATGGCCGTAGTATTTCCCTTTCACGTTCTTTGTTTCGGCATAACCGCCGGTACTTTGAATATTGAGGCAATATTCATTTCTAAGTGTGGGGGGGAATTCTCACGAATTTCATATATTATCTACCCAATTCTCCCGTTTTTGGCCAAAATTTTTTTTTGGAGTAAGTGTTTTTCACTTACTCATTTGGTTATCGATCCGCCATGTCTATAAGACAAAAAGGATTGGCTAATCCTAGAGCAAACGGCTCTTGGTAAAGATTTCTCAAATCCGTTTATATGGCTTGCAATTTGCCCAAAATTGTATGGTTCTCAACTCACCATATCCTAAAAGTGAAGAGTTGGCTAGCCCGCAAGATTATGGCTTGTGGTAAAGGCAGTGGAAAAACCATAATTGGTATTCAACTCACCAAAGATAATTCTGATAATTTATCTAAGAGTTGGCTAGTCTAGAAGGGTACGGCTTCTGGTAAAGACACATCAAATCCGTTATATGGTTTATGATTTGCCAATAAATCAGATGGTTATCGGTGTACCATGGTTCTTACTTGAAATGAAACATTTGGCTACTCCAGAAGTAATGGCTTTTGGTAAAGAGATGCAAATCCATTAAGTTTTCTCAAAAGATTGCTAGGGACTAGCAATAGTTTAGTGTGGGGATTGATGAGTGTGTAAATACTCATCATTTTTGGTCAAATCTGAACTGCAAAACGTTTAAAAATGCTCAGAAATGCATCAAAATCTGAAAATATCTCAAAATTGCATTTTATATGTTTGGATGCAAAATGTTTAAAATCGATGAAAAATGAGCAAAGTTTGCAGATTTGGCGCGTTTTAGTCCCCCAAGTTTCAAAAGTTGTCAAAAACAGTCCCTGAGCACATAATTTCAAAAGATAAATCACCAAAGGTCCTTTTAAAATCATAAGTTGTCAAATTTAGTCCTTTGGTGAAAAATGTCAAAAGTTTGAGAAAATTACAAAAGTGGTCCTTCAAGTTTGAAATTTGGCAAAAATGGCCCCTGGAAAATTGCAAAATGACTAGTTTGGTCCTTGTACTTATTGAGATTGTCACTTTTGGTCCCTTGAAACATCTTGGCAGAATTGGCAGAATAGATCCCTCTATTTTCAGAAAGTACAACATAGGTCCTTGTTTATTTAATACTTTAAACCTTTTGGACCCCTGCCAACCCTTTTGGACCCCTGTCAATATGCACCTTTGACCCCCCCTTTTGATATTATCCCCACTTGTCAAACCAGTCAAACCAAACCAACCCCGCCATCTTCTTTCCCCGTTTTCCCTCCCCCCTGTCTGCAAACCATCCCAACCTCTAGCCTCCCTATCCACCTTCCATGTTCCCCCACCTCCACACACTCCAAAGTGCATTAAATGCACCTCCTACTCCCACACTCAATCTACCTGCTTAAAACTCTTTTCCCGCCAAAAACCAATAAAGGGCCAAGATGACTTTAAAACATCCAATGGACCAAAATGGAGGTGGGAACTGCTCAGAGAGGAAAGAGAAAGCAAATGGAGCTATAAAAGGAAGGAAGAAAGAAGAAAGGAAGGGTAGAATTTAGTTTTAATATTTCTTAATGTCGTTTTTTAGTTAAAAGTTTTAGTTTTAGTTCAAATGATGTAATTTAAGTTTCTTTGTATAACACTCAAGTTAAATCAACATTGTGGGTGCTTTTGAGCATCAATCTCAAGTTTTTATAAAAGTTCTAAGTTTTATGTTTACTGTTGAGTTTTTCAGTTTCAAATTCTCACATTTAAGCTTCAAATAGCTTATTCAAAGTTCACATCAGTTAACTTAAGCTTATTAAAGTTTTTGATAAGCTTTGGAAGCAGTTTCAATCATTTTCACTTGATAGTCAACAAAAGTCAACTGGGAAGCTAAAACTGGAAAATGGTATCTTGGGTTGTTGCAGTGGCTGGAATGGGATTGAAATAGCATAGGTTAGGTTAGTCTTTGGTTTGGTTTAGCCTGCAACAAAGTTGGGCATTGGTGAGTGGCTATTTCACTTTTTCAGTTTTTATCCAAAATTGCATTTTATGCTTGCATGTTTATCTGTAGTCACCAGTATTTATAACTTGTTTATTTAGCTGTATTATGGACATATAAACTTATTTTGATCAGTGTTAGTAGTTGGTTAAGCATCCATATCAGTTTTGAGTTCATATCAGATTTTTAAGGTGTGTTTGGATTTGCTGCAAAAATTGTGCTAGAAGATAGAGTAGTGGTTTAGACCAGTGGTTTCATGTCTGCTAAGTCCTATTAGACTCATTTCTGTTTTAATCTTGTGTCTGCAAGCCCCCTATAGTCAAAATCACCTATCAACTGTCCTAACTGTCCACTGTTGGAATTTTTGATACCCAAAAGCTCATTTTGTGTTTCACATACATAGAGATAGATTGTAGTAGTTTTATTTCATCATTATATATCAATTTCAGTCCTTAAATCATGATCAAACTTCATTTAAGTCAACTTTTCAGTTTTGTATAAAAGTCAAAAATTCCAAAAACTCAGTTTTAGGCAAAATAGGTTGATTTTTCACAAGCTCATTTCTTAACCAATTTCAATGAAACTTGTTGTTTTAGAGAGCCCTCCTGGTCTAGTTTCTTATGTCCACTTTTACATATTTTTGTGATTTTTCTTTAAGACCCAAAAGAGCTTGTGATTATGCTGTCAAATGCCCTGTGCAGGGTACTGTTAACTGCACAGGGTTTGTGCAGGTTTTGTAAGGCCTGCACAGGTTTCATTTTAGCTTAACTAGGTCTGATTTTTAGTTTATAAGATCTCACCCAGGTCTAGTGTAGGATACAAGTTTTTGTTTTCTGTTTCAAGCTTATTTAGGTGCTTGTTTTTAAGCTCAAACTTGGCCCCCTCTCAACTGTTTTAGCTTATAGCTCATAATCCTCAAATCTGTGTGAGCTTGCAATCAGAGGGTTAGGCTTGTTTAAACTTGTTCCATTTATGTTCCTTTAGCATATTAGAGCTTCTCTTTTGGTTTGGTAGCCTTTGGGTTCCATTTGCTTATTGAAGTGCTTATTTCAATAAGCACTTCTTCATCAGTTTCATATTCTGCCACATAACCCCATGATTTTCCATTTTTCTTAGCTTCCTAATATTGTTTTAAGCATTTCCTGAAATTTTCAGATTTTTCCTAGCTTGTTTGGTATTTTTCTACATTTTATCTAGTTTTTAAGTATTTTTAATTAGCTTTAAATACAAATAATTAAGAAAAGCTTCTAAAAATAATTTTCTTTTTATTAAGTTTAGATAAATATAAATAGCCTAAAAAGTATTTTTCCATAATTTTCTTAGTTTAAAAAGTATTTTTTAGCATTTTAATTAGTTTTAAATAGTATTAAATTAATAATAAATACATAAAAAGTCTAAAAAATATATTTTCTGTTTTAAAATTAGTTTTATCATATTTTAGATTTTTCTAAGTCTTAATTTTATTTTTCTAGTCTTATTTCATATTTTCTTTTATTTTAGAGTATTATTAAATAGTTTAAATTAGTTTTTAATTAATAATAATTAATATAATAGTTATAAAAATAATTTTCTTTTTCTATAAAGTTTCTTTTATCATTAGGATTGTAAAAATGTATTTTTCATATTTTTAGGATTTATATTGTATAAGTTTCACTTTTTATTTTGTACGTTTACGTAATTTTTATTTAAACGTACGTTTTAGTTTTAAACGTTCATCACTTTAAATATAGTGATAGCGTTTATTTAATAGGTTTTATCTTTTTAATTTCCTTTAGCATTGCATTTTAGCCTTTGTGTTTGTTTGATATTTCTGTAGTTATAATCATAATCACAATTCCCTTTATCGTTCAAATTTCTCGATCACTAGACGTTGATTGATCCATTGCATAGCTCGCTGGGACATAGCGACCCGGGGAGACTCTATACTCTCCAGATCCTCATTGATTTCGTGCTTAAGCAGTTTTAAGCTGGTTACGGTCCGCCATTCACAAGTGGCGGGCTTGTGTGATTTAGCTTGACTGTTTTGCGCGCATCAAATTTTTGGCGCCGCTGCCGGGGAGCTGTGTGTGCTGATTATCTTCCGTCTAGCAGATTAGTGATTTGGATATTCACTCCTTGTTTATACCATCTGTATGTGTTTATATTTTCTTTTAAAAATCAAAAACCCAAAAAGATTTTCATTCTTTGTTTTTACAAAATGTTTATCCAAAAATCCAAAAATATCCATCTTTACCCTCTCACATTTTTGATTCTTCATTTCTTACCCTCTAAAACCATTTGATTCTTTCTATGTCTTATCCTCACCCTCTTGGTTGTCAATGGTGTGGTGGTCCTTATAATGGTGGCAATTGCCCCAGTTGTAGCATGGTGGAGTCAGGAAACGGGTCTGTCTATAACCATGATCCCTATTCCTACCATAACACAACCGATTTATTCCATCAGCTACCACACTGTGAGACTCAGCAGTTTTACTGTGTGAGTACTGTGGTGGTTCACACTACAGTTCCGATTGTCAATCGGGAAACACGCTTGTCTATGAGCAGGTTCCTGATAACAATTATGACTACAACACATACAACTCACAGCCACATCAGTTTTACTGTTGTGAGTATTGTGGAGGTCCACACTGTAGCTCTGATTGTCAAACAAGGAATCCATTTCCTTGTAACAATTACGACTCTTCGTATCATGACCAACCTCTACAGTACCAGCCTGACCCACTTCCTCAAAATCTTTTCCTTAATCTTTTGGATTTAGTGAAAGATTTGAAGGAATGTAAACATTCCCAAGATAATCCAAAATCCATGGAAGAATTGTTAGCTGAAGAACAGGCTGCTAAATTAGATTCCCAGATTGCCAGTGAAAACTCTATTAGGGAATTAATTAAAATACAAAAAGCAGCCAAATCTAGCTCTCGATTCCGTTTTATTCCTGATGACAGTGATGATGAGGACACACTTGATATCCTCCAATTCTATAAATATTCATCAAGTTCATCAGATGATATCCCAGCAGTTGAGATTCCATCTCAAACAACTGCTATCACACCTGATATTCCCACTCACTCTCTGAACATGGGGGACGAGCATCTTGACACTGTTCCTGAAAAGGAATCGGACGACTTCATAAAGTCTAGTGTTGAGAACCTTGTCTCAATCCCAAGAGAGTCACAGGGAATTTCTGATCATATGTGTGATTCTTCTTCCCCTCTTGAGTGTTCTTTTGATCATTTTGAGACTTTCTCTGATCTTAGCGAAGATTGTGCTTCATATGGAGACATCGAGTACGTTGAGGCATCACTCCCACAGTCTGATCCCCTTCTTGAGGAGTTCTCCGGTGAACTCACTCACATCAATCCACTCTTTGATTTCGAAGCCGATCTAGGAGAAACTGAAAGTCTCCTTTATAATGATCGATCACTCACTTCTTATCCCAACAATCCAATTGAGAATGTTGATCACTTTGTTCCCGAAACATTCAAAGCTACTTTCACCAATCCTCTATTTGAATTCAATTCTGAATTCACTTCAATTTCTGAGAATCCACTCTTTGATACTCAGATTGAGGATAGTGATGAGCCCACAATGGAACGAGAGTTCACTATTTCACATCATGTGAATGATTCTCTTCATGAGGAGTTCGCCGGTGAACTCTCTCATATCATATCTCCGCTGGAGTATGATTGCTTGGATGGCAAAAATCATGATCGGGGGGAGAGAATCTCAATTTGCATAGTTATGACAAATCTTCCCACCCTCCCAACCGAGATGCCTTCCAACCCAAAGAGCTCAACCAATAAAATCCAAATAAGTGCAATTGCACTTAATCCCGAGGAAGAAGATCTAGTTATGATTGTTATCATGATCTTCCTTCTTTTCTTCACCTACTCGGTGACTTCCTCTCTTCTTCACTCCTTCGGGAGTGAGGATACTATCTTTGACCCCGGCATTTTCATTTATCATTTGTGAGCCGGGTCTTTCTATGTATATCTCATCGGTGTGGAACTTTCACGTACTTCAATGTTTATCCAAACATCTTGAATGAAAGTCCGATGGAGATTGTTTCTTCCACTTACTTCCCCATGAACAAATGAATTCGGGGTCGAGTCAAGCTAGCGACTCGGTAATCAAAAGCAGTAGCATGCCATATGGGTTTTCACCCATATTTCTGACTTCTTTCTATTTTCTACCACCCTAAGTGTGGGGGGGTTGCCCACATGTTTAAAAAAATCTTCTTTCTAAATAATGGCCGTAGTATTTCCCTTTCACGTTCTTTGTTTCGGCATAACCGCCGGTACTTTGAATATTGAGGGCAATATTCATTTCTAAGTGTGGGGGGGAATTCTCACGAATTTCATATATTATTTACCCAATTCCCCCGTTTTTGGCCAAAATTTTTTTTTGGAGTAAGTGTTTTACACTTACTCATTTGGTTATCAGTCCGCCATGTCTATAAGACAAAAGGATTGGCTAATCCAGGAGCAAACGGCTCTTGGTAAAGATTTCTCAAATCCGTTTATATGGCTTGCAATTTGCCCAAAATTGTATGGTTCTCAACTCACCATATCCTAAAAGTGAAGAGTTGGCTAGCCCGCAAGATTATGGCTTGTGGTAAAGGCAGTGGAAAATTCATAATTGGTATTCATTTCACCAAAGATAATTCGATAATTTATCTAAGAGTTGGCTAGTCTAGAAGGGTACGGCTTCGGTAAAGACACATCAAATCCGTTATATGGTTTATGATTTGCCAATAAATCCGATGGTTATCGGTGTACCATGGTTCTTGCTTGAACTGAAACATTTGGCTACTCCAGAAGTAATGGCTTTTGGTAAAGAGATGCAAATCCATTAAGTTTTTCTCAAAAGATTGCTAGGGACTAGCAATAGTTTAGTATGGGGATTGATGAGTGTGTAAATACTCATCATTTTTGGTCAAATCTGAACTGCAAAACGTTTAAAAATGCTCAGAAATGCATCAAAATACTGAAAATATCTCAAAAGTGCATTTTATATGTTTCAGATGCAAAATGTTTAAAATCAGATGAAAAATGAGCAAAGTTTGCAGATTTGGCAGTTTTAGTCCCCCAAGTTTCAAAAGTTGTCAAAAACAGTCCCTGAGCACATAATTTCAAAAGATAAATCACCAAAGGTCCTTTTAAAATCATAAGTTGTCAAATTTAGTCCTTTGGTGAAAAATGTCAAAAGTTTGAGAAAATTACAAAAGTGGTCCTTCAAGTTTGAAATTTGGCAAAAATGGCCCCTGGAAAATTGCAAAATGACAAGTTTGGTCCTTGTACTTATTGAGATTGTCACTTTTGGTCCCTTGAAACATCTTGGCAGAATTGGCAGAATAGATCCCTCTATTTTCAGAAAGTACAACATAGGTCCTTGTTTATTTAATACTTTAAACCTATTTTGGACCCTATCAACCCAAGTGACCCCTGCCAACCCTTTTGGACCCCTGTCAATATGCACCTTTGACCCCCCCTTTTGATATTATCCCCACTTGTCAAACCAGTCAAACCAAACCAACCCCGCCATCTTCTTTCCCCGTTTTCCCTCCCCCCTGTCTGCAAACCATCCCAACCTCTAGCCTCCCTATCCACCTTCCATGTTCCCCCACCTCCACACACTCCAAAGTGCATTAAATGCACCTCCTACTCCCACACTCAATCTACCTGCTTAAAACTCTTTTCCCGCCAAAAACCAATAAAGGGCCAAGATGACTTTAAAACATCCAATGGACCAAAATGGAGGTGGGAACTGCTCAGAGAGGAAAGAGAAAGCAAATGGAGCTATAAAAGGAAGGAAGAAAGAAGAAAGGAAGGGTAGAATTTAGTTTTAATATTTCTTAATGTCGTTTTTTAGTTAAAAGTTTTAGTTTTAGTTCAAATGATGTAATTTAAGTTTCTTTGTATAACATTCAAGTTAAATCAACATTGTGGGTGCTTTTGAGCATCAATCTCAAGTTTTTATAAAAGTTCTAAGTTTTATGTTTACTGTTGAGTTTTTTAGTTTCAAATTCTCACATTTAAGCTTCAAATAGCTTATTTAAAGTTCACATCAGTTAACTTAAGCTTATTAAAGTTTTTGATAAGCTTTGGAAGCAGTTTCAATCATTTTCACTTGATAGTCAACAAAAGTCAACTGGGGAGCTAAAACTGGAAAATGGTATCTTGGGTTGTTGCAGTGGCTGGAATGGGATTGAAATAGCATAGGTTAGGTTAGTCTTTGGTTTGGTTTAGCCTGCAACAAAGTTGGGCATTGGTGAGTGGCTATTTCACTTTTTCAGTTTTTATCCAAAATTGCATTTTATGCTTGCATGTTTATCTGTAGTCACCAGTATTTATAACTTGTTTATTTAGCTGTATTATGGACATATAAACTTATTTTGATCAGTGTTAGTAGTTGGTTAAGCATCCATATCAGTTTTGAGTTCATATCAGATTTTTAAGGTGTGTTTGGATTTGCTGCAAAAATTGTGCTAGAAGATAGAGTAGTGGTTTAGACCAGTGGTTTCATGTCTGCTAAGTCCTATTAGACTCATTTTTGTTTTAATCTTGTGTCTGCAAGCCCCCTATAGTCAAAATCACCTATCAACTGTCCTAACTGTCCACTGTTGGAATTTTTGATACCCAAAAGCTCATTTTGTGTTTCACATACATAGAGATAGATTGTAGTAGTTTTATTTCATCATTATATATCAATTTCAGTCCTTAAATCATGATCAAACTTCATTTAAGTCAACTTTTCAGTTTTGTATAAAAGTCAAAAATTCCAAAAACTCAGTTTTAGGCAAAATAGGTTGATTTTTCACAAGCTCATTTCTTAACCAATTTCAATGAAACTTGTTGTTTTAGAGAGCCCTCCTGGTCTAGTTTCTTATGTCCACTTTTACATATTTTTGTGATTTTTCTTTAAGACCCAAAAGAGCTTGTGATTATGCTGTCAAATGCCCTGTGCAGGGTACTGTTAACTGCACAGGGTTTGTGCAGGTTTTGTAAGGCCTGCACAGGTTTCATTTTAGCTTAACTAGGTCTGATTTTTAGTTTATAAGATCTCACCCAGGTCTAGTGTAGGATACAAGTTTTTGTTTTCTGTTTCAAGCTTATTTAGGTGCTTGTTTTTAAGCTCAAACTTGGCCCCCTCTCAACTGTTTTAGCTTATAGCTCATAATCCTCAAATCTGTGTGAGCTTGCAATCAGAGGGTTAGGCTTGTTTAAACTTGTTCCATTTATGTTCCTTTAGCATATTAGAGCTTCTCTTTTGGTTTGGTAGCCTTTGGGTTCCATTTGCTTATTGAAGTGCTTATTTCAATAAGCACTTCTTCATCAGTTTCATATTCTGCCACATAACCCCATGATTTTCCATTTTTCTTAGCTTCCTAATATTGTTTTAAGCATTTTCTGAATTTTTCAGATTTTTCCTAGCTTGTTTGGTATTTTTCTACATTTTATCTAGTTTTTAAGTATTTTTAATTAGCTTTAAATACAAATAATTAAGAAAAGCTTCTAAAAAATAATTTTTCATTTTTATTAAGTTTAGATAAATATAAATAGCCTAAAAAGTATTTTTCCATAATTTTCTTAGTTTAAAAAGTATTTTTTAGCATTTTAATTAGTTTTAAATAGTATTAAATTAATAATAAATACATAAAAAGTCTAAAAAATATATTTTCTGTTTTAAAATTAGTTTTATCATATTTTAGATTTTTCTAAGTCTTAATTTTATTTTTCTAGTCTTATTTCATATTTTCTTTTATTTTAGAGTATTATTAAATAGTTTAAATTAGTTTTTAATTAATAATAATTAATATAATAGTTATAAAAATAATTTTCTTTTTCTATAAAGTTTCTTTTATCATTAGGATTGTAAAAATGTATTTTTCATATTTTTAGGATTTATATTGTATAAGTTTCACTTTTTATTTTGTACGTTTACGTAATTTTTATTTAAACGTACGTTTTAGTTTTAAACGTTCATCACTTTAAATATAGTGATAGCGTTTATTTAATAGGTTTTATCTTTTTAATTTCCTTTAGCATTGCATTTTAGCCTTTGTGTTTGTTTGATATTTCTGTAGTTATAATCATAATCACAATTCCCTTTATCGTTCAAATTTCTCGATCACTAGACGTTGATTGATCCATTGCATAGCTCGCTGGGACATAACGACCCGGGGAGACTCTATACTCTCCAGATCCTCATTGATTTCGTGCTTAAGCAGTTTTAAGCTGGTTACGGTCCGCCATTCACAAGTGGCGGGCTTGTGTGATTTAGCTTGACTGTTTTGCGCGCATCACCGAGCGTAAGCTAAAAATGCCCAGCTTGCAAGGGCCGGGATATATATATAAAAGCTACTCTCACAGGCTACACTTTCAAAAACACGGAACATTCCGAAGAACGAAAGGCAATAGCCTGGTAGTTCCTCCAGGATCATCGTCAGAAGAGAGTGACACGAGGTCTCAGAGGAGAAAGTAGCATACAAGGAAAGGATTCTAGCCCACGAAGAAAGTACGGATACTCGCAAAGACGTTATCCACATCAACAAAGCCAGAAGAATAGCATGCGGATGATAATCAAAACAAACTTCCGTAATACAAGAAATCTCCCAAAGAAAACAATATTTGCCATTAGAAGAACTCTGAAGAGAAGCACGGCTTGCATAGCCACGGAAATAAAAGAGTAAAGCCGATAGCAGGGAAGTATAAAATGTATTTGAATTTACCTATTTCTGTGTTGTATTTAAAAAAAATATATGATCAATTAATAAAAGAACGATGAAGATTAGCTACCTTTATTATTTTATTCTTTAAAATGTTTTTTATCTTTACGAAGTGCATAAGACGCGCAAGCACACGAATTGGGTACGGCCCAAGAATATGTTATTTCCGAATAGCATAAAGTTATCATGAATAACACAACTGGTGAGCAACTTAATCACCAAAGTACGTAAGAGGTATTGCAAACTCAATACTGGGAGGATAGCCCAAAATTATCCAAAGACTATTACAAACGTGCATATCCGTATAACGTTAAAAATAGCACCGCACAGACAAAAAAGAGTGCGCAGAAGACTATTACAAACATGCATATCCGTATAACGTTAAAAATAGCACCGCATAGACAAAAAGAGTATGTGCGCAAAAGACTATTACAAAATGTGCATATTCGTATAACGTTAAAAATAGCAAACAAAAGTGGAAAATAACACGCACCGAAGGCACCAAAAACTTGAATATAGAGAAAAGTTGCAGCATAAAGTACAGAACAAAGAAAGCAGGCGGGAAGATAAGCAAAGAAGGCTGAAAACAATCATCGAAAGCATTACAAAACAAACACAAGCATTGTTCAGATGATTACAAAAAAAAAAGCATTAACTAAATCCACACTAAAGCGGTAGTACTTGCTCAAGGCTCGGACAAAACAGTAGAGACCTCGCTTACTCTAGAAGATGGGTCATTTGTAACTTCAAAGAAGAGTGTTGGACCCACCAACATCATAATCTTTGACAGAAAGGGGTATCGCGGAAACATCAGAAGTACTAACAGGAAGGGGTGCAACCGGCGAAGAAGCAGTGCAAACAGAAACCGGCTCACCAGCTGAAAATGTTTCCACACCCATTACATTACGAGCAGATAAAGGGTCAATGGAGGAATTGTAAACATCGGTAATAGAAAACCGATAACCATCAAGGCGCTTTCTAACTTGATCAACCCTCCTTTGAACAACCTCCAAAGATCAAGACAAAGCGCTGTTGCCAACAATAACATTACTACCCTTATCATAATCAGGGATATTAAGTTGCTCAAGATCCGGCTGTAACCCTGCAATCATGGGAGCATTCGCGGAAGGCTCATCAACACGGAGAAGGTCCATAACTTCTGCGATACCGACATTCTTGCTAGACTTCAGCACGACAAGCAAAGAAAACTCCACGTTCTCAAGGGCCCTCACAGTGGAAACATAGTGATCCTCTGCAGAAGGATTATATGCAGCAAGCTCCACGAGCTCTCTTTTTTCCTTACCATGAATAATACCCGCAGCTAAGCCTTCTTGCATACCCTTATCAACGGCACGTTCAATAACCTTTGCCATTGCCGCAGTATATTCTGGAGAGTTTAAGCATTTAAACACAGCGAGACTCATAGCATTCGTCAATAACCAGCGACGACTAGATAGTAGTGTAAGGAATCGAGGATAAAACTCTTCGTCAAGATGACTAGCCAGGGCATACAAGTTAGCAACGGCCGAATCAACTTTCCGCATAAGCCCGTACAAAATTCCTGAATATTACAAAATTCCTCCTCTAAAGCAAGGAAAGGATGGAGCTCAACTGCGGAGCTCAGAACATGACTCTTCCAAAGCCCGTACCTACAAAACAAAGCAAAGTTTTTTTAAAGAAGAAGAAGAAGAAGAAAAGACACGGATGCACACCTGCCCGGAAAGACCAGAATTATGAGACTTAAGAACAATAATCTCAGCTCTCAAAGCGGATGACTCAGAATCCTTGGCATCAAGGGATGATTGAAGTGAGGCTACCTCGGCTCGAAGAGAATTTCGTTCTCTCTCAAACACAGAATTTTGGTCCTTTAGGGACGAAAGCTCAGCAGCAGAAGCTTCCATGGACGCAGTAGCAGATGATGCCTGAGAAGAAATAGCATTGGCAACCTCAGACTTCAGAGTCGAAATTTCCTTATCCTTACTCACCAACAAAGACAATAAGCGTTTCCGCTCCATAGAATTATACTCTAAACGCTGACGGACTTCAGAACTAAACTCCAATTGTCGCGCCACGGCAACATTGAATTCACCTAGGAGGCGCTCATACCCCATATCACGGATAGAGGAAAATAAGGCAGGAGGAGCAAACTCGTCCACCATAGAACGACACTCATCAACATCATCAAGAAGGGAACTCTTAGCAACATTCCACCTCGGAATATGAACACTAGATAAAGAACTAGAGTCCGGGTCATCAACGGTCCGAATATCCTCAACTGGGACATTAAGACCTGAAAGGTCATCAAGAATCGGATAAACACTACCAACCGGAGAAAGGCCATCTGGAAGGGAGGAAGGAACATTAACTTGACCCTTCCCCTTCCCAATAGAATAAGCAGCAGTAATGACGGCATCCGTCATAACAGGCGTAGGAGAACTACGAATAAGAAAGCAAAGAACAAGTAAATAAAAGGAAGAAGCGACAAAAGAATAAAGAAAAATAAAGGCATAAACAAACAAACCTGGAAGGAGAACCATCAGGATGAAACAAACCAAAACCAGATTCAGTGGGCATCCCAGCTTCATAAAGGGGAGTAATTGATAGTAAAGGAGAAGAAGAAGAAGAATGAGTGGGCAAAGAATTTAAACAATATTCAAGAGATTGCGAACTTTGAGCTAGCAACTTCTTAATAGACTCTGAAGACTTACCACCAGTAGAAGCCCTACTAGAATCGTTAAGGTCGCTCCGTGCCTTTTTAGGGGGATGAACGAGGTTGATACCAACTTTCCTCCTCTTCCTACCAGAACCAGAAGCCATCCCACTGTCAAAACCAATATCAGAACCTGAATAATCAGACCGCGGAACAACGTCGGATGGTTGAGAAACTCCAATTCCAGAACAAGAAGCTACACGCTCAACTTCACCAAAGGAAGGAGGAGCAAGAGAGACAGTACGACCTTCGATCGATTTTAGCAAAGGAACTTCATCATCCTCCCGTGGCCGAGTATCAAAAAGCAATTCCATCGGGTTTTTATTCTTAACCAACGACAACAAATCCATAGCTGCAGCAAACAGACAAAAACGAAACATAAATCAGCAGAAAATCAAGATAAAGTAATAAAAGAGAAAAACATAGATATGGTATACCCACCCCGATTCTCTTGATCATAAAACACGGGATAAAAGTCATTACCCAAAGTGTAATTCCAGCTCAACCCAACCAAACAAAGGAAAGGTTCCGAAAACTTAACAAAAGAAGAAGCATTGGTAACAAAGGAGGCAACATGTTCAGCATTAAATTCAGTATCCCTAGGAGTGGCATCCTTAGGAAGACGTCCACTAACGAAAAAAGGATGAATAGAAGGACAAGAAAATGAGTCAATCCAGAAAAAGTGGTCGTTCCAACTTTTAAGAAAATCAAGGGGCTTGGTATAGCAAACACCAAAGCTATTAGCACGTTTACTAAAAGAAAGCCAGCCATGACTGCGAGACAAGACATAAAAACACCTAAACAAACCAATCGAGGGTTCAATACCAAGTGCAAAACAAAGAATTTCAAATTGAGAAACTTTAGCAGCACCAATAACGGAAAACTGTGATATATAAATATGATAGTAGTCAAGAATCGAAACAAGAAAAGAAGACAAGGGGAGGCGGAAATTAGCAAACTCAAAGAAACGGGTGTAAACACCAATCTTTCCATTCGGTGCTTCACGAATACTTTTGTCAGGATCAGCCAATTTTAGATGAACAAAGCTCGGAATCGAATAATCAATACAGAAATGATCAAGCGCCTTCCGGGATAATTTAGACTTGGTAGAAGCAAAAGTACCCATAACGGAAAAAGAAAAAGGGAATCAAGAACCTAACCTGACTGCGGAATGTGGAAAACAGAGACACCAAAAGTAAAACCAGATCGAAGAATAGCGTTCGCAACAGAAGAGCAGTAAAAAGGAAAAATGGCTAAAACCAATATAGGGGGTATTTATACAAACGGAATGACGATTAACTAATAAAACCCTAAGGGAGGACACACGTCCAAAAAACAATTTAATCCAATGGTCAAAATCAAAGCCACACGGATAAGGATGGTGGAAGACCAAGGGCCCACGAGGTCAAATCAACCAGAACAGAAAAAGTCGTAAAACGTCTGCGTTGTAAAAAACACTTCCCAGAAGGAAAGAGAACATCGAAGGCACACTCTGAGAAATCGGAAAAACGATCAACCCGCAAGACGTATTCTAAGTAA
The DNA here is from genome assembly GCA_910596185.1 of Chrysanthemum makinoi. Lineage (NCBI taxonomy): Eukaryota > Viridiplantae > Streptophyta > Magnoliopsida > Asterales > Asteraceae > Chrysanthemum > Chrysanthemum makinoi. Next base: position 206,414,952 of record OU343219.1, on the reverse strand, counting down.
ATCCACCACGTGCGACAATATCCGCACGCAGTGCACATACTAGACTGGGGGGACTGGATTGTATAGCAGCCCCCAAGGGTAGAAAAAAGTATATCTGGAAAGGAAAAGACGCACAAGGAAATCCTTAGTCAACCTAAGTCTAGTGACATCCACCGCATGCGACAATATCCGCACGCAATGAATATACTAGACTGGGAGGACTTGATGACGTATAGTATGTGTAACAGGCCTACTAAGCCCGAAACATACTCTATGCCTAGGCCCAATGACTGCAAATCCTGGACTCAGGTCCAATAACCACAGACACTGGGCCAACAGTAAGCCCAATGACTAAATTGGTTAGGCCCAGGCCTTGGAATGCGAGCAAGATGCATAACGGGCTGAACCTTCAACCGTTAGGCCCCTCACGTCCGCATTCGCGAATAACACGGAACCCTTGTCCGTCAAGGGTCCGGCTTCGGCAACTAACCACTATATGCGATAATCCATGAAGCCCCAGCGGCAAACCTCGCCTATAAAAGGGGCTCTAATCCCCATACAAGGTACAAAAACTTTCTCTCTCATAGTATCACACACACATACCTCTACTTTCTCTCTCAAGAATGTATACTTACTCTCACGCCGAAGTCTAATCGTGGGGTCCGTCCCCACGGTAAGACTAACGGTTTACCTTTCTTGTGCAGGGATTTCATCCAAACTACTTGAATTAGTACAAGATCAACCCACCAAAGGCTTGCCGGCCCAGTCTAGTAAGCTACGTCCAGACCTTCTATAACCCATCGCACAAATTGTACTAACAGTAACCAATGGGGGTGACCTAGTGGTATGGGCTTAACCTCTTAGGACGAAAGTGCCTAGAGGTCTTGGGTTCGAACCCTAGGGAGAAAATTAATCCCTCGTTGGCCACGGAGGTTCACCTGCGCCAACTCTGGGCTATCCAAAAAGTGTAGTCGACCTGGGATTAGTCGGCTCGTAATGTCGAGTCGAAAACCCATGTATACCAACAAAAAAAGTATGGTCTCAATGTATTTACCAGTTAATGATTGATGTTAAAATGATATTAGAGATGGGCTATTAATGAGTTAAAGTGTATGATTCTTAAGTGTGAATGTGTAAATATGATTAGTGTGTTATAGTATGTGGTAATGACATAGTTGCATTTGATACTTTGATTGTTAAATGTCTAATAATAGTGAAATTATATAATGGAATTCAAGTATGATGGTACATAAATGATGAAATAAAATGATATTGCTTAAGTGCGTAAATAACTAAAATGAGATGGGTTAAGGTATGAGAATAAGAATGCGATAAGTTAAGAATGTAAGTGAGAATGAGATGAATATGTATGAGGTTAAGGTGTTGTCCTAAAATTATTATATCACTGCTAATGTGCCCCATTAGAGGTGATTATTATAATGAAATTGTTGAATAATAAAACATGTTTAAAATGTGTAAGAAGGATAAATAAATGTTAATGAGTGTATTATAGTTGACGACATGTGTAAGGTCTATATGTAAAAGAATCGAGTAGACTAAAGGGGTAATAGTAAAGGTGTTGGAAATGGTTAATAAGGATTAAAGAATGTAAGTTGTAGTGAGAAGTGTAAACACATAGAAAATGTGTAAATATGATAAGCAAGTTTCATATGCCCTATGACACTTGCTTTAACTAAATAAAATGGATGGAATAATGTGTGTGCTAAAATGTAAATTGCTTGGATCCATAGTTCTAATGTGAAAGGTTAATGATGGTATCCTTCGGGATGGCCGAGTTAATGATGATTAATGATGGTATCTTTCGGGATGGCCGAGTTAATGACGATTAATGATGGTATCCTTCGGGATGGCCGAGTTAATGATGATTAATGATGGTATCCTCCGGGATGGCCGAGCTTGAAATGTTATGGAAAGATGGATCCAAGCTAGAAAAGAGAAGAGTTAAAAAGTGACGTGTTTAATTTATGAATGATGAATGTGAAAGAATGAAAACACTGAAGGTTAAAGCGTGTAACGGATAGGTATGAGTGTTATGTCGAAAGTGTATAAGTAGAATGATTTGTGATTTTCTTATTTAAATGGATTGGAACGTCTTTTCATTTAAATAAAGAAGTTGTGAATACCCGAGTCACGAGTTTGTGTTTCTTGATTTACATCGATTGGGACGCCTCTCCATGTAAATGAAAAAGTATAAATAAATGGGCTTATCTGTTCCCGACATGGCATGAGTAGGGAAAAGGGTAGAAAACAAAAACCTATAATTAATTAGACGTTCTATGATAACAAGATAGGTAGGATAGAGGAAGTTGGATATCGACTTTAGGTGAGAGTTGTGTTGAGAAACCTAAGATTTAGGTGTTTAGTGAATAAGCTGAAAAGAATTAAAGTTTAAATTGAAGTTAAAGTATGCCTTGTGGCATGTCGTAATGTGAGAAATGACCGTGGTGGTCATAAACTGAATGGAATTTATTAGAAAGAAATTGAGATAAATGAAGCATTATAGTAAAATTGTTAATAGAATAGTTAAATGGTTATGGTAAAGTGTGGAAATAATGGTAAGGATGGTGTGGATTGTTCAAGTGACATATAGTCCTTGATGGAAAAGTTGGAATTGAATGGGTTAGAACGTAGTGTAACAATAATAAAATTTATTAAAAGTGACGAATATTCAGAGTGAACGTGTTTGAGATGATATAATGGCTTAGAAGAGTTGTATGGTTATAACAATAAAGCGAGAAGTAAAGTGGATTAAGGATTTGGAATGGGTTATAGTGTGCTTAGTATTTCGAGATCAATTAGATCGTTGCAATGAAATGGTTTAATGTTTGTAAGTGCTAAGAATGGGAGTAATATGTGATTAAGTTTTTGGTTTGTAATAGACAAGAGATTTCAGGGACGAAATCTAAATAAGGGGGATAGAATTGTTACACCCGAAACCCGTTTTGTAAACAGGTGTGACTCTAGATGAAATTGACAAAGACTTTTATGAGTCGAAAGACTCGATATGATTGGTTAGTCAACGGATGTTAAGTTGAAGGTGTTATGTAATTAGCTAGTCAAACCCGATAGTCAATCTAATAGTCAAAGAAGATGTAATATGGTTATACGTAGATTGACGTGTCTCAAATATAAGAGATATAGACTTAAGGGATTAAAGTTGTCAAGTTTTAAATGGGTTATAAAGTTAATGTGACTAAAGTAGAAAGAAAAAGGGCTTGAGGGACATAAGATGCAAAATGACCAAAGGAGTACTAGAACCACCTAGTTATAGCACTGCAGGGACCATTCTTGTCATAATACCAAACTAGTACTAGAACAACCTTGTTTTAGCCTGTTTGAACTTATTGTGAAATGATTCTCCCATCAAGGACTATTCTTGCCAAAATCTCAAATTGGCACTCGAACCACCTTGTTTTAGTACCAAGACCAAATTGTTATAGTACTTGAAGGACCAAAGGTGTTAATTGTGAAATAGCTTTAAAATGAAGAAAGGTCAAAATAGAAATATCCAAGTTCTTGATAATTCTTCATTTTTTTTTAATCTAAGAGTGTGTGTGGGTTTTTTATGGAGAGAAAGAAAAGGAGTGAAATCAATGTTTTCATTAATGACCAAATTGATAAAGTATTGGGGTTCCAAATTAAGAAATAAGTTAGCACTAATCATCATTTCAAGTAAGTAGCCTCCAATATTGAATTAATTAGTGAATTGAAAAGCTAGGGTTTACGAACCGCTAATTTGACAAATGGGTAAATGATGTCTTAAAGCTAATTAAAAGATTACAGTAATTATGGGTTAAGTTATAGTGATTAAAAATAAGTAATTTTATGGGTTGGTTATCCTATGATCAACATATGATCATATGATGAAAGGGTATAGTAGTTGTTATAGTATTTCTTAAATTTAATGATGATTATATGGTTTAGGAAGTAAGGATGATGATGGAGATGTTCTTGGTTATAGCTATGGAGGCAAGGTAAGTAACTATGATTATAACATGTGTTATATTGATATTATCATGTTATGTAATTGTGAATGAAGGTGTAAGGACATAAGAACCTTTGCCTAATGAGTATGCAAGTGATAGAGATTTGGATAGTTAGATTGTGTTGTTAAAGTGGGTGTTAATCTATGGTTATAGAAAATCCGAGGTATGTGATTGTGTTGTTATAGTATGATATGATTATGTTGTTATGGCTTGATAATTGTGGTTATAGAGCATGATGATGCAAGTATTGAAATGGTTATAGTATTGGGAATATATGTGGATGTTTAATGATTCTAATATGATCGATTGATGTATAATATATATTATTATACGATTACTTACTAAGCGAAATCTTACGTTATAGTGTTTAAATGTATTGTAGGATATTGTGGAAATGCTATGGCATGGATTAAGCTTAAGGACCGTAAGTATGGATGCTAGAAAGTTATTGGTTATGTTAGAGCTTAATCGTAGTTACCGAGCTCAAAGTAAAGGTTGAACCCTCGTTGGTCTTTTAATGGTTGTTTATGTGTTGTCGAGTGTCATAGTATATGTCTCGGCCATTCAAGTATATGGTGGTCAAATGGGTTGTTATAGAAATGGTCAAAGTGTGTGTAATGGATTAAAGGGGCGTTTAGATTATAGTCTATTTGTACCCATTTTGGGGTCAAACGGGTTATAGCCGTGTAGTATGATATATTATGGTTTGTTGAGTGTTGTGGTTGTCAAAGGAAAATTGTGTCAAGTCAATTATTTTAGTAATGGGTTATAGTGTTTGAAAGTGGGTCCAAACGGGGGTGTTTGACAAACCTTGTAAGGTACGGGTTCATGGGTTGTTTAGACCACAAATATTTATGGAAATGATGTATTATGTTATGTTAAATTTCTGGAAAGTTTCGTAGATGAGTTTTTTCCGCGTAAAAGTTTTAAACTTTTAATCAAATCGGGCACGGAGCGTAACAAACACCTTGCCATTGATTTCCATTTCTAATCTGACTCAAAGAAGGGGGGGGGGGACAAGACAAGTTATTTAAAAAAGCTCGAGATAAGATCGAGCTCGAGTTGTTATTACAAAAATTGAGATCAACACTAAGTTGAGGCTCATTTAGTAACCGAGCTCGCCCGAATTTAGTTTCTCAAGTTTTTATTACAAAGATTGGCTACTTCCACAAGCCTTGGAAAATATATACATGATGACGTGTGGACACTTCGGCCCAATAACGAGATACATACGAGTAAGTAAGCCCATTAAAGACGAGCCGTAATCTGGACAATCCAGTTCAGGAAAGACAACTGCTTTATAGATGTCATTATTTACCGTTATAGTATTATGTCACGTATAAAAATGGCATATGAGCAGACGGAGTGCAGCGAACATTACACTCACTCTTGTACCTTGTACGAAGATTCTCTTATATCTTAAGGCAAGGATAGACGCCCACATGTCATGTCTCCTCTATGGGATGACCCTCACGTGGGTCTCCCAGAGCCTTTGGATCACATCCAACAAATCTCTCAAAATCCTAAATGCATAACCATAAATACACGTGCATTCCATGAGAAGCGAACAAGTAAATCTTCTTCATTTTATTTAAGGATCTTACCACTCAAAGAAAACCAAACATACTATTAATCTCCTTTCATTTCACTAATTCATGCTTTACGAACCGTACGTATAATAACTACTTATAAACGAGCTATATATAAATAAACAAGTTCGAGCTAAGTGACCTTAACAAACGGAATTTGATTCGAGCTTTATTTCATTCAACTTGTAACAGTAATAAGCCAAACTCATGTTAAAATCGTAAAACTCAAAACGAGCTCGAACTCGACTCGACCCGTTTTCACTCTACTAAAAGTCCAATAATTTTTGAAAATGGAAGGGTAGACACACTCGTGAACCAAAGCGCGTGAAGGAAGTGTAATAACAGTAGTACTTAATATATGGCCCACCCACCCATGTGCCCTCCTGTCTCCACCAGCTCCTGCCGCTCAATCATTAGACTCTCTTCTCTCTACTCACCATATTCACCCTCTTCCTAAAACCCTTATCTTCACACACTCTTTTCACACACCAAACAACCATGTCAACAACTGACGGCACAACTAACGGCGTCCCCATCTCAAGCCAACCCGGTAACGGCGTCTTAACGGTCAAAAAACCCCCTGCTAAAGACCGTCACAGCAAAGTTGACGGTCGTGGCAGGAGGATACGCATGCCTATTATTTGTGCTGCTAGGGTTTTCCAGCTCACCCGTGAGTTGGGTCATAAGTCTGATGGTCAAACTATTGAGTGGCTTTTAAGACAAGCTGAACCGTCAATTATTGCGGCTACTGGTACTGGTACTACTCCTGCTAGTTTCTCTACTGTTAGCGTTGCTGTTAGGTCCAACAACAACACGTCAATAACAGCGGCTCTTGATCAAAAAGTGGCGTCGCCTGTTAGTCACCACCACCATATGTTGTCTCCCGCGCCGTTTTTGTTGGGGAAGAGGTTAAGGTCGGATGATGAGATTGATAAAGATGATGGGCAGAGTGGTAATTATATGGGTCAGGCGGTGGCGGTGAGTGGCGGCGGTGTCGGCGGGGGAGGTGGGTTTTGGGCGTTGCCTGCGAGGAGTGATTTTGGACAGGTGTGGAGTTTTGCGGCGGCGCCGCAAGACATGAATTCGATGGCGGCGGCGCAGCAGCAAGGGAGGTTTTATCAGCAGCAGGTGCGGGCGATGGGGGAGGCTTCGGCGGCTAGGGTTGGGAATTATTTGCCTATAACACAAGGTCATTTGAACTTGCTTGCTTCGCTTCAAGGTCCGCCTCAGCAGTCTTCTGGAGGAGGCAAAGATGATAATGAATGAATGGATTTATTTATCGGGCGTTGTTTGTTGATATCGCGTTTTTATATAAATATTTGCATGTTGTTGTTTTTCGCGTGTCCAAGTTAGTATTTCAGAAACTAGGGTTTAGTTGCTCTGTGTGATTTTATCTAGTTAGGCTTTATTTAATTTTTTTGTCTAGTCTATTGGGTTTTGAATGGGGATTCATATCCAGAAATTAGGGCCGAAGACTATATTATCAATCATATCCTGCTCTGCAATTTTCGGTGAATTGACAGAGGAGAATGCTTTTGTGGAACTGTGTTCTTCTTCTTCTTCTTGCTCTTTTATCTGTGTGTGATTTGCGCTGTTTTGTATTGAAACCGTGGAACACGTATGATCTCAAAGAGAGTGACGCAGTCTCGATACAAGACTATGTGGGGTTATGCTCAGTTTGTCATCCCTTTGGTTAGATTATTTATTAATCTGTGTGTGGAAATAATGTAATCCGTCCGTCCGTCTGTATTTATGTGAGATTTTTTTCAGGGGTGCCTGTGGTACGAATAAATAACAGTATGTTTCGCTCATTTTATTTCTACTGGTATTCTGTTTCATGATCTCGTTGTTGTTACTGATATTCATGTTATGGTTAAGGGGTTTGTTGTCATTGTTATAATCTCCTTGTTTGTGGCGACTTTCGTGCTATGGTTTTGATTCACTCTGTCTAATTGCTATTGCTTCCTGTTACACTATTTATTGAGTTACATTATTTATTGACGGTTTTTGCCCATTTTGGTGAATAAGAGACAGCTTGTTGATGTGTTTGTTTGTGTTTGAAATGAGCTGGATTTTCTTCATTTATGTTTGCCAATGGAAATGAGTTGTTGGTAAATTTTGCAGAATTGTTATTTTCCATGTTTTCGGAAATAGATTTGTTCCTGTTAACAGTAGTTTTCTACTTTTAAAGCCTAATTAGTTGGGAGCTGCAGCAGTAAGAACCCAAAAGAGCTTCTCTTATAGTACCTTTTATTACTTGCATTGTCTCAACCTGATCTTACCATTTTTAGGCAGGTACCTATCATGGTTTTCTCGAGAGTTTCTACAGTGCTATACCTGTTGAGCATGAACCGGATAGTCATAACAACATACGAGTCTAGTTGTAGCCTTGTCAAGGCTTATTACTCTGTTGTTTAGAAGTATTGACTGACGGATACTCTGTATATTACAAGCATTAGCTCAGGCTAAGTGTGCATATAATAGTCAAGGATCCTTGATCTACATGTAGGGGTAGTAATTCGCCACCCGACGCAGAAAGAAAAGTGTTGGGGTTGGGTTAAACTGGGTTTCAGGTCGGCTCGTTGCTCATTCAATGAACACACTTCATTTGGATTGAGTACGGTTTAAACAGGTCATCACTTTACTCTTTTAAGTTATTTTAAAGGTACACAATCAAAATTGGTGATTAATCCTACCCGAATTGTAATCCTTAGTTACATACTTACATGTGAAATACTCAGAATCATAGAGCCATAAAGAAAACTAGGAAGGGTTAGTAAAAAGAGTAAGCTTTTTGTGTCCAAAAATTTGAGACACTTTATACTACTAAAATCATCTAGCCCACTAACTTATTTGCTTTGTTATTATCTAGTGTTGAAATGACATGGCAAGATTAGTCAATTAATGTCTCATTATTAAAGAAAATGTAACAACCAAAAGTTCCAATAGCAGGGAAAACAAATTTTGAATGCTTCTAAAATATGATTTTCTTTTTTTTTTCGCTTTATTTTGCACTAACATCAACTTTAAAATTCCAAGTTACATTTATTAAAATTGCTTAATTAGCCGTCAAAGCTACAGTAGTATTTTAGTGAGGGACGAAGTCAAAAATTAGCGGGCCGTTTTTTCCCTTTTTTTTTTTCTTCTAAAACTAACAAAGTAATATAACTAAAACTTTAAATGATAAGTTCTAAACTTTTAATACATCAGGTAACAAACTTAAAATTTGATAAGAAATATACATTCAGTTAATAAAAAAAAGAGTAAACCACACCATTCGTCCTTATGGTATGCGTTGACTGACAAATTCCGTCCTTTGACCGAAAAAAATGCACCGTCCATCCTTAACTGCGAAACTTTATGTATCGTTAGTCCCTCACTCTAACTGGCATGACTAACGGTCGTTATACCTCATCCACTCGAGGGTATTTCAGTCTTTTCCCACCCATAAGGCCAACGGTGCAATTTCGAAATTTTCCGAAAATTTTATCTCAAAATTTTTTTTCCAATTTTTTTTTTCCGAAAACTTTTTTTTCCCCCAAAATTTTTTTTCCAACATTTTTTTCCCCAAAAATCGTCGCATGTGAAAAGAAAAATTAGTCACACGGATTTTTTTTCCGTCACATGTAAAAAAATTATTAGAAATTCTTTTTTCGAAATTTTTTCACATATGAAGAAAAATGAGAGATTTTCGTCATATGTGAAAAAAATTGACGTGTGACGGAAAAAATTTCCAATTTTTTTTTTCACATGTGACAAAAAAAAAATCAATTTTTTTTTTGAAAAGATAAAAATTCGGGAAAAAAAAATTAAAATTTTTTTTCGAAAAATTTTTCAAAACTTTTTTCGAAATTTTTTTTCAAAAAACTTTTTTTTTGAAAAAAAAATTTTATTTGAAAAATTTTTCAAATTTTATTTTTTTCGAAATAATTTTCCAAAAAAAATTTTTTCCGATTTTTTTTTTTAAATTTTTTTGAAAATTCTTAGAAAAATTGGTTAACTTATATTAGCAATTAGATCAAAATCGGATGAAAGCGTATAAAAACAGACAAAAACGCATAAAAACGAAAAAAAATGGAAGAAAACGTATAAAAACGAATATAGACGAATAAAAACGTGGGAAAACCGGACGAAATCGTATGAAACCGGATGAAAACGTATAAAAACAGAAAAAAAAAAATTGAAAAACTTTTTGAATTTTTTTTTCTGAATTTTTGTGTTTTCAAATTTCTTTTTTGATTTGTTTTCGAGACATTTTTCCGTCACATGTGAATTTTATTGGGTTAATCCCACTCTTACCTGCTTTACCCGCTTTCTTCCCATTTAGAGGGTCAAACCCGAAGTCAAAGTCAACTACATTAAAAGTCAAGTCTTAAGAAATAACTGCCATTTGACAGTTACAAAGGAAGCGTTGCATCTGTTGATTCTACCGAACCAACACAACCATTCAAACGCACCTTTTCATTCATTATATATAGATTAGAATCTGTAACATTTACATATTGATGACTTATATTTATTTCAATTGATACAAAACATTTCTTTGAAACATATCGTGTTATTGGTATTATTGTGACCACGTTAGAACCAACAAAGATCCAACGTTGAGGCCAACAATTGGTATCAGAGCGGTTTGGATTCTTCTAACCAAATCATCATATACCAAGGGTTTATTTTACCCTGAATCGAAGAAGAAACAATATTCCCAGAAACGGTAAATTTTTTTTTTGCAAAACTATATCTGAACCACAAATCAAACTAGTAATCATTTCTGTGATTCTGAAAACCGTCCATAATTCATAGCCGCCTCGTAATTAATTAATGCACTAAGAATAGGCAATTTTTCAATCATCTTGCAAATTTTTTATTCGGATTTTTTTACCGAGAATAGAACAAAGGGAACAAAGGTTTGACTTTAAATCAAAACAAAACCTTACATCGATTCAGAAATAAGAACCCATTACCATCGATTAAACACGATAGTCATCATAAAAAAGGAAAAAGATTGATTCAACAAAAGGAACAAACACACCTGTTGCATCCAGAATCAATATCCTTCTTTCATTTTTTTTGAATCATCTTGATTCAAATTTTTCCACGGACAAATAAAATCCAAAACAAGGATTAACCGGGGCTCGAATTAACAAGAACACCGAATACCCGTGAAGAAGGAGGTTAACCAAAGCCAAAATATTTGGCGGTCAACCACCAGAAGCATAGCAAAGGCAACGGTCTCACCCAAAAGGAAAAAGGCAGAGACATATTTTATCTCTTAAAGGAGATATCAAAGAAAGAAGAAAAAGGAGGCGTACTAATAACGCCTAGGGCACACCGAACCAACATCTTTCGGAATTCTTACAAATCCACTCTTACTTTTTTAAACTTTACTTATATAGTTTAAGTTTCTCTATTTTTGATAAGTTACTATAATACATTAAGTATACTTATCATATTGATATTATAATAACCTAGTGTAATTACGCTGCTTATTATAATTAGGAATAACTTTTAAGGAGTAATTAACCTTAGGCTTATTCACTTAGAATTTAATAATCTCCGAGGATAGTTTTTGATTGTCACATTAGACACAAAACATTAGAAGCGCGCTATATTTCTCAACACACACCCCGTGTTAGAATTTTAGGAGATTACCTAGTCATTATTTATTAAAAAATGACTCAAGATAGTGGAGATAAAGGAAAGAAGGAGGTTAGTACATCTAATACTACCCCTCAATTCCAATGCCCGATATTGAAACCCGCGAATTACTCACTATGGGCAATTCGAATGCAAATTATTTTACAAGCAAATGGGTTATGGGAAACAATTGAGCCAACTGATACAACTCAACCCGATAAGAAAAAAGAAACAACTGCTATAGCATACCTTTACAGTCCTTACCGAAGATCAATTACTTCAAATAACAAAGCACAAAACCCCGAAAGCAATATGGGACGCTTTAAAAACTAGGCACTTAGGCGAAGAAAGAGTACAACAAGCCAGACTTCAAACACTTAGGTCTGAACTTGAGTTACTACATATGAGAGAAGATGAAACCATCGATACCTTTACAGGAAAACTCACAATTCTTGTAAACAAAGCCGCCGATCTAGGACATACAATACAAGATCAGAACTTAGTTAGGAAGTTACTAAATGATGTACCCGATAGGTATTTGCAAATAGTTGCATCTATAGAACAATATTCCGATCTAAGCACTATGACCCTAGAAGAAGCAATTGGAAGACTTAAGACCTATGAAGAAAGGATTAAGTTTAAGAAAGGGAAACAGGAGAACACTCAAGAGAAATTGATGTTCACACAACATGAAGGTAGAGGAAAGAATTTTAGAGGACGTGGACGTGGGAAGTATAAATTTTCACACGGTAAAAACCACGAAAATTTCAAAGAAGAAAAGAAAAACGGAGAAAACTCTCACAACAAATCACATATTGATCTTAGCAAAGTAAAATGTTACAAATGCAACAAAATGGGTCATTATGCAACTAAGTGTTATTCAAAACCAAACACCAGTATGCAATCTAATCTTGTCGAGGAGGACTTAGAGCCTACCTTACTAATGGCAATATTAGAAGACCCACTGTAACAAAACTTAAAGATCAAACCGCCTGCACACGAACAAGATGTAGGATATAAAGAGACAGATGTAGATAGTCTATGGTATTTAGTCAATGGAGCCAGCAATCATATGACTGGAGTGAGAGAACACTTCAAAGACCTAGATGAGAACGTTAGTGGAAAAGTAAAATTCGGAGATGGATCTCATATAGAGATTAAAGGAAAAGGTTCAATCTTATTAGAATGTGATGACAAGAAACAAAGAATCATATCTCAAGTCTATTACATTCCCAGCTTAAAAAGCAACTTATTGAGCCTTGGACAATTCACCGAAATCGGTTGTAAAGTAGTAATGGAAAACGATGAATTACGACTTTATGACATGGACAACAAAATCTTCATGAAAGTCCCGAGACAAAGAAACCGTCTATACAAAGCAAGTCTCAAGATAGGCACACCTGTTTGCCTACTCGCAAACTTGAAGGACAACACTTGGTTATGGCACGCAAGACTAGGACATCTCAACTTTGAATCACTAAAATCAATGACTCAAAGGGAGTTAGTTCAAGGAATACCTGCCATTAAACATACAACACAAATATGTGATGTTTGTTTAATTGGTAAACAAAATAGAGCACCATTTCCCAAGAAAGCAAAAACTAGATCAACCTCACCTTTAGATTTAGTATACGGAGATTTATGTGGACCTATTACACCACCAACACCATCTGGAAAAAGATACATATTCTTACTAGTCGATGACTATTCAAGATATATGTGGGCGTATTTCCTAAACACGAAAGATCAAGCATTTGATACTTTCAAGGAATACAAGAATACAATAGAGAAGGAGCTAAGAACAACACTAAAAATGTTCAGAACTGATCGTGGAGGAGAATTCACATCTAACGAATTCACTCAATACTGCAAAGAAAATGGCATAGCACGACAACTTACCGCACCTTACTCACCGCAACAAAATGGAGTCGTTGAACGGAGAAATAGGACAATTATGTCTACAACAAGATGCATGATGAAAGCAACCAACATGCCTCAAAATTTTTGGGCTGAAGTTGTTAGACATTCAATATACATTCTAAAAAAGCGTTCCTACAAAAGCCTTAGAAGACATCACTCCATATGAAGCAATTAAACAAAGAAAGCCAAACTTAGAAAATTTAAAAGTTTTTAGCATAGCATATGCAAAGGTACCATCACAACATCTGACAAAGTTAGATGACCGAAGCAACAAAATGGTATACTTAGGAAATGAACAAGGATCAAAAGCCTACAGACTATTTGATCCAACAACACAAAGAATTTGTGTTAGTAGAGATGTGAAATTTAAAGAGGATGAAGCATGGGATTGGAAGGATTACTTGAATGAACACACCAACGATCAACTCGAATGGTTTGACTTCGAAGTTGAAAACCTAGAAGCCACAAATGATCATCAGGAACAAGAAATCCAACCAAATGAAGAAAACAATGATATCCCTACAGATGATGAAGATACAACATCAACAACAAACTCACCCTCACAAGCTTTTCGCACACCATCTACAATTTCATCGCGAGTAAACGCTCAAACTACACCAATGCCTCAAAGACGCTTCAACCAATCAAAGTAACTCAAACGCAACTAGGAATTTACATCCAGACTTTGATCATACACCCTTACAAGGTTTTAGAACGTTAAATGATATATACGAAAACAGGAAGTATTACAGAGAATATTACTGGTGAAGATGAACCTAAGAATTACAAGGAAGCATCAACCGATCTAAAATGGATTGAAGCAATGAAGGTGGAATTAGATTCCATCAACAGAAACAATACATGGAAACTAACCACTTTACCAAAAGGACATAAAGCCATTGGACTAAAGTGGGTATTCAAGACCAAGAAAGATGCTAATGAAAATATAGTCAAGCATAAAGCAAGACTAGTAGCAAAAGGCTACATACAAGAGCATGGCATAGATTTCGAAGAAGTCTTTGCACCTGTAGCAAGAATGGAAACAGTCCGATTACTATTAGCCATAGCTGCTAATAATAAATGGGAAGTACATCATCTTGACGTCAAATCTGCATTTCTGCATGGAGACTTAAGAGAAGAAGTGTACGTTACACAACCCGAAGGATTTATAAAGAAAGAAGATAATGGAAAAGTCTACAGACTCACAAAAGCTCTATACGGATTAAGACAAGCACCACGTGCTTGGAACATAAAATTAGACAATACCTTGAAGTCTTTAGATTTCAAGAAATGTGCTTTGGAACAAGCCTTTACACGAAGAAATCAAAATATTCAATACTTCTAGTTGGAGTCTACGTAGATGACTTAATCATCACTGGCACACCTAAAGAAGATATAGACAAATTCAAAGCTCAAATGGAAGAAAAATTCGAGATGAGTGACCTAGGATTACTATCCTACTACTTAGGAATTGAAGTCACACAAACTGGAGGTGACATATCAATAAAGCAATCCGCCAATGCAAGCAAGATCCTAAAGGAAGTTGGAATGCTAGACTACAATGAAACTTTAATACCTATGGATCCAGGAAAAAGACTAACAAAGAATACCGAAGAAAAAACGGTCAACTGAACTGAATACAAAAGCTTAATTGGATGCTTACGATATCTACTACATACAAGACCCGACTTAAGTTATTCCATTAGATTACTTAGTCGTTTTATGCAGGAACCAAAGGAACAACATATGAAAGCTATCAGGCAAGTACTACGCTATGTAAAAGGAACAAAAGACTATGGAATCACCTACAAACACAATGAAGGAAACCAAATACTAGGTTATAGTGACAGTAGCTACGGAGTCAACACTCAAGAAGGCAAAGGCACTACTGGAATCATATTCTACTACGGTGAATCACCAATCAGCTGGAGTACACAAAACAAGCCACGAGTAGCTCTATCATCATGTGAATCCGAAGTTCATTGCGGCAAGCAGCAGCAACACAAGCATTATGGTTAAAGAGATTACTCAGCAAGCTTACACATACCCAAGAAGAAAGGGTTACGATAATGGTCGACAACAAGTCGCCCATCGAATTAATGAAGAATCAGTATTTCACGGAAGAAGTAAGCATATTGACATAAAATATCACTTTATACGAGAATGCGTTGAAAGAGAAGATTTACAAGTCGAGTTTATAAGCGTAGAATTTCGAAGTGCGACATGCTCACAAAAGCACTCCGAAGATCGATTCCTAACAATGAGACAATTAATCGGAGTCAAAGATCTACAGCAAAGCGATTGTGATTAAGGGGGAGAATATTGGGTTAATCCCACTCTTACCTGCTTTACCCGCTTTCTACCCATTTAGAGGGTCAAACCCAAAGTCAAAGTCAACTATATTAAAAGTCAACTCTTAAGAAATAATTGCCATTTGACAGTTACAAAGGAAGCGTTGCATCTGTTGATTCTACCGAACCAACACAACCATTCAAACGCACATTTTCATTCATTATATATAGATTAGAATCTGTAACATTTACATATTGATGACTTATATTTATTTCAATTGATACAAAACATTTCTTTGAAACATATTGTGTTATTGGTATTATTGTGACCACGTTAGAACCAACAAAGATCCAACGTTGAGGCCAACAAATTTGTTTTCATATATGATGAAAATTTCACATTTTTCTTAATATGCGAAAAAAATTCGAAAAAAGAATTTCCAATAATTTTTTCACATGTGACGAATTTTTTTTTCTCATGCGACGATTTTTGGGGAAAAAAATTTCGGGAAAAAAATTTTGGGGAAAAAAATTCTTGGAAAAAGTTTTTTCACAAAAAAACTTCGAAATAAAATTTTTTGAAAAATTTCGAAATTGCACCGTTGGTCCTTATGGGTGGGAAAAGACTGAAGTACCCTCGAGTGGATGAGGTATAACGACCGTTAGTCATGCCAGTTAGAGTGAGGGACTAACGATACATAACGTTTCGCTGTTAAGGATGGACGGTGCGTTTTTTTCGGTCAAAAGACGAAACTTGTCGGTCAACGCATACCACAAGGACGAATGGTGTAGTTTACTCAAAAAAAATATTAGATGAAAACCTTGTACATTAAACGGTGTCAAGCTTCTCTTAATTCTTTTGTCATTTAATGGTTGGCGGGCCATTTGCCTATAGTTAGGTCATAAGCTTAAATTTTATAAGATAAATAGCAAAGTGATTGGTTATGTTGAAAGAGGCCGGACGCCCCTAGGCTCCCTCACTTTCTACGTCCCTGATTATAGCTGTTTTATTACAAGTGATCACATATTTGAGATTCACTTCATCGATGGAATTTAACTACTTAACCGGGTGCTTGCACACACTAAAACTGCTAATTTTGTTAACATTTTTTTGATAAAACAATAAGCAGCTTCTTTTAAAAAAGGAAATTGTTAGATAACTATTTTAGTTGACCCAAATTTAATCATAGGTTTAAGTCCATTAGGTTTGAGGTTTGAGTTGCTTATTAATTAAGTTACGTATATATTATAAATACATATGCAAACTTTATTATGTGATGAGAAAACACAATCCAATAATATTACTTTTTTACTATTTTACATGGTATTAGAGCTTTAAGTTCAATTCACAACAAAATAGTTGTCTTTCGGTCAATGGCTACTCGTCAATGATTCGGAGAGGTCATGATTTATTTACTTTCTTTTGCTTTATATATTTTTTTATTACTCTTTTTATCATCCAAATCACAAACCTCAGAACACAAAAATTATAGCCGTCATAGCACATCTCATATTATGGTGATTTAGCCACGAATCAACAAAAATTATCTCATTAGCATTACTTTTTGTTTTACCGCTGGAGATCATTATGTTTTTTCAAAAAAGTTGGTTGCAAAATTATCGCTACTACTTAAAGGCAAAAAACAAGCCATGATGTAAGAAAAAACGTCACGCAAATAAAAAAGTCGCAAGCAGTAAACAACTATGCTGTCAAATACAATATGCTTCATTTCAAACAAACAACAAAGAAGATACAACAAGAAAATAAGAACAAGCGGCTTTTGACATATGTTTTAGTTTGTATGTTTCAGTTAATTAACTCAAATTGTGAGTTTGAGTCCATTAAGTTATGGTTTAAGGCTATGTTTGGCGCGCAACATTTTGGAGCTTTGTGGGGCAATGAGTGGTGAACAATGAGCTTTTTGATTTTTATTGTTCGTTTGGCAAAGGAGCTGTGAACAATGAGCGGTGAACAATGAGCTTTTTGATTTTTATTGTTCGTTTGGCAAAGGAGCTGTGAGCTTTGATATTTTTTTGGTAAGCTCATTTTTCCAATGCTTATTTAAGAAGCTGTGAGCGGTGAGTTGTGGCTAATCTTTTCTCTCTCAAGCTCAACATCTCTTCATGCTCACCGCTACTTTTACCAAACACACCCTAAATTGCTTGTTAATTAAGTTATGCATTTATTATAAATACATATGCAATTTTTATTATCTAACTAGAAAACACAATTTAGTAAAAAATAATTTTATATATACTCAACATAAACATCAAAATATGCTATGCATTAACAATTCGTTTATGATTTGATACTCTTATTTAAGAATAAACATACGCATCTTGAGAAATTTTATCCAAAAAGGTTATTCTCAAAGAATTTTTGCAAATAATTTATCTGATCCTTTTATTGTTCAAATCAACATTTGATTTGACATGTGTTGTTGAATAAATAACTCCATGCTAATTAAATACGTATGCATATATACACCAAAGAAAGAACAATTGAAATCATTATCCGAATATCCCATCTTCTTAACATAGTTTGTACCCAGTTAAGTTAGCGTTTAATCTACAAATGCGATAAAACACGATTGCTTTATCTCTTGTCTTTTTTGGTAGAATGCTTGCGTTTTCATACATGTATTTAGACAAGCATACCAATTTATAAGGGAATATGCACGATTATTACTGTTATTACTTTGAGCTTTTAATACATGAAATAAATTAATTAAAAATGGATTTCATGCTAGTTGCATGGACACGGATACGGCGATACGGCAAAATCTAAAAATATAAGACACGGACACGGCGTGACGGGAATATATATATATATATATATATATATATATATATATATATATATATATATAGTGCTGTTCTAAAGAAAAGTATAATTAGAGAGAAAAGTGAGAAAAAAAAATTATAAGGTCTAATTTGAAATATTTCAAACTTTAGGGGCAAGTTTTGAAAACCACCCCACCCCCCGCCCCAAAAAAAAAATTTATTGGGCAAATTTTTTATTTTTTTTCCCGCCAAAAATTTATAAATGTGATGCATTTTTTTTGCATCCGAGTTATAAAAATTGTGCATCATAGTTATAACTACTTTTTAACTGTGATTCACCAAAATAAAAAGGTGCATCAGATCGCATATGTTATTAACTTATTATAGAAAAAGTTTTGAATTATAACCGTCAACCTTTGTGTATAAAAGACAGATTTTTCAACTGATTCAACACGCTTATTTTATTAATCACATGGTTAAATATACAATGAAAACAATTATCCTAACATGTTTCAAAGTCATTTTATTAATCACATGGTTAACTTACTTTTCATCAATTCACGATTGTTAATATATGCCCTAGCGTTATCCTAATGACAAAGCATGCGACGCTACCATGGATACCATAGTTCCGTCTCTTGTTGTATAACTAATGCTCCTTAAAGAGCATAGTATACTAAGTTTTTGCAATGTTATTGAAACATATAAGGTAACAATCGTTGGGTGCATCTCGGTTATAAAATTTGGTGCATTATAGTTATAACTAATTTTTATAACTGTGATGCACCAAAATAAAAAGGTGCATCACAGTTATAAAAATTTGGCGGGAAATTTTTGGCCAAAAAAAAAATTTTTTTTTTAAAGGGGAAGAGGGGGTGATCCAATGGTTGAGATTACTTTTCTCACTTTTCTCTTGAGATCAACTTTTTAAATGATTATATATATATATATATATATATATATATATATATATATATATATATATATATATAATATGTGTGTGTGTGTGTGTGTAAAAACATGTACAAAGCCTTAAAATCAAATGAAATATCATAACAATAAAGAAACACAACTAATCTCTTTCTCTTCTCCCTCTCTCTCAACATTTATGTGCTTCCGCCATCTACCACACCAACAGGTAAACACTTTCTTTCTCCTATTTTTTATTATTTTTTTTTTAAAAATTTCTTTTACTTCTTTATAAATTTTGAAAACCTTCTTTTTTCAAAAAAAAAATCAAAATCCATGTCCAAGCCGTGTCCAAATCCGTGTTCGTCCGTTTCCAAGCCGTGTCCAAATCCGTGTCCGGCCCAAACATCACGTGGGACACGGCACGTGCGTGTCGGACACGTGTCTGAGCCGTGTCCGAGGCGTGTCCGTGTCTGACACGTGTCCGACATTGCCACTCCTTACTTTCAGGCGTGTCCGTGCTTCCTAAATTTCATGTTTATGTTATTCGGGACGACGAGTTTTATACTCAGATATAAATGGACTAACTCAACAATTTCTTGACCTTTTTTATGCTTTTTCTCGCCGTCATAAAATATGTTGCTAGTGAGGTTTAAATCATAAACCTTTTGTGAGTATAAAAGATTAGGCGACTCATCGATAGGCTATTTGGCGATGATAATTGTGTCTTTGGAATGCTTTCAATATCTTAGAGGAGAAAACTTATGTATGTTAGGTCATCTCCAGTCATACACTTTAAAAAATCTTCAAGTTTTAAAGAAAAACAACATCTTTCATCAACATTTTTCCTCCAAAAACAACATGATATATTTCATATCTTAACTTCAAGTCATTTTATATTAAAGTAACGTGCCTTCAAGTATGAAGAATGGTTGAAAATGTTTTTGTGGCATTCATTCTTCAAATATGAAGAAAGATATGATTTGAAGACCATAAGTGAAGATAACATCAGCAACAATATGAATCCAATGCACAAAAGAAAGTGGATAAACTAAACTAGTGGTAGCTAGCCAGGCGTAGCCAACCTCCATTGCGTTTACAACTAACAAGTCATATGTATGCCAAGTTGATCGAAGTGACTAACTTGATGGTTTTGTGCCACTTTCAGTCGACTCATGAGTGCTCAATGATTTGTAATGTTTTGATGTAATTAATGATATTATTTTGTTTATTTAAAAAAAAAAAAAAAAAACAAAAACAAAAAAAACTTTAACATTAGTTAATTTTTTTCTTACTTTACTCGTTAACAATAAAACTACAACATGAGTTTACTGATTTCATTTTCTATGCATTGGAATACACTGCATGTATGTGTTTTACGACATAGTGACATGCCATGATATAAACATTTTTAAAAGATTGTTAGTTGATTAGTTATGATAATTCAAACTAATCTTGAATCTTCTAGATTTCTTTCCTGATTTGAGCAATACTTTATCTAGATTTATCAAGATTACATTATCATTATCATCATATTTATATGAACATGCTTAAAATCAATATACACCACATGCTAACAAGTAACAACATACAGTAGCTAATTTGGTATTTTCATATTATTGAGTTTTAGATTATAGGTTTATCAAGATACTTCGAGATATTCTGGAATTATTAGTCCTTAAAAAAGATTACACTTTATTTCCATGTAAAGTTACTAATGTTTATTTTTATTTATTATTATTATTATTATTATTTTTTATTATTAAATGGCAACCTACCATTAGCTATACCAAGAGCTGCTAAAACCTTGATTTTAGAAACTTTGCTCTAGAGAGGCAAAACGGTGGATTGGATCTAAAATGTCAATCTCTATAAAGCCAAACTTAATCCAATTTGATTCCACTAACATCAACTTTCAAATAAAAACTTAATTTTTGTTAAAATTCGTAAAAATAGCCGTCAACTTTATAGGAGTATTATAGTCGTTTTCGATAATGATATCTTGTTGAGAGTGATTTAAGGAAACATTGATGAAACTTGTACACTAAAATAGAGCTGACATCTCCCCTTAATATAATTTCCAAACAAAATCATTCATTCTTATTCATTTAAAAATTGGGTTTATATAGATTAAAATAAAACAAAATAATATTCATTCCTATTTCATTTAAAAATTTATTATCAACATATAAATTACAATTTTATGATACAACATAGTCTTAATCCCGTCGCAACGCGAGAACAATAGAAACCTTGTTTATATTAAAATAAAAAACTCCACTAAGTTGTGTGAGAAGCTACTCAATCAAATAGTTGTAGGTTCAAATCCTGCTTAAAACATGTGAAATAAATTTGTAATATAAATATTATAAAATACTTAAAATTGCCGTCCTAAAAAAAAAGAAAAAAAAAATCCGCTAACTTGACGTGTTAAAGACTTAAACATTTACACTAAACATCAATTCCTACTAGGTGAAAATATTTTTGAAGTATAACGCTATCCTTTTGAACAGGAAAGGTTTAAAACAGGATTCAAATCATGTAAATTAGTCGATAAAAAAAATCAAAAAACTTAAATTACCTCAATTTTTGTTTTTTGAAAATTTTGGTACTTGTTATAAATTATTTCAAATGGTGTTTAGTATATGTTTACTTAGTTAAGAGTATACATAGGCTTTTTGAGAGTTTATTCAAATCACTTATGTAAAGTGCCAAAGCTATGAAAAGAAGTGATCGAGTGCACAAAAAGTTATACTACCTCCGTCCCATAATAATTGTTCACTTTGACTTTTTTAAATATTTCTTATTCAACTTTGACCTTAAATATTTTTATTTGTGTAACATAATACTTGGTGAAAAATATATAAATAGATTGGGTTTTAAATGTATTTTAATTTGGTATAATTTTCATCAAGTAATATATAACACAAATAAAAATATTAATGGTCAAAGTTGAACAAGAAAGACTCAAAATAGTCAAATTGGACAATTATTATAAGACGGAGGGAGTAGTATACTCTCTCTGTCTTTATTATAAGTCCATGTTACTATTTTGCGTTGTCTCAAAATACTTGTTCACTATCATATTTTAATCAATGAAAATAGACATTAGTGGATAATGATAATATTTGATTGGTGAAAAATATAATTAGTGAAAATTTCTTAAATTGTGCCGCGATCTAAAAGTGAGCTTATAATTCAAGAAATAAGACAAGGTGCTAGTTGTTGATTAAGAGGTTCTGAATCTGAATTTGACTCCCACATCTGAATCTAAATGTGAGGCATAAATGTTTGAATCTAAATCAAATAATATTGTTTGTTTTCTTTAAAGAAAACGTCTGAATATTTATTAGTTCCAACTAGAGGAATTACAATGCTCCTTCAATATCTGGTCTATTTAGATGTTTTTACCTCTGTCTTCCTCTGAACGAAAAATGCAAAACAAACACATTTAACACCTAACAACTCTAACTGACTAAGAGCTTTGGTCTATTAAGAAGCTGTTATGACTTTTTTAAAGAAAACAAACAACACCTAAGGTTTTTTTGTTTAAATTTTATATTGAGCGATGTTTAAATAAGAGATAACTTAATGCACACACTTTCAATTTTATCACTTTATATTTTCATTCATACTTTTATATTATGTCATAAACGTAACTTTCATATAACTTTACTAAAAGGGTGTTTATTTTTTGTTAGCTAAGAGATGTGTGAGAGCCATGTGGGACCCATGGCTGTTAGTGTGTTTGGATGGGGAGTATCAAGATTTGAAGTAATATAAGTGTTTTCTCTACTTTTCTCTCTACAATATTCTCTCTACATTTTCTATATTGTTCTTAGCTCTTATGTTGTTAGTTCTTACAGGTCTTCTATAGATCTGCCTCAACACCCCATCAGAGCCATATGCTCTTACCATTTCTTTACTCAAACACTTCTTTTAATTAGATTCTTGTTTAGTATGCTCTGTCACTGCAGCCTTGTTGCTGATCTCTCACATATATAATTTTAAGAATTCTAGTCCATTCTTTCCTTGTTTTGTCAGGGCCGTTGAGGATATGTAAGTCGACAAAGGTGGTCGCAGTTGTTTCCTCTGGGAGAGTATATAAATAAGGGAAAAGGTCCTTAATTCTTAAAATCATGAGTAACGATAACCTTTTTAGTCGCTCATCTTCTTCCAGTTTTCATATTCTAAAAATCGTCAAGTAATGTATAACACAAATAAAAACATTAATGGTCAAGTTGAGCGAAGCATAAAGAAAATAGTAAAATAGTGGACAATTATTATGGGAAGTAGGGAGTAGTATACTCTCTCCGTCTTTATTATAAGTCCATGTTACTATTTTGCGTTGTCTCAAAATACTTGTTCACTATCATATTTTAATCAATGAAAATAGACATTAGTAGATAATGATAATATTTGATTGGTGAAAAATATAATTAGTGAAAATTTCTTAAATTGTGCCGCGATCTAAAAGTGAGCTTATAATTCAAGAAATAAGACAAGGTGCTAGTTGTTGATTAAGAGGCTCTGAATCTGAATTTGACTCCCACATCTGAATCTAAATGTGAGGCAGAAATGTTTGAATCTAAATCAAATAATATTGTTTGTTTTCTTTAAAGAAAACGTCTGAATATTTATTATTTCCAACTAGAGGAATTAAAATGCTCCTTCAATATCTGGTCTATTTAGATGTTTTTACCTTTGTCTTCCTATGAACGAACAATGCAAAACAAACACATTTAACACCCAACAACTCTAACTGACTAAGAGTTTTGGTCTATTAAGAAGCTGTTAAGACTTTTTTAAAGAAAACAAACAACACCTAAGGTTTTTTTGTTTAAATTTTATATTGAGCGATGTTTAAATAAGAGATAACTTAATGCAGACACTTTCAATTTTATCACTTTATATTTTCATTCATGCTTTTATATTATGTCATAAACGTGACTTTCATATAACTTTACTAAAAGGGTGTTTATTTTTTGTTAGCTAAGAGATGTGTGAGAGCCATGTGGGACCCATGGCTGTTAGTGTGTTTGGATGGGGAGGATCATGTTTTCTTTGCCTTGTGAATATAGACGGAGTAGTGGAAATATGGTCTTGTTTCTTTTTTTTGTTAGTGAAGGGATTGGACCCACAAAACATAATTTAATATTTCTTTTTCGTTGGGGAACTCTCATTTTACTAATTCATCTATATCTAGTGGGTGAAAAATATGAACTCCTCCTTATTAAGAGGAAGCAAGAGATGTGGGACCCATATATCCCTTAGTGAAGAGAAAAAATAAAGCTAAGTGGGTCTTACTCTAAAAAGAAATCTATTAAATTTGTGTATGGACCCACATCTTTAACTAATACTCCCTCCGTCCCAATTTAATTGTCCATGTTTCCTTTTTTGTATGTCCCAATTTAATTGTCCAATACTAAAAATAGAAAGGGAGTTTGGTCAAGTTTACTATATTACCCTTAGTTAAAATTAATATTACAAACTTTTAAGAAGTGATAATTAAATGGTTAAGAGTAAACATGTCATTTGGCTAAAAAGTAAGAGAGAGAAAGGAGTATTAATTATGTTTTTCTTAAACTATGTGTTTTTTGTCGGGGGACAATAATTTTGGGACGGAGGGAGTAGTAAAAAGAAACATGACCTAATTCACATTTTTTTCATATTAAGTCAAATTTAAACACCACATAATCTTGTTTGTTAAAATTTTTCTTTTAGTCATGATGAGTTAATGTAAAAATCCTCAATTTTATTACTTAATATTTTCAGTCATTTTTCTCTATTAATTCACAAACAAACAATTTTTATTTAACTTAATGAATTCTGTTCTTTTTCACATTAGGAGGTTGTTTGGTTGAAGGGCATTTATGTGTTTGCGTTTAAAGTAATTTGGAATTAAAATTCTTGCCAAATGAAGTGAATTATAATGCCTCCAAAAAGTGAAGAATTTTAATTTACTTGAAAATTTTTTTTATAAACTTTTTTTTTTTATTATTATTTTTTTAAACTTTTAAATAAAATATTTATGATTTCTTTTTTATAAACTTCTTTTATTAATTTTTTATAAACTTTTTTTATAAATTTTTTATATAAACTTTTTCTTATAAATTTTTTATTAACTTTTTATAATTTTTTTTATAAATTTTAGTTATAAACTTTTTTTTTTATAAATTTTTTAAAAACTTTTTTTATAAATTTTTTATAAATATTTTATAATTTTTTTTAATTTTTTTATAAACTTATTTTATAAATTTTTTTATAAATTTTTATAAATTTTTTATAATTTTTTTGATAAATTTTTTATAAACTTTTTTTATAAATTTTTTATAAACTTTTTTAGAATTTTTTTTATAAACTTTTAAATACAATATTTATGAAATTTGTTTTAAAAAAATAATAAATATTTATAAATTTTTGTCAACCAAACATGCAAAGGTATTTTAAATTTTGTAATTTCAAATTATCAAGAATTACATTTTCTAGAATTTAAAATTCTGAAATTTCAAATTCTCCAACCAAACGCCCCTAAGTCTATTAACTCAAATTCAAGCAACATTTAAGTCTTTTATTATTTATTAAATTGACGATAACACTTTGATTTGACATGCTAGAATTAATAAGCCGATCTATAATTTATAAAAAAAAGATAATAATCTGAAAATGTGATTAAGTTATAACTTTTTCTTTAATTGCGTAGCTATCATTTTATTTTTATATACTCACTTTACCCATAAATTTAGAGCGGTGATTTACACACTTTCATAAATGATTGAGATATTTAAATTTTGAGTGTTTAAATATTTATACCCTCATATAATTTTTAGTTATGGTTATCCTGTAACGTATAAATGTTTAAACGCTCAAAATTTATTGAAGAAGGACAATAGATTAAAAAAATAAAAAATAAAAAGTATATAAAAACAAAAAATAAGAGATGGCTAAAAATGACAATGTGAGAGAACATGAATAAGCCACGTCAGTGAGCATGACTTACTTTGGATTAGCATCTTTCCAGCCACTTATGACCGATAACGTCTCATCATTCCATTCATCATCAACTCAACCATCCATGGACACACTAATCGCCCTCTCTCCTCCTCTTCAACGGCGGCGATTCACCGCCTTCCGCCGCACATCCCCGTCCGTCCGCCGGCGTTCATCCAAAAAACATCATTCATAAATCACTTCGGATTTAGAAAAGTCTCGTTACGGAGTTCGTCATGTTCGTGTTCATCAGTGGGTGTGAAGTTGAATAAGGTGGTGATAAAATGTGGAGGTGTGAAGGAGATAAATGAGAGTGAGTTTACGGAAGTGGTGTTGAAAAGTGAGAAGCCGGTTTTAGTTGAGTTTGTTGCTGCTTGGTGTGGTCCTTGTCGCTTGATTGCTCCTGCTATTGAATCTGCAGCTCAGGTTTTTTTATTTTTTTATTTGGTGTTTGACATTGTGTTTTGGAAGTGTTTATATGATTAGTAGTGGGTGTTATTACATATGGGCTTATGAGTTTATTTCATTTAGTTTATATTTCATAAGCCTTAATTGTTGAGACTTACGGGCTTATATAAGTTTATTGTATCATAATATTTTAAGTTTCAAACTAAACCCGAAACAATGGACTAACGAATTTTAATAAGCTTAGTTTTAGAGCACACGGTATGGGGAAGGATAACATGCTAAATGCATCATTTTTTCGTGCCAAACTTGTGCCAACCATACCGTCACTTTGTGCCATTCGTGAGCCAAAGGTTCCCAAGCCATTTGATGTTGTATGCTATTTATTTTATTTTATTTTTATTGTGAGTGAGTGAGTATTTTTAGTGGGGTATTTTGTGTGACCCAATAACATTGTTAGTGGTGTGTTATGAGGGAGATTGTTTTAGTTATTGGTGTGTTATTGAAAAGTGTATGATGTGGCTCTAATGTAGCATACCAATAACGTGTTATTCGTCATTGCCATACCTTGTGCTCTTAGTAATACCTTATGCACTGACAAAACCAGGGTGGGTTCACGGGACACCCATGATTTTTCATGACGTAATGTTAATTCTTGTAAAAAATTGGAGTATATTTTCTGAAATGCACTTGTTCAAATAAAAATGTGAATATAAAGATGTTTGGCTTGTGAGCTTATTAGCTTGAGCTTATAGCTTATATAAGTTCATAACCTCAAGTGGACAAGCTCATAAATCATTAAAAAAGAGAGATAGAGATTATGAGCTTATTGTATTTTCAGTTGGCTCATAAGGTAAGTTACCTGCTTACTTTCTAACTTTGCTCATTTCCTAAATAAGCTATTTTAAGAGTAGTTTCATCAATAATAGCAAGTAAGCACTTAATTAAACAGTCCAGGCATCCTTTATTGCGTCACTTGTACTGGTTATCTGACTGTGAAGTGTTCATGTTATATGTTAAGGAAAGTTGGAGGAACGGTAATTTACAACTCGTGTCGTGTATTTGCTAAAAGAGGTCAACGTAAAGTTAATAGTGTTGACATGTTTATAGAATTGGAGGTCAAATTACCATCTTTATAACCATTTTAATCTTTGATTTAATCATAATAAATCAGAATTTGTCTACCATTCAAGTATGTCTTGCTACCCATTTGGTTCCAACTTATTAACTACTCATATTACATAATCACTTTCAGAATGCAATGCCAAACAACCCTAAATAATAGCTAATGGTTTGTGAACTTTCAGGAGTACGAAGAGAAACTATTGGTTGTAAAGATAGATCACGATTCAAATCCGAAGCTAATCGAGGAGTATAAAGTTTACGGGTTGCCTGCATTGATTATGTTCAAAGACGGGAAAGAAATTCCAG
The DNA here is from genome assembly GCA_910596185.1 of Chrysanthemum makinoi. Classification (NCBI taxonomy): domain Eukaryota; kingdom Viridiplantae; phylum Streptophyta; class Magnoliopsida; order Asterales; family Asteraceae; genus Chrysanthemum; species Chrysanthemum makinoi. Next base: position 206,387,010 of record OU343219.1, on the reverse strand, counting down.
AAAGCAGGAGAGAAGGTGCAATCACGAAAGCTAAATTGAAAGTTTACATTGATACACTACTTGAATCGGTATCAGTTGCTTAGCTTTTAAAATTCATCACTTGGTTTTTTGTCACCATACTGTTACACATTTAATGTGATCAAGAGACTTGCATTCATGTGCACATTGGAATTGTACAAAATTGTAATATTTCGGATTTGTAACATCTCTTGAGAATTTTCTTATTAATAGCATATAAAATGTAGTAAAGTTTTGTATCTTTTCAGATAAATACTTGATCTAAATGATTTATTAATTAAATGTATATACTCTTTGTTTTTCATCAGTCCTCTTTAATAAAAGCTAACCCAGTATGGATAGAATGCTCAAAGTGAACTCACTTGCTGTGTTTTACCAAGTTCACTGGTGATTTTTGTAAAGCCCCTTTTAACACGTATACCTTATCACAACGTTAGACACAAACACACGTATGCATAAAACGTGAAACACAAACTGATGATATGCGTAGAGAATAAGAAAGGAAAAGATGAAGAACTTGGTGACTTGAATATGTATTAGGCGTATGTATGTTTAGAGAGATAAAGGAAAGAAGATGAAAACAATATTCATATGAAACACACACTCAAGCACACCCCTCAAATGAGACTTTGAGGGGTTTATATAGTACTAGTAGAAGATGCCCTAGTAGGGTTGGATCAGTTGGAAAACCCCTTGCCTCTCAAACGAGAGGTCAGGGGTTCGATCCTCCTACAAAAGTAGGAGTCCTTTCTACCTTTGGTAGAACTGAGCAGCCTCTACCTTAGGTAGAGGTAAGGCATCTACATCTCTTCCTCACCCAAAGAAAACGGTATTGGTACATGCATAGTGGAAGACGGCATTGGGTGTTACTTTTTTGGAAGATGCCGCAAAGGCTTTCTATGGGCTTTCGTGGGCTTGGACATGGGTTAGATTGGATATAAGGCAAGCTTATCATAACTAGTACCCATTTAGCTTAGTCCTCCACGGCCCGTTGATATTCTCATGATGTCTAACAACGATATAAAGTTCCTAAATGTGAATGACCATCACTTCTAATAAAAACTATTAAGGCTAACAATCTCCCCTTAAGGGGTGGTCATTCAAAAGATGCTCCACTTGATTTGGTCTTTACTTTTCTCGAGCTTGAACTTTGTGCGTAGATATAAAATAGTCTCGAATCTTTGTTCCTTCAAGCTTTGTGATCAATTAATGTGGTTGTCTGTCGTTGTCAACTTCGTTGGTTAGGTGTCTCCACGCTCATTCTCCACCACCACACTTCTATTTGTCTTTTGGTTACCAATGATGTGGTTCTCGAGTCTTTAAACTTTGTAGATTCTTTGACATTGACGAAGAATCATCTTTAACTTTGAGTAGCCTTTGATTTTGATGAGAACTTTCATGTTTTGTTGGTATGAGCATGTGGCGAGTCTGCACGATCCATCCCTCCGGAGCTTCCATAAGAAGAAAACATAAAAACAGGTTAGTAATAAGCGGATTCCTTACAAGTTTGAATTTCGAGGGTGTTAACAGCATAGTGTGAAACACGCTCTCTAATTCTCACAAGGCGTTCCAACTGGAGTCCCACAAGTGAGATAACGCGATATCTAGAGATACATCGATTCGGATGAGTCGCGAGGTACACGAAGCATCACCCACGACTGGCAGACCGTTTGAGACACACTAAGCGTAATCCACGGAGTTACCGAAGTGACTTCTGTCAAGGCGCTTGATGACCTGGCGAGTTTCCATTCAATCATGAAGATCAGATGTGAAACTTCTCATAAATGTTCTGGCAGATTGCTAAGATCTGCGTAGGACTCTAGAATATATCACTTGTGTCCTTATTGTTGAACAACAAGCGATGTCATGTCAAGTGTTCCTATGAGATCTTTTGATGAATCTCATGGCTCTAGACTCAATAAGTGCATTTTGGTTTTCCGCGAGTAGGGAGAGGGTCTTCTTCTTCAATATCCGCAATCTCAGAAAGCCGATTAGATTATGTAGGGTTCCCAGTGAGAATGAAACAAATCCTTTTGAGAGGAATTGAGTGGCTAGGAGGTTTAGTGCAATGCGTCCTTTGGGTCCATGGCGCGTCTTTGTCTTCAATACAGTGTCAACTTAGTGACAACGGTGCAGCGTAGAGATGAATTGAACCCGATTTACCTTACACTAAGGTTGAATATGGAGGGCTATTTCTTTTCACCCTTTCTTTTACTTTTCTTTTTAATTCTTCAACCCCTTCTTTCTCCTTTCTCACATTACTCCTTTTTTCAATCATACCTAAGGACTTCTAATACTAACTGTTGGTATTGTCCTTGGGTAGATCCCTCCGGCTCTGGCGGATCATAGGACTGATTTCCTATCCTTAGTCACCTTATAACTCCATGACTGTCCTATTGTTGCCATAAAACCATTTTTCTTGAAAATCTCTCAAAGTGTTTATTATTGAAAACATGTTTGGAACACTCTGAGAGTTTTATATTTTCAGAAACACTCCCCCTTCACATGTGCTTATAATGTTTTAACTTAAATCTGCACAGAGAGGGTAGAGTTCGCACTTTTTGAATTGATCGACTTTCAATGAACAAGACCGATTCGAGACACGTTTACATCACTAGAGAACTAGCTTGAAATTATTACGGCACAGTCAAATCCAAAGAAAGTTTCTCGAAATGGTACATTCTACTTAGACAAGTCCTATTTGAGACACGCTTACATCCTGGTTAGACCACTTGAAATTATTACCGGTCCAGGAACAAGTCTTTTCGAGTCGCAGACGATATTTTATCTTCAATTCATTTGTTACGATCCGAGTCAAGCTCTTTTGAGATTCAGACAACGATCATTAAACCTTTTGATCACATTTTAATCACGTTTCTCCCCCTCAAAAATAGCATATCTATGATGTTTTGAAACACAATGATTAAAAGATATGTTTTCCGAAAAGCATTTGGAGAGAAACTGATTTAGCATGAATTTAGGAACAATTTAGGTTTTATACTCCCCCTTAAAGAAAGCATATTTTTCATACAGAAAATTTAGAATCAATTAAGGGTTTAGAGGGAGTTATCTTGGTACCAAATGTGAGAGATTTTGAAAAATATTTTTGAAAAATTTCGAATCAATGGTACGCAAGATGATGAAGATTTTGAAAATCTTTTGAAGATATTTAGAGAAAAAATTATCTTCATTAGTTTTAGGATAAGTGCTCGATATATATGAAAATCGATTTTGCGTAGCACTTTCCTTTCTTTAAAGATCGGGTTACAGTCTGAAGTAACTGCAAGCCATTATTTTGAGAAATTTTGAGAAACGACATGTTTTGGAAAACATTTAAAGAACTCTCGCTCAAGCATCTGTAAATACCCGTATCATTGTTGAATGACATTTCTAGAAACGTACAGAATATCGATTATACGAGAGACATGTCGTGAGAAGAATATTTTTGGATTTTTGATTTTATATTATTTTTGTATTTTTGAAAATTTTTATATTTTTATATTTTGCTTTTGTTGATTTTTCAAATTTTGTATTTTGTTTTTCATTTTATAGAAGAAATGGAAAATCAAAGATAGACGATAGAGAGAATGAAGAAGAAGATTTTCACAATTAGAACCCTCGATGAGTGGGTTCGAGATATTTGATTCACACGCAACCAAAGACGAAGAGATTTCACAAATACTTGATGTGTTAGAAGTATTTGTTTCCTCACTCACGGTGTTCAATGTCAACAGTTGTAATGGTTTCTACTTCGATGATTTTCACTACTATCGTGTTGGTGCAAGTATCAAAAATCTTTCCTGTGGGAATCCATCTAAGACCAACTTGGTTGAAAACTTTTCCTGTGGGTTTCCACCTAAGGTAAGATCTAGGAGTTGTTTTCTTATCGATCTGGAAGGAAGACTCATTTTTAGAAAAACTACGTCCTGAAGAGATCCACCTATTAGGTTTCCTTTTGATGTTCATCTTGTCAACGGGTTTGTTTCTATTTGGTGTCTTAGTGGATTGTGCCTTGGCACGAGAATTATCTTTCTTGAGATATTGTGAGACACATGCATCATGATTAGCTGAAAAGACACATTTTTTACATGTAGTACAGACAAATTCAATATTCTTGTTTAAAACAGCAGCTTTAACTTTGTCACTACAGTCTTTTGGAAATTGATTCTTGTTCGAAAAAGACTTAGAATTCCTAGTGTTGTTTTCTAAGGGCATAGCATTTTCTTTGGCGCAACTACTCTTAGATGCAAGCCAATCCCTAGTCTTTTGTAGAGTGTTCCTAGGTAATGGTTTACTACTAGTAGTAGTGCCTTGAAATCTTGTAGAATTCATCACCCTAGATGTTACACCTAAAATTCCATCTTTTCGAGTCTGTGCCTTTTTCCTAGTTTCTACTAGATAGTGATTTTGGACCATGTCGTTAGAACCGCATGTTCTTTAACTGGATTTTGGTCACATTCCGTGTACTATTCCTAGAAATGCCGTGTGTAATCACTTTAGGTTTTCAAAGCTGCTTTTTCTTTTCAAAACTTTTGATAATTCTCTTTTAATAGGCGTGTGGACTGTGGGTGAATTTTTGACAAATCATTTTTCTCATTGACTTTTGGAGGAGGCATAGAAACAGATATTTTTGGTTTGGAAACCGGTTTGGGAACATTTGTTTTCTCCTCAGCCAATGGTTTTTAATCACAGTATCCACCGCCTTTCCTTTTGACTTTCCTGAACCCTCAAAAGATCATTTTTCGCTTTCATGTCATTGTAGGCACGCTCATACGACAATTTGTCATATTTGCATTCCTCAGTTTTGCGATCAAGTTGTTTAAAATATGACACATTTTCTTTTTCAAGTTTTTCATGAGCTTTTTCATATTTTGAAACAATTTCGGAGGTCTCAGACTGGAGTCTTTCATGATCTTTAACAGAATATGTTTGCAAAATAATGGACATAATATCAGTAGTCAGAACATCTTCGAAGAGAGAATCATTTAAATTTTTCAAAACTTTGATGTGTTCAACACTTTCATTAGCTTGCTTTATCAGGGATTTATGGTCCTTGACAAAGTCAACTTTGTTTCAAAAGGCTTGTTCAAAATAAATTACCCTTGAGTTGATGTTATTCAAATGAGGGGCAATTTGATTTCAAAACGTTTTTGTTCAATATCAAAACTATTAAATCAGATGTTGGTTGTAATATGAGTTTTAGTTTTAACAGTCTCCGAAGTTCAATTCTAGTTTTAACATCGTCTAAAATGCTTCGCGCATCACTTGTGTTAAAAGGATTGTTTAAAGATATTTGTTCAATGTTCGAAAGAGATTTGGAGACAACAACCGGTTTTGCTGATTTTTGAAACAGTGTTGACACTTTGTTTGAAACACTTGGTTTGGTGGAAAACGTTGATTGAGAAACAAACGAAATACCATTAATTTTGTTCCATTTGTTATAATCAATAGGTTTGATTTCCGGATGTTTTTGTTTCATTTTTTATCTACTCTCCTCAGATAGTTCCAACATTTCAAGAGAATCACGAACAATTATGGGTTCATGCAAAGGTTTTCCATTGTTCAACACATTTCTTTGTTTCTGAGCTTTCTTGAGGAACGAAGGAGGTGAGTTACCAAGAGCCATTTTATGAGTAGTATGAAAAATCGGTTTTACTTGATTAGAAAGCATCTTGTTTGTTTTAGCGGAATGACCCGTTGTAAGAAGTAAATTATCCAATTTTTTGATAGTTTCATTTTATCCAGAATTTCATCAAGAAGAGAATCTTCTCGTTTTGAAAAATCAGCAGTCAACTGCTTCTTCTCTTTTCAATATCGAGAAATGCTGCTTTTTGTTTAGAAAGTTGGTCATTTAGTTCAGAAATTTTCTTGTTTAAAGATTTTATTTTCAAGTTCAGATTCACATCAAGTGTATCATACTTAATTTGCAATTGTTTTCTCTTAAACGTAATCTCGGTAACAATTTCTAATTACGATATTTTGTTTGTATGAAATTCATAGGCTCTGGCGTTCTCTTTGTAACTCTCAAGCTCATTGGTCAATTTAACATTCGCGGCCTTAACTTCGCGATTGACCTTACTCACTTTCTCAATTTCAATGCCACAGTTATTGATTAATGATTCAAAATAAGCATGTGTTTCCTCATCGGTCTCGTATTTTGTGCCATACGCCTCCACTAGGATCCACATCCGGAGTTTCGAGTTAGTATTGCTACAACCTCGAATTGTCCGGTATGTATCATAAGTAGGTGCTGGCGTTAATCTTTGTTCGTCATGAGTAAACACATCACATATGACATTGTTATAGCATTGATCAATGATTGGTACCTCGAGATCTGCGTTGGCGTCATAGACAGGGAAGTGCATCGAGTCGTGTCGCATTACTTAGTCTCCCGAAGATTTGCCATGAATATGCAGTTCGCATTGATTTCCTCGAGGTCTTCCAAATCATCCACGATAGCGGAAAAATCATTTTCCTCACACTCAATGCATCCCGCTTCTTCTTACTAACAGCATAGCTTTCGAAGAAACTCAAGCATTCTTCTTGTGTGGCTTAGTGGGACAGTTTTGTGCCATGTGACCCATTCCTTGACAGTTATAACACTTAACCGATTACCACGATTCACATTACCATAATTCCCAAAGACTGAGCTGCAACATTCCCATTCGATTACCCATCGCTCTATTCCCAACATTCGTCCCATCCCGATTTCCAACATTCTAACCCAATTACCTTGATACGGAACCGCTGATTACCCATACGAAATCCAAGAGCATAGCCTGCTGATTCCCAATAACTCCAACCATTTGTCCTTGATTACCCATATTCACACCCGGCCGTGCAATTTGCCTTGCGAGTGTTTGATGAAATCCTTTGGTTGTTGTTAGTTGGTGTTGAATAGCGACTTCTGAATGCTTTGCCCAATAAAGAAAATACTTGTCGCAAAGCTTCTTCTTGTTCGGCCAGGATCGGTGATTCCTTGTTCCCGGTATTGTGGATACGGTTGTTGAATGACTTGTTGTTCTGGTGGATAGAATTGTTGTTGTGATTGTGGAATGTATTGCTGCAAGTTGTTGTTGGAAGATGATGAAGCTTGTTGTTGTGTATTCACTGAAGGTTGAGTCTTTGCAATAAGCGCCAATGGATCATGATTCTTTGCCAATATTTCTTTCCTGACTTCATTCGCTTCAGCTTGGTTTTGTTTCGAAAAATCGCTTAGTTGATCCAAGTTCACCGATGTAAGTCTTTTGTTTGGTTGACAATAGTGACATATCGTCCCCATTCTTCCGGAAGATTGTTCAGGAACTTGATGTTTTGAACGATAGTTCTGGGTGTCAACTTGTTTCGATAAGCTCATTCATCAAAGTGCAAAACCTTCCATAGTAGGATTCAATGGATTCTCCTGGAGTTGAAGTAAACTTTTCCCATTCAGTTAGCAACTTGTTCTCCATGTCTTGTTGACCAATTTCTGTTCCATGACAAAGCCGTCTAACACGTTTCCACATATCAAAAGCGCTTCACAACCTGTCTACAGAAGCAAAAGATGTCTATTGGTAAACCCAGTTGGACAATATGAATTGCCATGTCATCTACATCGACTTGCTTCGATCCTCTTCGTATTCTCGATTCAGTTTGAGTATGATAAGATGGTGGGACGTCCGGGAGTTCTAGGGTCTAGGATTTGTCGAGGCTTGAAGGGTCCATTCGTAATGGAGTTAATCATGAGTTTTCCATTAGGTTTGGTCTTGATGTAGCGAAGCATACGACTTTTCCATTGAAGATAACCACCTTTTGCCAACAAAGGAGGACGGTTTTCGCACGCTGCATGAATGTCTTGTTGAGTTGCCATTGATGAAGGTATGATCTGATAAAGTTGATGTAGGATCGATTCAACGATAAAGGAGTTGTGGTTGATGAAGATTAAGCTCGGTTTGAAGTTTTTCTGAAAGTCGTACTCGTAACCTTGGTTCTTAGGCGTAAAAAAATTTTCTCCCAAATATTGAAATTCACTATAAAACACAATTCTAAGGTCGTATGAAAAATTTGAGTTATGACAATTTTGACGCCAAATTTGACCCGAAAAATTTGAATTTGGGCCCAAAAATTTGAATTTTTTACCAAAATTTTCCAAGTTATACCAAAATTTGAATTTCGCGTAAAAATTAAACGTTTAGTCTCCTCAAAAATTTAAATTTTACTCAAGTTTTCCCGCCAAAAAACTTTTTTTTATAAACCTTTATGCGTAGAAAGAGCTTAGGCGTAGACAACAGAAGTTACGAGTAGGATATGGTTACGAGTAGGATGGCTTAGGCGTAGGATTCCTTAGTCGTAGGAAATGCTTATGCGTAAGTTTAAAGTTAGGCGTAGAAAAACTTATGCGTAAGATTTAGCTTATGCGTAAGACAAGGCTTATGCGTAAGAAAAATACTTGCTGAGTAAAGTGTTCTACGCGTAAGTCTAAGCTTATGCGTAAGATTAGGGTTTTGCCCAAAAATCCTTTACACTATCACAGTGTAAAATATATCCAAAAGTCGAAGTGTTCCACAAACTTATCCAAGTGAGGGAAGCACTAAGTAATCGTTATAGCTCGAAGAATCTGCACCAAAAGCTTATGCGTAGACAAAGGACGTTGACTTTTCTTACGCGTAGAACTAGGGTTTTGACCTACGCGTAAAAAGTTTCCAGCGATTCAAACAATTTCTCTTGCACAAACAGCCTTAAAAGCACTCGAATAACATAAAAATGTTGACCTTTTTCACCCAAAGTGCTTAGAAAGCTTACGAGTAGAAATGAACAACGAAATCAAAACGAGTTTAAAAACGATTTAAAACACGTAAAGCTTCGAACTTTTTGCCAAAACTAGAATCTTTAACACTATATAAACCTTAGACCATAAGAATCTTGAAGATTTAAGTGCAAAAATAAAAGTTTTATGCGTGAATCTTTGAGAACACACACTACGCGTAACACGTTAAAAAAACATCAACCAAAACACTCCTAAACCATTGTTAGGCGATTGATACCAATTGTAAAGCCCCTTTTAACACGTATACCTTATCACAACGTTAGACACAAACACACGTATGCATAAAACGTGAAACACAAACTGATGATATGCGTAGAGAATAAGAAAGGAAAAGATGAAGAACTTGGTGACTTGAATATGTATTAGGCGTATGTATGTTTAGAGAGATAAAGGAAAGAAGATGAAAACAATATTCATATGAAACACACACACACACACACTCAAGCACACCCCTCAAATGAGACTTTGAGGGGTTTATATAGTACAAGTAGAAGATGCCCTAAAAGGCTTTCTATGGGCTTTCGTGGGCTTGGACATGGGTTGGATTGGATATAAGGCAAGCTATCATAACTAGTACCCATTTAGCTTAGTCCAATCCACGAGCTCGTTGACTATTCTATCACGATGTCTAACAGACGATATAAAGTTCCTAAATGTGAATGACCATCACTTCTAATAAAAACTATTAAGGCTAACAATTTTTATCACCTGCAACACTAATTCTTATATTAACATTTAACTAGTAGTTTTTTTTTAAAGCAGTACTTTTTTGAGAAAAAACTCACGTTGTTCGGTTTATTTGGTTCAGTTAGTGTGATTAAATTATTTTTCACGGTAAAATTGAATCAAATTCAAATTGGATTAAATTGAACCGAAAACCGAATTTGAATTCGGCTTGGTTTTCGGATTGACCTGAATAACCCAAATTACATAATTTTCATTTAATTATATAATTTTATAGCACCAAAAAAAATTCAAGCTTAAAAAATATTATATTTGTACTAGAAAAGAGTTTTAATGATTTTTTTATATAAATTTATATATATATATATATATATATATATATATATATATATATATATATATATATATATATATATATATATTGGTAAAAGGTTTTACCCCGGTAAATATATTCACACCAAAAAAATAAATCGTTAAGTACAAAGGAATATGGTTGAGTACCATATTAACCTAAACGCACTACAAATGCGTAACCAAAACTACTTGGCTTGTCAAGTAGCCATTTTAATCGTACGTACTAATAACAAAAGAACAAACACACCAAAAACAATACCCCAACTGCATGCATTCCCACAAGCGACCCTACTGATAGCAAACGAATAGACCAATCGAACTTATCCTGATTCATCATTATGAGCCACATTAGGAATATTCCAAATCTCTAAAAGCCTTGCAACTTTAGGAGATTTCTTGAAACGAAGAGATATAAGCTTCAAACGGACATTTGTAATGATGGCATCCCGAACTTGTTCAGTTGTACAAGACTTCTTCTTGAAGATGCGGTTGTTACGTTCTTGCCATATATAGTAGCTAGAAGCTGCTATCACTAGCCTAGCGCAAATACTCCTACCCGAATTCTTAACTGATAATGGATGTAACCAATTTAAAATATTCACCAATCTCGCACCAATGTTATCCATACCAGCATGCAGTCTTACCAGACTCCAAAGCTGCGAAGAAAAGGTACATTCAAAGAACAAGTGCGCGTGAGAATCAGGTTGTGTGTTACAAAGAGGGCATTGAAGCAGGTTCAAGTTAGTAACACTACTAACATCCCATTTCCTCAACACATCTTGAGTCTTGAGCTTATTTAACATCACAAGCCACATATGAAATGCATGACGAGGGATACATTGCGAGAACCATACAATATGTACCTAAGGGACCTCGACATTTCTTGGACGAATTGAGTCCCAAACAAGGCTAACCGAAAAAGGTTTGAGCTCACCATTATTGTCCCTCCAGAATAATTTATCATCCCTGTTACTATCAAGTGACGGGGGCTGGATATTAATCCAATTAGATCGCCATCTCCATTCGCTATCTTGAACAACATCAGCCACTTTGTCATTCATGGTAAACCCCTGGTTTGTAATTTGTCGCACAGTTTTAAGGCTTCTTAGGGGGCACTCAGTATTCCATTTATCAAACCAGGCAAACGCCTTTGTTCCGCTAAGAGAATATACCATACAAAAGGTCTAATAGTACCTCGCATTTGGAGTAACTTTCGCCATCCCCAACTGATATTCGATCGCAGTGGCACATCCCAGAAACTTCGACCCTTCAACTTGTATGAATGAATCCATCGAACCCATAAGGATTCTTTATTTGTAATTATGCTCCAAATATGAGTTGTCATTAAAGATATATTAAATGTATGTAACCTTCGAATTCCAAGACCGCCCTCATGCTTTGGAAAGCATAAAACATCCCATGCGACCTTCGCCTTACCCCTCTTCATGTCACCTTGGCACCATAAGAAAGCACGCATAAGTTGTTCCAAGTCTTCGATAATACTAGTAGGCAAAATGAAGACCGAAACCCAGTATAAGCGCATGGAGGATAAGACCGACTGAACCAATTGAAGTCTTCCTGCAAAAGATAAGGATTTGTTTTTCCAATCTCCAATTCTATTTTGCACATTCTCCACAAGGATTTTACAATCCCTGTAAAGGAGACGGGAGGAAATAAGCGGGACACCCAAGTATTTAACTGGGAGTTTTTCTTCCTTGAAAGGCATTGTGCTAAGAATAGCTATCTTAACATGATTGGGTACATTACAAAAATATGCCATACTCTTAGGAATGCTCGGAACTAGCCCCGACGCCTCTTTAAAATCATCCAACGTCGTCATCAAAACCTTGGCGGAATTAGCAATACCATAAGCAAACAAGAATAGATCATCCACAAAACATAGATTTATTATTTTTTTTGTCTTTCACACTGTTTATGGTACTTAAATACAGCCGACTCCTCCACCTTGTGTTGAAGCATAAGCGTTAACACTTCCATGACCAAAGTAAATAAATATGGGGACATAGGATCCTCTTGACGAAGACCTTGCTTTCCTTTAAAAAACCATGGAGATCACCATTTATACATATAGAAAAGGAAGTATTCGACACACATTCCATGATCCATGATATCATAGTTTGATGAAAACCAAAACCTTGCAATGTCATGCGAAGAAAATTCCAATCAACCGTATCGTACGCCTTTTGGATATCAATCTTAAATGCACATCTCGGTGGGCCCCTATCTCTATGGTAATCGTGCATAAGCTCTTGATTTAATAAGATGTTATCTGATATACGTCTTCCCGAAACAAAGGCCGACTGATTATCACTAACAACAAGGCTTAAACCTTCTTTTATACGATTAGTGATCACCTTACTAATGACCTTGTAAATAACATTACAACAGGAAATGGGACGATAGTCATTAATACGAAGAGGAGTGGATACCTTTGGAATTAATGCAAGAATCGTGTGATTTGTTTCCTTCAACAGCCTCCCATTTGTAAAGAAATCCCGAACCGCATCACAAACATCACTTCCCACAATATCCCATCCCTTTTTAAAGAAAGCCGATGAGTATCCCTCAGGGCCCGGGGCTCTGTTGTCACCAATAGAAAACATAGCCTTTTTAATTTCATCATTAGTAACCATTCTAACCATATGATCACGAACATCAGTAGGCATTTGGTTCGTGAATAACTCAGGCACATTAAGATGTGTTGTATCAGATGCTACACCCAGGAATTACTCATAGTGTTTAACAAAAGCATTTGGAACAACCGCACCTTCATGCTCAACATTATCCATATCACGCACGACCTCAATTCTGTTTCTTTGGACCCTGGTCTTGACCGACTTGTGAAAATAAGAAGTGTTCGAATCACCCACAGCAAGCCATTCAAGTTTAGCTTTTTGTTTAAGAAAGCGTTCCTCATCCAAAACAGCTTGGTTATAAACGTTAAGATATAAAGCCTCCTCTTCTCGAAGAATGAGGTTACTTGGATCACGATCTAACACTTTTTGAGCTTCATCCAATTCCAACCTGATACGTTCCACACGAAGGTGGATATTACCCTGATCCTTCAACAACTTCCTAAATGGACTCTTCAGTTTTTTTAACTTAGAAACAATTTGATACATTTTATGGCCATCAACCTGCTTATCCCACTCCATTTTCACAACCTCATAAAATTTCGGCTTGTGAACCAAAAAGTTAGTAAATTTAAATGGCTTAGGTTTAGACTTACACAACTTTGGCACCTTAAGAACAGCAGGAGAGTGATCCAATATTCTATATGGTTGAAAAATAGCATATGATCCCATAAACTCATCCATAAACTTCAAATTACCCATGACATGATCAATCTTCTTTAAAATACCTTCACCACCTTTTGGTTTTTGATTCCAAGTATAATGAAGACCAGAACAGTTGACATCTTGAACTTCAATAATACAGACACATTCTTTAAATTCCGGCATAGAGATACTTATCTTAGACGAACCAGCGTGACAATCTTCAAGGTTTAAAGAAGCGTTAAAGTCACCCATTAAGACCCATGACCTCCCATGAATAAACACTTTATGAACCTCCTAGTTTTGCCAAAGGACCCGCCTTTCATTGTAATCGTTACTTGCATACACAAATGAGCAAAATAAAACTTTCTGATCCGCCTTTAGGAACACCTGGGCATGCAAGACTTGGTCTGTTTGCGAAACAACCATAATATCAACATGATTTGGATCCCATCCAAGAATTATACGTGAACCTTTGTCACAAAGAGACCCATTAGACGTCCATCTCCATCTCGAAAAAACCTTAGTACAAATGTGATTCAAGCACGATACATCCACGTGTGACTCCAAGATCGCACAAATATTCAGGTGGTTATCATTCACCACTTGACGAACCTCATTTTTTTTAGGGACTCGGTTCAAACCCCTTATATTCCAAGCGGCTATACTAAACATTAGGAACCATTGTAACGGGAGTGCTTGCCCCCTTTGAGTTCCCATTTTCGTTATTAGGTTTCATGAAGGTACTGGTCTCATCATAAACATGTTCACATTCATCATCACTCTCCTTATCAGCCATGTCCTGAGCATCTTTATCATTGCATGTACCTTCCTTCCATTCACTTCCACCCAAAACCCCAAACGAGTTTTTGATAGCCACATGTCTCTTATCTTTACTACCAGCTTTAGAAGTGGATGCTACATTTGAGTTATCTTTCTTAGAAACGTCAGCCATTTCATCCACCTTTTTCATTGTAATTTTTTGGCGATAAAAGAAATTAGATTTATGCTTGTTCATCATAACACCAACCGGTTTCAAGGCATCATTGTTGTTAACACTATCTGCTTTCCCACGCTTGTTTCCAACAAGTTGAAAACCATCATCAGGTGCATCCACCTTTGGTTCCTCCACTATATTCTTTGGGCATTGGTCCAGTGTATGACCAAAAATCTTACAATGCATACACCTTGGAGGCAGCCACTCGTATTCTACATGAATTGTTTCCATAGTATAACCTTCCTCCTCAAGTAGCGGAATAACAACCACCAGATTCTTTACAAGATCATTTTCAGAATTAATCTTGATCATTGCACGGGCATAACTATTGCGGCCCCAAGACTCTTCACACATCGTACAAGTATAAGAGTCAAGCATCTTTGGCGTACCAATTTTTGTGGCGATTAAACTTAGACCATCAGCCGTATAGGCCACCATTGGAACATCATGTAATTTGACCCAAAATGGTACCTAGGTTAAATCCACCTTCATTAGAGTAGTGTTCGGTGTCCATACTTTCAGAATGATTGGAGTGTTACGTATCATCCAAGGACCAGCTTCCAAGACATCCTCCATTCCCTTCTTTGTAGCAAATTTAAAGAAGAAGAAACCCTTCGTGTTCATCATAACTTTTTGAACCCCATATTTGGACCAGGCATTCCATACATAGTTTTGGACGATTGGGAAAGCTAACCTCTTCCCAATAAAGTAACCATACAAAGTGTTTCCCAACCGACCATTCACTTCTTCCACCGATGCTCTAGGTATTTTCAAATCAGCACCCACAACTAACTCATCAGCTTGTAATTCACGAAAATTAACTTTTTTTGACCTAGTTTCAGAATGAAGCGCATTTACATACGAACCCGGCTTCGTAGTGCTCATTGGCTCTGTCCCTTACTTTCCCACGTTTTTCATTTTATCCTTTAAACTTGACAAAAGCGAATTGATATCCACCTCTCCTGAACCCATTGTTATTTTACCTTCCTTAGCAGCAGTAGCAAAAGACACATGTTTACCTTCCTTAGCAGCCTTTGATGACTCTTGAACCATATGGAGCAAATCACAATTCGTATTACCATTTTGACCTTCCATATTCTTGATCTTATCACTAATACTAGACAATAGCGAACTTATATCCCCCTCTCCCGAACTCTCCTCCATCAACACACAAATTGGTAAACAAATTAAAAAGACACGAAGAGCAAACCCTAATCTTCAAGGTAATAATACCCTAATCAGCGGTTAGGGTGCTTGAGCAGTAACTACACTTAAATCAGCAGCAACAAAACGATAATTGAATTAATTGAAGAGTCAATTAAAGAAAAGCCCTAACCAACCTGTAATTAATCATGTTGAATGGTGTAATTGTGGTTTTATACATTAATTAAGATGTTATAGTGTAATTGGGTGAAACCTCTTTTTAATAAATTGAAGAAATATATAATTTGGGATATGATCATGTTATGATCATTTGGTTGATTATAAAAGGGTTATAATAATCTTGGGGTAATTTTATTATGGGTAAAGTTGGGTAATTTATTGGTTGGATCATCATATAATCATGATATGATTATATGATGATTAGAGGTTAGTTATGTTAGCCATGGTTATAGTTATTTGATTATGTACTAAGTGCATGTTATAATTATGTGGTTAAAATGTTAGCTATGGAAAGTAATGGATGATGATATTGATGAAGATGGTGGTGATATAGTAATGGCTTAGCTTTGATTGCTAAGGTAAGTAATCCGGTTACTACATGCTTAATGTGGATATTATTGTATAATGTGTTCATGAATGTTATAGCAAAGATTGGTTATAGTTAAGCTAATTAATTATCATGAGAATTGATGATGGTTATAGATTTAATTGTCTAAAGATGTGTTAAGGTATGTGTTATTGCCTTATGTGTTATTTGTGCTATGGTTTGTGTGTTAGTGATGTTTATGTGAATTGTATGATGATAGAAGCATTGCCATATACTAGCCAATTACTTACTAAGCATTATCGCTTACATGTTATAGTTGTTAATGTTATTGTAGGTTCATGTGCTTGAAGCGATATGGCTTGGATTGAGTGTGGAACATGGAATGATTATTCAAGATGGTAATATGTAATAATAGGAGCTAGGTTGATACCGAGCTCGTAAGATGAATTTGTACCCCCGTGAGTCTTTTTATAGTTTTGTAAAGTGTCATCAATCGACAAGTACAAGTCCTAGTCGTTATGGTATTTTGATTGGTCAAATTGGACGTCATGGTAAATTTAAAGGAGTGTTTGGATTAAAGTGTATTTCCTACCCATTTTGGGTTGAATGGGTCAAATAAGTGTTAAATGCGTTAATGATGGTTTATGTACAGCTTTTATGGTCCTTGTTTACCTTGAAATGTTAAAGTGTTTAAATTGATTGAAATGGGTCAAGTGTGATTGTGTAGTTTTGCTGTCAAAGGTGCTGGTCTGTAGACCTGACGGCGTCGTAGTCTTGTGGCGACGGCGTCAGGCTTAGTAGAGACGGCGTCAGGTTCTAAGTCCCCTGAGCCGTCGCGTGTTAAATCTAAAAATATGTTTTGGGTCATGGTCAAAGGGTGACGACGTCGCACCATATAGGGCGACGGCGTCAGCCCGCTACACAGCTTATAAATGATGTTTTGTTAAAGTTAAATGTTATTAATCAAAGAAGTTATCGAGTACATGTTATATAAGATTTGTAAAGGGTTAAATGTAAAAGTTTGACAAGAATCTAATGAGAAAGAGTAATAGTCAAATGTTCCGAGTCAAAGTTTTAAAAATGAGTAATTTCCGGTCAAAACAGGAATCGGGGCGTAACAAATTGGTATCAGAGCTTTGGTTTAAGTGAATTAGGTTTCCACTATAGGTTGCCTAGTCTTAAACCACTCTTAGTTGCGAAAATAAGTGAATCAAAATTGAGTATGGTATGTTATAGAGTAAAGCTATGCCTTGTGCTATATGATAACTAGGTGATGATGCGTTATATGTATAGTGATAGTTATAGAATGGATTATGCGTTTGTGCTAAGTGAAATTTTATATATATGTTATAGTGCTATTATGTATTTTATGTAGATTCATGGCGGACCATGTGTGTATAGGTAAGTAGAACACCATAAACTTCTTATGATTGTGTAGTTACGAGTATAGAATTGGGTTGGTGTATGTGATGAAAGTCCATGACGGACTAAATGTGTTAGGTTATAGAACGCCGTACACATTGGTAGTGTCGGTGAATATATATATATATATATATATAATTTGTAATGATATGATAGATAATTATAAACCGTTCACCGTGGATGGTGAAGGTAGGCGTGAAATGAGTTTTAATTATTTGTCATAGAAGCCATAATGAGACTTGAATAAGATAGGGTATGACTTGTGTTGTGTTAATGACGAACTTATGGTCTTATTATGTGGATGGCTATCGGATAGCCAATATGATGGTATTAGAGATGGGGTAATTGTAAGTCATATAAAGTAGTGTAAACCTAAATGTTAATGGATAATAAATATGTTATAATGTAATATTAATTGTGTGTTGTAACACACGTGTAAATGTATAGTGGAAATTTGATATATAATAGTTAAGTGTCTAAAAATATAAGGTTATAGAATGATACTAAAAGATGGGAATGAGATAGTTTACTTACTAATAATTAAAATGAGACATGTGGAAAATGTGGGGAAGAATGCTTATAGTTGATGACCTATGTAGGGTCTAAATGTGGAATAAAATAGTAAAGCTAAGTGCTAATTAAATCCAGAAGTGAAAAAGCTAAAATATACAAAAGGATTTGAGGTAGGTGATATAATAAAACGTGATAAAAACGTGTTAAAGTTATAGAACGTGAAAAAGGGAATAATTGAAAGATAACAAGTGTGTGATGGAATAAACCTATAAACGGTTTATATGTGGATAAAGTCAAATAGACTAAAAATAGTAATGGTAAAAATGTGGAAATGGTCAACAAGGGTTGACGGGTATATGAAAAAGTGAGATGAGTAAGCACATAGAAAATGTGTAAATGCTAAAATGGATCAAATGTTAAGAAATGAGAATTAGGAAAGATGAAGAGGTGATGACCCACTTGGGTCATTGGATGTAAATGTGAGCGATTGAGAGTGCTAAGAACAAACACAATAGAAAACGGGATAATGATAGTCTAAGAAATGTTGAATAATGAATAATTGGTGAAACATATAAATAGTAGGTTAGATATGATTGCTTAGTTGTACCACGCAATGAATAGTTTGTTAAATGTTATAAATGAGTTTATGTTAGACTGAAGATGTGTAAGTAAGGGATTCGGTTACGTTTCAATAGTGTTGATAATCATTTATTAATGATGTGAATAATTGGTTTATGGGATTTGAAAGTTTCTTAAGTATATGTTAAAGTTGTGGGGAATTTATGTAATAGGTCCTATATGGCCTAAGACGACAAGTGAGGTGAATGCTTACTCGTAAGGAAGGGATATATATATATGATATAAACCTATGGAGGAATAGATGTGTGTAAGTGATGAGATTAACGTATAAGTGATTGAACTAAGGTTGTGTGTGATATAGAGGGGTAGAAATGGCAAGATAAGATTAAATTTGGTAAGTAGTATTAGAGATGGGTTAGTAAGTGAATTAAGTAATAAAAGTATTTTCTAGTATTGAGATGTAAGTAGTGTAAGTCTAGAGTGGAATGGTATGATGTGGCACAGGTATAATAGATGTTGATACATCTGTTATTAAGCGCTTAATGTTATGGAAGTTATGAAAGTGGACTAAGCACATTGTTATGTTAATGATGAGATGAACTGGTATAGCTTAAACGCTAATAGTTATATAAAATGAAGTATGTATGAGATTAAGATGTTTCTTTGAAGTTATTACAACACGGCTATTGTTCCCCATTAGTAATGACTAATATAACAGAAGTGTCGATTAATAAAACGTGTTTAAAACATGTAAGAAGAATAGATGAATGCTAATGAGAGGTTGTAGTTGATGACCTATATAAGGTTTATATATGGAAAGTTGGATAGACTAAAACTCTAATAGTATAAGAGTTGAAATTGGTCAACGAAGAGTTGACAAGTGAAGGTCATAATGAGACATATAAACACATAGAGAATGTGTGGATCATAAATCAGGTAATATCTCATCGATTGTTAAAGGACAAATAGATATGTATGTATGTATGATAATAGCATTAATCCACAGTTACAGTGTTACAGTATTGGTTACAGAAAACCTCTAGAGGAATACGTTATAGAGGCGGATCCCTACTGGGAAGGGCCAATTGATGTTATAGAATCGAATCCCTACGAGGGAAGAACCGACGAACGTTATAGCCCCTTTTTGGGAATGTTATAGTAAATGTGGGTCCAAGTCTAAAAGATGAAAAGTGTAAATGTAAATAAAATAATATAATGTGGTAAACTGAAATTTAATTAAGTGATAGGAGTACTTGCGTATGTCGGAATTACATAACCATGAGTTTATGTTTCTTGATTTACATCGATTGGGACGCCTCTCCATGTAAATGAGGAAATATGAACGAGTGGGCTTATGTGCTCCCGACATGGTGTGAGTGGGTTTAGATGAGTAGAGGACGAAAATCTAAGATAAGTTAGAACTTATAAAAAACTAAGATAGAATAGTAGGATTAGACGCAACTTTTAGTTAAGGTCTTATGAGAACCTTCATGTTAGGTGACTTAAGCATAAGTTAAAGCGATTACAAGTGTAAAGTAATGTTTATAGTATACCTTGTAGCATGATGTGGTGTAATAATGACCATGGTGGTCGTAAATATTTAATTATAAGAAGGTAATAAAAACTAGCAAAGTATTATAGTGAGAACGCTAGTCATAGTTAAGTAAGGAAGTAATAGTTAGCATTCGAATTATAAAAAGATAAATAATGTGTAAATAAGTAAAAATGTGGAATGGTTGGTTAACTTTGACTTATAAAGTCAAAATAATATGGCCATGACTATATAGATGAATGTTATGGTAAGAAATTGAATAAGGGAATACTTGATTTTGCTAAATTTATGTCTTGGATGACGTAATGATGTGTTGTTATAGAAATTTTATGATAAAGCAAATGCATTTGGAAATTGCTTGTATGGTATGATATAAGTTAAGATTAAGTGTAAATGGCAATAGACGAGAGATTTCGGGGACGAAATCTAAATAAGGGAGGTAGAATTGTTACACCTGTATCCCGAAATACAAATGGGCCCTACCCTAAATGAATATGGTCTAAGGACTTGACAGGATTGACTAGTTGACCCGATAGTCAAACTAATAATTTTTAAATGTTATGTTATAGTTATATAAATGAGGGGGACTTAAGTTGCCAGATTGTAAACTTGAAATAAGTATCTTGTGGCCAAAATAGAAGGAAATGAACTTGAAGGACCAAAAGTGTCAAGTGATGAGATGACTTTAAAATGAAGAAAGGTTTAAGTATTAAAAGTCCAGAATTCTCATTTCTTCTGGATAATGGAGAAATGTCGGTTTAGAGAATGGAGGGAAAATATGGGTTGGTCATGTAGACCAATTGGTGATAAATTAAAGGTGTCATCCCTAATTGGAAGTCATAAAGATGATCCTTGCAAGGTGAGTAATCCTTAATTAGTTTTAATTGTAAATTGAAGAGTTAGGGTTCATGTACCCAAGTTGGGGGTTTTGGGTAATTGTGGTTTTATACATTAATTGAGATGTTATAGTGTAATTGGGTGAAACCTCTTTTTAATAAATTGAAGAAATATATAATTTGGGATATGATCATGTTATGATCATTTGGTTGATTATAAAAGGGTTATAATAATCTTGGGGTAATTTTATTATGGGTAAAGTTGGGTAATTTATTGGTTGGATCATCATATAATCATGATATGATTATATGATGATTAGAGGTTAGTTATGTTAGCCATGGTTATAGTTATTTGATTATGTACTAAGTGCATGTTATAATTATGTGGTTAAAATGTTAGCTATGGAAAGTAATGGATGATGATATTGATGAAGATGGTGGTGATATAGTAATGGCTTAGCTTTGATTGCTAAGGTAAGTAATCCGGTTACTACATGCTTAATGTGGATATTATTGTATAATGTGTTCATGAATGTTATAGCAAAGATTGGTTATAGTTAAGCTAATTAATTATCATGAGAATTGATGATGGTTATAGAGTTAATTGTCTAAAGATGTGTTAAGGTATGTGTTATTGCTTTATGTGTTATTTGTGCTATGGTTTGTGTGTTAGTGATGTTTATGTGAATTGTATGATGATAGAAGCATTGCCATATATTAGCCGATTACTTACTAAGCATTATCGCTTACATGTTATAGTTGTTAATGTTATTGTAGGTTCATGTGCTTGAAGCGATATGGCTTGGATTGAGTGTGGAACATGGAATGATTATTCAAGATGGTAATATGTAATAATAGGAGCTAGGTTGATACCGAGCTCGTAAGATGAATTTGTACCCCCGTGAGTCTTTTTATAGTTTTGTAAAGTGTCATCAATCGACAAGTACAAGTCCTAGTCGTTATGGTATTTTGATTGGTCAAATTGGACGTCATGGTAAATTTAAAGGAGTGTTTGGATTAAAGTGTATTTCCTACCCATTTTGGGTTGAATGGGTCAAATAAGTGTTAAATGCGTTAATGATGATTTATGTACAGCTTTTATGGTCCTTGTTTACCTTGAAATGTTAAAGTGTTTAAATTGATTGAAATGGGTCAAGTGTGATTGTGTAGTTTTGCTGTCAAAGGTGCTGGATCAGTAGACCTTGGCCGTAGTCTTGTGGCGGCGGTCGAGCTTAGTAGAGGCGTCGGGTTCTAAGTCCCCGAGTCGTGTTAAATCTAAAAATATGTTTTGGGTCATGGTCAAAGGGTGACGACGTCGCACCATATAGGGCAACGGCGTCAGCCCGCTACACAGCTTATAAAAGATGTTTTGTTAAAGTTAAATGTTATTAATCAAAGAAGTTATCGAGTACATGTTATATAAGATTTGTAAAGGGTTAAATGTCAAAGTTTGACAAGAATCTAATGAGAAAGAGTAATAGTCAAATGTTCAAGAGTAATAGTCAAATGTTCCGAGTCAAAGTTTTAAAAATGAGTAATTTCCGGTCAAAACAGGAATCGGGGCGTAACAAATTGGTATCAGAGCTTTGGTTTAAGTGAATTAGGTTTCCACTATAGGTTGCCTAGTCTTAAACCACTCTTAGTTGCGAAAATAAGTGAATCAAAATTGTGTATGGTATGTTATAGAGTAAAGCTATGCCTTGTGCTATATGATAACTAGGTGATGATGCGTTATATGTATAGTGATAGTTATAGAATGGATTATGCGTTTGTGCTAAGTGAAATTTTATATATATGTTATAGTGCTATTATGTATTTTATGTAGATTCATGGCGGACCATGTGTGTATAGGTAAGTAGAACACCATAAACTTCTTATGATTGTGTAGTTACGAGTATAGAATTGGGTTGGTGTATGTGATGAAAGTCCATGACGGACTAAATGTGTTAGGTTATAGAACGCCGTACACATTGGTAGTGTCGGTGAATATATATATATATATATATATATATATATATATAATTTGTAATGATATGATAGATAATTATAAACCGTTCACCGTGGATGGTGAAGGTAGGCGTGAAATGAGTTTTAATTATTTGTCATAGAAGCCATAATGAGACTTGAATAAGATAGGGTATGACTTGTGTTGTGTTAATGACGAACTTATGGTCTTATTATGTGGATGGCTATCGGATAGCCAATATGATGGTATTAGAGATGGGGTAATTGTAAGTCATATAAAGTAGTGTAAACCTAAATGTTAATGGATAATAAATATGTTATAATGTAATATTAATTGTGTGTTGTAACACACGTGTAAATGTATAGTGGAAATTTGATATATAATAGTTAAGTGTCTAAAAATATAAGGTTATAGAATGATACTAAAAGATGGGAATGAGATAGTTTACTTACTAATAATTAAAATGAGACATGTGGAAAATGTGGGGAAGAATGCTTATAGTTGATGACCTATGTAGGGTCTAAATGTGGAATAAAATAGTAAAGATAAGTGCTAATTAAATCCGAAGTGAAAAGCTAAAATATACAAAAGGATTTGAGGTAGGTGATATAATAAAACGTGATAAAAACGTGTTAAAGTTATAGAACGTGAAAAAGGGAATAATTGAAAGATAACAAGTGTGTGATGGAATAAACCTATAAACGGTTTATATGTGGATAAAGTCAAATAGACTAAAAATAGTAATGGTAAAATGTGGAAATGGTCAACAAGGGTTGACGGGTATATGAAAAAGTGAGATGAGTAAGCACATAGAAAATGTGTAAATGCTAAAATGGATCAAATGTTAAGAAATGAGAATTAGGAAAGATGAAGAGGTGATGACCCACTTGGGTCATTGGATGTAAATGTGAGCGATTGAGAGTGCTAAGAACAAACACAATAGAAAACGGGATAATGATAGTCTAAGAAATGTTGAATAATGAATAATTGGTGAAACATATAAATAGTAGGTTAGATATGATTGCTTAGTTGTACCACGCAATGAATAGTTTGTTAAATGTAATAAATGAGTTCATGTTAGACTGAAGATGTGTAAGTAAGGGATTCGGTTACGTTTCAATAGTGTTGATAATCATTTATTAATGATGTGAATAATAGGTTTATGGGATTTGAAAGTTTCTTAAGTATATGTTAAAGTTGTGGGGAATTTATGTAATAGGTCCTATATGGCCTAAGACGACAAGTGAGGTGAATGCTTACTCGTAAGGAAGGGATATATATATGATATAAACCTATGGAGGACTAGATGTGTGTAAGTGATGAGATTAACGTATAAGTGATTGAACTAAGGTTGTGTGTGATATAGAGGGGTAGAAATGGCAAGATAAGATTAAATTTGGTAAGTAGTATTAGAGATGGGTTAGTAAGTGAATTAAGTAATAAAAGTATTTTCTAGTATTGAGATGTAAGTAGTGTAAGTCTAGAGTGGAATGGTATGATGTGGCACAGGTATAATAGATGTTGATACATCTGTTATTAAGCGCTTAATGTTATGGAAGTTATGAAAGTGGACTAAGCACATTGTTATGTTAATGATGAGATGAACTGGTATAGCTTAAACGCTAATAGTTATATAAAATGAAGTATGTATGAGATTAAGATGTTTCTTTGAAGTTATTACAACACGGCTATTGTTCCCCATTAGTAATGACTAATATAACAGAAGTGTCGATTAATAAAACGTTTTTAAAACATGTAAGAAGAATAGATGAATGCTAATGAGAGGTTGTAGTTGATGACCTATATAAGGTTTATATATGGAAAGTTGGATAGACTAAAACTCTAATAGTATAAGAGTTGAAATTGGTCAACGAAGAGTTGACAAGTGAAGGTCATAATGAGACATATAAACACATAGAGAATGTGTGGATCATAAATCAGGTAATATCTCATCGATTGTTAAAGGACAAATAGATATGTATGTATGTATGATAATAGCATTAATCCACAGTTACAGTGTTACAGTATTGGTTACAGAAAACCTCTAGAGGAATACGTTATAGAGGCGGATCCCTACTGGGAAGGGCCAATTGATGTTATAGAGTCGAATCCCTACGAGGGAAGAACCGACGAACGTTATAGCCCCTTTTTGGGAATGTTATAGTAAAGGTGGGTCCAAGTCTAAAAGATGAAAAGTGTAAACGTAAATAAAATAATATAATGTGGTAAACTGAAATTTAATTAAGTGATAGGAGTACTTGCGTATGTCGGAATTACATAACCATGAGTTTATGTTTCTTGATTTACATCGATTGGGACGCCTCTCCATGTAAATGAGGAAATATGAACGAGTGGGCTTATGTGCTCCCGACATGGTGTGAGTGGGTTTAGATGAGTAGAGGACGAAAATCTAAGATAAGTTAGAACTTATAAAAAACTAAGATAGAATAGTAGGCTTAGACGCAACTTTTAGTTAAGGCCTTATGAGAGCCTTCATGTTAGGTGACTTAAGCATAAGTTAAAGCGATTACAAGTGTAAAGTAATGTTTATAGTATACCTTGTAGTATGATGTGGTGTAATAATGACCATGGTGGTCGTAAATATTTAATTATAAGAAGGTAATAAAAACTAGCAAAGTATTATAGTGAGAACGCTAGTCATAGTTAAGTAAGGAAGTAATAGTTAGCATTCGAATTATAAAAAGATAAATAATGTGTAAATAAGTAAAAATGTGGAATGGTTGGTTAACTTTGACTTATAAAGTCAAAATAATATGGCCGTGACTATATAGATGAATGTTATGATAAGAAATTGAATAAGGGAATACTTGATTTTGCTAAATTTATGTCTTGGATGACGTAATGATGTGTTGTTATAGAAATTTTATGATAAAGCAAATGCATTTGGAAATTGCTTGTATGGTATGATATAAGTTAAGATTAAGTGTAAATGGCAATAGACGAGAGATTTCGGGGACAAAATCTAAATAAGGGAGGTAGAATTGTTACACCCGTATCCCGAAATACAAATAGGCCCTACCCTAAATGAATATGGTCTAAGGACTTGACGAGATTGACTAGTTGACCCGATAGTCAAACTAATAATTTTTAAATGTTATGTTATAGTTATATAAATGAGGGGGACTTAAGTTGCCAGATTGTAAACTTGAAATAAGTATCTTGTGGCCAAAATAGAAGGAAATGAACTTGAAGGACCAAAAGTGTCAAGTAATGAGATGACTTTAAAATGAAGAAAGGTTTAAGTATTAAAAGTCCAGAATTCTCATTTCTTCTGGATAATGGAGAAATGTCGGTTTAGAGAATGGAGGGAAAATATGGGTTTGTCATGTAGACCAATTGGTGATAAATTAAAGGTGTCATCCCTAATTGGAAGTCATAAAGATGATCCTTGCAAGGTGAGTAATCCTTAATTAGGTTTAATTGTGAATTGAAGAGTTAGGGTTCATGTACCCAAGTTGGGGGTTTTGGGTAATTGTGGTTTTATACATTAATTAAGATGTTATAGTGTAATTGGGTGAAACCTCTTTTTAATAAATTGAAGAAATATATAATTTGGGATATGATCATGTTATGATCATTTGGTTGATTATAAAAGGGTTATAATAATCTTGGGGTAATTTTATTATGGGTAAAGTTGGGTAATTTATTGGTTGGATCATCATATAATCATGATATGATTATATGATGATTAGAGGTTAGTTATGTTAGCCATGGTTATAGTTATTTGATTATGTACTAAGTGCATGTTATAATTATGTGGTTAAAATGTTAGCTATGGAAAGTAATGGATGATGATATTGATGAAGATGGTGGTGATATAGTAATGGCTTAGCTTTGATTGCTAAGGTAAGTAATCCGGTTACTACATGCTTAATGTGGATATTATTGTATAATGTGTTCATGAATGTTATAGCAAAGATTGGTTATAGTTAAGCTAATTAATTATCATGAGAATTGATGATGGTTATAGAGTTAATTGTCTAAAGATGTGTTAAGGTATGTGTTATTGCCTTATGTGTTTTTGTGCTATGGTTTGTGTGTTAGTGATGTTTATGTGAATTGTATGATGATAGAAGCATTGCCATATATTAGCCGATTACTTACTAAGCATTATCGCTTACATGTTATAGTTGTTAATGTTATTGTAGGTTCATGTGCTTGAAGCGATATGGCTTGGATTGAGTGTGGAACATGGAATGATTATTCAAGATGGTAATATGTAATAATAGGAGCTAGGTTGATACCGAGCTCGTAAGATGAATTTGTACCCCCGTGAGTCTTTTTATAGTTTTGTAAAGTGTCATCAATCGACAAGTACAAGTCCTAGTCGTTATGGTATTTTGATTGGTCAAATTGGACGTCATGGTAAATTTAAAGGAGTGTTTGGATTAAAGTGTATTTCCTACCCATTTTGGGTTGAATGGGTCAAATAAGTGTTAAATGCGTTAATGATGGTTTATGTACAGCTTTTATGGTCCTTGTTGTTGGAATCACTCCAAAACCATAATCAAGTGTTAGTAATTAATATGTAATAGGTAGCTTAATTATGGCCTTTATGTTTGTTATTAGCCTTAAGCTTATGTAGAAGGCTCATGAGCTTAGGCCCAAGCCCATAGGAGAAAGGAAGGGACTAGGAGTGTTGCCCTAGCTTCCCTCCTATAAATACTCTTGTAAACCTTCATTTGAAGGTTGGTTGTTCAAGTTATTTCTTTCACATACATCTACGCCTAAACCGTCTTTATTATCGTGTGTGTGTGTTTGATTTATTGTTCAATCGCCTTTATCTCTTTCTTGTAAGCTTGTGTTGTAAAACTAGTGACCTAACAGTGGTATCAATCGCCTACTAGTTGGGTGAATCGTGTTTGTTTTTGAAGTGGGTTTCGGTCCTACGCTTAAAACACACGTTTGATACTTTGGTTCGCTTAAAACGTCTTTTTTACACTTTTGAATCCAAGATTCTTGTACTTTCAAAGTTTTAAGGTGTTAAAATACGTGTTTTTGGCAAAAAGTTTCAAACTTTATGCGTGGATCGTTGTTTTTAGACTAGTTTTTATACGAGGGTTTCAACCTCGCATAACCGTGCTTTAAGAGCTTTGGATAATCAAGTTTCACACTTTTGTGTCTTTTGGTGTTATTGAAGCTATTTCATCACACAAAACTGGTTTAGAAACATCTTTGGGCATTATCATTTTTACGAGTAATCATACAGCGTAGCAAAACCCTAAAACTACGCGTAAGGTTATCCTTGGTTTGATCTTCGTTTTTGTGGTTTACTCCGTGTTTTCTTGCTTGGATAAGCTTGAAAATACGTCGACTTTGGATATCTTTTGCTTTGTGATAGTGTAAAAGATCATTTGGGCAAAACCCTAAAATTACGCATAAGCATAAAGCTTATGCGTAGAAATCCTACGCATAAGATTCATCTTACGCCTAAGCCTAGTCTTACGCATAAGATAATCCTACGCCTAACTTTGTGTCTACGCATAACTTTAGCGTCTTTTCCCAACTTACGCGTAAGCTAAATCTACGCGTAACTCTTGATTGTTACGCGTAACTTTGGTGTTTTTACGCATAAGTGCTACTTGGCTATTGTGATGTCTACGCCTAAGGATACTTCATCAACAAAGGTTCATTCGACTACAAAGATCCATTTTTACCAACACAAGTTTATCAACATGTCACAACCACCATACTCTAACTATTTCCCTTACACTTATTCTCAACGTCAACAACAATTAAGTCCCCAACATCAACAATGGAATCAACAACAAGCAATTTATCAACAACAATTTAATCAACAACATACCCCACAACTTGCTGCAATCCCACAACCTCAAATGGTTCAACCACCACCAAGTCTTCAAGTTTAACCCTACACAAATGAATTCAATCAACATCCATCAAGGAACACTATGAAGGAACCCACTTGGTTTGCAAAGATGTGTGAAGCTTTAAGCAGCCAACAATCAATTCATGAGGCCGGATCACTTGATAGACATCCAATGCTCACTCCGGAAACTACGATCAATGGGTGATAAGGTTCTTTAGGTTTTGTGATCTGAAGAAGCCACATGGAAAGTTCTTAAAGAAGGTTATCTTGGAAGGTCCATTTGAGATGCCTACTGTCATTGTACCCGGAGATCCAAATGATATTCCACCAAGAGATGAACAAACGAACATTGCTACTCTTGCAGACTTGAATCCTCAAGAACTTCTACACTATGAAGCGGATGAGCTTGCAATGGAATATATCCTCTTAGGATTACCAAACCCAATTCTTCGTAGTGTTGATGCTCAAAAGACTGCAAAGAAAATTTGGGATCATATTCGTCTTCTTATGGAAGGATCATACTCAATCGAGGATTTGGAATCCAAAATTTACTTGGCTTATGAACACTTCATGATTGAACACGGAGACACTAGAGTCCTATCATCATCGATTTTCAGACATCATCAATGATTTGGATAAACACAACATTATCATGCCAAGAATTGCGAAAACACTAAGGTCTGAGTAGTCTTGGTCTGAATGGGATAAGTATGTCATTTTTCTTCGTCAAGCGAAGAATATGCATCATTCTACATATGGATTGTTGTACGATTACTTGAAGCCTCATGAAAAGGAAGTTGATCGGGAAAGGATTCTCCGTGCTCAAATTGCTCCACCTACACATCCGGAAAATCAACAACTTGCCTTATATGCTCAACAAAGTTATCCTCCTCAAGAAGCAACTCAACCAACGCACAATCACACAAAACGATCATTCACAGCAACAAGCTCAACAAAATCAATTGGTTTCTTACAACAACACCAATGCTCAACCAATTGTCAGTGAAGTTAATGAGGACATCGATCCGTTCGAAGCATTGCAACAAGGATTTGTTATGATTGCTAATGCTTTTGGCCGTTATACCAACAAATCAAACAATCGTATTCGTTCCTCATTTAACACACGCAATCAAGGCATTTGTGAACAATGGAAGACTTGAAGTTCAAAATCGTGGTTATGGTTGTCAGATGGGCGGTGGTCAAGGGTTTAATGCTATGGGTAGGAACAACAACAGAGCTCAAGTGGTTGAACAGGGAAATGCTCAGAATGGGTTGAATGGTCTTCGATGCTACAACTGCAATGAAGCTGGTAGAACTCTCACAGACAAAGAACAGAGCTTTATGGCAAATGCAGACTCAGATGATGATATGGAGGATTTGCAGGCCAATGCATTTGTTATGTTGATGGCTAATATGCATGAGTTACACATGAGTGACACAGGCCCAGTGTATGACACGATGGCTTGTCTCAGTACCGAACAAACCATATTCATCTCGATCTAATATCTCCGCCAACATTTGAATCCGCAAGGCTCAGAATGTTCAAAATGAGTCGTCCACATCTCATTCCGACGATTTTCAACTAGACCCCGTAGTTATATTTGACGATCAAGATGACCTTATGGTTTCCCTTGACACTCAAATTGACTCCGTGGTTATACTTGAGGATCTAAGTAATGATCATGTTGTGACTCACGTTGAACACACCGAATTTTTGCCTCATCTAGATTTTGCTCGTTTAATACAAGACCAACAAACCATAGTGGAAGAATGTCGTGCAATTAATCAGGACATGAAAAGTAAAAATGCATTGTTAACCAAGGGTTTTGAATGTTTACAAAAGCAACTCAACTTTTTCAAAACTCAAAAAAAACGTGAAAAAGGTTTTGAAGCAGCCTTTACTAAATCTCATCAAAACGAAAAATATTTAGAGAGACAGATACGTGATCTAGCCGCTTCTAAGAATGCTTTGTTGTGCGAGATAGAACAAGCGAAAATGAACATAAAAAGCAAATTAACGCTCTCACCTTGGAAAATCAAAAAGCTAAGGGTGAGTTGTTAACTTGTCAAAAACAGTTCTCTGCATACAAAAAGCATTCAACGAAACGAATAGATGATCATCTTGAAGAAATCATCGGCTTGCAAAACAAACTTAAAGAGTTTAAAACAGTTGTTTACAAACATGGTGAGTCGGTCACAACCATTGAAAAGTTTACTTTAAACCCCAATCCAAATGGATATGGACCGAATCTTGCTGATTACAAACCTAAGCTTTCAACATAAGCATTCAAACCAATCTGAAGTTTCCAAGCAGAATATAAAATTGATAATTCAGTTATGAGTGTTGTTGAATATCATCGTCAAGAGGAATTAGATGCAGAAGGCGAGAGTCGATCAAAATTAAAAAATGTTGTTTACAACAAACCTTTTAATTATTCAAAACCGGTCACTTTTGTCACACCAACGGATTCTTCTAACACACCAAGGGTAATCATCAAAACACCTGAGTCTTCTAACGTTAATCCCCAACCAGATTATGCACAAATTTATGGTCCTTTACCTTCCATTAGTGAAGTAAACTCAAAACACGAAAATCGCAAAATTCTGATATTTTGACATTTTCATGGCTGACCTCAAAACTTTACAACATGAGATAGAATATCATTCCGAAATCAAAGTTCAACACTTTCAATCGCCTCTAGCGCGAGAACAAAGAGGCATTTTTCAGAAAAATCTTTTACCAAATGTTAAAAATTTGAAAAATTGTGCATTGTCTTGGGAAAGGGACTTTCATAAGGAACTTGGATTGATGAAGGTCATTTTAGAAAAGCGAAACATCTATTTCTAATACTAAACTTAAAAAGAAACTGTTGAGAAAAGATGTTGATCGACTCTTGGAAGATGTCATCTGTGCTGATGTACATAATGTTGTGCTATTGAATTCCTTGTCATATGCATTTGATAATATCTCTGCTGATAATGTTGACTCTGTGGTAACCGTTGAAAATACTGATAATGTGCTTCAGATCGAGTCTTTAAATGCTGAAAACAAACGATTACTTAAAGAACTTTACAATGCAACACGTCGTCTTAATTCGTGTGAAAAAGTTATTCACATTCAACAACTTGGTTTTCAAAAGAAAATCGCCGATTCGTTCAAAATCTTCTGATCCTAAAATTGAGCAACTGGATGATCAAAACGTGTCTTTGAAAAGTCAAATCTCAAAATATGAACAAGCACTTGTAAAAGTTAAACAGGAATATGGTGTCATATTTGATTTACTCAATAAGACTCGTCATGAAGCATCAAACGAACTTGATCACTATCTTGCTCACACTAGAGAAGTCATGAATTTTGCTGGTAATATTCGTTTTGAAAATCAAGATTTGATTCACACTATCTTTAAGTTAAGAGAAATGTTAGGAAAGTATGAACAACTTCCGCCTACCATCATTAAGATAATAGCACCAGTAACACTCAGTAATCGTGAACCTAGAATCCCTACTGCTAAATCACAAGTTGCTAACGTGCTCCCTTCTACTGAAACAGGAATAGTTGCGTCTTTTCCAAACATCGGCACTTCACAGCCTAGGAGCACTACATCGAAGAATAGGAAGTTGCGACCTAAGAAAAGATCAATAAGGAATGCTAAAGTAGAAGAACACCCTAGGACTATAAATAAGACTCATGTTGCTTCCACTATAGATATTGCGTCTGGAAAATGTAATAGAAATAGTGATGTAACGAATGCTAAACCTTTAAGCAATTTTGATATTCAGTCTGATGCACCTTGTGTTATTTGTCGTAAAAGTATGAATTCTGATTGCCATGACCAATGTGTTGCTAAAGCTATCATCTCTCGTTTAAAGAATCCTAAGAACCGGAATACCTCTAGGCCCACTAATCTTTCTAAGTATGTGCTTGGTAGACCGCCCTCTTTAGATTCTAAGAACGCATTCTTTGTCCCTCAGTAGCTCCAATTTCACCTCCTAGGAATGTAGTACCACCTAGTGCATTCACTAAGACTAAAGCAAATACTAGTTGGAGATGGCCGAAATGGATATATAACACACTAGGATTTAAGTGGATACCTAAAGCTATTAATGTGTGTATGTCTACTATAGCGCTCTACGGAACCCTCTAACATTTGGGTTCCACATCTACTTCTATTCCATCTGTGGTGCATGTGTAATGCAGGTGATACGAGATCATTCTCGGATTGTTGATAGCGGTGTTCCCGACACATGACAACCTTAAACTTATCAAACTTTATTGCAAAGTTCATTGGCTGTCGGGTTCGAATGATCACTTCGCAGCCTATCATGGGCTACTGGAGACTATATCAATGGGAACATCGAAATTAGCAGGGTTTATTATGTGAAAGGCCTCAGTCACAATCTGTTTTCGAGGTCAGGTTTTGTGATGGAGATTTGGAGGTTGCTTTCAGGGAGAAAACTTGTTTCATTAGTGATCTACAAGGAAACGACCTTATGTCCGGCTCGCGTAATTCCAGTCTTTACACTATCTCTATGCAAGACATGGTTGCTTCTTCTCCCATCCGCTTACTTTCAAAGGCAACATCAACAAAATCCGGCTATGGCCGTCTCTCACATCTAAACTTTCAAACCATCACCAACCTTGCTCGACACAAACTAGTTGAAGGACTCCCACAATTTCGGTATTCTAAAGATCACCTTTGCTCAACTTGTGAACAAGGCAAAAGCACTCGTGCTCATTTTCCTTCAAAGGTGGAACACGACTCTCAGCATGTGCTTCATCTTCTTCACATGGATTTGTGTGGCCCGATCTGGCGTGCAACGATCAATGGCAAATGCTACATCTTAGTAATTGTTGATGACTATTCGCGCTGGACTTGGATCTACTTTATTCGAAGCAAAGATCAAGCTCCACGATCATCACCTTTCTCACGAAAATACAAGTTCACTACGAAACACCATTCAAAAATCAGAGCAGAGAGCCATGAATTTGTTAACCAAACTCTTCGTGAATTTTATGAGAAAGTGGGAATTCAAAGACATCGGACATCTATTGCGCGTACACGGAACAAAGCGGTTGAAAGAGGCGAAACCGAGCGTTAGTGGAAGCGCAAGAACAATGTTAATCAATGCTAAACTTCGGATTACTTATGGGCGAAGGCGTATCTGCATGCTATACTCAAAACCGTTCTATGATTACAAAACGCCACAACAAAACACCTTTGAGCTTGTCCACAACAGAAAACCGAATCTCAAACACTTTCATGTATTTGGATCTCTTTGTTATCCAAATAATGATCGTGATGACTTTGGAAAGCTCAAAGCCAAAGCTGACATTGGAGTCTTCATAGGATATTGTGATAATTCTAACGGTTTCCGAATCTCGAATCGTCGAACAAAGGAGGTTATGGAAACAATTCATGCTCATTTTGATGAACTTACGGAAATGGCTTCCGAGTATAACAGCTTAGAACCCGGTCACAACCGCTTAAACTTTCCCCAAACCCCATCCTCAGCTGAACAAAGCCCCGGCTTTCACTCGTCAACAAATGGAACGGTTATTTGCTCCTCTGTTCAGTGACGATATTGATGAACATGCTCTAGGTGTATCCATTTGTTTCCATTGCTCAACCGATAATAATCTTATACCTAATACACTGCTACAACAACTACGGTTGAAGAAGCACCACCAGTTGACTCCAACACAACAGTTGAACAAACCGCTTCCCACAATGATGAACCGGTGATGATGTTCGAATGAACTACCCCACTGCGATTTTGATCCAAATCGTTCTTTAACCCGTTTGCTAATGAGCTGCTGCACGGATGTCGCGGAATCTTCAACAAGCCATTTGAATCCTCAAAATCTGCATAATGTATACCAACATCAACCCTCCACACATAGATGGACAAAAGACCATCCTCTGGAAAATATTATTGGCAACCCGAATTAACCAGTCGTTACAAGACAAGCGTCTTCACTCGATGGTGAACATTGCATTTATGCACTCATTTGTCACCTTGTCGAACCTAAAAACATCAAAGACGCAATGACAAAAGACAACTGGATTGAATCCATGCAAGAAGAACTCAACCAGTTCATACGTCTTGAAGTATGAGCTGGTTGAAAGACCATCGAGGGTTTATGTCATCGGTCTAAAATGGATTTGGAAAACAAATTAGATGTCTTTGAAGGGAATGTTATCCAAACAAGTCACGGCTAGTTGCTAAGGGTTATCGCCGGGGAAGAGGGAATAGACTTTGAAGAATCTTTTGCCCCGGTCGCTCATCTTGAGGCTGTTCGGATATTTCTCGCGTTCGCGGCTCATATGAATATGACGGTCTATCCGATGGATGTCAAAACTGCGTTTCTCAATGGACAACTTAAAGAAACGGTTTATGTCAGCCAACCGGATGGATTCGTTGATCCTGAGTTTCCGAATCACGTCTACAAACTGAACAAAGCTCTGTATGGTCTCAAACAAGCTCCTCGGGCATGGATGCTTAGATTCACGGAAGAGTACTTCAGGAGCCTTACAATTTCTTGGTGACAAACTGGTGTCCTGGCAATCGAAGAAGCAAGATTGTACATCGCTGTCCTCAACCGAAGCAGAATATGTAGCCATGTCGGCGTGTTGTGCTCAAGTCATTTGGATGAGAACACAACTCAAAGACTATGGTTACGTATTTTGACAGAATCCCGATGGCGACAATCAGTGCCATTGCGATCTCGTGCAACTCGAGTTCGGCACTTGAAATCAAAGCACATCGATCTTTGATATCATTTCATCAAGGATCACGTGGAACATGGTACTGTTGAATTATATTTTGTGGGTACAAAATACCAATTGGCAGATCTTCTCACCAAAGCCTTGCCTCCCGCTAGGTTTAATGAGTTGGTCCACTGGATTGGTATGAGGTGTTTGACCCAAGAGGAATTGGATGATCTCCTAAAACAGTCTTAAAACTCATCAAACACCAAAATCTCTTTTGTAAATATTTTTCAAAAACAAAATACAAAAATATAAAATCAGATAAAACAACAAAAATATTCTTCTATCTATGTTCTTTCAACATTGCAAGTACATCTCTTCCGTCAACACTATAATCTTTCAAAATTCAGTATTTTTCCGTTCAAGTGTTGAGGGGGAGAAAATAAATACTTAACTGTTTCAAAAACATCCGTGTACTTGCATGTTACTCTATTCTGGTTGTTTCTTGAATCAATGGTGGAAAACTTTTTCGATAAATGACACTCCTGGACTAAAATTTATAACCTTTCATTATTTTTCTTAAGTCGAGGGGGAGTGTCGTCAAGTTTCTTTCTTAAAATCTTTGTTTGATAGCAAAAATGGAAGTTAAATGGCTTTGAATGAAAAAGGAAAAGGTGGAGGGACCAAAACCGTCAAAAGATGAAAGTCATTTTAATAAAATACCTTCCACCTAACTTTTTCACCTCACATTTAATACTCTCAACTAACAAATCCTACGCCTAAGATTTGTTCATCCAATCCGTGTTTTTGATCATCAAACTGTAAGTGGATTAATGTTTCTAACATGTTTTTAAGCATTGGTTTTGATTCTCAAATGAATCCAACGGTTAAATTTGCTTATATGGTTGATTTTGTGTTTTTCGCATATGCGTAAGAACACATGATCGTTTGTGGTTAAAAAGATTGTGTCAAAACGTTTTTAGAACATCTATAATATCTTCTTTATCCTCAAAATGCACCCATATACATGAATTGATG
Source organism: Chrysanthemum makinoi (assembly GCA_910596185.1). Classification (NCBI taxonomy): domain Eukaryota; kingdom Viridiplantae; phylum Streptophyta; class Magnoliopsida; order Asterales; family Asteraceae; genus Chrysanthemum; species Chrysanthemum makinoi. The sequence goes on along the minus strand of OU343219.1, from coordinate 206,350,677 downwards.
GATTTTGGATATTAGGGTTTATGCGTGGTTTTGGGTACTTTCAAATGTGAAGGTTTTTGGTCTAAAAGATTGTTTTGTGAGGTTAATATGATGTTGAATTAATGATTTCCAGGCCCTATAACAACCTAGAAACACTAATTAAGTCAGAATTAGAAATTAGGGTTTAATGTTCTTGAGTTTGGGTATTTTTGATTCACCACGAATTGGGTGTTAAAACTTGGTTATAAGACTCTCATAACATCTAAGACCTACCAGAAAAAGTTTGGTGCAATTTCCATGGTTAGAAATCTTATGCGTAATTCATAACCCTTAGGGTTTTGACCTATGCGTAAAATGTTTAACATGTTTTCATGCCGTAATCTGTTTAATATGACTATGCATGTTAAGATTGCTGATTTGATGATTTTATTTCAGGCTTGCTACGCTTAAAATTCAGAATCAAGGTCATTTGAATCTCGCGCATAAGGATCACCTTACGCGTGAAAGTTATGCGTAAGAGAAATCCTACGCGTAACTATTACGCGTAAGGTTCTACAATGGGACTACGCTTATCCTGTGAAGGATATGCAAGATGACTCTACGCTTAAGGTCTACTCTTACGAGTAAACCTTACGCGTAAGGTCTTATATACGCCTACGCGTAAGCCCTACGCTTAAGGTTCCTTTTTCCTACGCGTAACATTTCTTACGCGTAAGTAAGGATCCTACGCGTAAGCTTGCGCCTACGCATATACTTCTTTTTCGCGTAACTTTATCATTTCTCGCCTAAGCCTGATTGACCTTAATTTTGAATTGTTACGTCTACAATCTTGTAAATAAACCAATCATATCATCACGAAACCAATAATGTCACTAATAAACTTAAACGTTTGATATGTTGTGTACTATAAGTGATAACATAAACTTTAAAACTTAAAGTTAACTAACTCACGAAACGTTTCACGGCGTCATTGGACTATTGGACAAACAAGTGACTTAGGACTCGTAACAATCATTAGCATTGTACATTCAATAATTAGACAATAAAACCTTCTGTTGACTAACATTATGTCTTTCGATATGTTGGTTATTTTGGCTAATGCTATTTCAGATCACGACATGGCTGCACAAATGAATGTGGATGCACCCGAAGTTCTCACAATTGCTGACATCTTCCCCAATGGCTATCCTAGAAAGATTGGAAAGAACAACCTTAGGGTTGACTTTGAAACCCTCACATGCTCGGAATCTTCTTGTCTCATTGCTTTGTGGATATTCTAAGGAATCATCCCTACCGAACATGCTCTCACACTCTACAGATCGGAATCTACATTCAGCAATTCGGAATTCAATGCGAGAGGATCAGCAGGTCAAAGTCGCATGGCCGTGACACTTAATCACAAACAAGTCACTATCACTCCTGCGAGACTTACGGCATTACTTATCATTCCGACATGCGCCACCGACTTCTTTGCCACACCTCTTGAAGAGACAGTTCGCAATTTCTACTTGATATTGGCTATGATGAAGCGTCGGGAATTATTAACAAGCACTCTCACGTGGAGCTTAAGAACATTCCTCAACCGTGGAGAACACTCTACATCATCCTCACTAAGTCTGTCTCGGTCGTGGCGGTGGCTATGAGCATCCCAAGCTCATGGGAACTGCAAGTCTTCCGGTCATTGATCAATAAGAAGGACATTGAAATCGAAGCACTGATATGGGATGACATGATGACATTTCACAAGAAGCTTGGCTCAAAGATTCCCTATGTCGGATACACAAAGCTTTTGATCCAGAGAGCACTTGGACTTAATCCTGATATTCCCAAGAGGCTCAATGACCTCGACAATCACGACGTGTTGTCCGAACCTATCCTTTCTATCAGAATCAAGGAATCGACAACAATGAAACAAGGTGCCGTCTTGCTGATCACCTTGACCAATGAAATCAAAAGCTTGAAACATACAAAGGTATCAAGTAGCGATGCGAGAAGGCAAAGTTGGTCATGTCGATGAAAAGCCTTACGGAACTCCTAGGAGAACCGAGAAGAGGAAGTGCTTTGGAAGTGCAATAAGCCTGAGAGAGTCAAAGGAAGGTTCCCAAGAGGAAACCTACTCCAAGGAAGAAAGTTCCCTCCAAGGAAGCTGCTCCTATTCCTACACTTGAACCACAAAGAAAGCTTTGGGCGAAAGCTCGAAGATACACAATCAGGACGAGGAGGTCCACTACTCAAAGCGCAAAGGATGACACTCCATCAAGTACCAAAACTCCTAGTCCAATAGTAACATGGCAAAGGAAAGACTCACGTACTTGTGCCATATGATGAAAGCTCGAAAGTGATGAAGAGCAATGGATAAATCATACAGAAGAAGTTCAAATTCCGTTCGACTTCAACACGTTGCACAACAATTTGCTTTCAAGAACAAATGGGTGGCCGGAGGTCAAGTGGTGCAACTCAACCTTCACCAGTCCCGATGCGGTTAATCAACCCGATAAAGGGATCCGGTGCCACCACGTGGTACAACAACAGAACGCGTTTGAAGACACTCTTGAGTATGCTATCGAAGAACCGAGTCCGAGAAGTTAGAAGGTAAAGGCGATGAAGAAGCCGCAGCCAAAGCCAAGAGATGATCAAGCTAAGTCCTGAAATGAAGAAGATGTTGAGTATGATAAGTTTCTTCTAGATAGTCTGCCGCGATCAAAGGAAGAAACTTCTGAGCCACAAAAGGACCCGGAGTCTCCTCACATCTCATCATCATCGATTCGTCTTCTCATTCTTCACCACCACCATCAAAGAAATCAACCAAATCAACATCCAAATCAATAAAGAAGCCACCTCGATCTTGGATTTCTCATACTCATGAAGAATTGTGAAAGCTTGTCCCAACAAGTCGAAAGAAGGACATGCTCTACAGAAAACTGAATTGGTTTTGTGACCAAATACAATATCTACATGATAAGAATGACAAGATGCGAATGAAAGGGAGTATGTACAGGCTCGAGGATGATCTACAAGGGAAAATGGGCGAATGATCGAAGGCTACACTCACAAGTACCTTATGGATATCGTTCCTAAAGTCACTAAGGAGATGTTTATCGAACAACTATATCCGAATCTTATGCAGATAGCCAAGCAAACTATAAGATCAACACCCTTAACTGTCACAATCAATCCATCGATCCGTAGTTTTCTCGGACAATGAATTGGTGGCCAAGCTTGTCACACAAATGTCTAAACGAGGACATTTACTTGATGAAGGAAAAGTCTGTTTCAAGCATTCTTTGGACTATTAACTCAAGAAGCATGCAAATTGAAGGTGAAAGGTCCAAGCGTCCTAGAGGACGATGAAGATAAGGATCAGGATAAGAATGATGAAGCTAAGCGACAAAAGAAGTCTGGTGAATCATCTTCCATGCCACCTCCTCCCAACAGCCTCACGCTCAACAAAGGTCCCCTCCTCGTTCTTCTACTGATAAACCTCGGGATTCTTCCAAGGTGCCACCCCGACTCAAAAACCGATGATTACTTTGAGTATACGGGTGGTGGCGATGAGGAAGTCCGTGAGCCCCACAACAACCCACCTCTCCCAAACAAGTAAAAGAAACGGAACCCCATCTAGGCCTAAGAAACGAAGAAAAAAGGCCCAAGGTGCCGCGTCCTATCATGGCTAGATGAAGACACCACGAGGAATTTGAATGGTTTCTACACTTGTCAATTCCACTCCACCTACAAGAAGGTCAAGATCGGTAGGACGGTAATACATTGGAGCATGCTAAGATTTTGCAAGAAAAGTTCCATGTGAAGAAGATGGCGAAATCCGGAGTTGAGGCGAATCAAGAATGAAGCTTTTCAACTGTGGAAAGATAGCTCGAAAGTGCCATGAGGTCGAATATCACCTTGAAAACATTGCTCGAGCTATGTCTAACAACATGGATTGGCTCAACCTAGAAGCAAACATCGACTTCACCAACGGGACAACCACCATACTACACCGATTGGTCAAAACCTCTACCAACAATTGGACCAACGGATGAACCAGGATTCCATTCGGATATTTCTTCAACAAAGACACGGAATTTCTTCTATATGGTGGCGATGGTTCGAAATACGCTACATCGTTGACACTTCCATTCATGAGCCTATATACTCAAGCTGCATAGCCATCGAGGCGTGCCAATCACTTGTTCTCCAACAAAGTGGAAGCATACTTAAAGAGATGCAGCATCTGGATTCATCATTGGCGAACGCCGAAGAATCTACCGACTGAGGCCGCCAGGTTCAAAAGTCTCAACATGCGATTCAGTTCTAAAAGTATCGTTGCCATCAAACACGTTGATCTTTCATCTAAGTGGGACTACACCTTCCTAAAGAATATCGTGGTCAAACGACAAGATGAAAGGGATTATGCATTCTCTGAAGTTGACTTTGAGAATTTGTCTATCAATCGACATGAAGACATGTACCTTGCCAAAGTACGTGGTCGTATGAGACAATTCTCCACGAAGTACAAGCGTGAATTCACTAAGTCATTGCTCATCTTCATGACGCATAGTCATAAAAGCGTGTAGAAGATCTTCACTTGCGTTGAATCTTATCGACTCGTGTAAACTTCACTCCACCAGCTTGATCTACCCGACATCAAACACTTCCACAATATCGCCATCGAAAACCTTTCGCGTTCGTTTAGAGTGAACTTCAAAGAAATTGCTTGATGGCGTGCAAAGATCTTCATAAGTTTGGAGATCACACTTTGAAGATGGTTAGGGACGGATTGGCTTACCGATTGAAGGATATACACCAAAAGATCGGGTCTCTTAAGCGATGGAATTCGGGAAAAAAAGGGGCGTGAAGGATCATCACCATGATTGATGAACGGTTGTATAGAAGGGATCATTTCAGAAGATTGGAAAGCTATGTTGGTGGTCGACCCAGGAGAAACATCATCGGCTTTCAACGCCGATTCACACTCCGGGCGATATCTCGGACTACCCGGTACCCCTTGAATTGCTTCTTTCATTATATATTTGGATGTATGATTTATTATGGATGGCTTGTGCACACATACGATGTACAACCCGTACTTGTAAATAAAGGACCCGTAGGCGGTACGCCTGCCACAATCCTTATAAAAGGAGCGAAAGCTTCTTACTTTTGAGTAAAACCTATCAAACCTTTCATTTTTCAAGGATTTGCTCAAAAGAACAAGTACTTTCCCTTATGATTTTCAAAACCTCAACCGCTTATATCACTTCGTTGAGGGAGTACTTGACTAAAATATTTGTTCACTAATTGTTCACAGTGGTCATTCTTCCCTCAACACTCGAAATGGTCATATTTATTCTCAACTTTTTAAAAATAACATTTTATATGCCATTTTTGGGGAGAAAATATTGATAAGAAATATGTTAGTTGATTTCTCGTGTGAAAAGACTTAACCAACAAATTGACGAGATCCTAAACTGTTTGTAACTCGAAAAGACATGTCCGGGACGGGTAATAATTTCAAGCTAGTTTGCTAGTGATGTAAACGTGTCTCGCAAAGGACTTGTCCGAGTAGAATGTACCATTCGAGAAACTCTTGGTAGATATGAACCTTGACGGGTTTGACAACCTTTCGGGGTTGTCCACACCTTCAAGATAGTTATTAGAGTTAGTTGTCACCTAAAAGTTGATAATACAACTCTTTAACTATGCAATAAGCTTGTCTCATGGGGAATGTCTATCTTGAGTTGATCAATTCAAAATGTCTTGGCTTTTCCTCACTGTGCATTTTAACCGTTAAAACTCTTAAGCACATGTCGAGGGGGAGTATTTATGCAAAATCTTATCTCAACAATGGTACTAAAATGTTTTTCATTCACAAACACTTTGAGAGATTTGTCACAATAGTGGTTTTAATGGCAACATAGGTTAGTCATGAAGTTATAAGGTGACTAAGGTTAGGAATAATCATCCTATGATCCTTGAGTCGGATGGATCTACCCAAGGACACCACAAATAGTTAGTATTTAGAAGTCCTTAGGTATGATTGGAAAAAAGGAGAAAATAAGAATCGGAGAAAGAAGGAGTTGAAGAATTAAAAAGAAATGCAAAGAAAAGGGTGAAAAGAAATAGCCCTCCAGATTATTCAACTTAGGGCAGACACCGGGTTCAATTCATATGCTACTGGTTGTCACTAGATGGCACCGGTATTGAAGATTAAAAGTCGTCATGGACCCGGTGGACGCATGCACTAAACCTTCTTAACCACTCAAGTTTCTCTCAACAGAAGCTTGTTTCATTCTCACAAGGAACCCTACGTAAACTATCCGCTTTCTCTTAGAGATTGCTGGTATTGAAGAAGGAGACCCTCTCCCTAGTCTCCGCTCAGAAAACCAAAATGCACTATTGAGTCTAGAGCCACGAGATTCATCAAAAGATCTCTTAGGTACACTTGACATTTCATCACTTGATATTCAACAATAAGAATTTCAGTGGTACATTATCGAGTCCTTCACTGATCTTAGCAACTGTCGAGAACATTTATGAGAGGTTCACATTTGTGATCCTCGGTGATTGAATGGAAACTCTGCCGTGGTCAACATCAAACGCCTCGGCAGCAGAATTCGCCGCAACTCTCCCGTGGATTGGCGCTTAGTGGTCTCAAACGGTCTACGCGTGAGGTGATGCTTCGTGTACCTCGGCGACTCATTTGAATCGTAGGTGTACTTCGGTACATCGTGTTATCTCACCACTTGTGGGACTCGATTCAGAACGGCCTTTGTAAGAATTAGAGTTGTGTTTTCACACTATGCTTGTCAACACTCTCAGTTCAAACTTGTAAGTGCGGAATCCGCTTATTACTAACCGTTTAATGTTTACTTCTTATGGAAGCTCGAGCGGAATGATCGTGCAGATTCTCCACTTGTTCTTCACCGCCAACATCATCACTAATGGAAGTTCTATCCAAAAGCAACACAATCGAGAATGATTCTTCGTCAAATCAAAGAATCTACAAAGTTAAAGACTTAAAGAACTTCATCAAGATCTCGATTTCCAACGCCAAAAGTGTGAGCATGTTGAAGAATGACGTGAGACACTGAGCAAAAAGCGGCACCTAAGGCAGACTTGATGCGATAACAACATACTATCACTTTCATCACAAAGAACAATGATCAAAGAACAAAGTTAAAGATGACGTCAAAGCATAACTGTTCAAAGAAAACTATCTCGCTACACTGGGGAGATGGTTTGACTCCAGACAATTCTTCTCAAGAAAGAAGAATGTCAAGACGCCGTCAAAGCTACTATTACATCAACGCCTTCATAGCTTTTTCATCACCAACACTTGAGGGGGAGATTGTTGGAATCACTCCTAAACCATAATCAAGTGTTAGTAATTAATATATAATAGGTAGCTTAATTATGGCCTTTATATTTGTTATTAGCCTTAAGCTTATGTAGAAGGCCCATGAGCTTAGGCCCAAGCCCATAGGAGAAAGGAAGGGACTAGGAGTGTTGCCCTAGCTTCCCTCCTATAAATACTCTTGTAAACCTTCATTTGAAGGTTGGTTGTTCAAGTTATTTCTTTCACATAGATCTACGCCTAAACCGCATTTTATTATCGTGTGTGTGTGTTTGATTTATTGTTCAATCGCCTTTATCTCTTTCTTGTAAGCTTGTGTTGTAAAACTAGTGACCTAACACTTGTTTACCTTGAAATGTTAAAGTGTTTAAATTGATTGAAATGGGTCAAGTGTGATTGTGTAGTTTGCTTTGCCAAAGGTGCAGTCTCGAACGGCCAGACTTGGTGTCCTTGATCTTGTGGCGACGCAGTAGCGTCGGGGCTTAGTAGAGGCAAGAGTTCTAAGTCCCCGAGAGCCACCAGTAGTGTTAAATCTAAAAAATATGTTTTGGGTCATGGTCAAAGGGTGTGACGATTCGCACCATATATAGAGCTTAATGTCGGCCCCTGCTAACTTATAAATGATGTTTTGTTAAAGTTAAATGTTATTAATCAAAAGAAGTTATAGTACATGTTATATAAGATTTGTAAAGGGTTAAATGTCAAAGTTTGACAAGAATCTAATGAGAAAGAGTAACACTCAAATGTTCCGAGTCAAAGTTTTAAAAATGAGTAATTTCCGGTCAAACCGGGAATCGGGGCGTAACAATATGTAACTAAAAATACACTATACAAAATTCAACATGGCAGTGAATGAGTGACATATAATGACGTGTCATGCACATATAATGTGGACTTTGGCGTATTGAAAATAGGTTTGTTGTGATGATAACATAATGGATTTTGAAAGTACATGTATGATATTGATATTTTTTAAAGTTCGCGTATGATATTTGTACTTTTTTATAAATATCTTGCTATTATATGAACTTGGACTATCTATTTTTAAGCACTTATCTAATAACACAAATGATAACATGAGTCTAAGAATCATGATTAAGGTGTAAATCCACGAATATCATCCATAGTTCTTTCCCTCAAAGCTACAAAACGTTGAGGATATATAACAGCTTTCAGTAAAAATCACAAAAAGTTAATAAAGCATACAAGTTATTGTAGGTTAATGAATCATATACGTTATCGTATTTGTAATTGAGGAGCAAATTTATTAGTTTGCTCCAGATTACCACGAACAATAACGTAATACAAACATCAACCTATACCGCTAACAACACCTTTAGCATATAAGGTACTAACTTATTTCTTCTATTACCTATGTGGGATGCAAAAGCAAGTTTTTATTAAGAAAATGCATCAACACCCATATTATCCACGGGTCCTTTATTTGTTTTCTATCAAAGATATGGATATATTTTAATGCCGGTTGTATACATTTTCTATTACACGCATATGTATTGTAGATGTTATAATCTCATATTTAATGTTGTGGAAGATTGCGTTAATTCTAATACACATGTTTTACAAAATATACATATATTGGGTTTGTTGGCAATTATTCACGACATCGGATCGAAAGTTCCAATATCTTCCTCACAATGGGGACAAAGTGTCGAGTCGAGATCAATACCAAGATGGCGACCGTCATATTAGGGTCCAGAGTGTAGATGGTAAATCCATGATGCAGTATTTCGGTGTTTAGAAAACTAGGATCTGAGTAAGCCCGATGGCACTAAAGTACGTTCATGTTTCAAGTGAAGACTACCCGGCTCCATGGAAGTCGCCATTACAAGGTGACTTGAACATTGTTATCCAATTGTTGACCCGACTATTCAGGCCTCTAATTAAGAATATGCTCTCTCTAGGGTGTAAATGAGCTCAACCGCTACAAGGAATCGATTCGGTAAAAGCTAAAAAAAAAAAGCCGAGCCTAAATGAGCCTGAACTCAAGCCTAATTTATGATAATCAAGCTCAAGTCTAAACTTTACACCCAGTAGACCCACGAGTCTAAACAAGCTTAAGCAAAAAATATCTATATAGTTTCGGTATATACGTTGTAGATAGTAGATACTTTTATCCATAAATGAGCTCAAAAAAAAAAGAAGAAAAAAAAAAAGTCAAGATGGGTGTGTCTAACAAGCCAAACTTGAATCGAGTTTATGTCGTGAGGTGCATTGAATAAATAAGCCAACCTCGAGTTTGTACTCCACGAGTTAAAAACTTAAGGCTCGAAAGGTGCCCAAGTTTTGGCAGGCTCGGGGATCCACCAGTTTACAACACTCCTAACTATTCCATCAAGTGAATTAACTATTTCATTATTTATCCCATAAGAAATTAAAACAATGAACTTATTAGAAAGTAAACAAAACACTGCAGTATCTCGAAGAACATACGTGTAAAAAAAATTTCCATATGTTCTTTTTGCTCAACTAAACTATCTACCGGACAGGACATTGTCACACATAAAGCAGTAAATAAAGCTTTATTAGGATGATAGAATGCAAATTTAAGATTCAAATTACAATTACAAATATCCAGTTGTTGGGTAAGAAAGTCACGTATTTACACAAGAAAACAAGTCATTCAAATAGTGTCTCCATTGCAATAGTGAATGCCATTTTCTGATGGCGATTTCTCTTTACCTTTCCGTTTTGGATGTAATTGTTTTAAGCCCCATATGCGTATTGAACGATCATCGCTTGCTGATGCCAACATATGAGGGTTTGCTGGATTCCAGCTAACACAATTAACCGCCCCAGAATGGCCTCTTAGTGTCTCAATTAGTTCCCCTGATCCTCTGTGCCATATATAAACCTGAAACCATTTTTGGAAAATCATACATCAGCCATTTCACCTTAACCAAATCGCAGTTGGCTCAATGATATCTGAAAGTAGTGAGAGATCCACTATGATAAAACTTGGTAAACGTCTATAAATTTGTCATGTCAAGCTACATTAACAACTTTATCATTTTAAAAAAAAAAAAAAAAAAACTATCTTCACGACACATGAAACGAACTGTAGATAAATTGTTTGGATGTTTGATTAATTATCTTCATTAATGAACAGGTAACGTGACCCAAAAAAGGCATTTTTACTAAAAAGGGAGACATCAGATGAAACGGTAATATATCTAAAATACTTTAGAGGAAGAGGTATATGAGTAATACAAATCTGATTATTTGACTCATGATAAGAAAATCAGAAGCAAAAATATGTTCATCCAAACATAGAACACTAATTCTAGTGAGCTGGAGTTGCAATAATCAGATAACCTAGTTCCAAAATGCAAATCCAAAATGATTATTAACCGAAAATATGTATACCTGAGAATCTTCGCTGCCGCTAGCAATGAATGCTTGTTCAAGTCCACCAAAGCAAGCCCTAACAATAAAGCGAGACCTTCTGTGACCCTTATACTTTGCAACTAGTCGAATATGGCCCTGGATACTCCAAAGATGTAACTCTTCATTCATGAGACTGACCAGCAGATACTTGTTGTCTCTAGATACTGTGAATGAAACTATCATCTGATCTTCCTCTATGCATCTTTCATTTTTTGATTCTCTGTCAATTAGTAGTATCGTGGTTTCCTTACAAACTGTAATTATCAGCTTTCCATCACTTGTTATATGCAAATCAGATATTTTAATAGTTTTTTGACCCTTCAAACACTCTATTTCTTTCCCATCTAAATCCCACATTACTATGCTTTTATCAGTCAACCCCGAGAATACACATTTACCGTCCGGAGACCAACTACACGAGATTAAACCAAGAAGACCTTTTTCATAAACATGAAGGCATTCACCGGTGGAAACCTCCCATCTCCTAACCACTTCCTCTACACCACATGTGAGGATTTGATCATCATCCGGGCTCCATGAAATGCTAGAAATGGGTTTTTGGTGGCCAACTAATCTATGTTTTAAGGAGACTTCTTCATCCGAATTAACCTTTTAAGATATTAAAAGATGGAAGTTTATATCAGGATGAAAGGAATTGAATGTTAATAGATGAAGGGCGTGTCAGTTACCTCCCAAATAATTGCTGAATTATCACTTGATGATGACGCCAAGTATTTCCCATTTTGAGAAAACTGTAAGTACCAGACTTCATCCTGGTGGTCTTGTAAGATCTACATTGCAGGTTATTAAAAGAAATCAGCTCATAACTTGAAAATCGTATCATCGTTCTGCACAGCAACAATATATATGAAAAAGGTAAAGGAGACTTCATCCTGGTCGACTTGGATTATGTTATCTTAAAACGGGTCAAATTAAACAAAGTGGTTAAAAGAAACAAAGAAAGTCAAGTGGGTAGAGCGACCCAAACAGATTGGAGAATCGTCCACACTCTAATTTTAAAGCAAACATCCATTACTTTGTATTGATACTATGTCAAACTTATCTGTGATCATAGGTAACACATTTGATTTTTGTTAAAAGCAAATTTTTTTTGCCATAAAAGTGTTAGTGGACCAGCCCAACCAGACCAGCCCATTTCACCATGTACTCTAATTCACTCGTCACAATACCCAACCTGTATAAACCCGTTCATCTTGCCACCTCAATGAAAAAGAAAACTTTCTTAATAAGCTAGATTACTACTTGAAGAGTAACAAATCACAATGTTGAGAAAAGAAATCCTGACCTGAACTGTTTGTGAAGGAATCTGATCTCTTCCACACTGGTGATCAGTGAACAATGATGTTTCCCCAAGCGAGGAATTGTGAAACAAGCAAGCTTCACGTTGCAGGTCAAGAGCTTGTTCTACTAATCGTAACAATCTTTTATCTGGTATCATTACTGTTGGAGGAAACAGTTTTTGCAATTCCTCAAGCAGCTCTGATCGAGGCTTTGGCTTGACCATTCTTAGCCCAGAACTTCCATTAACAGCCCCGTTTGTAAGAGGCACTGTTGAAGACAATAAATAGAAAGAAAGCTCACGAACTCTATCGCTGTTAACTGAAAGAGGCGATATCTCAGTTCTCAGTGTTTTCAAAGCTTCCGTCATCTTCTCACGATCCAGAAGTTCAAGGAATTTCTGTTGTAATATTATAAAAGAAGCTGACTTTATTACAGATTCATCCACTACACCGATTTTGCGTAACGAAGCTAAACTTCCATCCCAATTGCCATCAAGGATTTGTTGGATGAAGACAGTAACCGTGGATGATTGAAAAGGTATTCCGGACTCTTCTTCAAGACAAGCCCCGGTTTTACTATACCCAAGAGAATATAATGCATCGGCTATAATTCTGACAAATTCCACCTTTTTGACTCCCTTTGAACCAATTACTTCATCGCCCCCTTGGGAAGTTAGGGGCCGGGCCATTGATGAGCAACTTGCAGGAACTTTTGTTAGAAAACCGTTTGAAAGACCTTTTAGTTCTCTAGAAGATGCTTTCATGACGTTTTGAGGGTGGTTCGTCATCCTCTACACCTCCCATGTAATGTGCATTCAGCCCATAAATAATAACAGCAAATCACAAACAGTTACCTGAAAATTTTAGAAAATGGTGTAAATTAGACGAGCTTTAAAGTAAACAGAAGGTATACAAAAAAGTTCATAAGAAACGCAGACCCATTCACAAGACGCAGACCAATTCACAAGGAAAACAAAGTATAAACATCAAGAAAAAACACACCAACCGAGAAAAAGAAACAATGATCCTATGGTCCGATGACTTAACGTCAAACACATGCAATAGTCAAGAAAGAATAAGGTTGGAAAACACCAAAACAACATTGATTTGCTGTGCTGCAGATAGTAATGAGAACATCCTAAATGTATTGGACACGTATAAAACCTCTAATGGACATAAGAGTTTGGATCTCCAACATAACTTACAAGTTACACCCCTGAGTATCGAGTAAGTTTAATAAGAGTATAAACAAATGGATTTACATAAACATCTTTAATAAATCCAGCCAATTTCAGGTTTTAGGTCTCACAAACAGCTCCAAAAATAAATAATTAAGCTTAAATTTTTAACAATGATTTTTTATAACATCAAGTTCAGTGGAAGAACTTTGAAATTATTAATATAATAATATCATCACTTCAAGCATGGTATATGTGGCAAAATACCTGTGCGTTGCAACTTTAGAGCATTAATTCAATCTTGTAAGCGGATTATGCTTTTCCTAGCTTTTGCAATTTTTCAGTTTACTTGAGTTCTCAGGAATCAGTTTGGGGCAGCTGAACGAGTTTGAATATGATAAGAGGTTGCTACAATAGATAAAAACCGAGTAAATAACTTTAGGCTACTACAATCATTCCAAGACACATGACCTAATTAGGTAACTAAGTATGCATAATCCACTTTCTTAGCTTTGCTTAATTTTCTTACCAACTTTTTTGATATTTTCGTTTCACATAGAGCTAACATGATAAACTATATACTTTAACCAACGGACAATCTACAAACTCAAAACATTTATATGACCTAGACTCGATATAATACGAACATAAGTTACTTAAGCCATCTTGGAAAAACCAATGCTAACTTAAGTTGCAATAAAAAGGTCGCGTAACCTCTCATGGAAAAATGAGTTTTGAGTAGTAAAATAATCTGTTTCCAGTAAGCAGTTTGGGACACCCTCATCTTTAAGTGCTTATTCATGATGAAACTAAAATTACATTTTTACCATCATATCTAGCTTAAAACCAATTATAAACGGATTAGATTAAAAAAAAATCAATCTTGTTGCAGTTAATTTGTTTAACAAAATACGCAAATTCAAACACTATAACCTTTTAGTAACTTATAAGTACTTATGTTTACGCAAATAAAAAAAACAAATAATCCCAGACACCCTCTAGATAAAAATTACATATATCGAAAATGTTATTTTTCTCCAATTCTTATAAAAGTTTATATAAAATCCAAACATCCCAAAAACAACAACAACAATAATCCAATCATTATATGATCATAAACCTACAAAAACCAGTACATATATAAACTTTAAACACAAATAAAAAAAATTCATCAAAAACCCAACATATAAAAATCAATCAAATAACTATAACACAAAACATAATATATATTAGATCTAGATTTACAGTTACATATTCAGATGACAGTTAATATAAAATGATATTAATAAAAATATATTTATAAATACCTGAAGGTGGAAGAAAATATCTTTTTTTAAGGGGGTGTTTGGTTGCAGGTGTAAAGAAAAGAAGTGGGGAAGATGATGATGAAGAAAAGACTAGAATGATTTGGTTTTGTGTTCTTCAAAGGGTAAGGGATGGATTGATGTTGGGGTAATCTTGTAATTATTTGGGTGCCTACTTTAGGAATAGTAACTTCTTTTAAGTTACCCTATCATTTTTAACTTTTTACATTCTACTTTTTTTATACTTTTAAATTGGATTTGTTTTTGTATTTATAATAAAAGAACTGTTGTATCTAATAATCATGCTTACTTAATTATTTGATAATTCGATTGGTTAATTAAAAGAAATAGTTAATGAGAATTTAGAAGAATGTACATAATCTTGTAATTATTCTGGGTGGCTACTTTAGGATTAGTAACTTCTTTTAAGTTACCTTACCATTTTTAACTTTTTACATTTTACTTTTTTTATACTTTTAAATTGGATTGTTCTTGTATTTATAATAAAATAATTATTGTATCTAATAATCATGCTTACTTATTTATTTGATAATTCGATTGGTTAATTAAAAGAAATAGTTAATGAGAATGAATGTACATGATATTCGAATTCGGATTTATGGTTGAAAGTTTAAATCAGATTTCATTTTAATCTGAATAAGCGGCTGAAAATTTTGAATTTTACTCATATAAAATTGTTTGCTTTTATAAAAATGCTTGATTGTGTTTAACTATGAGTTTTTACAATGTAAATATAAAGCGATTGCATTCACGCAAGAAATAAACTTTATTAAATTAAAAAAATAAACTTTATAATATAGCCAACTAAAAGTTAAAAGTATTTTTAAGAAAACGTTCAATCTCACATTTATTTGACAAAATTAAACGTGTCGGAGTTTAGTTAAACTTTTCAAAAAAATTAACAAAATGGGTCGGGTTAGGGCCGAGATGTATGAGTTTGCTAAACCGAACCCTTCAATTTGAACAAAATATGAATTGTCACATAATTATTATCATTGTTTACATAATTTATCTAACAAAAAATATGCAATGATTTTATTTACACGTACTTTTAATACGAAAGACAAAATTAAAACAAGAGGAAAAACACAAAAAATGAACAAAAAGCAACAAAACCAAAAAATCATAACACAAATAGCAACAACAACAACAACAACAAGAAAAAAAGAGACATTAGATCTAGTTCAATAAGAGGTCAATGCTTTTTACGGCCTCTTAATGATCAGACAAAACAAGCGCTCGTAACTTTGGCTGACTCTTACCACTTCTTATTGACATGAAAAAAACAAACACGTTTTTTAGGTCAAACCTCTTACCGCATCTGAATGAGACATATTAAGATGTTGTTAAAAGGTGTTTTTGAAAAAACAAATACCACCTAACTATTTATCGTTATGATGATAAAAGTATGTTTAATAACTATCCTAATTGTTTCTTGTTATGATAATACAAGTATATCTAATAACTATCCTAATATGGAGTATGGTGTACTCGTAGAGACAAAACAATTTTGAAATGGGTGTGTAATAGGATATATTCTTGTTGAACCTATTGCATATGGGTTGTTTTATATTTAAGAAAGCTATTTTAATGAGGAAATTTGATGAAAGATTCTTCAGTATGTACACTCTTTTACACAGGTGTTTTAAAGTGCACTCTTTTAATTTTCAAGCTTCAAATTCAAAATTACCAAGACTACATTTTCTCTCTCCATATCATGCGTTGAGAACTTAAAACTGATAAAATCCCTAAAAATCTATCGCTATAGTCTAAAACGATGTCATGCGATAAGAAAAAAGATACCTTTGGAACATAAACGATATAAGTATTGTGATAGGTACAACAACATCCTGCAATGGTATAATTAATTCTATTTACTTCAAACGTCGCGTCTTTTGGGAAACCCGATATATAGTTATCATTTGCGATAGCAAATTTCCCTATAAATACACCTAGTGTGTTTTGGATTTTTTTTTCTTCCATAGAAATATTTTCTTTATACACTAGTTAAATAATACTCCGTAACACTTATGCCAATCTCTATACAAATTATATAAATATTATGTGGAAAACTAGAAGGGGGGTTGAATAGTTTTACCGTTTAAAATATTTATTTGAAACTGGCATTTTAATGATGACATGGCGCCTCTATGATGAGGTGGAAATGCCACCATGGCACTACAACCGGTTACATTATAATAAAAAAAAATTGTAGCAGCCAAGAATGGAACTTGGGTCTCAACATTCACAGCCTAACGCCTCTACCACTAAGGCAAATCACATTTTTGTGTATTATCTTCTACTTCCAAACTAATATACTTCAGTTTCTACTCATAAATGCAACTTTTACACTAAAATTCAATGCCAGACAAAGGTGATTCATAACCTCCCCTCAACATTCGCTGCACATTCCAAAACCTTATCAAATCAGAATAATCATCAAATCAATTTAACGCCTAATCTATACCATATTTTTTTGGTGTCTCTTTTGTTTTTAAAGGAATCAGTGTTTTCATTTGATGCTATTTTAAATTTATGTTGCAATTGATCTTAATTTCTGTTGCTGATTTTAGGTTTATGTTACAGGAAATCATGGAAGAGTTTAAACACAAAGTACTCTTTAAAATTGTTTGATCAGACCATCAGCCGCTGATTTAAACAGGCATGTTTATGATTTTGAACTAATAATTTTAGGGTTTATCATTTTTGTAAAGGAATCAATGTTATCGTTTGATTATCTTTTAGGTTATGTTTGAATCTATATTAATTTGAGTCATAGGTGAATTTTGTGAGTTTAATTCATCATTGTTGTTAGAGTGATATCTCATAATGATGATTTTAATCTATCAAATATGGTTTGATTTTTAACTTTGGGTTTCTTTGTAGGACGCTATTGATAAACAGAAAGAAGACCATGACGATAAACGAATAAATTTAGACGAATGCTTTCCGTTAATCCAAGGTAAAAACTCATATTTATGTGCGATTTATTGGATCGATTTCTTATTTAGGTTTTATGTTCCTCTATGAAATACATATGCACACAAAACGAATAACTGTAATAGTTGCATTCAAAACATTTGTTGTTAGAGGAGATCTTGTGTGTTAGTTTGCATGTACCGCATTTATCAGCCGTTTTAGTAAAATTACAAAAGTTGTTAAAATTTGACACACTTACTCAAATCATTAGTCTATTAATTTACTAAGAGTAAGTTTCTGATTATGCTCTAATTACATGGTTTGTAATTAGATCCCATATTACTTTCACCGTTGTACGTTTACTTCGAATTTAGCACACTGGTAATAAAGTGGTTTAACATGCTAACAGGAAGAAATTAAGGTACTAATATCCTATGAGTAAGTTTGTGCTTATGAATCGAGGATTGCGGTAGTGGTGGTGGTGGTGGTGGTGGTGGTGGATATGGAGATGGCCAACTTTGAAGGTTCCGGAACAAGACAATCCACCAAAGGATGTTTTAGTGATACAACAAGTAATTGTTTATTTAAAATTCTTTCATAATTGTATAAATTCTTTTTTTATGTTAATATTTTCTGCTTAGCTTGCCCTTATCTTTTAAAATTCTTTCTACAGTTTGGTGATAAGATTATGGCAAATAAGGAAAACCTTATGATGGTCCGTTTACAGCAGACGTGCACATCTTGCCATGAAGAAATGTTATGTCGAAGCAGATGGTTTGGCAACCAATGCAACAAGATTCAGCTATGTTCAAGATGTTTTAACCCGGTAAACTTCTTTTCCTAAATATATGTTACCCTGTTATGTGGAAGCGGAATCATCATTATTAATTTAACATGTTGAAATTCTAGGCTGACCTTGAATATCTTGGAAGGATTGTTTTCAACTATGATGGAAGGCTCTACCCTGATACTGTTGTCAGAACTAACTCCCACGCCACTATGATTGGCGGGTTAGGTATTCTGTGTTAGGGAGTTGGAGGAATTGAAGCTGAAATGGCAATGCTTGGGAATGTAAGAATAGATATACTTATAATTTATATTCCATAAATGATGATATCAAGATTCTGGCATTAATGCTTACATGATCAATGTTGTGTTTTTCAAAGATATGCTTAGTAGCTTACATGCTGCAGCTGAGAGCTATGGTAAGAAAGAATGGGGTAGCATAGGTCCCACGGATGCCGGTGAGAACAACAACTGGCCCGAACACTAACTTTGAAGAAAGAATGTGGTGGTTCGAACAACGAGTATGGCGATTTCTTCCTCTCACGGTATTCACAAATGCTATTGGATCATGAAATATTATTCTCATCATCCGCTTTGATTTTTGAAAATTGAGGTATCAAGATCTCAGTCAAGATTGCGGGTATTCACTGGCACTATGGGACACAGTCTCACGCACCTGAGCTCACTGCAAGCTACAATAACGCCCGTTTCTGAGATAGGTACCTCCCAATAGCTAGAATGTTGGGCCTTCATGGTGCTGTATTCAATTTCACATGCATATAAATGCGTGATCATGAGCTGAACCAAGATATGACGATTATTCACATGTGCAAATATTGATGGCAGTTTCGTTATCTGATAATGACGAGATGTGTGTGTTTACATATCTCAGGATGAATCCTGAGTTGTTGCATGTGGATAATTGGAGGAATTTTATGGGGTTCAGGAAGAAGATGAAAGAAGTGAAATATGTACACCAGCTTTGGGAGCAAGTCGACCAGATTCTGAGCATTTTATGCAGGTTACAGAGCCATTGGTGCAGGATGCTGCAACATAATCATGTACCATGTTATCATATGCAATTACTTTAAACTCGCATTCTTTTCAGTTTGTTTTCTTATTTCACATAAATATAGATTTAATTAGCCTTCTTTATTTAATTATGACCATAGTTTTTTACATTTGTAAAAAGAATGAATGAGGGCAAGTGGATGTGTATGGTCTGAGAAGTGTCTTCCACCGGGAACCGTTCACTCATGGTTCCAGAGGAGCTGATCTTTTGCAAAGAAGCTGAAGATCAATTATGCCCCTGCCATGGTTGGATTTAAATTTCGAATTGGCCTATCTTTTCCTATATATAATGGTATAATGGTGTGTACTAAGTTCAAGGATGAAATTTTAGAGAGTGGTTGTACATAACAAAAAGGAAAGCTGTTATTGCTGCTTTAGACAAGATCAAAGAAGGTAATCAACTATAAGTTCATTAGTATATCCATTTTTAAAACATGTTTGTTGTGATTGTATTAAAATTGGGATGTTTGTGAGCAGAACTAATGTTGTTTGTTGTTCTATCATTGCTGATGGGTCATTGGATTGTTTATGCTGCCAATATTTATGGTAATCATCAGCTATTGGCAGCCGGTTTAGACTATTTTATGCTAAACATTCTATGCGATCTTCAAGCAGACAGTTGGCATCAGTTCCTTTCGTTTCCCTGCCTTTGGCGGCCCTTGCCATAAAAATATAATACTTTATAAAGAAAATCTGATAATTTATATAAAAAAAGTCTATTATTATATGATCGATTTCGCAGGGAGTCGCGTTTACATGTGAGACAACGTTAGCAAGCATAGACGCAAGTAACGGATTAAAGCTGTTGTGTCTGGAATCCCAAAGACAATCGATAATGACATTCTGGTACGTGTGCATGCTTTGATTTGGTGCACATTAGAACCAAGAATATTTTAAGGAAAAAATAGTTTGTTTTAGCATAAGATCATTTAAGATAGTTAGTTTGTTATCTAATTCACACTTCCATATATATTAATGTAGATTCGTCATTCGTTAATAAATTAGACTTTATTGAAGGTGGTAAATGTGTATCAAATCTCAAAGCTTAGTTCTTAAGAACAATTTCTATGAAGTTATCTTATTCGTCAATGATTTTTTTTTGGTTATAGAGGCTGTAGTATCCAGATTACGCAGGTATCTCGAGAAAGGGTAGTCTTATATGCATGAATTTGAGGTCCACATATTAGTTCCACAATTTTATGTTCAATAAGGGCTTTCTTAGGTGTATTTGCTACATCCTATTTGTATATATTTACTTCTTCTATAACTACTGCAAAGTATATTATTTATGAAGATGAACTTTAAATAACATGATACTCAAATTTACATTATTTTACCATATTTAATAGTTCAAAGTGATGATTGAAATTAACTTGCATATGCTCTTAAGAGTTACTATAGTGTTATGTAATGACGTTGTATCTGAGAAGAATATTTTTTTGGTCTAACCTCCTAAAAGTTTATTATTTTGTAATTTGAGTTATTATTTATGTGGTTTTGATAGCATGATTTTCTAATGAATGAGTATTTATATTAGTTTACGTAAATCTTTATGTTCACTGTTACTTGTGAATAAATTTAAATTAACTAATCTTACAAGTATTGATATTAACACAGGTTCTGTTGAGATGATGGAACCTGTATTCTCACGTAAGGCACAACGTTGCGTTTGGCATACAATTCAGGTGGCTTTCCTACTTTACATACCAGATTAACTCCCAATTTTATTGCGCATACACCATTCAAAAGAGTAATAAGTAAAAATGGCCTTTTGGTAACATTTCTGCTATGAGATTGTTGCTTAACTTCAAACCATGTGACCTTAAGAAATTACCTATAGATGGCAAAACATGGGAGGGATCAGACATGTTTGGTAATTGGTCAAATAGGTACGGGTGTAACACTATAACAGTTAGTACTAATTTTAGATTAGATAGGTTACCTAGCAGTTGAGAAACATCTTAAATTGCTCTAACCTTATTAGATAATTAGTTAGGCTGTTTCATATATGCACACGATTTACTTACCAAGTGATGGATACTGGCCTATTATCGTTATGATAATTTTTGTTACCAAGTATCACAGACTTTTTAAGGTCTTTATTGTTTTCCTGTTTCATATATGCACACCCTTTTCCATTGAATATATCTAAATTAAGTCTTAATTGTATATACAGTTAATAATGATCATCAACTTTAGCTTCCATACTCCCTACATGGCCAAGTTAGCTAAGAAAGGCTATGACCAAAAATCTTACGAAGGTCTTAAGGTGCATCCTTTTGGAGCAGACTAGCTATTAATCACCAACATAAGGAAGCTTTTTTTGTATCAAGCATTGAAGTTTGAAGGCCAGGAATTCAACTTTAGTGACACAATATGTTAAAGGCTAATCATTGGTGCAAATTCAATGTAACATCTTATGTAAGTACAAGTAGCATGTCAAATACATTTGTATGTTAGTATGCATACAATCTGTGTAATCTTATCATATCAATAATTACCAATAAATTACATTAATAGTGTTTATAATAGTTTTGTTTCCAATTATTTTGTTTAATATATTTGTCGTTATTCATTATTTATTTTACGTGAAAAATAGTTTTGTAAAACAATTTTATGAAGCGAACCCGCCCATTGGGCGGGTCATGAAGCTAGTAAATAATATGCAAGCAATATATAATAAGTAAGTAAGGAAAGAAACAATCAAACCACGACAAAGTTGTTTATAGTGGTCCGGTCTACAAGGACTCTTTTTCCTTACCCTACTCCACTCCCCGAGTCTCCAACTCGAGAGTTATCTTCACTAATCAACAAGCTCCTTTAACCGGCGGAGAAAACCTTTACACGTTGCTTACACAATATTTCCGACACAAAGCTAGATGTCGAGTTCTTTTACAAGGGTACAACCACTCCCACTATGTATTTTGAGGACTAAAATACTAACCACTCACACTCAGAGGTTTAAGATGGTTTGGTACAACAATGATGTATGAACAATACTAGATCACACAACAACAAAACAAACAAGCCTTCCAACTATTTGTTGAAGCTTGATTATGCCTTGATCTTCTTTGCTACAAAAGATGATCACTAGAATGAAATGAAACTGAGTTAGATGTAATAGAATGAGAGAATGTATGTGTTTTATGCTAAGAATGGATGAGAAAACAACTTAGGTTGGCTTGGTATTTATAAGCCAAATGAACAGCAGAGCCACGGACCAGACGGAACCAAAAAAAGGGTTCCGCCCTTGTTAATTTTTGGTTCCCGGCCCGACAAGAAGATTACAAAAATCTTTCCAAGGTCACCCAAATCTAACCAAGATCATGTAAGATATGTTGAGTACAAATCTAAACAAATTATTCTATGAAAGCTTCTAAAGATTTCCAATGTGATGCAAGCCATGATGTAATATATTGTTTTCTATTTTTAGAATTAAGATGTTAAAAGTAAATACATATGTAATGTTATGTTTAAGAAACTAAAACATACTTGTTCTAAAAATGTTGATGCACATTATGGTTTAGAAAGATATCAATGTTAATTGATACATAGCTAATCAAAATGTGATAAGATGTAAATGCTTAAGTGATGAAGACTTTATTTAAGAAAAGCTTGTTTTAATGTCTATTAATCTTGACAAGCTTTATACTTTACAAAAATGAAATTTACTTTTGTCGTTAACAAAACAAAGTAAAGATCATAAAATATAAATTACGTTTTAGGACGATATTTGTATTCACATATTCCTTTAGACCGTCGTACAAAAACTATGTTTAGATTTATTATGGTCTCAAACTATGCCTTCATCACTTTACGCCAGGTTGGACTTGTAACCAACTCGATAACTCAAAGTCTTCATCACTTTAAGATATGAGTCCTCGGGTTGTTCACCTTAATCACTTTTCACGAGGTGGAGTGGACATGACCGTTGTTTAATTCGGTCTTATCCATCTTCTCATATTTCGTGAAGAAAATTAGGGTTTATGACAGGGATCCTTACGCGCATCCACGTATCTTGATTTGATTTTGATGTATTAGGGTATTGTTCGCCATCTGCATTCCTAGAAACGAAAGGGCTTATGATAAAGAAACTTTGATATGGAATCCACACTCAAACTTTTGCTTAATGTGGAAGGATTTTACACTCCAAATTATACTTAACGTAGTTTGGAAGTTTTACTCTACCATCTTTCCCATCTACATTACTAGCATAATATTTATATCAAAAGATGTTGATCGAAGGATTTTCGAGCCCTCTTTGGATTCAATGACTATCCACAAATTTGGTGTAGTTTCTATGTATCTTACGATCATTTTATGTTTTGTTGATAACAATCGTAAAATCATTTTAATGAGATAAATAAAATACGAAAATTTTCAAGCTAATAGTTTTCTAACTCATTTTATTAAACAAATAAATCATCAAACATATAAGTGAAAACCATTTTTATAAAACACTTATAAGTAACACTTGTTACTTACATTGTTATAAATACACAATTAAAGTTAAAACTAGATAAATAAATATGTAAGTAAAATGAAATGGGTAGTCTTGACCAATAACCCAAAACCTATGACCCATGACCCATGATCTTTGCATCATGCATGACATCATGTTGGGTACCCATGATCCAAAGTCCATGATCCATGACCCATGACCCAAAGTCTATAACCCATGACCCAATATATGTATTACATCATGCATGGCATCATGTTGGATATCCATTACCCATAGTCCATAACACATGAACCAAAACCCGAAATTGTAACCCAAAATCTAGACTGGTCCAGTATACAGGATCCCTTCTATTACATTAGCCGAATCCTTTTTGGGAAGCATATGGCGGGAGGAAGGATATGGCGAGTCATAGAACTGTTTGACCTATAAATAGTAAGACATTTCCCCATTTCACATCACTATTTTAACACATATATTCTCTCCATATTCTTACCTCTCTAATCTCATATCTAAGGATCATCCATGTAGCTTTTCCTTTAGTGATTCTCTAGGTTCCTCTTAAAGGCAAGATCACGACACTTTGCATAGAAGACTTGCAAGCTTGAAGATATGTAGTGCAAGACTTCGTCATCATCACAAGATCACTGAAGTCACTCTTTTAGTTGATTCTTCTTAGTATCTTATAGATATGTTGTGTTAGTTGGTGTAGTTAGGTTATGGTTCTTCCATTATAAAGGAACTCGATATCTAGTTTTGTACCGAATAAAGTGTAAGCGACGTTAGGTTGGTTCTACCTCGAATTAGAACTCGGTATCTAGCTTTGTACCGGATAAAGTGTAAGCGACGTTGTGAAGGATTCTCCTCCAAGATAAGGAGCTTGTGGGTGTAGTGTTTACGAACTCTCGAGTTGGGTACTCGGTGAGTTGAGTAGGGCAAGGAATGTGACCTTGTAGTCGAACCCCAATAAATACTTGTGTCACGGTTTCATCTCTCTTTGCTTTATCTCATACTATATCTTCTCATATATCTATCTATCAATATCCTAACATAAAAAAGGATTGACATAAGTCGATCTAAATATTTTTAAACATATTTTTAATTGATAAAATTATTCAACCCCCTTCTAGTTTTTATAATTGGCATCAGAGCTACTTTACCAAGTTTCTTAAAGTATATTGTACTTTAAAGACTTGAAACGATCAATGAATGTTTTGAAAATTACAAAGAAGGAAAACCTTTTGTAAAAATAGACACCAAACTCATTATTACAAATATTATAATAGTAATTGTTAGGAATTAGAAAATTCCATGTTAAAGTGTCGGTCACCCCAATTATAAGTCTAGCATATGTTAGCTCGTAGACGTGTCGTTTGTTACGTTATTAAGTAGTTTATTTGTTTAGTTTGTAGCGTAGTTTAGTTTAGAGCAACACCGTGGAGGAAGGACGGGTCGTTACCCACTGTATCCCGATCCAGGAGCCGATAGAGGTCGTGTATTTGTAAGTATAAATACCCCTTCCATCCATGGAAGGGGTGGTGCTTCATAATCTAATATTCCACATTTTTGAGTAAACCTCTAGCAAGAACACCCTCTCTCTCTCTCTACTAACTCTCTAACTATGGCAAACATGTATTTTGATCTCCCAAGACCACCCGAATCATCAAACACATAAAAAT
This sequence comes from Chrysanthemum makinoi, assembly GCA_910596185.1. Lineage (NCBI taxonomy): Eukaryota > Viridiplantae > Streptophyta > Magnoliopsida > Asterales > Asteraceae > Chrysanthemum > Chrysanthemum makinoi. The sequence continues at coordinate 206,325,227 of OU343219.1, read as the reverse complement.
AACGATCCTTCAATTGGTACCAGAGCCAGGTTATTGTGTTGTGATGATTTACTGTGGTTTTCGAATCTTGTTTCATGCTGTTTTTGTACTTTTCTGTGGCCGGAAAAATTTGTTTTCCGTTTATTTTTCTGGGTAAACAGTTTTAAACAAGTTAATGTATTTTTTTGGTCAATAATTCATATGGTCCATATAAGTTTACATTATCTGTCTTTTATCAGTCCAAGTCAAGTATTTCTGTAACCTGTTTGTATCAAAGTTTACATATCTGCTTATTTTAACAAGGTCAAACATGGTCATTAACTGGGTCAAAACTGTTTTTATATGGTCGGAAGTTGGTCGGAAATCTTGCTAGCGACTTGTGGTTATTCTTCTTAGCGAGTTGGTCATGTCCAGATTCAGTGTACCTTCTTTTAGCGAGTTAAGGTAGCGACTTGACATTTTTTAATGTCAAGCGAGTTGTCTACACATTTCTGTAGCGACTTACGTCAAGAAAAAGACCTAGCGACTTAGTGTTGGCAACTTGTTACTTAACAAGTTAGCAACTTGCTTTGAAAATAGTTAGCGACTTAGTGCTGGCAACTTGTTACTTAACAAGTTAGCGACTTGCTTTGAAAATAGTTAGCGACTTGGTCAGAAAAGAATGAGAAGACTTCTACCTAAGACCAACAACATGACCTCAGTTTCAATATAGCATCATCTGTCCATATACACTTCAAATAAATCGAAATTAAACCAAGTACTATTGATCCGAAAACATCAACTTCAATCAGCATCTACTACATCATAACTATCCTTAACCATCTACAACAACCTCACTTACCTCATCTCACGAATCCCAACACCAAACATCAAACAAGATACAACATGGAAAAAGGATTACAAGATCTCAGTGTGTTCAACTTGATTTAACATCTTTCAAATAAAACTTTTTGTTGAACTATATCCATCACAGATCTGTTGTAACTTTCACTCATATGAATATCCGAAATTTTTTGAAGATTGAACAAAACCATAAGGGGTTTCATTCTCGTCATATTCGGTTAAAGAAAACAAAGGAATGAACAGATCTCAAACACTACTTTTGAAATATAATTGATTCGTTCTTTTATTGAACTTCAAAAGTATATTCATCATCGATCCTTTTGTGAAGTATCTACTTCAAAATTTTCATGTCCGAATCTCTTTAGAAAAAGAAAATAACATGGGTGTTAATTTCTTTTGTCTAAATTCGTTCAAATCACAAAAACAATCAATACGTATAAAACGTCAAGTATACTTACCATTTATTTGATTTGGTCTCACAACCTCATGCCATCTCTGTGGCGAGTTCGTCTTGATTACAAGGAAGATGAAACCTTAGCTCATGCCATCTCTGTGGCGCATATAAGGTTTTCATTAGCAATCAGATTGAAGGAGTCATGGTCTAAGTATCCGATTGGTGTGGTTGAAAACTTGAAATTATTTTCGTTTGTGAGGAAAACTGATTCGGATTAATGATTTTGTAGCAGATTTGTGTGATAAACTTTAGATGTGGGCGGATGAATTTTGTGGAGAGAAGGATTAGGGTAAGAAAGTGTTATCAGTATTGTTTATATACACACTTATTTAGGGTTGAGAATTTAACTTTACCAATGTTATCCGTATGACCGTATGTACCGTATATGGGCCTTGAGGTGTGATAACATGATTGGGCCGGGGCATTATAAGACATCAAGTTGGGCCTCGACGTATTATTAATCCTCAGTTTGGACCAGCATGAACTGCTGTGTCATATACTCATATGATATCATTTATTGTTAAAAATGGCTCATATGGTGCTATTAAGCTTTGACCGGGTATATGAGTAAATTTGGACTTGGACGTGAATATTGGACGTGAATGTTTGACCGAAGTCTGATTTGAGTGTGTTATATATGAAGATTTGAGACATAAGTGGTATAAATTGATCATGTGATCTGTGATAACGAGATTTTGTGAGATTTGTCGATGTTTTGAGATAATGAGTTTTGATAAAGAGATTTGGTGTAAATCGTTGTGTTATGTGATTTGATACTCTGGGTTATGCATTTTCTCGATGTATATTTGTCATGGCTTGAACTTATGATTAATCAAAGTTGACTACGGGTTTGTTGTTCGGCATGTCTTATTTGGATTTGAAGTGAGGTTCTCCGGGAAAGTCTACTTATTTCGTCTTCTTTCTTTCTACCCTTTCGCGAAGATAACTTGTTTGGGCTTTTATAGAGTGTGATAAAGACTTGGCTATTTAGTTGCGTTTGTGATTCTTTCTCACTTAACCCACAACGTAGCTATCACTTCGGTGTCTCACTCAGTTGAGAATGTCAAGAGGTTTTGTACATTGGGTACACCGTTTCTTTTTCACGAGGATTAGTACAAGTTCAAGTAACAAATCTGGGGAAGTTCACTTTATGATCAAGTTTGAAATATCGGATTTACTTCTCCAAGTAGTCTCAGCAATTGCCGACAGTATTTGTGAAAGATGTGTTTACCAAAGTGTTGATTGGATGGTTGATGATTTTGATGATGTTGGATAATGAACCGTTGATGAACCGCTGCATGTTCCCTAAAACAGATATTCACCGAAACCAAAGTTGTCATTACACATTCAAGCTGACATTGTTTACGGTTTTGTCTTGATTTTGTAAAATCCCGCAAAGAACCTATTTCTCGGTTTAAATCATAGACTTGTAAAATCTCGTAACAATGGAAACATCCTAATAATAGTAAGGTGCATTCCGAACTATCTTACGGTTTATTCTTGGTTTTGTAAAATTCCGCGAAAGAAACTATTTCTCGGTTTAAACTATAGAATTGTAAAATCCCGTGATGATGGAACCATCTTGTAGAAAGGAAAGCGTATTCTCGGTCTTCTCGATGCCGGTGTTACGGTTCTATTTCAAGAAGGGATAAAAGGGTGTACTTCATAAATTGGATGTGTGTTTGGATTTTCGTCATGGCAGTTTGGTTATTGCATGGTTTTACGTGGTTATGTAATTTTAACCATGGTCGGTATGAAACCATTATCAAAGTTCGTTTAAATGTCAAAGAAGGCTAGATTTAAGCAGTTAACCAAAAGATGTGACAACGGAGTTAATTCACTATTATTTATTTGAGGTTGAAGTGAATTATCACGGGCGAGTGTACTTAGTATCTGAAGGTATCGGGGATGGATGGATGAAGATTCTTCGAGATCCTTGTTCGAGCTTATTATCAAAAACGAAGACTTGGAAATCTAGTTATTGTTGGGTGTATTTTACCTTTTCTTTTACCACTTGGGGGAATTGGGCTCTTATCACCTCAAAATAACTATCACTTAAAGGAGTTACGTTGTAGTGCTCAGTGTCACATTCAATTGTGGATTTCCAAGAGGTAAAGTACGTCTATTACTTGATGGTTGGTTGGTTGAAGAGTATAGAGTACTTAAGAGATTCAATGGAGCATGAATTCTCGGCACCGCTCTTTGTTACATATGTGCAAGTTTAAGTCACGAGTTCGGGTTAGTTTACTTCAGGATCAAATTCGTCATATCGGGTTTTCCATCACCGTCACGACAAAGAGCCTACTGAATGATAATGGGGTTGATTACATGTTTTGCCAAGAGAAGATGAAAAGAGAGAGATTATGACGTATGAACACATCATCATGCCTCGTTTCTAAAGAAAAGAAAAGTGTACGTTTCAAGGCGCTTTATCTTCTAAGAAGAGAAATCTTCTTATTATGACCATTCTCATCAACATGCTTCATGCTTTTCCATGCGCCGGTCATCAAGTGGATCTTTTCTCATGTTTTTTCTCAATGGTGATCTACTTATGTTGATGGTTTTCTATTTTTCAATAGCTCAATTAAAATGGCGATGGCGACATCATATGCAATTTTGGGAGAAGTGGAAATAGACTACACATGGATGAGTTCACTTGTTTAATCAAGAATGGCAACTACGTATGCAATTCTTGAGGGGGAGAAGAAGTGTGAATTTTGCATTGTTGATTGAAATTTGAGAATATATGGTCAAACGGCTCCTAACTCATGTAAGAACCGAGATTCTTCTTATCGGATCATCTTCACATGTAGTTTCTTCTAAGAGCCGTTGGTTGACATCTTCACGGGCTGATATGATTAAATGAAAAAGTGCTTCTAGTTGTCAATGATTTCTTTGATGAACATCTTTCTGTTATTGTTTGATTGGGAGGGATTTTAGTTAAGGAGATTTGCTACATACAAGGTAATTGGAACGCATTTGGTGAGATGAAGATGTTAACTATCTATTCCCCAACTGCACAATCTTGAAGAAGGTCGAGTCGAGTCATACCGTTCTACATTTTCTCGCTACATGTTAGAATACTAAAGACGAGTTGCATTTAACGATCTAAAGACTTCTTCTTAATCTGGGCATTTATCAAATAGATTGTCGGTTTAGGGGAGAGCACTAATTGGAGGAGATTGAAATTCCAAATTTAATCCCCAATTAGATTTGCTCACAATGCACTTCAGTAAGTTGATTCCCACAAGAGTTCAAGTGTTCTTCTCAACAAATTTCTAGTATACGGGCTTATAATGAGTTGCTGATTCTCAAGTGTCAAAACCAAAAAGGAGAAAGGAGACTCACATATAAACACAAAGCGAGTAAACTTGATGAACTTAATTCTTCTAAGTGATTGAAGATATCCCGTGAAGACAAATGTTATTACCGCAGAGAAACTCAAGGTTTGACTCATGACGAGTAAACTTGATGAACTTAACTCTTCTAAGTGATTGAAGATATCCCGGAAAACAAATGTCATGACCGCAGAGAAACTCAAGGTTTTACTCATGAAGGCTTTTTTGTCATTATTCCAACGACGGGGGAAGAGATGGAAGAGTTAGTTTCTGAAGATGAAAGAGGTACACAAGTGTGTGATGATTTTGATCTTATCACAATCATCAAGGGATAGAGATTGTGTACATTGAGGATGCTCAGCTGTTTACTGAGGGCTTAATCGTGATTCGTGAGATATAATCACTTATTCTGTTGACATCCGCAGAGATTGTCACCGCAGAGATAATCAGTGATTCGCGCTTCTTCAATGTTATCCGTTATTCTCTCTTTGGGCATTCGGGTACTTCGGGTTCTTGAGCTTCATACACTTTCTTCAGGGAGAGAAAAGTATACATCGGGGTTATTCTTTGGCTATTGGACTTAATCTGCTACTCGATGGTATAAGTTTCTTTGTCTTCGGGTATATGTATTTGGGTTCGTGAGCTCTAGTCTAAGAGATTGACTGCATCAATTCAACTACTTGGGGAAGTGGTTTCTTGACACCTTTTGGAATGGATTGCTTCGCACTTCAAAGTGGAAAAGAAATTTGAGAAGATTATTTAAGTGTGGGATGAAACGTTGTCTGGTGTTCTATTGATGATATACCTCGAAGAATAATCACGGTGATTATTCTTAAAAGGAGCAGTTGGATCAATGATAATGGTGTGCTTCTTTGTGCACATGGCTAAAGCAAGCTTGAAATAGAGCTTTGAATCAGCGCTCAACATAAGGATTTTCGGTTTGAGGGGAAGCTGCCAAAGTCTCTCTTTCTCAAAGGCTCATGTTCCATCTTCTATTCAAGAGCCTCGGAAGCTTTGGTGGTGAAAATTTAAGAGATGATGACTTCTATCTTCTACGACGTCGCTTGATATCCTTATCTCGCACTGTATCATCATCTTCTTATACTATATCATCTACTCTATCTTTGTAAATATTTATCGAAAACAAAATACAAAAATATAAAACCAACAAAAAGAAAATAGAAAAATATAAAACCTTCTAAAACCCATAAAATCAAAATTGAAAAAGACCAAAAATATGTTTTCAAAGACATGTCTTCTCGGTATCGATAACATCTACGGTCTTAGAAATGTCATTCAATAATGGCACGGAGATGAAGTTCGAGCAGGAGGTGTAAATATTCTTTTCTAAACATGTCTCATAAAATGGCTTACGCTATTTTAGATCTAACCGGCTTCAAATGATGGCTTGCAGTTATTTCAGATCAGAACCCGTGCTTAAACCATGGCTTACGCTACTTCTGATGTAACCCGTGCTTAAACAATGGTTTGCTATTATTTCAGATAGCAACCCGCTCTTCATGAAAGGAAAGTGCTACGCTAAACCAATTTTCAAATATTTCGTGCACTTATCCTAAAACAAAAATGAGGAAAGTATGTCGAAGGACTGCTGTTCCTACACAAATGTTTTTCCGTCTAAAATTCTTCTAAAAAATATTTGTTGTTTTCAAAAATGGTGGTAAATGAGTTGCTTTCAAATCAATCGATTCAGAGTTTTCAGTAAAAAAATTGAAAACTCAATCAATGACTTCAGCGCTTTTAATCTCTTTAGAAAAAGAGTCATTGGTTGAGGGGAAGAATATTTTTCATATTTACATCATCTAATGGGCATTCTTAATCATCCTACGTGCTTATCTGATAAATATAATTGCCTATGTTGAAGGACTAGGTTTCTAGGATGTGACTGTTAGGTTTAGATGATTGTAGATTGATAAACATTATTCCCATGCCTTATATGAACTGATTGATATGTTGAATTGACTTGAATTAGTCGATTGTTGTTTGGTGATGTCGACCACCATATATCTGTATGTGTGTTCACTAACATATGCAGGTATATTGGTTATAAGAATGTTCCCGATCCGGATCCCACAATTGAAGATGATTGGATGCCGAAAGGAAAGGGTAACTATATCTTGGGTTGACAAATGAAGAAACGGAGCTTAATTGGACTTCAATGGAGAGTTGGCATGAAATGCAACGTAAGAGGTCTTACTGCATCAGCAGATGGTTTTCTTCTATGTGATTGAAGAAACAGAGCTTAATTTGACCTCAGTTGGCATTCAAAATGCAACTTAAGAAGAAGTCTCAATCACAGACGGTTTTTCTTCCAAACCCTACAGAACAACAAAGAAGCTTCTCAACCACCTAACGATTTTGTGCAGGATAACATTTTTTAAACAATTTTGAAAATTATATTGTTTTGAAAATGGAAAAATATTGTTTTGAAAATAAATTGGACTAAAATTTTGAAAATCACCGACTTCATTTTTACAAAACCTAAGTCACTCAATCATCGACTACGATCATCGATTGAGGGGAGAGTGATTTTAAATAAATTATTTTCAAACGATATTTCTTCATAAAAGTCCGTTTGTACAAAATAAGTGGTGATATAAAGATTTAATGTTATGTCATGGTATGATTTTCTTTATAATCAAGATCTTTCAAAATGAAATTTTTTCTATTCTTGTTTGATTGTGAAACTGTTTTATTTTTGCTAAAAGATCTCTTAAAACAATCATACCTGACACTAACAATCTTTAATGTCTTAAAATGGTCCTTATCCGTCATTTTTCAAAGTTAAATCAAGCCACGTCTTTCCCCAAAATCTTTTAAATGATTTAAATCAATTGGGATCACAAATCTCAAAAGGTTTGAAATTTTGATCGAGGTAGAGATCGTGAGTTAAATCTCTTATATGTTTAAATGGAATTGGTTTTAGTCCTTCAAAGGCACTCTGCCTCCATGTGCCAAACGATTTCAATATACATAATGCACATGTTGAGGAGGAGGATTTATCCAAAACCAGATGAGTATTTAAACAAGGCCACATTTTCTCCCATGTTTTCTAAACCTAATTAAATCACTTGGGATCCAAAATCTCAAAGGGTTTGATATTTTTGATCGGGGAGAATTTATGATTTAATAATGAAATTTGATAAAAGGTGATCGTTTTGATTTAATTGTGCAGGCTGCTCTCTAATATGTGCTAAACGCCAATCTCGGCACATATTGAGGGGGAGCAAAACCATCGAGGTACAAAAGTTTTTTAAAGAGACTTATAAAGTACCTTGATTGAGTTTTCAAATGGTTTTCTTAATGGCTTTTGTGATTCGTGGATGTGCTTCAAAAGAACTCTTGCCTCTATGTGTTAAAATGATTTCTCTTATCCTATGCACATATTGAGGGGGAGAATTTACCAAAGAAATTCAAATGGCTTTTTCTAAGGAAAATGTGATCAAGAAATTATTTCAAAGAACTCTTGCCTCCATGTGCCAAACAATTTCAATATCACATGCATATGTTGAGGGGGAGCATTTCTAAAATGATCAAAACTATTAAGGTACAAAATGCTTTGATCTCGTATCACAAGTACCTTGATTGTTTTTCCAAATGATGTTTCAATTGGTTTCAAGAAGAAATGAACAATACCAAAAGACCGACCAATTTACTTTATGCATGGAGTTATAAGGATGGTTAGGTTAGGTATTTGTTCCCACGATCCCGACAGAGCCGGAGGGATCTACCCAGGGACAATCCACTAGATAGTGTAGAAGTCCTTAGGTATGATGAAAAAAGGAGAAAAATGAGAATATGGGAAGAGTGCGGACTGAGACAGAGCTAGTACTGGAATAAACCCAACAAGGTTCTAGTAATGAAGTCTCGGTAAGCACTGAAGGGGTTGAAGAATGAAAAAGAATTGAATGTGAAAAGGGTGAAAAGAAATAGCCCTCCAATAATTCAACCTTAGGCAGAAACCGGGTTCAATACATATGCTAATGGTGTTTACTAAGGTAACACTGGTATTGAAGACAAGACATCATGGACCCAGTGATGCACTGCACTATCCTTCCCAAGCTACTCAAGTTCCTCTTAAAAGGGCTTGTTTCATTCTCACGGGAAACCGACATAATCTATCAACTCTTTCTTAGAGATTGTTGATATTGAAGAAGGAGACCCTCTCCCTAGTCTCCCGCATAGGAACCAAATGTGCACGATTGAGTCTAGAGCCAAGAGATCATCCACAATATCTCATTAGGACACTAAATTCTTGAAGACTTGTTGTTTCACACAATGTGGAAAGTAAGTATATATTAAGAGTCCTACGCAATATCCTTGTGGTATTGCCGTAACATCCGAAAGTGATATGCATACATATTCACAATGAAGATGGAAAGCCTTCTGGAGCCAACATCAAACAAGCTCCCGGTAGGTGGCATGTGAGATCTATTCTATAGATCAACCATGTGACAACTGGATAGAAACAATGGGGCGATTCACTCTTGAATCAACCTTGGTCCAGGAATTGAATTGACGAATACTTTTGAAAAAACCATTCGATGTGCAAACCTTCTTTTCTCTAGCACGTCGAATGTGTACTTATGTTTTCAATATTCAAAAAGTATCTCTGATTGAAAAATACTTTTAGAAAAACCGTTCGATGTGCGAATCTCTTCTTTTCGCTAGCATGTCGAATGTGTACTCTTTTCAAATACAAAAAGTATTTTTGATTGAAAATTGATCTTTCTCATAAAATCTTCGTTGTATTGCAAAACTCTTTCTTCAAGCAATACGCGATTGTTTTCACATCAATTTTTCATCAATCGCTGAATCTCAATTTGTTGGTTCACTCACCGTGTTGTCTTCTTTGAGACGTTCGTTTGAGAAAGCTAGAACAGTACTTAGCGCTAAAACCCCTCGTCAAGGAGATTCCTAGGAATCCTACCGATCAGCAAGACTTATACGATCAACGGGAACCGTGGGCGTGTACTCAATTCAACGAAAGTGATCAAAGACACTTTCGTGTGTTTTATTGCTAACTGTTGTTTGTAAGTACATTTGGACGGTTGCTATCGAATTGAGGAGTCATTCCAAAGCCGCATGCTCACAAAGATCCACACTTAATTTGAAGAAATCATGACTGGTGCATATCTACATAACCCTGCTCGATATTTCTATACTATGTTCGTGCTACGCTGCTACAAATATCTTGAACCAAGTAAAAGCTTCCGCTACTCTGATGGAAAGATGTCATGATTCAAAAGTGTGAGCATGTCGGTCCGAAAAGTCACAACTTCACATGATGGCAACACAACTATGGATGATCCAGAGAGATTGTTGTGACCGATGATCTCAATGAAAGCTCAAGATCATCAAAGATGTGGATCAGTTCAAAGGCCTCCACTTAAAGTACAATTCAATGAGGACTTTAAAGAATCGCTACAAAAGCACAAAGATGCAGATGTTGAAGAATTCAAGTCTACGAGCTCAAGAACTAAAGACAAAGATAGAATGCTAGGATGCAAAATGTATTTCATGGGGTGACCTCCCTTAGGGGAGATTGTTAGGAATTAGAAAATTCCATGTTAAAGTGTCGGTCACCCTAATTATAAGTCTAGCATATGTTAGCTCGTAGACGTGTCGTTTGTTACGTTATTAAGTAGTTTATTTGTTTAGTTTGTAGCGTAGTTTAGTTTAGAGCAACACCGTGGAGGAAGGACGGGTCTTTACCCACTGTATCCCTGATCCACAGGCCGATAGGAGGTCGTGTATTTGTAAGTATAAATACCCCTTCCATCCATGGAAGGGGTGGTGCTTCATAATCTAATATTCCACATTTTTGAGTAAACCTCTAGCAAGAACACCCTCTCTCTCTCTCTCTACTAACTCTCTAACTATGGCAAACATGTATTTTGATCTCCCAAGACCACCCGAATCATCAAACACATAAAAATAACGATCCTTCAGTAATAAACTCTTTTCTAGAAATCTTCATGTTAGGAAACTTTGTATACTATGTTCTATTAAAGGAAAATGAAGTTAACACAAGAAAAATCAAAAGAGTTGTCAAACCTTCTTACCAAAAAGGTTACAAGTATTTTAAAAGCTCATGAAGTATTTTGCGTCTATGGTCTCAAAAACCACCCAAGAAAATATAGCAAAGGTATATTTTCTTATTAATAATTGGTGTCATAAAATGTGTTGCTTGTTTCTGGTTAAAATGTTGGTTTGTATGTTACTTCTTTTATTATATATGTTAGTCTCTATATGTTTTATTTTTTAGACTTTTTATTATGTCTATCTCTGACTTGTCTCTAACTATTTATTATTTCTTACCGTTAGTGTCGTATCAACATGAAATATTTGTAGCACTAAACCACAACTTTCAAAAATTTCTCTTCACGAATTCCCACATCAATTTGAACGACTAGGATTAGTAATCCATCTTTTCATCCTTTTATTTCCTATACACCTCTTCATTCAAAACTTTATCTACACTCTAGGTTTTAAATCATCACTCATCTCCAAAAGAAAAAGTGAAGTCGATGCAAAAATGGTTTACTACGTATTAATCTTCATAATTGTCACACTCGCTGTGTTCATCTATCCTATTCTCTTACTCACTCGCGAGAAATTAGTTTTTCTTATGTATCTCTACTTGTTGCTTGTTTACCAAATTCCTTGTATTGCCTTATGCACTAAACTAATAGGATATAAGTAATTTCTAGTTTAGATTGTTTCTCGTTTATCCTTCTCGTAACATTAACAACTCGCGTATTATTCATATCCTCGTCTTTATCATAGTGTACCATCTTCTTAAAACAAATCAAACAAGTTTTATCCCTGATGATAAGCCGGATCCCGCATTTATAGAGTGTCGGATCCCTTTTCCAAAGGATCTGGCGGAACCAGCAAAATAGACACCAGTTTATGTGTTTCAAACATCACAGACAAGTCCTTTTTCCCTCTCTTCATCCAAGCGACCAAAAACCTACACACTCTTAATCTAGGGCTTTATCATCATTCATATATGTCTTCTAATCATCTTCGTAAGTAATTATATCTTTTTATTTTTTCTAGTTTAACTCTAGGGTTTTATTCTTTATCAATAATTGATTCAAATAGGTACATGGTCAATTAAATCATTCCTACGATTTTAGTATGTAAATTAGATATTTATTTATGATTTCCTTTAAAGGTTTGCATCTTCCTAAAAACCTAAATTGATTTTCATAAAAACCTCATATGAATGATTTTTGGATTGATGAATAAAAGGAGTGTTTGACATTGTTAATATAAGTAAAAACGTAATGATAAAATTATGAACCATCTTGTGATAATATTCTTAAAACCCCACTTGATCTATTTTTGATAAAAAAAGAAATGTATGGAGCATTTCTAACCAAGACACTTGTTTTCCTAGAGCCCTCCTAACCCTAACACATTCACACATGACTCAATTTTTGATCTCGCATCTTACTTTGTTAATATTATATATCATTGTCTTCCAGGTTCAATAATGCCTAAATCAACTCAACAAGATCATCATGACACCGTTCACTATATTCCTAGATATCATCGTAAAGATGGTCATTGTTCCGATGATTGAAAAATCTTCAAAATGCTTCAAAAACGCCTTATTCATGAGGGACGTGTCATTGAGGAATCTTTTCATGAAGATTCCAATATTACTCAAGTTTTTTCTGAAATAAACTTTGATTGCCTTCTTCATATCGATGAACAAATCTGTCCGTATTCATTTTCGTTCTACAAAAGTGTTCGGATTATTCAAACGATGATGGAACCATTTCTATTGCCTTCGGTCATAGATGACCAAAGTATTGTCTTACCCTTACCACCTTTGCCGAGATTCTTCGCATACCGTATCACGAAGTTTGTATGTACTATAGTTACTAGTCTATTGTAAATCACCATTTTGCAGTAGATTCATATCATATCTCCCACACCTCTCTTGATGATCTCGTTCTCGTCCGAGCCTCCGTTTTTATTGAAAGAGCTGAATCAACTCGAATGACCCGCAACAAGGATGTAGGATCGTGTATTTTATGTTGTTTAGATGATTCGGGTGGTCTAGGTAGATGATTAAACAAGATAGCCATGGTTAGAGAGATGAAGAGAGGATAGGGTGTTTTCTAGAGAGAGAAACTAACAAATGTAAGGTTAGATTAATGAAAAGCACCACCCCTTCCAAGGATGGAAGGGGTATTTATAGTTACAGACTACACGACCTAATTTCCCCTAAGGCCTCTGTGGATCAGTATACAAAGTGGGTAAAGACCCGCCCTTCCTCCACGGCATTGTTACACTAAACTAATCTATGCTAATAATTAACTAGTTAACTACTAAACAACGTAAATAACTACAAGTCTATGAGCTAACATATGCTAGACCATATTTGGGGTGACCGATACTTTAACATGGAATTTCCAATTCCTAACAATCTCCCCCTAAGGGAGGTCACTCCATGAAATACATTTTGCATCCTTTCATTCTTTCTTTGTCTTTAGTTCTCGAGTCGTAGACTTCAATTCTTCAAATTCTCGCATCTTTGTGCATTAGTAGCGATTCTTTAAAGTTCGCATAGTTTTGTACTTTGAGTGGAGGTCTTTGAACTGATCCACATCTTTGATGATCTTTGAGCTTTCTTGAGATCATCACCACGAAATCTCTAGATTACTTTTTGTTGTGTTGCCATCATGTGATGTTGTGACTTTTGGACCGACATGCTCACACTTTCTGGATCATGACATCTTTTCATCAGAGTAGCGGAAGATTTACTGGCCCATGATATTTGCAGCAGTGTAGCGGAATCATAATATAAAAATATCAAAGCCAGGTTCTGTAGATATGCACAAGTCATGATTTCTTCAATTAAATGTGGATGCTGTGAGCATGTGGCTTTGGATTGACTCAATTCGATCGATGCAACCATCCAAATGTACCTGCAAACAACAAGTAGCAATAAAACACACGAAAGTGTCTTTGATCACTTTCGTTGAATTGAGGTACACGCCCACAGCCTCGCTGATCAAGACATTAAGTATTGCCCTGTGATCGTAGAATTCAAGAATCTCCTTGCAGGGTTTCGCAGCTGCTCTAGCTGTTCTCAAACCGGAACGTCTCAAAGAAGACAACACGGAGTGAGTGAACCAGCGAATTGAGATTCACTGATTGATGAAAAATTGATTTGAAAACAATCGGGTATTGCTTGAAGAAAGAGTTTTGCAATATGACGAAGGTTTTATGAAAAAGATCAATTTTCAATCAAAAATACTTTTTGTATTTGAAAAGAGTACACATTTGATGTGCTAGAGAAAAGAAGAGATTCGCACATCGAACGGGTTTTCCAAAAGTATTTTTTCAATCAGAGATACTTTTTGAGTATGAAATATGAATACACATTCGATGCGCTAGAGAAAAGAAGATTTGCACATCGAACGGTTTTTCCAAAAGTATTCGTCAATTCATTTCCTGGACCAAGGTTGATTCACAAGTGAATCGCCCAATCGTTTCTATCCAGTTGTCACAAGTTTGATCTTTAGAAAAGATCTCACATGTCACCCACCAAGAGCTTGTTTGATGTTGGCTCTAGAAGGCTTTCCATCTTCATCGTGAATATATTTAATATATCACTCGGATGTTCTGGCAATACCACAAGGATAATACGTAGGACTCTTAAAATATTTTTACTTTCCACATTGTGTGAAACAGCAAGTCTTCATTAATTTTGTGTCCTAATGAGATTTCTTGTGGATAATCTCTTGGCTCTAGACTCAATTGTGCACATTTGGTTCCTATGTCGGAGACTAGGGAGAGGGTCTCCTTCTTCAATATCAACAATTTCTAAGAGAAAGTCGATAGATTATGTAGGTTCCCCGTGAGAATGAAACAAGTCCTTTTAAGAGGAACTTGAGTAGCTTGGGAAGTTTAGTGCAGTGCGTCACTGGGTCCATGACGTCTTGTCTTCAATACTAGTGTTACCTTAGTAAACACCAGGAGCATATATATTGAACCCGATTTCTGCCCTAAGGTTGAATTATTGGAGGGCTATTTCTTTTCACCCTTTTCACATTTATTTCTTTTTCATTCTTCAACCCCTTCAGTGCTTATGAGACTTCATAACTAGAACCTTGTTGGGTTTATTCCAGCTCTAGCTTAATCTTAGTCAAGACTCTTCCCATTTCAGTTTTCTCCTATTTTCATCATACCTAAGGACTCTATACTATCTAGTGGATTGTCCCATTGGGTAGATCCCCTCCGCTCAGGGATCGTGGGAACGAATACCTAACCTAACCATCCTTATATCCCCATGCATAAAGTAAATTGGTCGGTCTTTTGGTATTGTTCATTCCTTCTCGAAACCAATTAAACAATCATTTGGAAAATCAATCAAGGTACTTGTGATATAATATCAAAGCATTTTGTACCTTAATCGTTTTGATCATTTAGAAATGCTCCTCCTCAACATGTGCATATGATTTGTAAATTGTTTAGCACATGGAGGCAAGAGTTCTTTGAAATAATTTTTTTGATCACAATTTCCCAGAAAATGCCTTTTGATTTTCATGGTAAATTCTCCCCCTCAAAATGTGCGATGGTTGTTTCAAATAATTTTAGAACATAGAGGAAAGAGTTCTTTGAAGTACTTTCACGATCACACAGCCATTAAGAAACCATTAGAAAATCAATCAAGGTACTTATGTTGAAACATAGAAATCATTGTACCTTGAAAGTTTATTTTCTTTTGAAATGCTCTCCTCAATATGTGCTTCGAGATTCGAAAAGCTTTAGCACATAGAGGAGAGCAAGATGCACTTTGAATCAAATCGATCATTATTTATCGATTTCATAATTAAATCACAAATCTCCCGATCAAAAATATCAAACCATTTGAGATTTTAGATTCCAAGTGATTTAATTAGGTTTAGAAAACATGGGAGAATATGTGGCCAGGTTTTAAATACTCATCTTGTTTTTGGATAAATCCTCCTTCTCAACATGTGCATCGTTTATTTGAAATCGTTTGGCACATGGAGGCAGGAGTGTCTTTAAAGGACTAAAACCAATTTGAGATTTAAATCACGATCTCTCCCCCGATCAAAAATTTCAAACCAATTGAGATTTTGGATCCCGATTGCTTTAAATCATTTGGAGAATTTTGGGGAAAGACGTGGCTAGATTTAATTTTTGAAAATTGACTGATAAGGACCAACTATAGACATTAAAGATTGTTAATGTCAGGTATGATAATTTTAAGAGATCTTTAAGTAAAATAAAACAATTTCACAATCAAATAAGAACATAAAAATTTTCATTTTGTAAGATCTTTGAGTTTTAAAGAAAATCATACCATGACATAACATTAAATCTTTAGATCACCACTTTGTTTTTGTACAAACGGACCTTTTGTGAAGAAATATCGTTTGAAAATATTTTATTTTAAATCACTCTCCCCCTCAATCGATGACCGTAGTCGATGATTGAGTGACTTAAGTTTTGATACAATGAAGTCCGGTGATTATCAAAATTTAGTCCAATTTATTTTCAAAACAATATTTTTCCATTTTCAAAACAATATTTTCAAGATTGTTTAAAAATGGTATCATTCACTACTTTTCCTCGCACAAGATACTAGGTGGTATGGAAGCCGCTTCGTTGTTGATGTAAGGCCGAAGAAAACCGCCTGCTGATGCCGATGAGACTTCTAACGCTGCATTTGTCATGCCAACTCTTCATAGAGGTCCATTAAGCCCGCTTTTCATTTGATGATGAAGAAAACCATCACGATGCAGGAGACCTCTTACGCTGCATTTTATGCCAACTTTCCATAGAAGTCAAATTAAGCTCGCTTTCTTCATTTGTCGACCCAAGATATAGTTACCCTTTCCTTTCGGCATCCAATCATCATCAATTGTGGGATCCGGATCGGGAACATTCTTATATACCAATATACCTGCATACGTTAGTGAACACACATACAGATATATGGTGGTCGACATCACCCAAACAGCAATCGACTAATAAAAGTCAATCCAACATATCAATCAGATCATATAAGGCATGGGAATAATGTGTTTATCAATAAATAATCATCTAATCCTAACAATCACATCCTAGAAACCTAGTCCTTCAACATAGGCAATTATATTTTTCAGATAAGCACGTAGGATGATTAAGAAAGCCCGTTAGATGAAGTAAATTTGAAAACATTCTCCCCCTCAATCAATGACTCTTTCTATGAAAAGTTTTTAAAAGCGCTGAAGTCATTGATTGAGTTTTGCAAATTTATGAAACCTTGATTCTGATTGATTTTTCAAGCAACTCATTTTCCACCATTTTGTTAAAACACATACTTTTTCTATAGAATTTTAGAAGGAAAAATATTTGAGTAGGAACAGCAGTCCTTCGACATACTTTCCTCATTTTGTATTTAGGATAAATGCACGAAATATTTGAAAATTTGTTTAGCACAAAGACTTCTCCTTCTTTTGAAAAACGGGTTGCTATCTGAAATAATAGAAAACCATAGTTTTAAGCACGGGTTACAGTCTGAAGTAACTGCAAGCCATATTTTGAGACATGTTTTGAATAGAATATTTACACCTTCTCGCGAACTTCATCTATAGTCCCGTGCCATTGTTGAATGACATTTCTAAGACCGCAGATGTTATCGATACCAGAAGACATGTCTTGAGAAAACAAATTTTTGGTATTTTTCAATTTTTTTGATTTTTATGGGTTTTTGTTGATTTTATAATTTTCTATTTTCTTTTTGTTGGTTTTATATTTTTGTATTTTGTTTTTGATAAATATTTACAGATAGAATAGATGATATAGTTTAAGAAGATGATGATACGAGTACCGAGATAAGGAAATCGAGCAGCCCCGTTGTAGAAGATAGAAGTCATCATCTCTTAAACATTCACCACCAAAGCTTCTGAGGCTCCAGAATAGAAGATAGAACATGAGCCTATGAGAAAGAGAGACTTGGTCGCTTCAAACCGAAAATCCATTAGATGAGCATATTCGAAGCTCTATTTCAAGCTTGCCTTAGCCAAGTGCACAGAGAAGCACACCATTATCATAAATCTCGCTTCTCCTTTTAAGAACGATAATCGAGATTCTATTCGGGTTATATCATCAAGAAGAAGAACAAGAACGATCATCCCACATTTAAATAATCTTCTCAAGTTCCTTTTCCATTGAAGTCTAAAGCAATCCATTCCAAAAGGTGTCAAGAGACCACTTCCCCCAAGTAGATGAATTGATGCAATCAGTCTCTTAGACTAGAGCTCACGAACCCAAATACACATATACCCGAAGACAGAGAAACTTATACCATCGAAGTAGCAGATTAAGTCCAATAGCCAAAGAATAACCCGATGTATACTTTTCTCTCCCCTAAAGAAAGTGTATGAAGCTCAAAACCGAAGTACCCAATGCCCAAAGAGAGAATAACGGATAACATTGAAGAAGCAGGCCAATCACCGATTATCTCAGGAGGACTATCTCTGCGGATTTCAACTCCGAATAAGTGATTATATCTCAATCACTGATAAGCACTCAAGTGAAACAAACTGAGGCCCCCAATGTACACAATCTCTCTCCTTTCGATGATCATGCGATGGCATTGAAATCATCACACACTTGTGTACCTCTTTAATCACCAGAAACTAACTCTTCCATCTTTTTCCCCACATAGTTGGAATAAGAACACTAAATGCCATGAGTCAAACCTTGAGTTTCTCTACGGTAATGACAATAGTCTTCCACGGATATCTTCAATCACTTAGAGTATTAAGCTCATCAAGATTACTCGCTAGATACGTGTCTCCTTCCCCTGCTCGTTTTGATACTTCAGAATCAGGCAACAACCCAGAAGCCCGTGATACTTGAAATCTTTGAGAAGAACAACATAAGCTCGATGTATCTGTGAGAATCAACTTCTGAAGAATACGCGTGAGCATTTCTAATTGGGATTGAATCGACTTTTACTCTCCCCAATTAGTGCTCTCCCTAAGATGACAATCTTTATGATGAATGCTTGAATTAAGAAGAATTCTTTAGATCGTTAAATGCAACTTGTCTTTAGTCTTCTAACATGTAGCAAAAAATGTAGAACCGACTGAAGACTCGACCTTCTTCTAGATTGTCCGTTTGGGGAATAGAAAGTTAACATCTTCAACTCACCAAATGCATTCCCGTTAACTTATATTTAGCAAATCCCCTTAACTCAAATCCCTCCCAATCAAACAAGAACAGAAAGATGTTCATCAAGGAAATCAACCCCGCAACTGGAAGCACTTTGTCATTAAACTCATCAGTCCGTATGAAGATGTAAACCAACGGCTCTAAAGAAGAAACTCCATGTGAAGAAGACCCGATAAGAAGAAGCTCGGTTCTTACATGAGTTTGGAGCCGTTTGACCATTTATTCTCAGATATCAATCAACCATGCAGTAGTTTCACACTTCTTCTCCCCCTCAAGAATTGCATACGGAGTTGCCATTCTTGATTGAATAAGTGAATATCTTCAACAATGTAGTCTCTGCTCACACTTCTCCCCATAAAATTAGCACATGATGTCGCCATCGTCATTATAGCTGAGCAAGTGGAATAAGAAAACAATCAACAGTAGCCCGGTTCACTTGATAATTGAAAGCACATGGAAAAAAGCATGAAGCATGTTGATGAGAATGGTCATAAGTGAGAAGATTTTCTTCTTTAAAGATAAAGCGACCATGAAACGCATTAATTTTTCTTTTCTTTAGAGAACGAGGCTTGAACTGTTGTGTTCAAACGGCATAAATCTCTCTATTTTCATCATCTCTTGGCAAAACATGTAATCATCACCATTATCATTAAGTAGGCTCTTTGTTGTGACAGCTGATGGAGAAAACCCAATATGATGAATTTGACCAAGAAAACTAACTCAACTCGTGACTTAAACTTGTACATATGTAACAAAGAGCAGTGCCGAGATTTCATCCTCCATTGAATCTCTAAGTACTCTATACTCTTCAACCATCCAACCATCAAGTATTAGGACGACATCACCTCTTGAAAATCCACAATTCAATGTGACACTGAGCACTACAACGTAATTCCTTAAAGTGATAATTATTTTGTGATGGTAAGAGCCCAATTCCCCAAGTGGTAAAAGAAAAGGAAAAAGTCACCCAACAATAACTAGATTTCTAAGTCTTCGTTTTTTATAATAAGCTCGAACAAGGATCATAAAGAATCTTCATCCAACCATCCCTGATACCTTCAGATACTAAGTACACTCGCCCGTGATATTTCACTTCAACCTCAAATAAATAATAGTGAATTAACGCCGTTGTCACATCTTGAGATTAAAAGCTCAACTCTAGCCTCCTTTTATGTTTTAAGTGAACTATGATAATTGTTTCATCCCGACCATGGTTAAAAGCACCTAACCCCGTAAAACTTTGAAGTAACCAAACCGTCATGAAGAGAATCCAAACAAACACCCAATTCATGAAGTACACCCTTTTATCCCTTCTTCAAAGCAGAAATCGTAGCACTAGCATCAGATAAGATCCCGAAATACACTTCTTTTCTCCGTGATGGTCCTATCATCGCGGATTTTACAATTCTATGGTTTAAAACCGAAAAATAGTTTCTTTCAAGGATTTTACAAAACCAAGAATAAACCGTAAGATAGATCCGAAATGCACTTTACAATTACCGTGATGTTTCCATTGTGACGGGATTTTACAAATCTATGATTTAAACCGAGAAATAGATTCTTTCGTGAGATTTTACAAAATCAAGACAAAACCAGAATAATGTCACTTGAATGTGTTCAAGACAACTTTGTTTCTGTAGGAATTAGAAATTCCATGTATTAAAGAGTCGGTCACCTCAAGTATATGTAATCGTTAGAAAGCTCGTAGTCGTAGTTATTCTATGTTAAGTAGTATTTAGTTAAGTAACACCGTGGAGGACGGACGGTTCTTTACCCACTATATGCCCATCCACGTTCCCGTTGTGTGACGCTTTTATTGTAAGACTATAAATACTCTCTACCTTCCAAGGTAGAGAGTTGGAGCTCATAATAAGATTTTTCTTTCTCTCACTAAGTTCCCTAAACCTCAAACTTTCTCTCTCTAAAACCTTCTTGTACGCCACTTGTGATTATGGTTTAGTGTGTTTGTGAAATCCAATATGTTACAATTGGTATCAAGAGCCATGGTTAGATCATCTCTTACATATCTTTGGATTTCTAGTGGTTTTTAGGTGGTTTTTTAGTTTGAAAAAGTTTAGTGGTTTTTGCATCATTTGGGTGATTTCTAGTGTTAAAGTTTGGATTTTGATTGTATTTTTGTGTTTAGAATCATCACAAGTGTTTAGGTTTTGATTTAGAAGGCTTGAATCATCGTGGTTGGATTGTTTTTGGATTGAAAAGTGGTGTTTATGTGTTTTTCATGCTAGCGACTTGAGCCACGGATAAGTTTTCTTGGTAGTGACTTGCTTTGCAATTTGGTAGCGAGTTGTTGTTAAAGGAATTAGCGAGTTAGTTAGCTTACTTGTTCATTGAGACAAGCCGATAAAAAGTACACTTAGTGGATTTTCCACTCACGGTAGCTTACTTGGTGTAAGTTAGCGACTTGTACTTTATATTGTTAGCGATTTGGTGTTAGTTAGTTGGTACCTAGCGAAGTTGCTATTTAGCGACTTGACAAATTAGCGACTTAGTTCTTAGCGACTTGCTGTCAAAATTTTGCTAGCGACTTGGAGCTTAGCGACTTGTTACTTAGCGACTTGGGATTTTAGCGACTTGGCACTTAGCGACTTGGTTCAAGGTTTCCTAGCGACTTGGGTGATTGCTTAATACGGTTTTCTCTTGATTCAGTAAAATCCCGAGAAAGAATCTATTTCCCGGTTTAATCAGAGAGTTATAAAATCCCGTGTAATCTGTTAACATGTCTTCCAACGTTCCTACTATCATCTCCACCGCTGTCGAGGATGTTCAAGCAAACCGGTTCGCAGATACTCGCCCACCCATGCTTGACCGAATCGACTATGACTCTTGGGATCAACGAATCAGATTGTATTGTCTTGGGAAGGAAAATGGTGTCAACATTCTCAAATCCATTGATGAAGGACCGTATCGGGTGGAGACTACTAGAGACATAATTGATACAACTTAAGATGGTACATTGATTTACGGAATGGACAGACCAAAGATGTATGATGAGCTCAATGATAAGGATAAGAAGAGATTCGATGCGATATCGTGGCTTCCAACATCATATTGCAAGGTCTTCCAAAAGACATATACAAGCTTATCAACCACAACACTCAAGCAAAGGTCTGTATGGGATAATGTTAAGATGCTCGTGTTCAATTAACTATGGAAGACAGAGAATCTCAACTTTATGATGAATTTGAGCACTTCAAGATGAAACCAGATGAGAGTGTCTATGAGTACTATGTGAGATTCCATAAGCTGGTGAATGACATGAGGAACATCAGAATGACTATGCCTAACATTCAATTAACTCAAAGTTTGTTAACAACATGAATCTAATGGCACAAGTTTGTCACTTATGTGAAGCTCACTAAAGGATTGAAGAATACAAACTATGAGCAACTCTATGCCTTCCTTCAATGAGAGACATGCCATGTTTGAAAACATGATTCTTGAACAATTCAAAACAAATCCAGGAGAGACAAGCTCATCAAATGATTCAACCGCCTTCTACTCAAACATTGGGATTACCACTAAAGCTTCACAAGTTATACCCATGGGTGATGGAACTCACAAACTCATTCCCGATCCAATGTTCAAACAAGCTGATGCCGATGCACACGTGGGTAACTTCATTAATCAACGGCTCTCCGATTAGTCAAAACATGAACTCTCCCACACACCAATAACCTCGCACAAAGATCTAATCCACACAATCGCCATCAAGCCGAGACGGAAGGTTATTGTACAACCAGCTCAAGAAAGGCAGTATGAACAAGGAAGAGGTGGAGTTGGTAGAGGATATGGTGGAAATCGAATCTAGAGAGGATTGGGAATCAAGGAAAAACAAAGCCTATCAAATGCTACAACTGTGGTGGTGAGGGTCACATTGCAAGGAGCTGCACATCGCCAAAACGCCCTCAAAATGC
The DNA here is from genome assembly GCA_910596185.1 of Chrysanthemum makinoi. Taxonomy (NCBI): domain Eukaryota; kingdom Viridiplantae; phylum Streptophyta; class Magnoliopsida; order Asterales; family Asteraceae; genus Chrysanthemum; species Chrysanthemum makinoi. The sequence goes on along the minus strand of OU343219.1, from coordinate 206,302,443 downwards.
TGAATACTTCAGGGATAAGATGTTGCTTGTTCAAGCTCAGGATAATGGTGTAGCTTTGGATGAAGAAGAGTTGTTATTTCTGGCCGGGAAATGCCAAGACGATGATGCGATGTAGATGAGCAAACCTATTCAGAGATAGGTCACAATCATCAATGCCTTCAAGTACGACCGCGGATGCATACGACTGATGTTGATGATGGACCTACTGCACAAACAATTTTCATGGCTAGCATTTCTCCAATGGTCTCTTCTAAGGTCTCATCTTCACCACAAGCCGGGTCCAACCAAAGACAAACTCATTTCTGAGGTACTAAAACTATACGATGATGCCGATATGCAAAAGATGCATGACAAAGTACAATCAACTGAAACTATTGAGTCAAATATTGAAGATATGGGTAATATCAATGTTGTCCCATATGATCAATATGTGAAACAAAGTGAAAGTGAAGTTGTACTAAGTGATGCATCTTCTCCAATAACGATGACTATGTTTTTGATGAATACACCGCATGTGCCCCCAATGATTCTCGTTATCTCCGAACCTAATGCCTATAAAGAACGTGTTGCTATTTATGAACAACGTGCAAAATTTGAGTTGACCACCCGTGAGAAGGAAATGGATGACCAAATGCGTACAACTATTAGAAAAGTAGGTTTAGAGAAGAAGTATTAAAACAAGAGTTAAACTCCTTACAAGAAAAGCTTTCTAAAACCGCTAAGCAAAAACAAGAACTTCAAGAAAATGTTAAAATGCTTAAGCAAGAATTTAGTGTTAAGGAATCAAAACTTTTGAATGATTTTTCTAATCTAAAAACCTTGAAAAACAAGCTTGAAAATAAGTTGTAACGCATAGGAAATACCATTCAGACGCTTCACTTAATCACTAAGCAATGTAGTTTTGAGTGATGCATAGTACTCCCTTTGTTGAGGAACCAAATCCAGAAGTTGTTAAAAAGGCTAGAGCTGCCCATAAGGTTATTTATGATGGCAATGAAATTCTTAAGCCTAAACAGAAACCTAGTTGCTACTGAAAGTGCACCGAGGAAGATAAGAAATCAGATGAAGTCACTAGGAAAAGATGAACAAGAAACTAGATGATCCTAAATGTAAAGAGAAGAAAATAAATATCACACCCCATGATTACAAGAAGGAGAATTGTATTTCCTTGAACAAGTTTAAGCCTCAGACATTGTTAACACCAACAAGTGTTCGAATAAGGATTTAGATAAGCAAAACAGATAATCTTGTTGTAACAAACCCCCTTTTAGAAAATGCCTTCAAACGAATCGTATCCTCCCAATACACCAATGCATTTAGTTCCTAGAACTATTGCCACTAAGAGTAAGACCTTAATCACCAATATGTTATTCTTCAACTATTTGTCGATTTTGAGAAAACTTGTAAAAAAAGGATCACACCCAATCGATAACCGGGGAGGGGTTTTGAACAAACAAAAGAATGCTATCTAACCGAGGTCATGCCTTTCTTCAAACTACTAAAAGATCATTTTGAGAGTCTTAAAAAGGGGATAAATTCTGATATTAAAGGAATGGAAAAGGAATTTGATGCAATGATAGTTGAGGTTAGTGACTATGAGCGAGCATTAAAATATAATGAGATTGAGAGAAAGAACTTGCATACCTTGAATGAGAATCTTATTTCTGAATGTATTATTCAAGATGTATTTTACATCGCTATTTAATTGCTCCATTAATGCTTCTCAATTTCATGAATTATCTGTTGCTCTGAAAGTCTCTCATGATCGTGACATTGAGCTTGAAAAGATTAATACGAAACTTAATGAGAAAATTGATCGTGATGATCACTATAATTTGGTAAAGCATCTTTTCTAAACTAGAAGTTGAACATTTTGATTTACAACTAAAATATCAACATCTAAAAGAAAATGTTAAAACCTCGAAAATCAAGACTTCCTTGATGCTCCTGAATTTGATGCGCTGAAATTAGCAAACGTGATGAATGTATTCGAGCTCATTGTAACACGATCAAAAAGTTGAAAGTCCAAATCTCTCAATTGAAGGGTGAAAAGAACAATGTGACTCGATCCCAAATGCCTCCTCCTTTAGATTCAAGATTTCAAACTTTTCATCTTCAAAACTTGTAAATGCCTTAAAAAGGAAACGAGAGTTTTCTAGAAGAAAATGAAAAGTTAAACGACACTTTAAAGAGTTATATGATTCAATGAAAGTCACTCGTGACCAAAACAACTAAAAATAACATCTTTACAAAAGGAAATTGAGAATCCGAAGTCTAAAAAATGGGAAACCGCCACTTGTTTTAATAAGAATGTTGTTTCAAATTCACCCTTAGATCAAGCAAATACATCGCGGACGTTAAATATATTCCTCCTCATCTTAGGAATAATGAACCTGCATTTCATGACTATTGTGCTCACCTTAAGGATAGTCTAGAATGTCTCCATGAGATTGTTGAAGAGGATTTCATTAATAAACCTCTTGATAGAGAAATTAGGTTTGATTGCCTCCAGGCCAAACGATCTCAAGAGCAGCTTGAATGTGTAATTGCAACATGTCCAAAATCCTTAGGTGCAAAAGGCAAAGCCGTGATGCCTTGTTCTATGCCTAGTGCCAAGCATGAAATCCGTTCTATGCCCAATGTTATGAATGTCAGCATAAGAAAGTGAACGTTAGTGTGCTCAGAAATAGCTCAAATCACAGCCTTAAGAAAGTAAACACTAATGTGCATTCCAAGAGTTCGATCCTGCACATCAAGTTCAGGATGCAAAATTAGATCAACCAACTAATGTTCCCATTCCTCTACAGAGTAATCAAGGACATTAAAGCGCAGGTGTCAAAGTCTCAAGACAATACAAGGAATGATAGGACCTCGCAAGCTAAAATGTGCATTGGAAGAGAGTAGAAGACCAACCTAGGATCTTTAAGCTTGAGTTGAATAAAACTAATCGTTGATTCTAGTATTAGCCTTAGGCGCATCGTAATTAATTCAATTCGATACTATTTGCAAACCTTGTAATGATGTCTCCGCTGAATTCTCTGTTAATCATGAATGTGGTATGAATGCTTTGTCTAATGTTGTCAAATGCCCAGTTAAAATTGTTAAGGCTAATAATCGCAAGCAAAGAAAGCTAAAAGGCAAAGACTAAAAGATTGTTAGAAAACAGTGGAAACCCACCAGAAGAACATTTATAAAGATAGGTTATTATTGGATACCTTTTGGCCATAAGAATAATGGCTTTGCCTCAAATTGCTAAGACTATGCCCACTAGAAAATGGATGCCTACTGTAGAACTATTCCCTTAAGAAGTGAACATACTTTGAATAGGGCAAATACAGACACCAACATTGCATCTATTCCCAATGATTCCATTGCTTCTACTTCTGATATGGATGTTTCTTTTTATGATGTGGGTGTTCCACCATCAAGTACTAACCAAGTGGAACCCATTCTTGAATGGGGATCCCAATTATCCTGTTATCCATTCTTGTCTGTGGTTCAACTGCATCGCTCAAATCGCCTGTGGTACCGACTCGTGCCGCTCCAAGCATATGACGAGACCGTCGCGCTCATGAACTTCGTGAGCAAATTCATCGACATAGATTCGAATGATCATTTCGTGCAATTATGGGTTATGGTGACTATGTAGTTGGCAAAAGTGTAATCTCCAGAGTATATTATGTGGAAGGTCTTGGTCATAATTTGTTCTCTATTGGTCAATTCTGTGATTCCGATCTAGAGGTAGCTTTTAGAAAACATACTGCGTTTCGTAGAGAACTTGATGGTGTGGAATTATTAAGAGGTACCTGAGGTTCTAATCTATACACCATTTCTATCGAAGACATGATGAAGTCTTCCAATTTGCTTGTTGTCAAAGGCTTCTAAAACAAAGTCATGGTTATGGCATCGTCGTCTCAATCACTTAAACTTTGGCACCATAAACAACCTTTCCATAAAGGATCTTGTCGTAGGCTTACCCAGATTAAAATATGAAAAGATCATCTTTGTTCAAATTTGCCAACTGAAAAGCACTAAATATGCCCACAAACCAAAACCCACAAACTCTGTAATGGAAGTCCTTCACACCCTTCATATGGATCTTAGGCGCCCAATGAGAGTGCAAACTATTAATGGGAAGAGATATGTGTTAGTAGTGGTTGATGACTACCCCAGATTCACTTGGGTTAAGTTTTGAGGACAAAGGATGAAACACCGATGTCATCATTAAACTCATTAAACAACTTCGCATCCGCCTCAACAAAATAGTTCGAATCATCCGTATCGACAATGGAACCGAGTTTGTTAATAAAGATCTCAATGAATTTTATGAAAATGTTGGAATCAGTCCCCAAAGAAGTGTCCTCTAACTCCTCAACAACGGTGTAGTTGAAAGACGAAATCGAACTCTTGTAGAAGCCGCAAAGACAATGTCCATTTACTCAAAGGTTCCAATGTTTCTATGGGCTGAAGCTATTGCCACTGCTTGTTACACTTAAAATCGATCTCTAATTCACACTTCTCATGAAAATACTCCTTATGAACTTGTCCACAATAGAAAACCTGATCTATCATACCTTCGCGTGTTTGGTGCTTTATGTTATCCAACTAATGATGGTCAAGATTTAGGAAAACCGAGCTAAAGCGACATTGAGTTTTTGTAGGCTATGCACCAAACAAAAGGTTACCGATCTATAACAAGAGAACCCGAATATCATGGAAACAATTCACGTCACGCTGATGAGCTCAACGGTCAAATGGCTCCTCGGACATTCCAGCCTGACCCGACTTCTAAACAGTCCCATTGGTTCATCCTTGTACCAAACTCCTCTTCAAAGAACTCCATATGTACCTCCCTCATAAGATGATTTAAAGAAACTGTTTGATCCAATGTTTGATGAACAATTTGAGCCAAGTAACAAATGATATGTCAATCCAATCAACAGAGGTCGCTTCTATCCCTGCAATGAAATTAACCCTTCAACTTCTATGTCATTAAGCCAAGAAGGCCACGCACCAACTGTTCATCAACAAATCTTCAATCATCAAGTGTACATCATGGAAATGCTTTCGATCAGTGATGAATTCAATCCCTTTGCTACTCCCGAAGATGCTCCATTTGAAAATATATTTGCCTCAATCATCATTCAACCATCTTCTACAGGAGACATCGACTCGCTACTTCATCCCTCAACAATGTACCACATGAACACCTCGAAAATGGACTCAACATCATCCATTAGACAACATCATTGGAAATCCTCTCTCGCCCAAGATCCACACGAAACAACTTGCAACCGATGCCTTATGGTGCTTCTTCAACCTGCATCTCTAAGATCGAACCAAAAGATGTTAAAACCGCCATGAATGAAGACAAATGGTTCAATGCCATGCAAGAAGAAATTCATGAGTTTGATCGACTTCATGTATGGGAATTAGTACTTGCTCCGATTGTGCTATGATCATTGCTCTCAAGTTGATCTTCAAAGTAAAGCTTGATGAGCATGGCGATGTTTTAAAGAATAAGGCTAGATTGGTTGCAAAAGGATACCGCAGAGGAGGGCATAGACTTTGAAGAATCATTTGTCTCGGTGGCTCGAATCGAGGCAATCAATATTCTTGGCTAATGCCGCAAGTAAGAACATGGTAGTCTATCGATGGATGTAAAGACGCATTTTCAACGGAGATCTTAAAGAAGTCGCCTACGCCACCCAACCCAAGGCTTTGTGAATCCTGAGCATCCTACTCACGTTTATCATTTGAAGAAAGCTCTTTACGGTTTAAAGCAAGCTCCAAGGGCATGGTATGATACACTATCAAATTTTCTTCTATCTACCGATTCAAAGAAAGGAGCAATTGATCCTACTGTTCACCAGAAGTCAGCAAACATTTAATTCACGTTCAAATTTATGTTGATGATATCATCTTTGCCTCGACTGACCCCAATGAATGTGATCGTTTTTCAAAAGAAATGGGTACCAAATTTCAAATGTCAATGATGGGACAAATGTCATTTTTCTTGGGATTACAAATTTCACAAAGTCCCTGAGGCATTTTCATAAATCAATCTAAATATGCAAATGAGATTTTAAAGAAATTTGGATTTGATTCAAGTGACCCCGCTGACACTCCCATGATTGAACGAACCAAGCTTGATGAGGACCACTCTGTGGATCATGGTAGACCAAACGAAATATCGAGCATGATCGATCCCCGACACTCACGCGTGAGACCTCGATATTCTTCTGCTGTATGCATGTGTGCTAGATACCAGGCTAAGCCTACCAAAAGCACCTTGAAGCAGTTAAACGGGTCTTTCGGTACCTCCAAGGAACCATCAACATGGGACTTTGGTACCCGAAGGACACCAATATGTCACTAACAGATATGCATGCAAATCATGCAGGTGTCAAGATACTCGCCGGCACGCCCGAGGAGCTCAATTTTTGGGTGATAAGCTTGTGAGCTGGTATTCAAAGAAGCAAATGAGTACTTCTATTTCCCACAGAGGCGGATACATAGCCATGTCATCTTGTTGTGCTCAAATCCTTGGATGAGATCCCAATTATCTGACTATGGCTTTGAATTCAACAAAACTCTGCATCAGATAATAAAAGTGCTATTGCTCTCTCATGCAACAATGTTCAACACTCAAGAGCAAAGCATATCGACATTCGACATCATTTCATCAGTGAACAAGTGGAAAAAGGTGTGGTGGAACTCTATTTTGTGAGGATCAATATCAATTAGCGTATTATCTTCACCAAAGCTCTTCCAAGAGATCGCTTGAGTTTATTCTTCCACGACTTGGATTGAAAAGCCTTCAACCGAAACACTCAAACGTCGTGAGGAAGACAAGGAGTAAAGGTCTTTCTTCATCTATCTCTTGTAAATATTTATTCAAGAAAAAGAAAATAGAAAAATAAAAAATTTCAAAAATCCTCAAAAAATATTGTCATTTTGTCATGTTTTTCTCGATTCGATAATATCTACGGTCTTGATGTTGTCATTCAAAGAATGACACCGGATTTCGATGTTGTTCGAATGTTAAAAATCAAAAATCAAAAAAATATTTTGGGAGAAAGAGAAACAATGGTTTATTGTCATTTCGTAATAACCCACTTTTCAATGAAAGAACAGAGCCATGCTTTAAATTGGTTTTCAAATCTCATGCTCTGATTCTATAAAACAATCACCTATTATCTAATGAAAACTAATTGCTTTGAAAATTTACTCAGACTCAATGTTTGAAAATCATCTCAGATTAATGTATTTGTAAAAAATATATCTATCTCTCAATCAACAACTTATGTCATTGATTGAGGGGGAGAATGATTTTTCAAATTAAATCAAAAGTGTATTTTTCAAACAATGGTACAGCATCTTGGTTACTATTATGTTTTCAAAAGATAATCATGCATGTTTAATCAATGGAGTTTAAAGTTTCAAAATTCGATCCTTATCGCTAAAACGCTTTCATAATCTAGTCACAATTCTCCTTAAAAGCTTTCAAAATCAATTTAAATCTACAGAGATCACAAATCTCAATGATTTGATAATTGTGATCGGGGGAGAATTTGTGATTTAAATTGGATTTAAACTGATGATTCTGCAAATGGTTTTATAAGAATGTACAAGTTATCCTCCCCGCATATGACAAACGATTTTAAATTTTCCATGCACATGTTGAGGGGGAGCATCTATCTTAAAACACAAAGATTAGAAACGTGATCAATGTCCGTGTTCCCTCTGTGTGCATAATTTTTCAAACCTCGAGGCATATATTGAGGGGAGCAAACTTTGAAAACCTCATCCTTCCAAAATGCTTCATCTACTTGATTTGATAAGGGAGGTGATGTTGATATCTTTTAGAAAATAGAAATCACAGAAGTTAATTCTTCCTCTTGCCTCCTTGTGCTAAACGATTTCATATACATGATGCACATGTTGAGGGGGAGCTCTCTTTCTAAAAATATCAAAACAATTCGTGCAAAATTCTTTGATAAAATATCACAAGCATCCTGATTGATTTTCAAATGGTTTTCAATTGGTTCCAATGGCGACTTAACAATACCAAATAGACCCACCAACTTTACTTTATGTATGGTGATATAAGGATGATAAGGTTAGGTATTTGTTCCCATGATCCACCAGATCCGGAGGGATCTACCTGTGACTATCCACTAGTTAGTGTAGAGTTCTTAGGTATGATAAAAAAGGAGAAAAGTGAGATATGGGAAGAGCGGATCGAGACTAAGCTAGTATCGAATAAACCCAACAAGGTTCTAGTTATGAAGTCTCGTAAGCAATCAAGGGGTTGAAGAATGAAAAAGAATTGAATGTGAAAAAGGGTGAAAAGAAATAGCCCTCCATTTTTTTCAACCTTAGGCGTAAAACCGGTTCAATTCATATCCTATCGATGGTAACATCGGTATTGAAGACAAGACGCCATGGACCCAAAGGACTCACCGTGACTTCAACTTTCCAAACCACTCAAGTTCCTCTTAAAAGGGCTTGTTTCATTCTCACGGGAACCTACATAATCTATCGACTTTCTCTTAGAGATTGTTGATATTGAAGAAGGAGATTCTCTCCCTAGTCTCCCAGATAGGAACCAAATGTGCACAAATTGAGTCTAGAGCCACGAGATCATCAATAAATCTCCTTAGGACACTGACAATGAAGACTCTCTTTTCACACAATGTGGAAAGAGAGATCATATCTTGAGTCCTTCGCAGTATCCTTGTGGTATTGCTAGAACATCCGAAAGTGATATGCAATCATATTCACAATGAAGATGGAAAGCCTTCTGGAGCCAACATCAAACAAGCTCCTTGTGGGTGGCATGTAAGATCTATCCAATAGATCAACCATGTGACAACCTAACATAAAACAATGGGGCTTATTCAATCTTTTGAATCAATCCCGTTCGTGTTATGGATTGACGGATACCTTTGAAAACCGGTCGTTATGCTCAAAACCCCTTTCTAGCACATCTAATCATGTACTAATATTTCAAATTAAAAGGTGTTTATGATTGATAATTGATTTTCATTAAAACCTTCGCTGTATTGCAAAAACAATTTCTATTGAGCGATACTCGATTGTTTTTCAAATATCTTTTTCATAAATCGAATCTCTATTCGCCGGTTCACTCATTCGTTGTCTTCTTTGAGACGCTCCTTTTGAGAACAACTAGAGCAACCGCGAAACCTCGCAAAAATTCTTGAATTATAATTCTATCAAGGCATTACTTGTACCGATCAACGGGAACCGTGGGCGGTACTCAATTCGACGAAAGTCAAAGACACTCGCGCGCTTTATTGCTAATTGTATGCGTAAACCCCGACGCTTGCGTACCGATCAATGGAGCGTCAATCCATTGCCGCATGCTCACACATCACATTCATGTCCAAAGAAATCATGATTAGTGCATCAATGACTCTGATATCATCACTCCATGCTTCACGCACGCTAATATCATGAATCAACTAAAGCTTCCGCTACTCTGATAAGAAGAAATCATGATCCAGTATGTGAGCATGTCGGTCCAAATGTCACAACATCACATAATATCAACACCACAAAGGAAGAGTCAGAGATTTAATGTGGCCGATGATCTCAAAGCTGGCTCAAATCTCATTATCACGCGGATCAAGAAAAGACCTCCACTTGGATTAACCAAACATGCAATGTGAAGAATCAATGACTACAAGCTACAGAGCAAAGTACTACATCAAGAGTGCAAGAACAATTTATAATGTAATATATGTTTGTATTCAATGTAATTTAAATGTGTGTTTGAGGTGACCTCCCTTAGGGGAGATTGTTAGGAATTAGAAATTCCGTGTATTAAAGAGTCGGTCACTCAAGTATATATATTCGCTAGAAAGCTCGAGTCGAGTTATTCTATGTTAAGTAGTATTTAGTTGGTAACACCGCGGAGGACTGGACTGTCTACCCACTGTGATGCCCGATCCACACCGTTGTGTGTATGCTTTATTGTAAGACTATAAATACTCTACCTTCCAAGGTAGAGAGTTGGAGCTCATAATAAGATTTTTCTTTCTCTCACTAAGTTCCCTAAACCTCTAAATTTCTCTCTAAAACCTTCTTGTACGCCACTTGTGATTATGGTTTAGTGTGTTTGTGAAATCCAATATGTTACAGCTTTCGTGAATATCCTTTCAACATGCAAATGTTCATTAACGGTTCATAATCCAACATAAAAATAATCAACCATCCAATAAATACTTTGGTAAACACATCATTCACGATTCTCGTCGGGCTATTGCAAAGGACAACATGGTGAAGCAAACCCGATATGCCAAACTTGATCGTGAAGTGAAATCCTAGAATTGTTACTTAAACTTGTACTAATCCTTGTGAATAAGAACCGGTGTACCCAATGTACAAAACCTCTTGACGTATCCTCAATCAAGCAGAGACAATCCGAAGTGGTACTTACATTGTGGGTTAAGCGAGAAAGAATCACAATCAGAATTCAAATAGCCAAGTCTTTATCACACTCTATAAATGCCCAAACAAGTCATCTTCGCGGATAGGTAGAAAGAAAGGAGACGAAATAAGTAAACGAGCCCGGAAAACCTCACTTCAAATCCAAATAAGAAATACCGTCTAAACAACCCCATAGTCAATATTGTCCAATCATCAGTTCAATCCGAGCTGTAATATCCTTCGTGAACATGTAGAAACCAAATTGTTAATTATCATCACAACAAGTCTCATCATCAAATTGCATGATCAATTTACATCTCGTGACGCCCTGGATCACATATTATCCAAAACTCATAAATTCCAAATCTTGAGAAGCCCATCAGTCTATCACCCAATTCCATTCCAATTAATTCATATACAAACCAGCCGATGAGAATCAATCGTGAAAATATTAGCTGCCCCAAACTTTACTATCCTTGATCCAAAACACGGCCCATATTCAAATTAATATACCCGGTTTATAATCACTTAAATAATACCAAAACCAATATATATACCCACAATATGCATATACCAAAGCTTCCTCGACAATGTTATAATCACATCAAAAATCCATATTAACCAATAATATGTCGAACCATATATAAAAAAAACCATTAGTATTTTAGTCACAAAAAAATCATCCCATCCATATCAAGAACCAGACCCATATTAATAAATGAATTGAACCATGATGCCCCAATATCACACAAATTCGCGGCCCATCCGATCCATATTAATCTTGCCCATTCCAATTCAAAGAAACCCTAAAATATCAAGTGTATAAAATGCATCACTATCTCACATTTACTCCACTTTTCACAAGAACAAAATCACTCTAACCCTAATCAACAATCACCCACCCCCACCAAACTTTCTCCCCAAAAACGCCACTTTAATCACAACCCTATATCATAATCAAACCCACCGTGAACACGCACAAAAGGATGGCTCGTGTTCAATTATTAACGCCATTGGGATGGCACGAGGGTGGAAACGAATAGGCCACGGATGGCTTCAAAGAAGGTTTCGAGAACAAGGAAGGATGTTCATGGGTAGGTATTATTTGTTTCCTTTTTTTAAGACTAGATGAATCAAAGAAAGAAACTTACTCAAATGTTAGGTTTCTTCACTTTTATGTTCGGATATACTTACTGAGTTTGTTTTGATTCATTGTCAATATTAACGAAACAAAGGAATGAAATAAAATTGTTGACATCATTTCTTTACTTTCGAAAAGTATCAAGGTCACTTGATCAATGATGGTTGAATCTTCGTGTATATGGACCTCGAGTCTAGATATATCTCGATATCACACCTAATCAAAACTGAGATCAATTACTTTTCTTGCATTAGAATCGAGACTATTGGATTGATTGTTGAGAATGTTGTTTTCGTGAGCTTGTAGAATGACTCTGATATTGTTGATGTATATTGTTTGTGAATGAGTGTTGAATGTTTCATGTGATGAATAGGTTTAGATTTATGTGATGTTTGTGGTTTTTGATGAATTTGTGAATGGATTTGATTGATGATGGTATACATCCCTAAGTCGGACTTGGTATTAGGATCTTAGGTCAAATGGTCAACAAATCACTGGCCATTGACTTCCTCATCATAAAGTCGTACCAAGTCGCCCATTATAAACACAAATCGCTTATTTTTAAAACACAAGTCGCTATCAAAAGGAAACTAAGGACAAATCGCTTGTTTAGATCAAAGATGTTGTTAGTCCAAGAATAATCACCATTTTCATAACAAGCCGCATTTGACCGTAACTTGATGACAAGTCGCATACCAAGAAGGCAAAACGCCAAAAGCTTTTTACACAAATCGCTAAAGATTTGACTCAATAGCGCCAAACGCTTTGAAAAATTGATGCAAGTCGCATAAGTTTGCAATCAAATCCGACAAATCGCAGCTGACCAAGTCACGCCTCAACAGATACCATGAACTCGACATATTTTTGACAAATCGCTTCACAAATTTTTGACAAATCACCGTAAGAATCGTGAACAAATCGCATCCACTAATTTGACCACTAACCGAATCAAAAACCAAGAAGATATCGAAGTTCAATATATCACCCGATATATTCAGTTCCAAAAGACAACATGATAGAACCAAGAAATCATATTCAATCCAAATTTGAAATATGTTAAAAGAAAAAAAATTCTTAAAGCACTGATTTGAATAGAAACTACATAAGACCAATCATAAATAACGTCCACATCACACATCACATTCACCATACAAACAGTAGCAACAATCGACCATACAAACAAAGAGCAACAATCAAGAGTAAACAAGTATCACCCATCACACTACCATGTCAAACCGCATAAAAAACAACACAAACCGCATACAAACATGCAACAAAAACAAACGAAACATCAAAACAACATAACCCGGGCTCAAACCATTTGTAGGATCGTGTATTTTATGTTGTTTAGATGATTCGGGTGGTCTAGGTAGATGATTAAACAAGATATCCATGGTTAGAGAGATGAAGAGAGGAGAGGGTGTTTTCTAGAGAGAGAAACTAACAAATGTAAGGTTAGATTAATGAAAAGCACCACCCCTTCCAAGGATGGAAGGGTTATTTATACTTACAGACTACACCGACCTCCTCGACGGCCTCGCGGATCGTGTATACAGTGGGTAAAGACCGTCCTTCCTCCACGGTGTTACACTAAACTAATCTATGCTACTAATTAACTAGTTAACTACTAAACAACGTAAATAACTACAAGTCTTCGAGCTAACATATGCTAGACCATAATTGGGGTGACCGACACTTTAACATGGAATTTCCAATTCCTAACAAAGGAACTCATTTATCGTGATCTCTTTCAAATGAAATTCTTTGAGATACTTCAACTCTACAAAAGTGGGAAAAATCTTAGGAAAATGTCATTTGTCTTGCCAGAACAAAGACCATCCAATGCTTGTCTCTGCACATGATTCATCAAGGCCATCAACCATAAACAATTCAACCTTGCTTACTACATTGCCAAAAGAATGGTTGGTGTTTTCAAAGTTTACAAAATGGTCCTAACATACGGGATGCTACTCACGTGCCTCTTTAGGCATGTTAGTACTATGCAACCATCTCCCGTGACCGATGATCACTTCCTTGCAAACCATATTATGATACCCCTCCTCGAGGGTCATGCCAAAATACTCATAACTGATGGAAAAAGACTTTGTCTTCTCTCCAATTCCTCAAACGGTCGGTTGATGAAAACAATCCCATTTCAAACTTTTGCCTTGATCCTATATCGTATATGGAACAACTTTCTAAAGTTCCCAAAGAAACCAAAGATTTCAAGAAGACGGAGGGAATGTTCAAGTGTCTTGCTCATTTCCTCATGAAAATTGGAAAGAAAAAGAAGTGAAGAGTTTGGTAATTGAAGTTGTGGGTTGATCTCTTTTGGTTACTTGTATTTCTTTATGGTACTTGATCTTTTGAACTTATCTTGCTACCTCTTGTGAATTGTATGTGACATGTTGAACTAATTGCTAGGATGGTTATTTCTTAGATCTTTTATTATCATTATGCTCTAACAATGGATTTTACCACTTTTGAATCTTATATCAAAAGTTGGTCTTTATTTCGTTTGATTGCTCATTTGTTTATTTTACTTGCTCTCCTTGCTTTCCTAGACTACAAGTTACCCATTTTAATGTTAGAAACATAAGTTTTTGAAATTCGATAGTCGTTATGATTTGGCGAGCCCACTATCTCTTTTTTGGTCTCGTAACTGTGATTCGCTTTTATAAGGATTTGACTAATCCGTAAAATAGACATATGTTTGTTACTCTCTTTGCTTCACTCTCACCCCTTAACCTTATTAGATTAGTTCTTTATATCCTTTTAGTCTTAATGAGGTGTCCTTAATCTCATTAGATTCTATTCCCTTTATGCATGACTTAGGATCTTTCTTGATGCTTTTATTTTTCATTTTTTGTGCTCTAGCTATTCTTTTCTACTTTAGTGCTTATG
>OU343219.1:206169379-206287843 GCA_910596185.1 Chrysanthemum makinoi | reverse complement strand
ATTATGAAGATGAACTTTAAATAACATGATACTCAAATTTACATTATTTTACCATATTTAATAGTTCAAATTGATTATTGAAATTAACTTGCATATGCTCTTAAGAGTTACTATAGTGTTATGTAATGATTGTATGAAGAATATTTTTTGGTCTAACCTCCTAAAGTTTATTATATTGTAATTTGAGTTATTATTTATGTGGTTTTTGATAGCATGATTTTCTAATGGTGAGTATTTATAGTTCGTAAATCTTTATGTTCACTGTTACTTGTGAATAAATTTAAATTAACTAATCTTACAAGTATTGATATTAACACTGAGTTGAGATGATGGAACACCTGATTCTCACGTAAGGCACAACGTTATGTTTGGCATACAATTGGTGTGGCTTTCTACTTTACATACAGATTAACTCCCAATTTTATTGCACATACACCATTCAAAAGAGTAATAGTAAAATGGCCTTTTGGTAACATTTACGCTATGAGATTGTTGCTTAACTTCAAACAATGTGACCTTAAGAAATTACCTATAGATGGCAAAACATGGGACGGATCGGACATGTTTGGTAATGGTCAAATAGATACGGGTGTAACACTATAACAGTTAGTACTAATTTTAGATTAGATAGGTTACCTAGCAGTTGAGAAACATCTTAAATTGCTCTAACCTTATTAGATAATTATTAGGGTACATTTTTAATGCACATGCGATTTACTTACCAAGTGATGGATCTTGGCTTATTATCGTTATGATAATTTTTGTTACCAAGTATCACAGACTTTTTAAGGTCTTTATTGTTTTCCTGTTTCATATATGCACACCCTTTTCCATTGAATATATCTAAATTAAGTCTTAATTGTATATCACGGTTAATAATGATCATCAACTTTAGCTTCCATACTCCTACATGGCCAGTTAGCTAAGAAAGGCTATGACCAAAAATCTTACGAAGGTCTTAAGGTGCATCCTTTTGGAGCAGACTAGCTATTAATCACCATAAAGGCTTTTTTGTATCAAGCATTGAAGTTTGAAGGCCAGGAATTCAACTTTAGTGACACAATATGTTAAAGGCTAATCATTGGTGCAAATTCAATGTAACATCTTATGTAAGTACAAGTAGCATGTCAAATACATTTGTATGTTAGTGCATACAATCACATGTAATCTTATCATATCAATAATTACCAATAAATTACATTAATAGTGTTTATAATAGTTTTGTTTCCAATTATTTTGTTTAATATATTTGTCGTTATTCATTATTTATTTTACGTGAAAAATAGTTTTGTCAAACAATTTTATGAAGTTTCCGCCCATTGGTAGTCATGAAGCTAGTAAATAATATGCAAGCAATATATAATAAGTAAGTAAGGAAAGAAAAAATCAAACCACGACAAAGTTGTTTATAGTGGTTACAGGTCTTTTTCTTTTTCCTTACCTACTCCACTCGAGTCTCCAACTCGAGTTATCTTCACTAATCAACAAGCTCCTTTAACCGTGAGGAAAACCTTTACGTTGCTTACACAATATTTTCGACACAAAGCTAGATGTCGAGTTCTTTTACAAGGGTACAACCACTCCCACTATGTATTTTGAGGACTAAAATACTAACCACTCACACTCAGAGGTTTAAGATGGTTTGGTACAACAATGATGTATGAACAATACTAGATCACACAACAACAAAACAAACAAGCCTTCCAACTATTTGTTGAAGCTTGATTATGCCTTGATCTTCTTTGCTACAAAGGATGATCACTAGAATGAAATGAAACTGAGTTAGAAGTAATAGAATGAGAGAATGTATGTGTTTTATAAGAATGGATGAGAAAACAACAAGGTTGGCTTGGTATTTATAAGCCAAATGAGGCAATGAGCGGACCGACGGAACCAAAAAGGGTTCCGCCCTTGTTAATTTTTGGTTCCGCCGGTCTGACAGTAAAGATTACAAAAATCTTTCCAAGGTCACCCAAATCTAACCAAGATCATGTAAGATATGTTGAGTACAAATCTAAACAAATTATTCTATGAAAGCTTCTAAAGATTTCCAATGTGATGCAAGCCATGATGTAATATATTGTTTTCTATTTTTAGAATTAAGATGTTAAAAGTAAATACATATGTAATGTTATGTTTAAGAAACTAAAACATACTTGTTCTAAAAATGTTGATGCACATTATGGTTTAGAAAGATATCAATGTTAATTGATACATAGCTAATCAAAATGTGATAAGATGTAAATGCTTAAGTGATGAAGAATTTATTTAAGGAAATCTTGTTTTAATGTCTATTAATCTTGCCAAGCTTTATACTTTACAAAAATGAAATTTACTTTTGTTATTAACAAAACAAAGTAAAGATCATAAAATATAAATTACGTTTTAGGACGATATTTGTATTCACATATTCCTTTAGACCGTCATTACAAAAACTATGTTTAGATTTATTATGGTCTCAAACTATGCCTTCATCACTACGCCCGAGTTGGACTTGTAACCAACTCGATAACTCAAAGTCTTCATCACTTTAAGCTATGAGTCCTCGGGTTGTTTACCCTAATAACTTTTCACGAGGTGGAGTGGACATGACCGTTGTTTAATTGGTCTTATCCATCTTCTCATATTTAGAAGAAAATTAGGTTTATGACAGGGATCCTTCAGCATCCGTATCTTGATTTGATTTTGATGTATTAGGGTATTGTTCATATGCGCATTCCTAGAAACGAAAGGGCTTATGATAAAGAAACTTTGATATGGAATCCACACTCAAACTTTTGCTTAATGTGGAAGGATTTTACACTCCAAATTATACTTAACGTAGTTTGGAAGTTTTACTCTACCATCTTTCCCATCTACATTACTAGCATAATATTTATATCAAAAGATGTTGATCGAAGGATTTTCGAGCCCTCTTTGGATTCAATGACTATCCACAAATTTGGTGTAGTTTCTATGTATCTTACGATCATTTTATGTTTTGTTGATAACAATCGTAAAATCATTTTAATGAGATAAATAAAATACGAAAATTTTCAAGCTAATAGTTTTCTAACTCATTTTGTTAAACAAATAAATCATCAAACATATAAGTGAAAACCATTTTTATAAAACACTTATAAGTAACACTTGTTACTTACATTGTTATAAATACACAATTAAAGTTAAAACTAGATAAATAAATATGTAAGTAAAATGAAATGGGTAGTCTTGACCAATAACCCAAAACCTATGACCCATGACCCATGATCTTTCCATCATGCATGACATCATGTTGGGTACCCATGATCCAAAGTCCATGATCCATGACCCATGACCCAAAGTCTATAACCCATGACCCAATATATGTATTACATCATGCATGGCATCATGTTGGATATCCATTACCCATAGTCCATAACACATGAACCAAAACCGGGTTGTAACCCAAAATCTAGGCTGGTCCAGTATACGGATCCCTTCTATTACATTAGCCGGATCCTTTTTGGGAAGCATATGGCGGGAGGAAGGATATGGCGAGTCATAGAACTGTTTGGCCTATAAATAGTAAGACATTTCTCCATTTCACATCACTATTTTAACACATATATTCTCTCCATATTCTTACCTCTCTAATCTCATATCTAAGGATCATCCATGTAGCTTTTCCTTTAGTGATTCTCTAGGTTCCTCTTAAAGGCAAGATCACGACACTTTGCATAGAAGACTTGCAAGCTTGAAGATATGTAGTGCAAGACTTCGTCATCATCACAAGATCACTGAAGTTACTCTTTTAGTTGATTCTTCTTAGTATCTTATAGATATGTTGTGTTAGTTGGTGTAGTTAGGTTATGGTTCTTCCATTATAAAGGAACTCGATATCTAGTTTTGTACCGAATAAAGAGTAAGCGACGTTAGGTTGGTTCTACCTCGAATTAGAACTCGGTATCTAGCTTTGTACCGGATAAAGTGTAAGCGACGTTGTGAAGGATTCTCCGCCAAGATAAGGAGCTTGTGGGTGTAGTGTTCTGAACTCTCGAGTTGGGTACTCGGTGAGTTGAGTAGGGCAAGGAATGTGACCTTGTAGTCGAACCCCAATAAATACTTGTGTCACGGTTTCATCTCTCTTTGCTTTATCTCATACTATATCTTCTCATATATCTATCTATCAATATCCTAACATAAAAAAGGATTGACATAAGTCGATCTAAATATTTTTAAACATATTTTTAATTGATAAAACTATTCAACCCCCCTTCTAGTTTTTATAATTGGCATCAGAGCTACTTTACCAAGTTTCTTAAAGTATATTGTACTTTAAAGACTTGAAATGATCAATGAATGTTTTGAAAATTACAAAGAAGGAAAACCTTTTGTAAAAATAGACACCAAACTCATTATTACAAATATTATAATAGTAATTGTTAGGAATTAGAAAATTCCATGTTAAAGTGTCGGTCACCCCCATTATAAGTCTAGCATATGTTAGCTCGTAGACGTGTCGTTTGTTACGTTATTAAGTAGTTTATTTGTTTAGTTTGTAGCGTAGTTTAGTTTAGAGCAACACCGTGGAGGAAGGACGGTTCTTTACCCACTGTATCCCTGATCCACAGGCCGATAGGAGGTCGTGTATTTGTAAGTATAAATACCCCTTCCATCCATGGAAGGGGTGGTGCTTCATAATCTAATATTCCACATTTTTGAGTAAACCTCTAGCAAGAACACCCTCTCTCTCTCTCTACTAACTCTCTAACTATGGCAAACATGTATTTTGATCTCCCAAGACCACCCGAATCATCAAACACATAAAAATAACGATCCTTCAATTGGTACAGGCGGTTATTGTGTTGTGATGATTTCTTGGTTTTGAATCTTGTTTCATCTTTGTTTTTGTACTTATGAGTGGCCGGAAAAATTTGTTTTCCGTTTATTTTCCGGGTAAACAGTTTTAAACAAGTTAATGTATCTTTTTGGTCAATAATTCATATGGTCCATATAAGTTTACATTATCTGTCTTTTATCAGTCCAAGTCAAGTATTTACGTAACTTTGTTTGTATCAAAGTTTACATATCTGCTTATTTTAACAAGGTCAAACATGGTCATGCTTCGGGTCAAAGCTGTTTTATATGGTGGAAGTTGGTCGGAAATCTTGCTAGCGACTTGTGGTTATTCTTGGCGAGTTGGTGGTGTGGTCAGTGTACCTTAAGCTGGGTAGCGACTTGACATTTTTTAATGTCAGCGAGTTGTCTACATTACGTAGCGACTTCGTCAAGAAAAGACCTGCGACTTAGTGATGGCAACTTGTTACTTAACAAGTTAGCAACTTGCTTTGAAAATAGTTAGCGACTTAGTCTTTGGCAACTTGTTACTTAACAAGTTAACGACTTGCTTTGAAAATATTTTGCGACTTGAGAAAAGAATGAGAGACTTATACCTAAGACCAACAACATACCTCAGTTTCAATATAGCATCATAAGTCCATGTACACTCCAAAGAAATCGAAATAAAACCAAGTACTACTGATCCGAAAACATCAACTTCAATCAACATCAACTACAACATAACTATCCTAAACCATCAACAACAACCTCATTTACCTCATCTCACGAATCCCAACACCATACATCAAACAAGATACAACATGGAAAAAGTTACAAGATCTCGGTGTGTTCAACTTGATTTAACATCTTTCAAATAAAACTTTTTGTTGAACTATATCCATCACGAATCTGTTGTAACTTTCACTCATATGAATATCCGAAATTTTTTGAAGATTGAACAAAACCATAAGGGGTTTCATTCGTCATATTCGTTAAAGAAAAAAAGGAATGAAACAGATCAAACACTACTTTTGAAATATAATTGATTCGTTCTTTTATTGAACTTCAAAAGTATATTCATCATCGATCCTTTTGTGAAGTATCTACTTCAAAATTTCATGTCGAATCTCTTTAGAAAAAGAAAATAACATGGGTGTTAATTTCTTTTGTCTAAATTCGTTCAAATCACAAAAACAATCAATACGTATAAAACGTCAAGTATACTTACCATTTATTTGATTTGGTCTCACAACCATACGTGGCGAGTTCGTCTTGATTACAAGGAAGATGAAACCTTAGCTCATGCCATCTCTGCATGGCATACAAGGTTATCATTAGCAATCAGATTGAAGGTGTCCTGGTCTAAGTATCCGATTGGTGTGGTTGAAAACTTGAAATTATTTTCGTTTGTGAGGAAAACTGATTCGGATTAATGATTTTGTGCGATTTGTGTGATAAACTTTAGATGTGGGCGGATGAATTTTGTGGAGAGAAGGATTAGGTGAAAGTGTTATCACTATTGTTTATATACACTCTTATTTAGGGTTGAGACTTTAACTTTATAAATGTTA
This sequence comes from Chrysanthemum makinoi, assembly GCA_910596185.1. NCBI lineage: Eukaryota > Viridiplantae > Streptophyta > Magnoliopsida > Asterales > Asteraceae > Chrysanthemum > Chrysanthemum makinoi. Next base: position 206,281,472 of record OU343219.1, on the reverse strand, counting down.
TCAGCATGTACCGTATATGGGCCTTGAGGTGTGATAACATTATTGGGCCGGGGCATTATAAGACATTAAGTTGGGCTCTTCGTATTTTAATCCTCGTTTGGACCAACATGAGCTGCGTGTCATATACTCATATGATATCATTTATTGTTAAAAATGGCTCATATGGTGCTATTAAGCTTTGACCGGGTATATGAGTAAATTTGGACTTGGACGTGAATATTGGACGTGAATGTTTGACCGAAGTCTGATTTGAGTGTGATATATATGAAGATTTGAGACATAAGTGGTATAAATTGATCATGTGATCTGTGATAACGAGATTTTAATGTTGTCGATGTTTTGAGATAATGAGTTTTGATAAAGAGATTTGGTGTAAATCGTTGTGTTATGTGATTTGATACTGGGTTATGCATTTTGGTATATATTTGTGTTGAACTTATGATTAATCAAAGTTGACTACGGGTTTGTTGGCCGTGTCTTATTTGGATTTGAAGTGAGGTTCTCCGGGAAAGTCTACTTATTTCGTCTTCTTTATTTCTACCCTTTCAGAAGATAACTTTTTGGGCTTTTATTGATAAAGACTTGGCTATTTAGTTGCGTTTGTGATTCTTTCTAGTAACCCACAACGTAGCTATCACTTAGGTGTCTCACTCAGTTGAGAATGTCAAGAGGTTTTGTACATTGGGTACACCGTTTCTTTTCACGAGGATTAGTACAAGTTCAAGTAACAACTGGGAAGTTCACTTTATGATCAAGTTTGAAATATCGGTTTACTCTCCAAGTAGTCTCAAGAATTAGCCGGTATTTGTGAAAGATGTGTTTACCAAAGTGTTGATTGGATGGTTGATGATTTTGATGATGTTGGATAATGAACCGTTGATGAACCGCGCATGTTCCCTAAAAGGATATTCACGAAACCAAAGTTGTCATAACACATTCAAGCTGACATTGTTTACGGTTTGTCTTGATTTTGTAAAATCCCGCGAAAGAACCTATTTCTCGGTTTAAATCATAGACTTGTAAAATCTCGTAACAATGGAAACATCCTAATAATAGTAAGGTGCATTTCCGGAACTATCTTACGGTTTATTCTTGGTTTTGTAAAATCCCGCGAAAGAAACTATTTCTCGGTTTAAACTATAGAATTGTAAAATCCGTGATGATGGAACCATCTTGGAGAAAGGAAAGCGTATCTCGGGGTCTTCGATCTTTGGTGTTACGTTCTATTTCAAGAAGGGATAAAAGGGTGTACTTCATAAATTGGATGTGTGTTTGGATTTTCGTCATGGCAGTTTGGTTATTGCATGGTTTTACGGGGTTATGTAATTTTAACCATGGTCGGGATGAAACCATTATCAAAGTTCGTTTAAATGTCAAAGAAGGCTAGATTTAGCGGTTAACCAAAAGATGTGACAACAGAGTTAATTCACTATTATTTATTTGAGGTTGAAGTGAATTATCACGGGCGAGTGTACTTAGTATCTGAAGGTATCGGGATGGATGGATGAAGATTCTTCAAGATCCTTGTTCGAGCTTATTATCAAAAACGAAGACTTGGAAATCTAGTTATTGTTGGGTGTATTTTACCTTTTCTTTTTACCACTTGGGGGAATTGGGCTCTTATCACCTCAAAATAACTATCACTTAAAGGAGTTACGTTGTAGTGCTGGTCACATTCATTTGTGGATTTCAAGAGGTAAAGTCGTCTATTACTTGATGGTTGGTTGGTTGAAGAGTGTAGAGTACATAGAGATTCAATGGAGCATGAATTCGGCACGCTCTTTGTTACATATGTGCAAGTTTAAGTCACGAGTTGGGTTAGTTTTTCAGGTCAAATTCATCATATCGGGTTTTCTCCATCACCGTTTGTCGACAAAGAGCCTCTTGAATGATAATGGGGTGATTACATGTTTTGCCAAGAGATGATGAAAGAGAGATTATGACGTATGAACACAACAGTTCATGCCTCGTACTCTAAAGAAAAGAAAGTGTACGTTTAGGTCGCTTTATCTTGAAGAAGAGAAATCTTCTTATTATGACCATTCTCACCAACATGCTTCATGCTTTTCCATCGGCCTTTCAGTCATCAAGTGGATCTTTTTCTCATGTTTTTTCTCAATGGTGATCTACTACTTGTTGATGGTTTTCTATTTTTCAATAGCTCAATTAAAATGGCGATGTTATACAATTTTCTTGGGGAAGTGAAATAGACTACACATTGATGAGTTCACTTGTTTAATCAAGAATGGCAACTACGTATGCAATTCTTGAGGGGAAAGTGTGAATTTTGCATTGTTGATTGAAATTTGAGAATATATGGTCAAACGGCTCTAACTCATGTAAGAAAACCGAGATCTTCTTATCAGATTCATCTTCAAAAGTAGTTCTTCTAAGAGCCGTTGGTTGACATCTTCACGGGTGATATGATTAAATGACAAAGTGCTTTAGTTGCTGGGCTTGATTCTTGATGAACATCTTTCTGTTCTTGTTTGATTGGGAGGGATTTTAGTTAAGGAGATTTTGCTACATACAAGGTAATTGGAAAGCTTTGGTGAGTGAAGATGTTAACTATCTATTCCCCAAATGCACAATCTTGAAGAAGGTCGAGTCTACAGTCTGTTCTACATTTTCTGCTACATGTTAGAATACTAAAGACGAGTTGCATTTAACGATCTAAAGACTTCTTCTTAATCTGGGCATTTATCAAATAGATTGTCGGTTTAGGGGAGAGCACTAATTGGAGGAGATTGAAATTCCAAATTTAATCCCCAATTAGATTTGCTCACAATGCACTTCAGTAAGTTGATTCCCACAAGAGTTCAAGTGTTCTTCTCAACAAATTTCTAGTATAAGGGTTACAATGATTGCTGATTCTGAAGTGTCAAAACCAGCAAGGAGAAGAAAGGAGACTCACATATAACCAAAGGAGAAACTTGATGAACTTAATTCTTCTAAGTGATGAAGATATCCCGGAGACAAATGTTATTACCGCAGAGAAATCAAGGTTTGACTCCTGACGAGGTGTAAACTTGAGAACTTAACTCTTTCTAAGATTGAAGATATCCCGGTAAAAACAAATGTCATGACCGCAGAGAAAACTCAAGGTTTTACTCATGAAGGCTCTTTTGTGTTATATTCCAACGACGTGAGGGAAGAGATGGAAGAGTTAGTTTCTGAAGATGAAAGAGGTACACAAGTGTGTGATGATTTTGATCTTATCACAATCATCAAGGGATAGAGATTGTGTACATTGAGGATGCTCAGCTGTTTTACTTGAGGGCTTGATCTGTGATTCAGAGATATAATCACTTATTCCGGTGTTGACATCCGCAGAGATTGTCACCCGCAGAGATAATCAGTGATTCGGCCTGCTTCTTCAATGTTATCGGTTATTCTCTCTTTGGGTATTCGGGTACTTCGGGTTCTTGATTTCATGAACTTTCTTCAGGGGGGAGAGAAAAGTATACATCAGGGTTATTTTTGGCCATTGGACTTAATCTGCTACTTCGATGGTATAAGTTTCTTTGTCTTCGGGTATGTGTATTTGGGTTCGTGAGCTCTAGTCTAAGAGATTGACTGCATCAATTCAACTACTTGGGGGAAGTTGTTTCTTGACACCTTTTGGAATGGATTGCTTCAGACGTCAGTGGAAAAGAAATTTGAGAAGATTATTTAAGTGTGGGATGAAACGTTGCTGGTGTTCTATTGGATGATATAGCCTCGAACGAATAATCACGGTGATTATTCTTAAAAGGAGCAGCTGGATCAATGATAATGGTGTGCTTCTTGTGCACTGGCTAAAGCAAGCTTGAAATAGAGCTTTGAATCTGCTCAAATAAGGATTTTCGGTTGGGGGGAAGCTGCCAAAGTCTCTCTTTCTCAAAGGCTCATGTTCCATCTTCTATTCTAGAGCCTCGGAAGCTTTGGTGGTGGAAGTTTAAGAGATGACGAATTCTATCTTCTACGACGGCTGCTTTATCCTTATCTCGGTACTCGTATCATCATCTTCTTATACGATATCATCTACTCTATCTTTGTATATATTTATCAGAAAACAAAATACAAAAATATAAAACCAACAAAAAGAAAATAGAAAAATATAAAACCTTCAAAAACCCATAAAAATCAGAAAATTGAAAAAGACCAAAAATATGTTTTCAAAGACATGTCTTCTGGTATCGATAACATCTACGGTCTTAGAAATGTCATTCAATAATGGCACGGGACTTTAGATGAAGTTCGAGCAGGAGGTGTAAATATTCTTTTCTAAACATGTCTCATAAAAATGGCTTACAGTTATTTTAGACTGTAACCCGGGCTTCAAATGATGGCTTGCAGTTATTTCAGACTGTAACCCGTGCTTAAACCATGGCTTACAGTTACTTCAGACTGTAACCCGTGCTTAAACAATGGTTTGTTATTATTTCAGATAGCAACCCGCTCTTCATGAAAGGAAAGTGCTGCGCTAAACCTATTTTCAAAAATTTCGTGCACTTATCCTAAAAACAAAAATGAGGAAAGTATGTCGAAGGACTGCTGTTCCTACACAAATGTTTTTCCGTCTAAAATTCTTCAGAAAAATATTTGGTGTATTTCAAAATGGTGGTAAAATGAGTTGCTTTCAAATCTATCAGATTCAGAGTTTTCGTAAAAAATTGAAAACTCAATCAATGACTTCAGCGCTTTTAATCTCTTCAGAAAAAGAGTCATTGGTTGAGGGGAAGAATATTTTCAAATTACATCATCTAACGGGCTTTCTTAATCATCCTACGTGCTTATCTGATAAATATAATTGCCTATGTTGAAGGACTAGGTTTCTAGGATGTGACTGTTAGGTTTAGATGATTGTAGATTGATAAACATTATTCCCATGCCTTATATGAACTGATTGATATGTTGAATTGACTTTATTAGTCGATTGCTGTTTGGGTGATGTCGACCACCATATATCTGTTGTGTGTTCACTAACATATGTAGGTATATTGGTTATAAGAATGTTCCCGATCCGGATCCCACAATTGAAGATGATTGGATGCCGAAAGGAAAGGGTAACTATATCTTGGGTTGACAAATGAAGAAACGGAGCTTAATGGACTTCAATGGAGAGTTGGCATGAAATGCAACGTAAGAGGTCTTACTGCATCAGCAGATGGTTTTCTTCTATGTGATTGAAGAAACAGAGCTTAATTTGACCTCAGTTGGCATTCAAAATGCAACGTAGGAAGAAGTCTCACTGCATCAGCAGACGGTTTTTCTTCCAAACCCTACAGCAACAACAACAGAAGCTTCTCAACCACCTAACGTATCTTTGTGCAGGATAACATTTTTGAAACAATTTTGAAATTATATTGTTTGAAAAATGGAAAATATTTTTTTGAAAATTAATTGGACTTAATTTTGAAAATCACCGGACTTCATTTTTACCAAAACCTAAGTCACTCAATCATCGACTACGGTCATCGATTGAGGGGAGAGTGATTTAAAATAAATTATTTTCAAACGATATTTCTTCATAATAACCGATTGTACGAAATTAAGTGGTGATCTAAAGATTTAATGTTATGTCATGGTATGATTTTCTTTATAATCAAGATCTTTCAAAATGAAATTTTTCTGTTCTTGTTTGATTGTGAAATTGTTTTATTTTACCTAAACGATCTCTTATAACAATCATACCTGACACTAACAATCTTTAAAGTATTAAAATGGTCCTTATCTGTCATTTTTCAAAGTTAAATCAAGCCACGTCTTTCCCAAAATCTTTTAAATGATTTAAATCAATTGGGATCACAAATCTCAAAGGTTTGAAATTTTGATCGGGGTAGAGATCGTGAGTTAAATTTCTTATCTGTTTAAATGGAATTGGTTTTAGTCCTTTAAAGGCACTCCTGCCTCCATGTGCCAAACGATTCAATATACATAATACACATGTTGAGGAGGAGGATTTATCCAAAAACCAGATGAGTATTTAAACAAGGCACATTTTCTCCCATGTTTTCTAAACCTAATTAAATCACTTGGGATCCAAAATCTCAAAGGGTTTGATATTTTGATCGGGGAGAATTTGTGATTTAATAATGAAATTTGATAAAAGGTGATCGTTTGATTTAATTGTGCAGGCTGCTCTCTCATATGTGCTAAACGCTTTCGAATCTCGAAGCACATATTGAGGGGGAGCATAACTACGAGGTACAACAAAAAGTTTTTTTTTTAAAGAGACTTATAAAGTACCTTGATTGAGTTTTCAAATGGTTTCTTAATGGCTTTTGTGATCGTGGATGTGCTTCAAAAGAACTCTTGCCTCTATGTGTTAAAATGATTTCTCTTATCCTATGCACATATTGAGGGGAGAATTTACCAAAGAAAATCAAATGGCTTTTTCTAAGGAAAATGTGATCAAGAAATTATTTCAAAGAACTCTTGCCTCCATGTGCCAAACAATTTCAATATCACATGTGTGAGGGGGAGCATTTCTTAAATGATCAAAACTATTAAGGTACAAAATGCTTTGATCTCGTATCACAAGTACCTTGATTGTTTTTCCAAATGATGTTTCAATTGGTTTCAAGAAGAAATGAACAATACCAAAAGACCGACCAATTTACTTTATGCATGGAGTTATAAGGATGGTTAGGTTAGGTATTTGTTCCCACGATCCCGCCAGAGCCGGAGGGATCTACCCAGGGACAATCCACTAGATAGTGTAGAAGTCCTTAGGTATGATGAAAAAAGGAGAAAAATGAGAATATGGGAAGAGTGCGGACTGAGACAGAGCTAGTACTGGAATAAACCCAACAAGGTTCTAGTAATGAAGTCTCGGTAAGCACTGAAGGGGTTGAAGAATGAAAAAGAATTGAATGTGAAAAGGGTGAAAAGAAATAGCCCTCCAATAATTCAACCTTAGGGCAGAAACCGGGTTCAATACATATGCTACTGGTGTTTACTAAGGTAACACTGGTATTGAAGACAAGACATCATGGACCCAGTGATGCACTGCACTATCCTTCCCAAGCTACTCAAGTTCCTCTTAAAAGGGCTTGTTTCATTCTCACGGGGAACCGACATAATCTATCAACTTTCTCTTAGAGATTGTTGATATTGAAGAAGGAGACCCTCTCCCTAGTCTCCGGCATAGGAACCAAATGTGCACGATTGAGTCTAGAGCCAAGAGATCATCCACAATATCTCATTAGGACACTAAATTCTTGAAGACTTGCTGTTTCACACAATGTGGAAAGTAAGTATATATTAAGAGTCCTACACATTATCCTTGTGGTATTGCCAGAACATCCGAGTGATATGCATACATATTCACAATGAAGATGGAAAGCCTTCTGGAGCCAACATCAAACAAGCTCCTGGTAGGTGGCATGTGAGATCTATTCTATAGATCAACCATGTGACAACTGGATAGAAACAATGGGGCGATTCACTCTTGAATCAACCTTGGTCCAGGATTGGAATTGACGAATACTTTTGAAAAAACCATTCGATGTGCAAACCTTCTTTTCTCTAGCACGTCGAATGTGTACTTATGTTTTCAATATTCAAAAAGTATCTCTGATTGAAAAATACTTTTAGAAAAACCGTTCGATGTGCGAATCTCTTCTTTTCGCTAGCATGTCGAATGTGTACTCTTTTCAAATACAAAAAGTATTTTGATTGAAAATTGATCTTTCTCATAAAACCTTCGTTGTATTGCAAAACTCTTTCTTCAAGCAATACGCGATTGTTTTCAAATCATTTTTCATCAATCAGTGAATCTCAATTCGCTGGTTCACTCACTCCGTGTTGTCTTCTTTGAGACGTTCCGGTTTGAGAACAGCTAGAACAGCTGCGAAACCCTGTCAAGGAGATTCCTAGGAATCCTACCTGATCACAGGCAGTACTTGTACTGATCAACGGGGAACCGTGGGCCGTGTACCTCAATTCAACGAAAGTGATCAAAGACACTTTCGTGTGTTTTATTGCTAACTGTTGTTTGCAGGTACATTTGGACGGTTGCAGCTGATCAGAATTGAGGAGTCATTCCAAAGCCGCATGCTCACAGCATCCACACTTAATTTGAAGAAATCATGACTGGTGCATATCTACATAACCTGGCTCAGATATTTCTATACTATGTTCGTGCTGCGCTGCTACAAATATCTTGAACCAGTAAAAGCTTCCGCTACTCTGATGGAAAGATGTCATGATTCAAAAGTGTGAGCATGTCGGTCTGAAAGTCACAACTTCACATGATGGCAACACAACTATGGATGATCCAGAGAGATTTGTTGTGACTGATGATCTCAATGAAAGCTCGAAGATCATCAAAGATGTGGATCAGTTCAAAGGCCTCCACTTAAAGTACAATTCAATGAGGACTTTAAAGAATCGCTACAAAAGCACAAAGATGCAGATGTTGAAGAATTCAAGTCTACGAGCTCAAGAACTAAAGACAAAGATAGAATGCTAGGATGCAAAATGTATTTCATGGGGTGACCTCCCTTAGGGGGAGATTGTTAGGAATTAGAAAATTCCATGTTAAAGTGTCGGTCACCCTAATTATAAGTCTAGCATATGTTAGCTCGTAGACGTGTCGTTTGTTACGTTATTAAGTAGTTTATTTGGTAGTTTGTAGCGTAGTTTTAGTTTAGAGCAACACCGTGGAGGAAGGACGGGTCTTTACCCACTGTATCCCTGATCCACAGGCCCGATAGGAGGTCGTTGTGTCTGTAAGTATAAATACCCCTTCCATCCATGGAAGGGGTGGTGCTTCATAATCTAATATTCCACATTTTTGAGTAAACCTCTAGCAAGAACACCCTCTCTCTCTCTCTCTACTAACTCTCTAACTATGGCAAACATGTATTTTGATCTCCCAAGACCACCCGAATCATCAAACACATAAAAATAACGATCCTTCAGTAATAAACTCTTTTCTAGAAATCTTCATGTTAGGAAACTTTGTATACTATGTTCTATTAAAGGAAAATGAAGTTAACACAAGAAAAATCAAAAGAGTTGTCAAACCTTCTTACCAAAAAGGTTACAAGTATTTTAAAAGCTCATGAAGTATTTTGCGTCTATGGTCTCAAAAACCACCCAAGAAAATATAGCAAAGGTATATTTTCTTATTAATAATTGGTGTCATAAAATGTGTTGCTTGTTTATGGTTAAAATGTTGGTTTCTATGTTACTTCTTTTATTATATATGTTAGTCTCTATATGTTTTATTTTTTAGACTTTTTATTATGTCTATCTCTGACTTGTCTCTAACTATTTATTGTTTCTTACCGTTAGTGTCGTATCAACATGAAATATTTGTAGCACTAAACCACAACTTTCAAAAATTTCTCTTCACGAATTCCCACATCAATTTGAACGACTAGGATTAGTAATCCATCTTTTCATCCTTTTATTTCCTATAAACCTCTTCATTCAAAACTCTATCTACACTCTAGGTTTTAAATCATCACTCATCTCCAAAAGAAAAAGTGAAGTCGATGCAAAAATGGTTTACTACGTATTAATCTTCATAATTGTCACACTCGCTGTGTTCATCTATCCTATTCTCTTACTCACTCGCGAGAAATTAGTTTTTCTTATGTATCTCTACTTGTTGCTTGTTTACCAAATTCCTTGTATTGCCTTATGCACTAAACTAATAGGATATAAGTAATTTCTAGTTTAGATTGTTTCTCGTTTATCCTTCTCGTAACATTAACAACTCTCGTACATTCATATCCTCGTCTTTATCATAGTGTACCATCTTCTTAAAACAAATCAAACAAGTTTTTATCCCTGCTGATAAGCCGGATCCAGCATTTATAGAGTGTCGGATCCCTTTTCCAAAGGATCTGGCGGAACCAGCAAAATAGACACCAGTTTATGTGTTTCAAACATCACAGACAAGTCCTTTTTCCCTCTCTTCATCCAAGCGACCAAAAACCTACACACTCTTAATCTAGGGCTTTATCATCATTCATATATGTCTTTTAATCATCTTCGTAAGTAATTATATCTTTTTATTTTTTCTAGTTTAACTCTAGGGTTTTATTCTTTATCAATAATTGATTCAAATAGGTGCATGGTCAATTAAATCATTCCTACGATTTTAGTATGTAAATTAGATATTTATTTATGATTTCCTTTAAAGGTTTGCATCTTCCTAAAAACCTAAATTGATTTTCATAAAAACCTCATATGAATGATTTTTGGATTGATGAATAAAAGGAGTGTTTGACATTGTTAATATAAGTAAAAACGTAATGATAAAATTATCAACCATCTTGTGATAATATTCTTAAAACCCCACTTGATCTATTTTTGATAAAAAAAAATGTATGGAGCATTTCTAACCAAGACACTTGTTTTCCTAGAGCCCTCCTAACCCTAACACATTCACACATGACTCAATTTTTGATCTCGCATCTTACTTTGTTAATATTATATATCATTGTCTTCCAGGTTCAATAATGCCTAAATCAACTCAACAAGATCATCATGACACCGTTCACTATATTCCTAGATATCATCGTAAAGATGGTCACTTGCCCAATGATCAAAAAATCTTCAAAATGCTTCAAAAAGGCCTTGTCCATGAAGGACGTGTCATTAAAGAATCCTTTCTTGAAGATACCAACATTCCTCAAGTTTTCTCCACAATCAACTTTGATTGCCTTCTTCATATCGATGAACAAATCTGTCCGGTATTCATTTTTCAGTTCTACAAAAGTGTTCGGATTATTCAAAACGATGATGGAACCATTTCTATTGCCTTCGTCATAGATGACCAAAGTATTGTCTTACTCCTTACCACCTTTGCTGAGATTCTTCGCATACCGTATCACGAAGTTTGTATGTACTATAGTTACTAGTCTATTGTAAATCACCATTTTGCAGTAGATTCATATCATATCTACCGCACCTCTCTTGATGATCTCGTTCTCGTCCGAGCCTCCGTTTTTATTGAAAGAGCTGAATCAACTCGAATGACCCGCAACAAGGATGTAGGATCGTGTATTTTATGTTGTTTAGATGATTCGGGTGGTCTAGGTAGATGATTAAACAAGATAGCCATGGTTAGAGAGATGAAGAGAGGATAGGGTGTTTTCTAGAGAGAGAAACTAACAAATGTAAGGTTAGATTAATGAAAAGCACCACCCCTTCCAAGGATGGAAGGGGTATTTATACTTCAGACTACACGACCTCCTGAAGGCCTGTGGATCAGGTATACAGTGGGTAAAGACCCGTCCTTCCTCCACGGTGTTACACTAAACTAATCTATGCTAATAATTAACTAGTTAACTACTAAACAACGTAAATAACTACAAGTCTATGAGCTAACATATGCTAGACCATAATTGGGGTGACCGAAACTTTAACATGGAATTTCCAATTCCTAACAATCTCCCCCTAAGGGAGGTCACTCCATGAAATACATTTTGCATCCTAGCATTCTTTCTTTGTCTTTAGTTCTCGAGCTCGTAGACTTCAATTCTTCAAATTCTGCAATCTTCGTGCATTAGTAGCGATTCTTTAAAGTTCGCATAGTTTTGTACTTTGAGTGGAGGTCTTTGAACTGATCCACATCTTTGATGATCTTTGAGCTTTCATTGAGATCATCAGCCACAGTAAATCTCTAGATTACTTTTTGTTGTGTTGCCATCATGTGATGTTGTGACTTTTGGACCGACATGCTCACACTTTCTGGATCATGACATCTTTTCATCAGAGTAGCGGAAGATTTACTGGCCCATGATATTTGCAGCAGTGTAGCGGAATCATAATATAAAAATATCAAAGCCAGGTTACGTAGATATGCACAAGTCATGATTTTTCAATTAAATGTGGATGCTTTGAGCATGCGGCTTTGGATTGACTCCTCAATTGATCAGGATGCAACCATCCAAATGTACCTGCAAACAACAGTTAGCAATAAAACACACGAAAGTGTCTTTGATCACTTTCGTTGAATTGAGGTACCGCCCACGGTTCCCGTTGATCAGTACAAGTATTACCTGTGATCGGGAAGAATTCCGAAGAATCTCCTTGACAGGGTTTCGCAGTTGCTCTAGCTGTTCTCAAACCGGAACGTCTCAAAGACAACGGAGTGAGTGAACCAGGCGAATTGAGATTCAGCTGATTGATGAAAAATTGATTTGAAAACAATCGGGTATTGCTTGAAGAAAGAGTTTTGCAATATGACGAAGGTTTTATGAAAAAGATCAATTTTCAATCAAAAATACTTTTTGTATTTGAAAAGAGTACACATTTGATGTGCTAGAGAAAAGAAGAGATTCGCACATCGAACGGGTTTTCCAAAAGTATTTTTTCAATCAGAGATACTTTTTGAGTATGAAATATGAATACACATTCGATGCGCTAGAGAAAAGAAGATTTGCACATCGAACGGTTTTTCCAAAAGTATTCGTCAATTCATTTCCTGGACCAAGGTTGATTCACAAGTGAATCGCCCAATCGTTTCTATCCAGTTGTCACAAGTTTGATCTTTAGAAAAGATCTCACATGTCACCCACCAAGAGCTTGTTTGATGTTGGCTCTAGAAGGCTTTCCATCTTCATCGTGAATATATTTAATATATCACTCGGATGTTCTGGCAATACCACAAGGATAATACGTAGGACTCTTAAAATATTTTTACTTTCCACATTGTGTGAAACAGCAAGTCTTCATTAATTTTGTGTCCTAATGAGATTTCTTGTGGATAATCTCTTGGCTCTAGACTCAATTGTGCACATTTGGTTCCTATGTCGGAGACTAGGGAGAGGGTCTCCTTCTTCAATATCAACAATTTCTAAGAGAAAGTCGATAGATTATGTAGGTTCCCCGTGAGAATGAAACAAGTCCTTTTAAGAGGAACTTGAGTAGCTTGGGAAGTTTAGTGCAGTGCGTCACTGGGTCCATGACGTCTTGTCTTCAATACTAGTGTTACCTTAGTAAACACCAGGAGCATATATATTGAACCCGATTTCTGCCCTAAGGTTGAATTATTGGAGGGCTATTTCTTTTCACCCTTTTCACATTTATTTCTTTTTCATTCTTCAACCCCTTCAGTGCTTACCGAGACTTCATAACTAGAACCTTGTTGGGTTTATTCCAGTTCTAGCTTAATCTTAGTCGGCACTCTTCCCATTTCTCAGTTTTCTCCTTTTTTCATCATACCTAAGGACTCTATACTATCTAGTGGATTGTCCCTGGGTAGATCCCTCCGGCTCTGGCGGGATCGTGGGAACGAATACCTAACCTAACCATCCTTATATCCCCATGCATAAAGTAAATTGGTCGGTCTTTTGGTATTGTTCATTCCTTCTCGAAACCAATTAAACAATCATTTGGAAAATCAATCAAGGTACTTGTGATATAATATCAAAGCATTTTGTACCTTAATCGTTTTGATCATTTAGAAATGCTCCCCCTCAACATGTGCATATGATTTGTAAATTGTTTAGCACATGGAGGCAAGAGTTCTTTGAAACAATTTCTTGATCACAATTTCCTTAGAAAAAGCCTTTTGATTTTCATGGTAAATTCTCCCCCTCAAAATGTGCGATGGTTGTTTCAAATAATTTTAGAACATAGAGGAAAGAGTTCTTTGAAGTACTTTCACGATCACACAGCCATTAAGAAACCATTAGAAAATCAATCAAGGTACTTATGTTGAAACATAGAAATCATTGTACCTTGAAAGTTTATTTTCTTTTGAAATGCTCTCCCTCAATATGTGCTTCGAGATTCGAAAGCGTTTAGCACATAGAGGAGAGCAGTATGCACTTTTGAATCAAATCGATCATTATTTATCAGATTTCATAATTAAATCACAAATTCTCCCCCGATCAAAAATATCAAACCATTTGAGATTTTAGATTCCAAGTGATTTAATTAGGTTTAGAAAACATGGGAGAATATGTGGCCAGGTTTTAAATACTCATCTTGTTTTTGGATAAATCCTCCTTCTCAACATGTGCATCGTTTATTTGAAATCGTTTGGCACATGGAGGCAGGAGTGTCTTTAAAGGACTAAAACCAATTTGAGATTTAAATCACGATCTCTCCCCCGATCAAAAATTTCAAACCAATTGAGATTTTGGATCCCGATTGCTTTAAATCATTTGGAGAATTTTGGGGAAAGACGTGGCTAGATTTAATTTTTGAAAATTGACTGATAAGGACCAACTATAGACATTAAAGATTGTTAGTGTCAGGTATGATAATTTTTAAGAGATCTTTAAGTAAAATAAAACAATTTCACAATCAAACAAGAACATAAAAAATTTCATTTTGTAAGATCTTTGAGTTTTAAAGAAAATCATACCATGACATAACATTAAATCTTTAGATCACCACTTTGTTTTTGTACAAACGGACCTTTTGTGAAGAAATATCGTTTGAAAATATTTTATTTTAAATCACTCTCCCCCTCAATCGATGACCGTAGTCGATGATTGAGTGACTTAAGTTTTGATACAATGAAGTCCGGTGATTATCAAAATTTAGTCCAATTTATTTTCAAAACAATATTTTTCCATTTTCAAAACAATATTTTCAAGATTGTTTAAAAATGGTATCATTCACTACTTTTCATGCACAAGATACGTTAGGTGGTATGGAAGCATACATTGTTGTTGATGTAAGGCTGGAAGAAAACCGTCTGCGATCAGATGAGACTTCTAACGTTGCATTTGTCATGCCAACTCTTCATAGAGGTCCAATTAAGCTCCGTTTCTTCATTTGATGATGAAGAAAACCATCTCCTGATGCAGTGAGACCTCTTACGTTGCATTTTTTCATGCCAACTCTCCATAGAAGTCAAATTAAGCTCTGTTTCTTCATTTGTCGACCTAAGATATAGTTACCCTTTCCTTTCGGCATCCAATCATCATCATTTGTGGGATCCGGATCGGGAATATTCTTATATACCAATATACCTACATACGTTAGTGAACACACATACAGATATATGGTGGTCGACATCACCCAAACAGCATTCGACTAATAAAAGTCAATCAAACATATCAATCAGATCATATAAGGCATGGGAATAATGTGTTTATCAATAAATAATCATCTAATCCTAACAATCACATCCTAGAAACCTAGTCCTTCAACATAGGCAATTATATTTTTCAGATAAGCACGTAGGATGATTAAGAAAGCCCGTTAGATGAAGTAAATTTGAAAACATTCTTCCCCTCAATCAATGACTCTTTCTATGAAAAGTTTTTAAAAGCGCTGAAGTCATTGATTGAGTTTTGCAAATTTATGAAACCTTGATTCTGATTGATTTTTCAAGCAACTCATTTTCCACCATTTTGTTAAAACACATATTTTTCTGAAGAATTTTAGAAGGAAAAATATTTGAGTAGGAACAGCAGTCCTTCGACATACTTTCCTCATTTTGTATTTAGGATAAATGCACGAAATATTTGAAAATTTGTTTAGCACAGCACTTTCCTTCTTTGAAAAACGGGTTGCTATCTGAAATAATAGCAAACCATAGTTTTAAGCACGGGTTACAGTCTGAAGTAACTGCAAGCCATATTTTGAGACATGTTTTGAAAAGAAATATTTACACCTTCTGCTCGAACTTCATCTATGGTCCCGTGCCATTGTTGAATGACATTTCTAAGACCGCAGATGTTATCGATACCAGAAGACATGTCTTGAGAAAACAAATTTTTGGTATTTTTCAATTTTTTTGATTTTTATGGGTTTTTGTTGATTTTATAATTTTCTATTTTCTTTTTGTTGGTTTTATATTTTTGTATTTTGTTTTTGATAAATATTTACAAATAGAATAGATGATACAGTTTAAGAAGATGATGATCTGATACCGAGATAAGGATACCGAACAGCCCCGTTGTAGAAGATAGAAGTCATCATCTCTTAAACATTCACCACCAAAGCTTCTGAGGCTCCAGAATAGAAGCCAGAACATGAGCCTTTGAGAAAGAGAGACTTTGGCTGCTTCCCCCCAAACCGAAAATCCATTAGATGAGCATATTCGAAGCTCTATTTCAAGCTTGCCTTAGCCAGGTGCACAGAGAAGCACACCATTATCATAAATCCCGCTGCTCCTTTTAAGAACGATAATCGAGATTCTCCATTCGGGGTTATATCATCAAGAAGAAGAACAGCAACGTATCATCCCACATTTAAATAATCTTCTCAAGTTCCTTTTCCATTGAAGTATGAAGCAATCCATTCCAAAAGGTATCAAGAGACCACTTTCCCCAAGTAGATGAATTGATGCAGTCAGTCTCTTAGACTAGAGCTCACGAACCCAAATATACATATACCCGAAGACAGAGAAACTTATACCATCGAAGTAGCAGATTAAGTCCAATAGCCAAAGAATAACCCCGATGTATACTTTTCTCTCCCCCTGAAGAAAGTGTATGAAGCTCAAAAACCCGAAGTACCCGAATGCCCAAAGAGAGAATAACGGATAACATTGAAGAAGCAGGCCGAATCACTGATTATCTCTGCGGAGGACTATCTCTGCGGATTTCAACTCCGGAATAAGTGATTATATCTCTGAATCACTGATTAAGCACTCAAGTGAAACAGCTGAGCGTCCCCAATGTACACAATCTCTCTCCCTTGATGATTGCGATGGCATTGAAATCATCACACACTTGTGTACCTCTTTTATCACTAGAAACTAACTCTTCCATCTCTTCCCCCACATAGTTGGAATAAGAACACTAAATGCCATGAGTCAAACCTTGAGTTTCTCTACGGTAATGACAATAGTCTTCCACGGATATCTTCAATCACTTAGGAGTATTAAGCTCATCAAGATTACTCGCGTTTAGATACGTGTCTCCTTCCCCCTTGCTGGTTTTGATACTTCAGAATCAGCAACACACTGTAAGCCCAGATACTTGAAATCTTTTGAGAAGAACAACATAAGCTCAGATGTATCTGTGAGAATCAACTTGCTGAAGAAATACGTGAGCATTTCTAATTGGGGATTGAATCTGACTTTTTACTCTCCCCCAATTAGTGCTCTCCCCTAAGATGACAATCTTTATGATGAATACTTGGATTAAGAAGAAGTCTTTAGATCGTTAAATGCAACTTGTCTTTAGTCTTCTAACATGTAGCAGAAAAATGTAGAACCGACTGAAGACTCGACCTTCTTCTAGATTGTCCGTTTGGGGAATAGAAAGTTAACATCTTCAACTCACCAAATGCATTCCCGTTAACTTATATTTAGCAAATCCCCTTAACTCAAATCCCTCCCAATCAAACAAGAACAGAAAGATGTTCATCAAGGAAATCAACCCCGCCTTGGTGGAAGCACTTTGTCATTAAACTCATCAGTCCGTATGAAGATGTAAACCAACGGCTCTAAAGAAGAAACTCCATGTGAAGAAGACCCGATAAGAAGAAGCTCGGTTCTTACATGAGTTTGGAGCCGTTTGACCATTTATTCTTAGATATCAATCAACCATGCAGTAGTTTCACACTTCTTCTCCCCCTCAAGAATTGCATACGGAGTTGCCATTCTTGATTGAATAAGTGAATATCTTCAACAATGTAGTCTGTTCACACTTCTCCCCCATAAAATTAGCACAGGATGTCGCCATCGTCATTATAGCTGAGCAAGTGGAATAAGAAAACAATCAACAGTAGCCCGGTTCACTTGATAATTGAAAGCGCATGGAAAAAGCATGAAGCATGTTGATGAGAATGGTCATAAGTGAGAAGATTTCTCTTCTTTTAAAGATAAAGCGCACTGAAACGTACACTTTTCTTTTCTTTAGAGAACGAGGCTTGAACTGTTGTGTTCAAACGGCATAAATCTCTCTATTTTCATCATCTCTTGGCAAAACATGTAATCATCACCATTATCATTAAGTAGGCTCTTTGTAGTGACAGCTGATGGAGAAAACCCAATATGATGAATTTGACCCCGAAGAAAACTAACTCGAACTCGTGACTTAAACTTGTACATATGTAACAAAGAGCGGTGCCGAGATTTCATCCTCCATTGAATCTCTAAGTACTCTATACTCTTCATCCAACCAACCATCAAGTATTAGACGTACATCACCTCTTGAAAATCCACAATTCAATGTGACACTGAGCACTACAACGTAATTCCTTAAAGTGATAATTATTTTGTGATGGTAAGAGCCCAATTCCCCCAAGTGGTAAAAGAAAAGGAAAAAGTCACCCAACAATAACTAGATTTCTAAGTCTTCATTTTTGATAATAAGCTCGAACAAGGATCATGAAGAATCTTCATCCAACCATCCCCGATACCTTCAGATACTAAGTACACTCGCCCGTGATATTTCACTTCAACCTCAAATAAATAATAGTGAATTAACGCCGTTGTCACATCTTGAGATTAAAAGCTCAACTCTAGCCTCCTTTTATGTTTTAAGTGAACTATGATAATTGTTTCATCCCGACCATGGTTAAAAGCACCTAACCCCGTAAAATTTTGAAGTAACCAAACCGTCATGAAGAGAATCCAAACAAACACCCAATTCATGAAGTACACCCTTTTATCCCTTCTTCAAAGCAGAAATCGTAGCACTAGCATCAGATAAGATCCCGAAATACACTTCCTTTTCTCCAGGATGGTCCTATCATCGCGGGATTTTACAATTCTATGGTTTAAACCAAAAAATAGTTTCTTTCGCGGGATTTTACAAAACCAAGAATAAACCGTAAGATAGATCCGGAAATGCACTTTACAATTACCAGGATGTTTCCATTGTGACGGGATTTTACAAATCTATGATTTAAACCGAGAAATAGATTCTTTCGTGGGATTTTACAAAATCAAGACAAAACCGTAAATAATGTCAGCTTGAATGTGTTCAAGACAACTTTGGTTTCTGTTAGGAATTAGAAATTCCATGTATTAAAGAGTCGGTCACCTCAAGTATATATATTCGTTAGAAAGCTCGTAGTCGTAGTTATTCTATGTTAAGTAGTATTTAGTTAAGTAACACCGTGGAGGACGGACGGGTCTTTACCCACTATATGCCTGATCCACAGCCCGTTGTGTGACGTTTTATTGTAAGACTATAAATACTCTCTACCTTCCAAGGTAGAGAGTTGGAGCTCATAATAAGATTTTTCTTTCTCTCACTAAGTTCCCTAAACCTCAAACTTTCTCTCTCTAAAACCTTCTTGTACGCCACTTGTGATTATGGTTTAGTGTGTTTGTGAAATCCAATATGTTACAATTGGTATCAAGAGCCATGGTTAGATCATCTCTTACATATCTTTGGATTTCTAGTGGTTTTTAGGTGGTTTTTTAGTTTGAAAAAGTTTAGTGGTTTTTGCATCATTTGGGTGATTTCTAGTGTTAAAGTTTGGATTTTGATTGTATTTTTGTGTTTAGAATCATCACAAGTGTTTAGGTTTTGATTTAGAAGGCTTGAATCATCGTGGTTGGATTGTTTTTGGATTGAAAAGTGGTGTTTATGTGTTTTTCATGCTAGCGACTTGAGCCACAGATAAGTTTTCTTGGTAGCGACTTGCTTTGCAATTTGGTAGCGAGTTGTTGTTAAAGGAATTAGCGAGTTGGGTTAGCGACTTGTCTATTGAGACAAGCCGATAAAAAGTACACTTAGTGGATTTTCCACTACGGGTAGCGACTTGGTGTAAGTTAGCGACTTGTACTTTATATTGTTAGCGATTTGGTGTTAGCGAGTTGGTACCTAGCGAGTTGCTATTTAGCGACTTGACAAATTAGCGACTTAGTTCTTAGCGACTTGCTGTCAAAATTTTGCTAGCGACTTGGAGCTTAGCGACTTGTTACTTAGCGACTTGGGATTTTAGCGACTTGGCACTTAGCGACTTGGTTCAAGGTTTCCTAGCGACTTGGGTGATTGCTTAATACGGTTTTCTCTTGATTCAGTAAAATCTCGAGAAAGAATCTATTTCCCGGTTTAATCAGAGAGTTATAAAATCCCGTGTAATCTGTTAACATGTCTTCCAACGTTCCTACTATCATCTCCACCGTTGCCGAGGATGTTCAAGCAGCTGGTTCAGATACTCGTCCACCCATGCTTGACCGAACTGACTATGACTCTTGGGCTCAACGAATCAGATTGTATTGTCTTGGGAAGGAAAATGGTGTCAACATTCTCAAATCCATTGATGAAGGACCGTATCGGGTGGAGACTACTAGAGACATAATTGATACAGCTGAAGATGGTACATTGATTTACGGAATGGACAGACCAAAGATGTATGATGAGCTCAATGATAAGGAGAAGAAGAGATTCGATGCAGATATCAGGGCTTCCAACATCATATTGCAAGGTCTTCCAAAAGACATATACAAGCTTATCAACCACAACACTGAAGCAAAGGCTGTATGGGATAATGTTAAGATGCTTCTCTCAGGTTCTGAATTAACTATGGAAGACAGAGAATCTCAACTTTATGATGAATTTGAGCACTTCAAGATGAAACCAGATGAGAGTGTCTATGAGTACTATGTGAGATTCCATAAGCTGGTGAATGACATGAGGAACATCAGAATGACCATGCCTAACATTCAGCTGAACTCAAAGTTTGTTAACAACATGAATCCTGAATGGCACAAGTTTGTCACTTATGTGAAGCTCACTAAAGGATTGAAGAATACAAACTATGAGCAACTCTATGCCTTCCTTCTTCAGAATGAGAGACATGCCATGTTTGAAAACATGATTCTTGAACAATTCAAAACAAATCCAGGAGAGACAAGCTCATCAAATGATTCAACTGCCTTCTACTCAAACATTGGGATTACCACTAAAGCTTCACAAGTTATACCCATGGGTGATGGAACTCACAAACTCATTCCCGATCCAATGTTCAAACAAGGCGATGCGATGCACACGTGGGTACCTTCATTAATCAACTGGCTCTCCTGATTAGTCAAAACATGAACTCTCTCCCACACACCAGCAATAACCTCAGAACAGCATCTAATCCACACAATCAAGCCACTGTCAGAGACGGGAAGGTTATTGTACAACCAGTTCAAGAAAGGCAGTATGAACAAGGAAGAGGTGGAGTTGGTAGAGGATATGGTGGAAATCAGAATCGAGAGAGGATTGGGAATCAAGGACAAACAAAACCTATCAAATGCTACAACTGTGGTGGTGAGGGTCACATTGCAAGGAGCTGCACATCGCCAAAACGCCCTCAAAATGCTGAATACTTCAGGGATAAGATGTTGCTTGTTCAAGCCCAGGATAATGGTGTAGCTTTGGATGAAGAAGAGTTGTTATTTCTTGCTGAAGGAAATGCCAAGACGTATGATGCAGATGTAGATGAGCAGCCTATTCAGGAGATAGGTCACAATCATCAGAATGCCTTTCAAGTAGCTGACTGTGATGCATACGACTCTGATGTTGATGATGGACCTACTGCACAAACAATTTTCATGGCTAGCATTTCTCCAATGGTCTCTCCTAAGGTCTCATCTTCACCACAAGCTGGTCCATCCAAAGACAAACTCATTTCTGAGGTACTAAAACTATACGATGATGCTGATATGCAAAAGATGCATGACAAAGTACAATCAACTGAAACTATTGAGTCAAATATTGAAGATATGGGTAATATCAATGTTGTCCCATATGATCAATATGTGAAACAAAGTGAAAGTGAAGTTGTACCAAGTGATGCATCTTCTGCAGTCAACGATGACTATGTTTTTGATGAATACACCGCATGTGCCCCCAATGATTCTGTTATCTCTGAACTGAATGCCTATAAAGAACGTGTTGCTATTTATGAACAACGTGCAAAATTTGAGTTGACCACCCGTGAGAAGGAAATGGATGACCAAATGCGTACAACTATTAGAAAAAGTAGGTTTAGAGAAGAAGTATTAAAACAAGAGTTAAACTCCTTACAAGAAAAGCTTTTCTAAAACTGCTAAGCAAAAACAAGAACTTCAAGAAAATGTTAAAATGCTTAAGCAAGAATTTAGTGTTAAGGAATCAAAACTTTTGAATGATTTTTCTAATCTAAAAACCTTGAAAAACAAGCTTGAAAATAAGTTGTACGTACAAGGAAATACCATTAATCACTAAGCACAGAGTTTTGAGTGATAAGCATAGTACTCCCCTTGTTGAGGAACCAAATCCAGAAGTTGTTAAAAAGGCTAGAGCTGCCCATAAGGTTATTTATGATGGCAATGAAATTCTTAAGCCTAGACAGAAACCTAGTTGCGCTGAGTGCACTGAGGAAGATAAGAAATCAGATGAAGTCACTAGGGAAAAGATGAACAAGAAACTAGATGATCCTAAATGTAAAGAGAAAAAAATAAATATCACACCCCATGATTACAAGAAGGAGAATTGGATTTCCTTGAACAAGTTTAAGCCTCAGACATTGTTAACACCCGAACAAGTGTTCTGGAAAAAGGATTTAGATAAGCAAAAAACAGATAATCTTGTTGTAACAAACCCCCCTTTTAGGAAAATGCCTTCAGCGACTGTGTATCCTCCCAATACACCAATGCATTTAGTTCCTAGGACTATTGCCACTAAAAGCAAGACCTTAATCAGTCAATATGTTATTCTTCAACTATTTGTCGATTTTGAGAAAACTTGTAAGAAAAGGATCACACCCACTGGGATAACTGAAGGGGAAAGGGGTTTTGAACAAACAAAAGAATGCTATCTAACTGAGGTCATGCCTTTCTTCAAACTGCTAAAAGATCGTTTTGAGAGTCTTAAAAAGGGGATAAATTCAGATATTAAAGGAATGGAAAAGGAATTTGATGCAATGATAGTTGAGGTTAGTGACTATGAGCGAGCATTAAAATATAATGAGATTGAGAGAAAGAACTTGCATACCTTGAATGAGAATCTTATTTCTGAATGTATTGCTCAAGATGTATTTTACACTGCTACGAATTGCTCCATTAATGCTTCTAAATTTCATGAATTATCTGTTGCTCTGAAAGTCTCTCATGATCGTGTCATTGAGCTTGAAAAGATTAATTCGAAACTTAATGAGAAAATTGATCAGGATGATCACGATAATTTGGTAAAGCATCTTTCTAAACTAGAAGTTGAACATTTTGATTTACAACTAAAATATCAACATCTAAAAGAAAATGTTAAAACCTCAAATTTCAAGACTTCCTTGGATGCTCCTGAATTTGATGCAGTTTTTGAAATTAGCAAACGTGATGAACAGATTCGAGCTCATTGTAACACGATCAAAAAGTTGAAAGTCCAAATCTCTCAATTGAAGGGTGAAAAGAACAATGTGACTGGATCCCAAATGCCTACTCCTTTAGATTCTCAGTACTCTCAAACTTTTCATCTTCAAAACTTGGTAAATGCCTTAAAAAAGGAAAACGAGAGTTTTCTAGAAGAAAATGAAAAAGTTAAACGACACTTTAAAGATTTATATGATTCAATGAAAGTCACTCGTGACCAAAACAACGAAAAAATAACATCTTTACAAAAGGAAATTGAGAATCTGAGAAGTCAGAAAAATGGGAAACTGCCACTTGTTTTTAATAAGAATGTTGTTTCAAATTCACCCTTAGACTGCAAATACACTGTGACGGTTAAATATATTCCTCCTCATATTAGGAATAATGAACCTGCATTTCATGACTATTGTGCTCACCTTAAGGATAGTCTAGAATGTCTCCATGAGATTGTTGAAGAGGATTTCATTAATAAACCTCTTGATAGAGAAATTAGGTTTGCTTGCCTCCAGGCCAAACGATCTCAAGAGCTGCTTGAATGTGTAATTGCAACATGTCCAAAATCCTTAGGTGCAAAAGGCAAAGCCGTGATGCCTTGTTCTATGCCTAGTGCCAAGCATGAAATCCGTTCTATGCCCAATGTTATGAATGTCAGTGCTAAGAAAGTGAACGTTAGTGTGCCTGCAAATAGCTCAAATCACAGTCTTAAGAAAGTAAACACTAATGTGCATTCCAGTAGTTCAGATCCTTGCACATCAAGTTCAGGGATGCAAAAATTAGATCAACCAACTAATGTTCCCATTCCCTCTACAGGAGTAATCAGTGACATTAAAGCGAGCAGGTCAAAGTCTCAAGACAATACAAGGAATGATAGGACCTCGCAAGCTAAAAATGTGCATTGGAAGAGAGTAGAAGACCAACCTAGGAACTTTAAGATTGAGTTGAATGAAACGAATCGTGTTGATTCTAGTATTAGCCTTAGGCGTACTGTAATTAATTCGAATTCTGATACTATTTGCAAACCTTGTAATGATGTCTGCTTGAATTCTGTTGCTAATCATGAATGTGGTATGAATGCTTTGTCTAATGTTGTCAAATGCCCAGTTAAAATTGTTAAGGCTAATAATCGTGCAAAGAAAGCTAAAAGGCAAAGACGAAAGATTGTTAGAAAACAGTGGAAACCCAGAGGAAGAACATTTATAAAGATAGGTTATTATTGGATACCTTTTGGCCATAAGAATAATCAGTTTTGCCCTCAAATTGCTAAGACTATACCCACTAGAAAATGGATGCCTACTGGTAGAACTATTCCCTTAAGAAGTGAACATACTTTGAATAGGGCAAATACAGACACCAACATTGCATCTATTCCCAATGATTCCATTGCTTCTACTTCTGATATGGATGTTTCTATTTTTGATGTGGGTGTTCCAATTACTGTTACTAACCATGTGGAACCCATTCTTGCATGGGGATCCAAATTATCCAGTTATCCATTCTTGTCTGTGTTCAACTGCAGATCGTTCAAATCGTTCTGTGGTACCTGGACTCAGGCTGTTCCAAGCAAATGACTGTAGACCGGTCGCGGCTCATGAACTTCGTGAGCAAATTCATCGGGACAGTTAGATTCGGGAATGATCATTTCGGTGCAATTATGGGTTATGGTGACTATGTAGTTGGCAAAAGTGTAATCTCCAGAGTATATTATGTGGAAGGTCTTGGTCATAATTTGTTCTCTATTGGTCAATTCTGTGATTCCGATCTAGAGGTGGCCTTTAGAAAACATACGTGCTTCGTCAGACAACTTGATGGTGTGGAATTATTAAGAGGTACTCGAGGTTCTAATCTATACACCATTTCTATCGAAGACATGATGAAGTCTTCTCCAATCTGCTTGCTGTCAAAGGCTTCTAAAACAAAGTCATGGTTATGGCATCGTCGTCTCAATCACTTAAACTTTGGCACCATAAACAACCTTTCCATAAAGGATCTTGTCAGAGGCTTACCCAGATTAAAATATGAAAAAGATCATCTTTGTTCAGCCTGCCAACTGGGAAAAGGCACGAAATATGCCCACAAACCAAAACCCACAAACTCTGTAATGGAAGTCCTTCATACTCTTCATATAGATCTGTGCGGCCCAATGAGAGTGCAAACTATTAATGGGAAGAGATATGTGTTAGTAGTGGTTGATGACTACTCCAGATTCACTTGGGTTAAGTTTTTGAGGACGAAGGATGAAACACCAGATGTCATCATTAAACTCATTAAACAACTTCAGATCCGTCTCAACAAAATAGTTCGAATCATCCGTACTGACAATGGAACTGAGTTTGTTAATAAAGATCTCAATGAATTTTATGGAAATATTGGAATCAGTCCCCAAAGAAGTGTCCCTCGAACTCCTCAACAGAACGGTGTAGTTGAAAGACGAAATCGAACTCTTGTAGAAGCTGCAAAGACAATGCTGATTTACTCAAAGGTTCCAATGTTTCTATGGGCTGAAGCTATTGCCACTGCTTGTTACACTTAAAATCGATCTCTAATTCACACTTCTCATGAAAATACTCCTTATGAACTTGTCCACAATAGAAAACCAGATCTATCATACCTTCGTGTGTTTGGTGCTTTATGTTATCCAACTAATGATGGTCAAGATTTAGGAAAACTGGGAGCTAAAGCGGACATTGGAGTTTTTGTAGGCTATGCACCAAACAGAAAAGGTTACCGAATCTATAACAAGAGAACCCGAAATATCATGGAAACAATTCAAGTCACGTTTGATGAGCTCACCGGTCAAATGGCTCCTGGACATTCCAGTTCTGGACCCGTACTTCTAAACAGTCCCATTGGTTCATCCCTTGTACCAAACTCCTCTTCAGCAACTCCATATGTACCTCCCTCAGAAGATGATTTAAAGAAACTGTTTGATCCAATGTTTGATGAACAATTTGAGCCAAGTAATAATGATATGTCAATCCAATCAACAGAGACTGCTTCTATCCCTGTCAATGAAATTAACCCTTCAACTTCTATGTCATTAAGCCAAGAAGCGCCTGCTGCTGACCAATCTGGTTCATCAACAAATCTTCAATCATCAATTGTACATCATGGAAATGCTTCTGATTCACAGGATGAATTCAATCCCTTTGCTACTCCCGAAGATGCTCCATTTGAAAATATATTTGCTCCTGAATCATCATCTGAACCATCTTCTACAGGAGACATCGACTCTGCTACTTCAGTCCCTCAACAACAGCCACATGAACACCTCAGAAAATGGACTCACGATCATCCATTAGACAACGTCATTGGAAATCCCTCTCGTCCAGTATCCACACGGAAACAACTTGCAACCGATGCCTTATGGTGCTTCTTCAACTCCGTACTCTCTAAGATCGAACCAAAAGATGTTAAAACCGCCATGAATGAAGACAGCTGGTTCAATGCCATGCAAGAAGAAATTCATGAGTTTGATCGTCTCGATGTATGGGAATTAGTACTTGCTCCAGATTGTGCTATGATCATTGCTCTCAAGTGGATCTTCAAAGTAAAGCTTGATGAGCATGGCGATGTTTTAAAGAATAAGGCTAGGTTGGTTGCAAAAGGATACCGTCAGGAGGAGGGCATAGACTTTGAAGAATCATTTGCTCCGGTGGCTCGAATCGAGGCAATCAGAATATTCTTGGCTAATGCTGCAAGTAAGAACATGGTAGTCTATCAGATGGATGTAAAGACGACATTTCTGAACGGAGATCTTAAAGAAGTCGTCTTCAGCCAACTGAAGGCTTTGTGAATCCAGAGCATCCTACTCACGTCTATCATTTGAAGAAAGCTCTTTACGGTTTAAAGCAAGCTCCAAGGGCATGGTATGATACGCTATCAAAGTTTCTTCTATCTACCAGATTCAGCAAAGGAGCAGTTGATCCTACTCTGTTCACCAGGAAGTCAGGCAAACATTTAATTCACGTTCAAATTTATGTTGATGATATCATCTTTGCCTCGACTGACCCCAATGAATGTGATCGTTTTTCAAAAGAAATGGGTACCAAATTTCAAATGTCAATGATGGGACAAATGTCATTTTTCTTGGGATTACAAATCTCACAAAGTCCCGGAGGCATTTTCATAAATCAATCTAAATATGCAAATGAGATTTTAAAGAAATTTGGATTTGATTCAAGTGACCCCGTTGACACTCCCATGATTGAACGAACCAAGCTTGATGAGGACCACTCAGGGATCATGGTAGACCAAACGAAATATCGTAGCATGATCGGATCCCTGATGTACCTCACAGCCAGTAGACCTGATATTCTGTTCGCTGTATGCATGTGTGCTAGATACCAGGCTAAGCCTACCAAAAAGCACCTTGAAGCAGTTAAACGGGTCTTTCGGTACCTCCAAAGAACCATCAACATGGGACTTTGGTACCCGAAGGACACCGGTATGTCACTAACAGCATATGCAGATGCAAATCATGCAGGGTGTCAAGATACTCGTCGAAGTACGTCTGGAGGAGCTCAATTTTTGGGTGATAAGCTTGTGAGCTGGTCTTCAAAGAAGCAAATGAGTACTTCTATTTCCTCTACTGAGGCGGAATACATAGCCATGTCATCTTGTTGTGCTCAAATCCTTTGGATGAGATCCCAATTATCTGACTATGGCTTTGAATTCAACAAAATCCCTCTGTACTGTGATAATAAAAGTGCTATTGCTCTCTCATGCAACAATGTTCAACACTCAAGAGCAAAGCATATCGACATTCGACATCATTTCATCAGGGAACAAGTGGAAAAAGGTGTGGTGGAACTCTATTTTGTGAGGACTGGATATCAGTTAGCAGACATCTTCACCAAAGCTCTTCCAAGAGATCGTTTTGAGTTTATTCTTCCACGACTTGGCTTGAAAAGCCTTCAACCAGAAACACTCAAACGTCTTCAGGAGGAAGACAAGGAGTAAAGGTCTTTCTTCATCTATCTCTTGTAAATATTTATTCAAGAAAAAGAAAATAGAAAAATAAAAAATTTCGAAAATCCTCAAAAAATATTGTCCTTTTTGTCATGTTTTTCTCGATTCGATAATATCTACGGTCTTTATGCTATCATTCAAAGAATGACACGGGACTTTCGATGTTGTTCGAATGTTTTTTTTTTTAAAAAATAAAAAAAAAATATCAAAAAATCAAAAAATATTTTTGGGAGAAAGAGAAACAATGGTTTATTGTCATTTCAGGCAATAACCCACTTTTCAATGAAAGAACAGAGCCATGCTTTGAATTGGTTTTAAAATCTCATGCTCTGATTCTATAAAACAATCACCTATTATCTAATGAAAACTAATTGCTTTGAAAATTTACTCAGACTCAATGTTTGAAAATCATCTGTATTTAACAGTTGTAAAAAAAAATATATATCTATCTCTCAATCAACAACTTATGTCATTGATTGAGGGGGAGAATGATTTTTCAAATTAAATCAAAAAGTGTATTTTTCAAACAATGGTACCAGACCTTGGTTACTATTATGTTTTCAAAAGATAATCATGCATGTTTAATCAATGGAGTTTAAAGTCTCATAATTCGATCCTTATCAGTTAAAACGTTTTCATAATCTAGTCACAATTCTCCTTAAAAGCTTTCAAAACCAATTTAAATCTACAGAGAACACAAATCTCAATGATTTGATAATTGTGATCGGGGGAGAATTTGTGATTTAAATTGGATTTAAACTGATGATTCTGCAAATGGTTTTATAAGAATGTACAAGTTATCCTCCCCGCATATGACAAACGATTTCAAATTTTCCATGCACATGTTGAGGGGGAGCATCTATCTTAAAACACAAAGATTTGAAACGTGATCAATGTGCAGGTTCCCTCTTGTATGTGCAATAATTCTTTCAAACCTCGAGGCACATATTGAGGGGGAGCAAACTTGTGAAAACCTCATCCTTCCAAAATGCTTCATCTACTTGATTTGATAAGGGAGGTGATGTTGATATCTTTTAGAAAATAGAAATCACAGAAGTTAATTCTTCCTCTTGCCTCCTTGTGCTAAACGATTTCATATACATGATGCACATGTTGAGGGGGAGCTCTCTTTCTAAAAATATCAAAAACAATTCAGGTGCAAAATTCTTTGATAAAATATCACAAGCATCTGGATTGATTTTTCAAATGGTTTTCAATTGGTTCCAATGGCTGACGAACAATACCAAATAGACCGACCAACTTTACTTTATGTATGGTGATATAAGGATGATAAGGTTAGGTATTTGTTCCCATGATCCGCCAGAACCGGAGGGATCTACCCAGGGACTATCCACTAGTTAGTGTAGAGTTCTTAGGTATGATGATAAAAGGAGAAAAATGAGATATGGGAAGAGTGCGGACTGAGACTAAGCTAGTACTGGAATAAACCCAACAAGGTTCTAGTTATGAAGTCTCGGTAAGCACTGAAGGGGTTGAAGAATGAAAAAGAATTGAATGTGAAAAAGGGTGAAAACAAATAGCCCTCCATTTTTTCAACCTTAGGGCAGAAACCGGGTTCAATTCATATCCTACTGATGGTAACATCGGTATTGAAGACAAGACGTCATGGACCCAGTGACTCACTGCACTTCAACTTTCCAAACCACTCAAGTTCCTCTTAAAAGGGCTTGTTTCATTCTCACGGGGAACCTACATAATCTATCGACTTTCTCTTAGAGATTGTTGATATTGAAGAAGGAGACCCTCTCCCTAGTCTCCGGCATAGGAACCAAATGTGCACAAATTGAGTCTAGAGCCACGAGATCATCAATAAATCTCCTTAGGACACGTTCAATGAAGACTATCTTTTTCACACAATGTGGAAAGAGAGATCATATCTTGAGTCCTTCGCAGTATCCTTGTGGTATTGCTAGAACATCTGAGTGATATGCAATCATATTCACAATGAAGATGGAAAGCCTTCTGGAGCCAACATCAAACAAGCTCCTGGTGGGTGGCATGTGAGATCTATTCTATAGATCAACCATGTAACAACTGAACATAAACAATGGGGCGATTCAATCTTTTGAATCAATCCTGGTTCAGGTTATGGATTGACGGATACCTTTGAAAAACCGATCGTTATGCTCAAAAACCCCTTTCTCTAGCACATCGACCATGTACGAATATTTCAAATTAAAAGGTGTTTATGATTGATAATTGATTTTCATTAAAACCTTCGTTGTATTGCAAAAACAATTTCTATTGAGCGATACTCGATTGTTTTTCAAATATCTTTTCATAAATCAGTGAATCTCTATTCGCTGGTTCACTCACTCCGTGTTGTCTTCTTTGAGACGTTCCAGTTTGAGAACAGCTAGAGCAACTGCGAAACCCTGTCAAGGAAATTCTTTGGAATTATACCTGATCACAGGCATTACTTGTACTGATCAACGGGGAACCGTGGGCCGTGTACCTCAATTCGACGAAAGTGGTCAAAGACACTCTCGTACGCTTTATTGCTAACTGTTGTATGCAGGTACGCCCCGACGTTTGCAGCTGATCAGAATGGAGCGGTCAATCCATTGCCGCATGCTCACACATCACATTCATGTCCAAAGAAATCATGATTAGTGCATCAATGACTCTGATATTATCACTCCATGCTTCTGCTACGCTGCTGCTAATATCATGAATCAACTAAAGCTTCCGCTACTCTGATAAGAAGAAATCATGATCCAGAATGTGAGCATGTCGGTCCAAATGTCACAACATCACATAATATCAACACCACAAAGGAAGAGTCAGAGATTTAATGTGGCTGATGATCTCAAAGCTGGCTCAAATCTCATTATCACGTGGATCAGTAAAAGACCTCCACTTGGATTAACCAAACATGCAATGTGAAGAATCAATGACTACGAGCTACAGAGCAAAGTACTACATCAAGAGTGCAAGAACAATTTATAATGTAATATATGTTTGTATTCAATGTAATTTAAATGTGTGTTTGAGGTGACCTCCCTTAGGGGGAGATTGTTAGGAATTAGAAATTCCAGGTATTAAAGAGTCGGTCACCTCAAGTATATATATTCGTTAGAAAGCTCGTAGTCGTAGTTATTCTATGTTAATTAGTATTTAGTTAAGTAACACCGTGGAGGACGGACTGGTCTTTACCCACTGTATGCCTGATCCACAGCCTGTTGTGTGGCGTTTTATTGTAAGACTATAAATACTCTCTACCTTCCAAGGTAGAGAGTTGGAGCTCATAATAAGATTTTTCTTTCTCTCACTAAGTTCCCTAAACCTCTAACTTTCTCTCTCTAAAACCTTCTTGTACGCCACTTGTGATTATGGTTTAGTGTGTTTGTGAAATCCAATATGTTACAGTTTCGGTGAATATCTGTTTTCCGGGAACATGCAGCGGTTCATTAACGGTTCATAATCCAACATAAAAAATATCATCAACCATCCAATAAATACTTTGGTAAACACATCATTCACGCATTCTGTCGGCTATTGCAGTGACAACATGGTGAAGCAAACCCGATATGCCAAACTTGATCAGGAAGTGAAATTCCCTAGAATTGTTACTTAAACTTGTACTAATCCTTGTGAATAAGAACCGGTGTACCCAATGTACAAAACCTCTTGACGTATCCTCAACTGCGTGAGACACCGAAGTGGTAGTTACGTTGTGGGTTAAGCGAGAAAGAATCACAACTGTAACTAAATAGCCAAGTCTTTATCACACTCTATAAATGCCCAAACAAGTCATCTTCGCGGATAGGTAGAAAGAAAGGAGACCAAATAAGTAAACGAGCCCGAAAAACCTCACTTCAAATCCAAATAAGAAATACCGTCTAAACAACCCCATAGTCAATATTGTCCAATCATCAGTTCAAGCCGAGCCGTAATATCCTTCGTGAACATGTAGAAACCAAATTGTTAATTATCATCACAACAAGTCTCATCATCAAATTGCATGATCAATTTACATCTCGTACGTCTCAGATCACATATTATCCAAAACTCATAAATTCCAAATCTTGAGAAGCCCATCAGTCTATCACCCAATTCCATTCCAATTAATTCATATACAAACCAGTTCGATGAGAATCAATCATGAAAATATTAGCCAGCCCAAACTTTACTATCCTTGATCCAAAACACGGCCCATATTCAAATTAATATACCCGGTTTATAATCACCACTTAAATACTGCCCAAAACCAATATATATACCCACAATATGCATATACCAAAGCTTCCTCGACAATGTTATAATCACATCAAAAATCCATATTAACCAATAATATGTCGAACCATATATAAAAAAAACCATTAGTATTTTAGTCACAAAAAAATCATCCCATCCATATCAAGAACCAGGCCCATATTAATAAATGAATTGAACCATGATGCCCCAATATCACACAAATTCGCGGCCCATCCGATCCATATTAATCTTGCCCATTCCAATTCAGCAAACCCTAAAATATCAAGTGTATAAAACGCATCACTATCTCACATTTACTCCACTTTTCACAAGAACAAAATCACTCTAACCCTAATCAACAATCAGTCCGCCCCCACCAAACTTTCTCCCAAAAAAAACGCCACTTTAATCACAACCCTATATCATAATCAAACCCACCGTAAACACGCCACAGGGATGGCTCGTGTTCAATTATTAACGCCACAGGGATGGCACGAGGGTGGAACGAATAGGCCACAGGGATGGCTTCAAAGAAGGTTTCGAGAACAAGGAAGGATGTTCATGGGTAGGTATTATTTGTTTCCTTTTTTTTTAAGACTGGACGAATCAAAGAAAGAAACTTACTCAAATGTTAGGTTTCTTCACTTTTATGTTCGGATATACTTACTGAGTTTGTTTCGATTCATTGTCAATATTAACGAAACAAAGGAATGATTCAATAAAATTGTTGACATCATTTCTTTACTTTCGAAAAGTATCAAGGTCACTTGATCAATGATGGTTGAATCTTCGTGTATATGGACCTCGAGTCTAGATATATCTCGTACATCACACGAATCAAAACTGAGATCAATTACTTTTCTTGCATTAGAATCGAGACTATTGGATTGATTGTTGAGAATGTTGTTGTCGTGAGCTTGTAGAATGACTCTGATATTGTTGATGAATATTGTTTGTGAATGAGTGTTGAATAATTCATGTGATGAATAGGTTTAGATTTATGTGATGTTTGTGGTTTTTGATGAATTTGTGAATGGATTTGATTGATGTATACATCCTGAAGTCGTGAGTTGGTATTAGGATCTTAGGTCAAATGGTCAACAAATCGTTGTCATTATCTTCTTCATCATAAAGTCTGTCAAGTAGCTTCCATTATAAACACAAATTGCTTTATTTTTAAAACACAAGTCGCTATCAAAAAGGCAACTAAGGACAAATCGCTTGTTTAGATCAGCATGTTGTTAGTCCAAGAATAATCACCATTTTCATAACAAGCCGCATTTGACCAGAACTTGATGATAAGTTGCATGCCAGTAAGGCAAAACGCTCAAAAGCGTTTTACACAAATCGCTTAAAGATTTGACTCAATAGCTTCAAAACGCTTTGAAAAATTGACACAAGTCGCATAAGTTTGCAATAAAATCTGGACAAATCGCAGTTGACCAAGTCAACTCTCAACAGATACCATGAACCTGGACATATTTTTGAAAAATCGCTTAACAAGTTTTTGACAAATCGCCTGTAAGAATCGTAACAAACTGCATCCACGAGTTTGACCACTAACCGCATCGAAAAAAACCAGCAGCATATCAGAGTTCAATATATCAGTCCAGATATATTCAGTTCCAAAAGACAACATGATAGAACCAGTAAAATCATATTCAATCCAGCTTGAAATATGTTAAAAGAAAAAAAATTCTTAAAGCACTGATTTGAATAGAAACTACATAAGACCAATCATAAATAACGTCCACATCACACATCACATTCACCATACAAACAGTAGCAACAATCAGACCATACAAACAGTAGCAACAATCAGTAGCAACAAGTATCACCCATCACACTACCATGTCAAACCGCATAAAAAACAACACAAACCGCATACAAACATGCAACAAAAACAAACGAAACATCAAAACAACATAACCTGGGCTCTGAAACCATTTGTAGGATCGTGTATTTTATGTTGTTTAGATGATTCGGGTGGTCTAGGTAGATGATTAAACAAGATATCCATGGTTAGAGAGATGAAGAGAGGAGAGGGTGTTTTCTAGAGAGAGAAACTAACAAATGTAAGGTTAGATTAATGAAAAGCACCACCCCTTCCAAGGATGGAAGGGGTATTTATACTTACAGACTACACGACCTCCTGACGGCCTGTGGATCAGGTATACAGTGGGTAAAGACCCGTCCTTCCTCCACGGTGTTACACTAAACTAATCTATGCTACTAATTAACTAGTTAACTACTAAACAACGTAAATAACTACAAGTCTACGAGCTAACATATGCTAGACCATAATTGGGGTGACCGACACTTTAACATGAAATTTCCAATTCCTAACAAAGGAACTCATTTATCGTGATCTCTTTCAAATGAAATTCTTTGAGATACTTCAACTCTACAAAAAGTGGGAAAAAATCTTAGGGAAAATGTCATTTGTCTTGCCAGGAACAAAGACCATCCAATGCTTGTCTCGTTTACATGATCTACTGCGTCATCAACCATAAACAATTAAACCTTGCTTACTACATTGCCAAAAGAATGGTTGGTGTTTTCAAAGCCGAAAAAATGGTCCTAACATACGGGATGCTACTCACGTGCCTCTTTAGGCATGTTAGTACTATGCAACCATCTCCCGTGACCGATGATCACTTCCTTGCAAACCATATTATGATACCCCTCCTCGAGGGTCATGCCAAAATACTCATAACTGATGGAAAAAGACTTCGTCTTCTCTCCGATTCCTCAAACGAAGCTGAAGTTGATGAAAACAATCCCATTTCAAACTTTTGCCTTGATCCTATATCGTCTATGGAACAACTTTCTAAAGTTCCCAAAGAAACTGAAGATTTCAAGAAGACGGAGGGAATGTTCAAGTGTCTTGCTCATTTCCTCGTGAAAATTGGAAAGAAAAAGAAGTGAAGAGTTTGGTAATTGAAGTTGTGGGTTGATCTCTTTTGGTTACTTGTATTTCTTTATGGTACTTGATCTTTTGAACTTATCTTGCTACCTCTTGTGAATTGTATGTGACATGTTGAACTAATTGCTAGGATGGTTATTTCTTAGATCTTTTATTATCATTATGCTCTAACAATGGATTTTACCACTTTTGAATCTTATATCAAAAGTTGGTCTTTATTTCGTTTGATTGCTCATTTGTTTATTTTACTTGCTCTCCTTGCTTTCCTAGACTACAAGTTACCCATTTTAATGTTAGAAACATAAGTTTTTGAAATTCGATAGGTCGTTAAGGATTTGGCGAGCCCACTATCTCTTTTTTTGGGTCTCAGAACCAGGATTCGTTTTTATAAGGATTTGACGAATCCGGTAAAATAGACATATGTTTGTTACTCTCTTGCTTCACTCTCACTCCCTTAACCTTATTAGATTAGTTCTTTATATCCTTTTAGTCTTTACTGAGGTGTCCTTAATCTCATTAGATTCTATTCCCTTTTATGCATGACTTAGGATCTTTCTTGGATGCTTTTTATTTTTCATTTTTTGTGCTCTCGCTATTCTTCTACTTTAGTGCTTATGCCTCATCTTTCTCTCTATGGTATACTTGTTTTCATATCTATTCATATTTATTTTGAATAATCTTTTGCTCTTTTTACCCTTAAAATGCTTTAGATTTAGTTTTTATTTTTTATAATTCTTGTGATATTTTCTCTTTATTCTTTTGATCATTTCCTAGTTCTCTCTCATTACTAATAATCACTCTTTAAGTCAATTTGACTTCTCCTTTAACATTTATTAGTCTCCTTTTAGTTCTCCTATCTCTATCAAACTCACATGCCTCTCTCTCTCTACTATTAGATTGACTGTTCCAGCTCTTCATCCCTTAGAACTATTCTTTTCCCTCATAACTTCTCTTAATATAGGATAAAATACTTAATGCATGACCAATCTCTATCTTTCTTGGATTAGTGTGCCGGATCCCTTTCGTAACACTATTCGGATCCCTGTTTGGATGGATCCGGCGGATACGGGAAAATAGAGACATGTAAAAATGAGTTAATGTAACACCCCCAAAAAAATGACTCAGCGGAAGCATACGTGTATTGGGGTGCTACTAAATTGGATCATGACACAAAGTGAAAAATAAAGCTTTTTCGTGAAATATTTCATTTATTGTAGTAAAACAAAGTTTACAAAGTTTGAATTGTTGCGGAAAATGGCCCATTAACAAAGTTTGGTCCCCATACATAAATCAGAGTCATCTATGACCATGCCATGCCAATGCTCAAGCGCCTCCAGAGTTAGCTATCGCCTTTTCATCCTGAAAATACATGCTAAAAAGTCAACACAATGGTTGAGTGAATTCATAGGTTTAGTAATAAGGCAGTTGATCACAAGATTTTCAAGTTTAAAAGAAGCCATGGGCTACGTTGTTATACGCCCATAAAAGATAGTTGATATTATTGCACTAAGCTCATGACACCAAACTAACTGCATACACCTAAATTACTGGTGTAAGTAAATAAAATTGCCCCTCTGAGATGTAATAGCCAATTACATAGAGATACCAAATATAGTGCGCCCCGGTTATTTCCGATAACCGAGTCGGGGTCGTCAATTCCCATAGTACTATCCACGATATTTGCGTTCACTCGCAAGTGATTAATGGTTCATGATGTAGGGGACTTTTGGCAAACAACTTAGGCAGAGTCATAATATCAAGAGTACAGCAAACAGTTTTCAAGCAATTGTGATCATAAAAGCAGTAGTAGCATGTATTCTCCCCCAAGGAGTTTATAAAATAGTTAAAAGAGTAAAAGTGGGGCTATGAACTCACCTTTGCAAATGGTATCCGAGTAGTGTAAAGTCAAGTAGTATGTGCACGAAGTACCGTCACGCGACCTATAATTAGCATGGCAAGTCTTAGTTTATTGTTTTTATCCATGATTTAATGTATTGAAAACGGTTGAAGCATTTTCAAGAGTTTGTGTTTATTGTTGCTTGTGTTGGCAATGGTTAAGTTTAAATAAGTTTCGAAATGCTTATAAGTCTTTAGCTCTTGGAAAAGTGAGTGGGACAGTTTACGAAACATTCGTATAAGAGTTGGCTCGAGTATATTTATTAAAGTGGAAAATAATTACAAATCAACTTGTATTTATTTGATTTTGTTTAGTTTTGAAAAGTATAGATATATGTACAATATATATTTATCGAAGTTGTGAGAAAATATTATATTTAGAAAAGTATAATATTTTCTAGTTTATGCAAATGTGATTGTCAAATAGAAATATGTATCAATTATATTTATGTGACGAAGACTCGTAGAAAATACAAATTTATTATCTTATAGAAGTTTTTAGGATGGGAAGCGTTAAGTGTAGGACTTGGAGGGATCAAAGTTGTAAAGATTTATATAAGTTTCAAACTTTATAAGGATTTTAAGAAATGTGTCAAGTGGTTCAAAGTCGAGGGTTGAAATCGTAGATACCAATATGAGTTTACAAGGCTTATAAAAGATCTTAAGGAAAAATGACAAGAGGTGCGAAGTTGGGGGACTGGATTTGTCAAGTTACGAAAGTTACAATTATAACAAAAAAAATAGCGCCATGAGGCTGATTCGAACTCACAACCTCCCAGTCAATCCCAAGCGCTCCCTCCAACTGAGCCAAGGGTCTTTTTGTGTTAGTTCTCGCAGTGTAAGTCTATTTAATGGGTAATTCGACTGTTTCATATTTGCTATGCATTTCTTCACAGTAAGCCATGTTCGAAAGTTTGCATGCTTATGCAATACATTTTCTTTTGTCCGTGATTTTTAACAACGTTGCCGAGTGGACCAAGGAAACAATCTAAGCCTTACATTTGCGTTTATAGTTAGTTTCGAAATATAAGTATCACATTTGAGTTTGTAGTTAGTTTCGAAATATAAGTATCACATTTGAGTTTGTAGTTAGTTTTCGAAATATAGTTGGTTTCAAAATGGGTTGACAACGTAGCTTTTTATAACGAGGTCGTGTACAAGTGTCGTGACAATGAATCGATGTGTTATGAATGGTTAAGAAACTACATCGTCCTACATACGGAAAAAGGGAGGAAAGACTTACGACACCAAGAATGGTGGGGAAGAATACGCACGGACAAGGATGAGAAAGAGACCCGATATACTTTCCAAAGTGAACCCGATTACCTTGCTTCTAAAACCCTTATGCTCGTTTCCAAGTAACCTTAGTTTCCCTTTGAGTGTTTGAGAGTTTAATGAGCTCGAAGAGGGTGTGTAAGAGTATGTGTCGAAGTGAGCTTAGAGCAAACCAAGAGAAAACCAAACTTCCAATGCTAAACTTTGCATACACTTAGAGGTTTTTGAATGAGATTTTGTAAATGAGATGTGTGATGGAGTTGTGGCTCGTGGGTTTTTAAGAAGAAAAGGAGGAGAGCCTTTGGTTAAAGACCAAGGGTTTATGTTGAGCTTGGATACATGCAATCTTGATTTTACTTGCACCTAGGAAGTATTTAAGAAACAAGCAAATGGTTTGTGGTTTTAGGGGGTTATACGACAGCCACAAGGACAAGAAAAGAGTGAGATGTGTTGTGTGTGCATGGGAAATATGTTTCATCATGTTTCAAAGTCAAATGCTTAGTTACATGTTGGGTTTTTAGTTTACTTCTCAAACAATGTTCCAAGATCAATGTATTTGTAAGTTTTGGAAGAGATGGGTGTACCTTGTGTGAGCATATTCGGTTACAAGGAAAAAAGAAAGAAAGGATCTCAAATTTTCGTTATGTATATCGTGTCCCGTTTGAGCTTAAATGTGGGTCACGGTGTCCCGGTTTGATGTTTTTGACTAACGTGTAATATATAATTTTTGGCATGTTTTTATAAAGGTAACAAATAAAATAAAATAAAATATTAATTCTAACTCGTAGAAATATTTATTTGACTTTAGCCATAACTAATTTAGTGTCGGTACGCGTGCGGCTCGTAAGACAAGAAAATTTCTTGTGAGACTGAATTATTTATCAGTAAATATCAGGAAGTGATTTATTTGCACCATTCATTTATCAATGCTACTTGTGATTGCTTAATTTATATAAAAGTAAAAATTCGTACGCGAAAATGCTTAAGATTATTTAAATAAATCCTTAATAAACGATTACTTCGTACTTTACATGTGAATAATGACTTGGAAATTTACGGGTGGCTACAGTACCTACCCCTTATGGGAACCTCATCCTCGAGGTTAAGTTTGTGTTAGTCGCTTATGTGATAAAGTAAGGATTTAAAACTTACTAAACTTGTTTGAAACCGTGGCGTGGGCAAATTTGTTCGAATACGTGGTTATTTAAAGAAAAGTATGTCAACATTTCAAGAAATTCAATCTCTTTGCTTGTGTTAGGTAGGTAAGAAGTTTTGTGACCTCGAAAAGGATTATAATTTAGCGGGATAGATGTTTACACTTGATATAAGTACGCAATTTTTTTTTTTTTTTTTTTTTTTTTTTTTTTTTTTTTTTTTTGTGTAAAAGTTGACGTTTTGATATTTCTCAGCGTAAGAAAGTTCGATAAAGTTTGACCAGAAAATTCTAACTCGTAAAAATTAATGTTTTCAGAAAAATGCTTTCACAAGATTTATCGTTGATAAAAATGTACTCTAAAAAAAAATCCTCAAAGGTGAAAATGTCATAGCAGAAGATGTGGTTGGGTGTGTATGTTTTCAAAAGTCATAAATGTGTACTGGCAGGATTTAGTTGTTAAAGTTATGCTTCTCGAATTTGAACGGTATATATAAGAAAATATATAGTCTTAAAAATTTTAAATAGAACTTGATGTATGTAAAGAAAGTTGCTGAATTTTAGGTTTTGCGATGAAAACTCGTTAAATTGAGTTTTAGGCGTCAACATGGAATCGGTTATAAGTTGGAGGTTTTCATGTGAATTCAAAAGTTGTTTCTCAAATTCAAATAGTTTCAAATACCTTAGCTGTTGTAGACGATGAATCACTTTTGCTCCTTAGAAATTTTCATTAAAATATTTATTGTGCTAAAAACAAAGTGCGTTTATTTATTTTTATTTATTTATTTATTTATTTTATTTTTTATTTTTTTTTCGAGAGGAGTAAATAGTTTATGAGGAAATTGTAGTAAAGTTTATGAAATGGTTCGTAAAACCACTTTATTGAGTAAGAAGAAAATATTTCTATTAAGATAGATCGTAGTTTGCGGTTTGGTGTTAAAGCAACACTTTGTAAGGTGATTTTTAAAACAGCTTATAAAGTAATAGAATACGATTTGTCAATGGTAGTGAGATATTTTGGTAAGACACAATTTGGGTTATAAAGTAACTCGTGTAATAATTTGTAAAATATCTTATAAGAAAGTACTATATTGTTTGTCAAATAGTAGAAGATTTCGTAGTTCAATTAATATTAAGATGGTTTATAGGGTAGTAATAAAATAGTCAATCAAGTAAAGGCGAATAGTTTGTGAGGTAAGAGTACCAAGCTTTATGGTTTTAAATCGGACAGTGGCTAAAACAGCTCACTAAAAGGGTAAAATAGTTCGTAAGGTTGTAATAAAACTTGTAGGAAAATTGTAACATAGTTTGCATATTGCTAGTGAAATGTTTGTTGTTTTATAAAACGGTAGTAAGGTATTGAATCGGTTTATCACATTATGAGAAAATAGTTTGCAAAGTATCAGTAAGGTCATTGTTTATAAAGTATTATTAAAGTCAAAAATTTTGATTTAATGGCGCAGGAGTAAGATTTTTTTTTGTAAAATGACCGTGATAAAATAGTTGAAAGCAGTTTGCGTTAGGTAACGACGAAGTTAATTATTTCATAAAAGGGGTAGTGGGATAGACAATTGGCGTTTCAAAAGGGACGAGTGAAAGATTAGGGATCCGTTCCCAGAAAAAAAAAATGGCTCAAGTTGCAAGCTAACTCTTGGTATGTTTTTAGATCATTTTAGTCGTTCGTTTATTATTTATGTTTAGCGAGGGGTTCCCTTTGTAGATGTCGAGGTGTGATGTTCCTAGAACGGCTATGGACGAAATCTGGTTCATCGGTTGAGTACGAGTTTTGGGGTAGAGGTGATATTGTTACCGCAATGGATGACGAGATGACTTCGATCTCAACGCCTAAGATGGTAATAGGATGGGATGATGGAGACATGGGTTGCGATGATTCAGTAATAGAGGTTTAATGATTTCGTAATGAAGACGATAAGTCGATTGGATGGGAAACAGAAGACATGGTATCGTAGCGACCCAAAAATATAATCTAAGCATAGAGTAATGTCGTGCGGTAAATAAAATTTTAGTTAGTCGCGCGTAACAAGTCTAAATGGTACTTATAATCATTAATTCACATCATGCAATGTTTTTGCTGGTTATGTATTGTCTGCTCAGTAAATCTCATACATAACGTAGGCACGGCGAGCGCGAAGTGGTAGCGTAAAATGGTCCATTTCAACATGGATCATTGTGGTGTCCTTGCGTGACATGGTAGTGTGCATCATCTGCCATGCAAATCTCCATGCACGTTGCTAGTAAGATGTAAACGCGGAGGCGTAAGGTAATGGTGTAAAATGGTCAGTTTAGAGAGTGTAGTAATGAGAAAGGCATTCCACTTAGGAGAAAAGTATCGTAGTGAGAAAATGTTGTGACGTCAGTGTGTGATGTGTAGGAGTAACCCTTTGTAACTCTTATGATGAACACACATGAAGATTTTACCATTTTTAGAAGTTAATCAGGAGGTCAAGTGGACATACCACTATTATAACTACTTTCAGTATTGCAACATTCACCTCTGAGTCAGACATAGGTGATCAGGCTATGTCTCACTGTCCCTGGTTGAATATAGGTGATCAGTCTATATTCACCCGAGGTTCAATGAATCTTGCAATGCTTAGCTTAGTTATACCAGTAACATGTCCTTATGTCTTTAAAGTTTGGTATGAAAGACTAAACAAATATTTCATTTATGTGGGGGAGAAGGCGTAGCGCAGTGGTACGTAAACATACATATAAGTAAAGCAATCATAGCTAATAGTGATGCTAAGTTGTCAGTAATAAAACACATATCTTATCAAAGATGACTTCAACGAGTCATAAGTGAGGCATTCAGCTTGGCAGGCAGGCATGTGGCGGTCATAGGATTAAGTTTTGTAAAAGTGGTTATAGTCTAGGTTTTGAAAATTTCCTAGTTCTCTATAACCAAGGCTCTGATGCCAACTGTAACACCCCCAAAAAAATGACTCAGCGGAAGCATACGTGTATTGGGGTGCTACTAAATTGGATCATGACACAAAGTGAAAAATAAAGCTTTTTCGTGAAATATTTCATTTATTGTAGTAAAACAAAGTTTACAAAGTTTGAATTGTTTCGGAAAATGGCCCATTAACAAAGTTTGGTCCCCATACATAAATCAGAGTCATCTATGACCATGCCATGCCAATGCTCAAGCGCCTCCAGAGTTAGCTATCGCCTTTTCATCCTGAAAATACATGCTAAAAAGTCAACACAATGGTTGAGTGAATTCATAGGTTTAGTAATAAGGCAGTTGATCACAAGATTTTCAAGTTTAAAAGAAGCCATGGGCTACGTTGTTATACGCCCATAAAAGATAGTTGATATT
The DNA here is from genome assembly GCA_910596185.1 of Chrysanthemum makinoi. Taxonomy (NCBI): domain Eukaryota; kingdom Viridiplantae; phylum Streptophyta; class Magnoliopsida; order Asterales; family Asteraceae; genus Chrysanthemum; species Chrysanthemum makinoi. Next base: position 206,238,484 of record OU343219.1, on the reverse strand, counting down.
ATTGCACTAAGCTCATGACACCAAACTAACTGCATACACCTAAATTACTGGTGTAAGTAAATAAAATTGCCCCTCTGAGATGTAATAGCCAATTACATAGAGATACCAAATATAGTGCGCCCCGGTTATTTCCGATAACCGAGTCGGGGTCGTCAATTCCCATAGTACTATCCACGATATTTGCGTTCACTCGCAAGTGATTAATGGTTCATGATGTAGGGGACTTTTGGCAAACAACTTAGGCAGAGTCATAATATCAAGAGTACAGCAAACAGTTTTCAAGCAATTGTGATCATAAAAGCAGTAGTAGCATGTATTCTCCCCCAAGGAGTTTATAAAATAGTTAAAAGAGTAAAAGTGGGGCTATGAACTCACCTTTGCAAATGGTATCCGAGTAGTGTAAAGTCAAGTAGTATGTGCACGAAGTACCGTCACGCGACCTATAATTAGCATGGCAAGTCTTAGTTTATTGTTTTTATCCATGATTTAATGTATTGAAAACGGTTGAAGCATTTTCAAGAGTTTGTGTTTATTGTTGCTTGTGTTGGCAATGGTTAAGTTTAAATAAGTTTCGAAATGCTTATAAGTCTTTAGCTCTTGGAAAAGTGAGTGGGACAGTTTACGAAACATTCGTATAAGAGTTGGCTCGAGTATATTTATTAAAGTGGAAAATAATTACAAATCAACTTGTATTTATTTGATTTTGTTTAGTTTTGAAAAGTATAGATATATGTACAATATATATTTATCGAAGTTGTGAGAAAATATTATATTTAGAAAAGTATAATATTTTCTAGTTTATGCAAATGTGATTGTCAAATAGAAATATGTATCAATTATATTTATGTGACGAAGACTCGTAGAAAATACAAATTTATTATCTTATAGAAGTTTTTAGGATGGGAAGCGTTAAGTGTAGGACTTGGAGGGATCAAAGTTGTAAAGATTTATATAAGTTTCAAACTTTATAAGGATTTTAAGAAATGTGTCAAGTGGTTCAAAGTCGAGGGTTGAAATCGTAGATACCAATATGAGTTTACAAGGCTTATAAAAGATCTTAAGGAAAAATGACAAGAGGTGCGAAGTTGGGGGACTGGATTTGTCAAGTTACGAAAGTTACAATTATAACAAAAAAAAAATAACTGCCATGAGGCAGATTCGAACTCACAACCTCCCCAGTCAATCCCAAGCGCTCCCTCCAACTGAGCCAAGGGTCTTTTTGTGTTAGTTCTCGCAGTGTAAGTCTATTTAATGGGTAATTCGACTGTTTCATATTTGCTATGCATTTCTTCACAGTAAGCCATGTTCGAAAGTTTGCATGCTTATGCAATACATTTTCTTTTGTCCGTGATTTTTAACAACGTTGCCGAGTGGACCAAGGAAACAATCTAAGCCTTACATTTGCGTTTATAGTTAGTTTCGAAATATAAGTATCACATTTGAGTTTGTAGTTAGTTTCGAAATATAAGTATCACATTTGAGTTTGTAGTTAGTTTTCGAAATATAAGTATCACATTTGAGTTTGTAGTTAGTTTTCGAAATATAGTTGGTTTCAAAATGGGTTGACAACGTAGCTTTTTATAACGAGGTCGTGTACAAGTGTCCTGACAATGAATCGATGTGTTATGAATGGTTAAGAAACTACATCGTCCTACATACGGAAAAAGGGAGGAAAGACTTACGACACCAAGAATGGTGGGGAAGAATACGCACGGACAAGGATGAGAAAGAGACCCGATATACTTTCCAAAGTGAACCCGATTACCTTGCTTCCAAAACCCTTATGCTCGTTTCCAAGTAACCTTAGTTTCCCTTTGAGTGTTTGAGAGTTTAATGAGCTCGAAGAGGGTGTGTAAGAGTATGTGTCGAAGTGAGCTTAGAGCAAACCAAGAGAAAACCAAACTTCCAATGCTAAACTTTGCATACACTTAGAGGTTTTTGAATGAGATTTTGTAAATGAGATGTGTGATGGAGTTGTGGCTCGTGGGTTTTTAAGAAGAAAAGGAGGAGAGCCTTTGGTTAAAGACCAAGGGTTTATGTTGAGCTTGGATACATGCAATCTTGATTTTACTTGCACCTAGGAAGTATTTAAGAAACAAGCAAATGGTTTGTGGTTTTAGGGGGGTTATACGGCAGCCACAAGGACAAGAAAAGAGTGAGATGTGTTGTGTGTGCATGGGAAATATGTTTCATCATGTTTCAAAGTCAAATGCTTAGTTACATGTTGGGTTTTTAGTTTACTTCTCAAACAATGTTCCAAGATCAATGTATTTGTAAGTTTTGGAAGAGATGGGTGTACCTTGTGTGAGCATATTCGGTTACAAGGAAAAAGAAAGAAGGGATCTCAAATTTTTGTTATGTATATCGTGTCCCGTTTGAGCTTAAATGTGAGTCACGGTGTCCCGGTTTGATGTTTTTGGACTAACGTGTAATATATAATTTTGGCATGTTTTATAAAGGTAACAAATAAAATAAAATAAAATATTAATTCTAACTCGTAGAAATATTTATTTGACTTTAGCCATAACTAATTTAGTGTCGGTACGCGTGCGGCTCGTAAGACAAGAAAATTTCTTGTGAGACTGAATTATTTATCAGTAAATATCAGGAAGTGATTTATTTGCACCATTCATTTATCGATGCTACTTGTGATTGCTTAATTTATATAAAAGTAAAAATTCGTACGCGAAAATGCTTAAGATGATTTAAATAAATCCTTAATAAACGATTACTTCGTTCTTTACAGGTGAATAATGACTTGGAAATTTACGGGTGGCTACAGTACCTACCCCTTATGGGAACCTCGTCCTCGAGGTTAAGTTTGTGTTAGTCGCTTATGTGATAAAGTAAGGATTTAAAACTTACTAAACTTGTTTGAAACCGTGGCGTGGGCAAATTTGTTCGAATACGTGGTTATTTAAAGAAAAGTATGTCAACATTTCAAGAAATTCAATCTCTTTGCTTGTGTTAGGTAGGTAAGAAGTTTTGTGACCTCGAAAAGGATTATAATTTAGCGGGATAGATGTTTACACTTGATATAAGTACGCAATTTTTTTTTTTTTTTTTTTTTTTTTTTTTTTGTGTAAAAGTTGACGTTTTGATATTTCTCAGCGTAAGAAAGTTCGATAAAGTTTGACCAGAAAATTCTAACTCGTAAAAATTAATGTTTTCAGAAAAATGCTTTCACAAGATTTATCGTTGATAAAAATGTACTCTAAAAAAAAATCCTCAAAGGTGAAAATGTCATAGCAGAAGATGTGGTTGGGTGTGTATGTTTTCAAAAGTCATAAATGTGTACTGGCAGGATTTAGTTGTTAAAGTTATGCTTCTCGAATTTGAACGGTATATATAAGAAAATATATAGTCTTAAAATTTTTAAATAGAACTTGATGTATGTAAAGAAAGTTGCTGAATTTTAGGTTTTGCGATGAAAACTCGTTAAATTGAGTTTTAGGCGTCAACATGGAATCGGTTATAAGTTGGAGGTTTTCATGTGAATTCAAAAGTTGTTTCTCAAATTCAAATAGTTTCAAATACCTTAGCTGTTGTAGATGATGAATCACTTTTGCTCCTTAGAAATTTTCATTAAAATATTTATTGTGCTAAAAACAAAGTGCGTTTATTTATTTTTATTTATTTATTTATTTATTTTATTTTTTATTTTTTTTTCGAGAGGAGTAAATAGTTTATGAGGAAATTGTAGTAAAGTTTATGAAATGGTTCGTAAAACCACTTTATTGAGTAAGAAGAAAATATTTCTATTAAGATAAATCGTAGTTTGCGGTTTGGTGTTAAAGCAACACTTTGTAAGGTGATTTTTAAAACAGCTTATAAAGTAATAGAATACGATTTGTCAATGGTAGTGAGATATTTTGGTAAGACACAATTTGGGTTATAAAGTAACTCGTGTAATAATTTGTAAAATATCTTATAAGAAAGTACTATATTGTTTGTCAAATAGTAGAAGATTTAAGTAGTTCAATTAATATTAAGATGGTTTATAGGGTAGTAATAAAATAGTCAATCAAGTAAAGGCGAATAGTTTGTGAGGTAAGAGTACCAAGCTTTATGGTTTTAAATCGGACAGTGGCTAAAACAGCTCACTAAAAGGGTAAAATAGTTAAGTAAGGTTGTAATAAAACTTGTAGGAAAATTGTAACATAGTTTGCATATTGCTAGTGAAATGTTTGTTGTTTTATAAAATGGTAGTAAGGTATTGAATCGGTTTATCACATTATGAGAAAATAGTTTGCAAAGTATCAGTAAGGTCATTGTTTATAAAGTATTATTAAAGTCAAAATCTTGATTTAATGGCCGCAGGAGTAAGATTTTTTTTTTGTAAAATGACCGTGATAAAATAGTTGAAAGCAGTTTGCGTTAGGTAACGACGAAGTTAATTATTTCATAAAAGGGGTAGTGGGATAGACAATTGGCGTTTCAAAAGGGATGAGTGAAAGATTAGGGATCCGTTCCCAGAAAAAAAAAATGGCTCGAGTTGCAAGCTAACTCTTGGTATGTTTTTAGATCGTTTTGGTCGCTCGTTTATTATTTATGTTTAGCGAGGGTTCCCTTTGTAGATGTCAAGGTGTGATGTTCCTAGAACGGCTATGGACGAAATCGGTTCATCGGTTGAGTACGAGTTTTGGGGTAGAGGTGATATTGTTACCGCAATGGATGACGAGATGACTTCGATCTCAACGCCTAAGATGGTAATAGGATGGGATGATGGAGACATGGGTTGCGATGATTCAGTAATAGAGGTTTAATGATTTCGTAATGAAGACGATAAGTCGATTGGATGGGAAACAGAAGACATGGTATCGTGCGACCCAAAATATAATCTAAGCATAGAGTAATGTCGTGCGGTAAATAAAATTTTAGTTAGTCGCGCGTAACAAGTCTAAATGGTACTTATAATCATTAATTCACATCATGCAATGTTTTTCTTATGTATTGTCTGCTCAGTAAATCTCATACATAACGTAGGCACGGCGAGCGCGAAGTGGTAGCGTAAAATGGTCCATTTCAACATGGATCATTGTGGTGTCCTTGCGTGACATGGTAGTGTGCATCATCTGCCATGCAAATCTCCATGCACGTTGCTAGTAAGATGTAAACGCGGAGGCGTAAGGTAATGGTGTAAAATGGTCAGTTTAGAGAGTGTAGTAATGAGAAAGGCATTCCACTTAGGAGAAAAGTATCGTAGTGAGAAAATGTTGTGACGTCAGTGTGTGATGTGTAGGAGTAACCCTTTGTAACTCTTATGATGAACACACATGAAGATTTTACCATTTTTAGAAGTTAATCAGGAGGTCAAGTGGACATACCACTATTATAACTACTTTCAGTATTGCAACATTCACCTCTGAGTCAGGCATAGGTGATCAGGCTATGTCTCACTGTCCCTGGTTGAATATAGGTGATCAGTCTATATTCACCCGAGGTTCAATGAATCTTGCAATGCTTAACTTAGTTATACCAGTAACATGTCCTTATGTCTTTAAAGTTTGGTATGAAAGACTAAACAAATATTTCATTTATGTGGGGAGAAAGGCGTAGCGGCAGTGCGTAAACATACATATAAGTAAAGCAATCATAGCTAATAGTGATGCTAAGTTGTCAGTAATAAAACACATATCTTATCAAAGATGACTTCAACGAGTCATAAGTGAGGCAATCAGCTTGGCAGGCAGGCATGTGGCGGTCATAGGATTAAGTTTTGTAAAAGTGGTTATAGTCTAGGTTTTGAAAATTTCCTAGTTCTCTATAACCAAGGCTCTGATGCCAACTGTAACACCCCCAAAAAAATGACTCAGCGGAAGCATACGTGTATTGGGGTGCTACTAAATTGGATCATGACACAAAGTGAAAAATAAAGCTTTTTCGTGAAATATTTCATTTATTGTAGTAAAACAAAGTTTACAAAGTTTGAATTGTTTCGGAAAATGGCCCATTAACAAAGTTTGGTCCCCATACATAAATCAGAGTCATCTATGACCATGCCATGCCAATGCTCAAGCGCCTCCAGAGTTAGCTATCGCCTTTTCATCCTGAAAATACATGCTAAAAAGTCAACACAATGGTTGAGTGAATTCATAGGTTTAGTAATAAGGCAGTTGATCACAAGATTTTCAAGTTTAAAAGAAGCCATGGGCTACGTTGTTATACGCCCATAAAAGATAGTTGATATTATTGCACTAAGCTCATGACACCAAACTAACTGCATACACCTAATTAGTGGTGTAAGTAAATAAAATTGCCCTCTGAGATGTAATAGCCAATTACATAGAGATACCAAATATAGTGCGCCCCGGTTATTTCCGATAACCGAGTCGGGGTCGTCAATTCCCATAGTACTATCCACGATATTTGCGTTCACTCGCAAGTGATTAATGGTTCATGATGTAGGGGACTTTTGGCAAACAACTTAGGCAGAGTCATAATATCAAGAGTACAGCAAACAGTTTTCAAGCAATTGTGATCATAAAAGCAGTAGTAGCATGTATTCTCCCCCAAGGAGTTTATAAAATAGTTAAAAGAGTAAAAGTGGGGCTATGAACTCACCTTTGCAAATGGTATCCGAGTAGTGTAAAGTCAAGTAGTATGTGCACGAAGTACCGTCACGCGACCTATAATTAGCATGGCAAGTCTTAGTTTATTGTTTTTATCCATGATTTAATGTATTGAAAACGGTTGAAGCATTTTCAAGAGTTTGTGTTTATTGTTGCTTGTGTTGGCAATGGTTAAGTTTAAATAAGTTTCGAAATGCTTATAAGTCTTTAGCTCTTGGAAAAGTGAGTGGGACAGTTTACGAAACATTCGTATAAGAGTTGGCTCAAGTATATTTATTAAAGTGGAAAATAATTACAAATCAACTTGTATTTATTTGATTTTGTTTAGTTTTGAAAAGTATAGATATATGTACAATATATATTTATCGAAGTTGTGAGAAAATATTATATTTAGAAAAGTATAATATTTTCTAGTTTATGCAAATGTGATTGTCAAATAGAAATATGTATCAATTATATTTATGTGACGAAGACTCGTAGAAAATACAAATTTATTATCTTATAGAAGTTTTTAGGATGGGAAGCGTTAAGTGTAGGACTTGGAGGGATCAAAGTTGTAAAGATTTATATAAGTTTCAAACTTTATAAGGATTTTAAGAAATGTGTCAAGTGGTTCAAAGTCGAGGGTTGAAATCGTAGATATCAATATGAGTTTACAAGGCTTATAAAAGATCTTAAGGAAAATGACAAGAGGTGCGAAGTTGGGGGACTGGATTTGTCAAGTTACGAAAGTTACAATTATAACAAAAAAAAATAACTGCCATGAGGCAGATTCGAACTCACAACCTCCCCAGTCAATCCCAAGCGCTCCCTCCAACTGAGCCAAGGGTCTTTTTGTGTTAGTTCTCGCAGTGTAAGTCTATTTAATGGGTAATTCGACTGTTTCATATTTGCTATGCATTTCTTCACAGTAAGCCATGTTCGAAAGTTTGCATGCTTATGCAATACATTTTCTTTTGTCCGTGATTTTTAACAACGTTGCCGAGTGGACCAAGGAAACAATCTAAGCCTTACATTTGCGTTTATAGTTAGTTTCGAAATATAAGTATCACATTTGAGTTTGTAGTTAGTTTTCGAAATATAAGTATCACATTTGAGTTTGTAGTTAGTTTTCGAAATATAAGTATCACATTTGAGTTTGTAGTTAGTTTTCGAAATATAGTTGGTTTCAAAATGGGTTGACAACGTAGCTTTTTATAACGAGGTCGTGTACAAGTGTCCTGACAATGAATCGATGTGTTATGAATGGTTAAGAAACTACATCGTCCTACATACGGAAAAAGGGAGGAAAGACTTACGACACCAAGAATGGTGGGGAAGAATACGCACGGACAAGGATGAGAAAGAGACCCGATATACTTTCCAAAGTGAACCCGATTACCTTGCTTCTAAAACCCTTATGCTCGTTTCCAAGTAACCTTAGTTTCCCTTTGAGTGTTTGAGAGTTTAATGAGCTCGAAGAGGGTGTGTAAGAGTATGTGTCGAAGTGAGCTTAGAGCAAACCAAGAGAAAACCAAACTTCCAATGCTAAACTTTGCATACACTTAGAGGTTTTTGAATGAGATTTTGTAAATGAGATGTGTGATGGAGTTGTGGCTCGTGGGTTTTTAAGAAGAAAAGGAGGAGAGCCTTTGGTTAAAGACCAAGGGTTTATGTTGAGCTTGGATACATGCAATCTTGATTTTACTTGCACCTAGGAAGTATTTAAGAAACAAGCAAATGGTTTGTGGTTTTAGGGGGGTTATACGGCAGCCACAAGGACAAGAAAAGAGTGAGATGTGTTGTGTGTGCATGGGAAATATGTTTCATCATGTTTCAAAGTCAAATGCTTAGTTACATGTTGGGTTTTTAGTTTACTTCTCAAACAATGTTCCAAGATCAATGTATTTGTAAGTTTTGGAAGAGATGGGTGTACCTTGTGTGAGCATATTCGGTTACAAGGAAAAAGAAAGAAGGGATCTCAAATTTTTGTTATGTATATCGTGTCCCGTTTGAGCTTAAATGTGAGTCACGGTGTCCCGGTTTGATGTTTTTGGACTAACGTGTAATATATAATTTTTGGTATGTTTTTATAAAGGTAACAAATAAAATAAAATAAAATATTAATTCTAACTCGTAGAAATATTTATTTGACTTTAGCCATAACTAATTTAGTGTCGGTACGCGTGCGGCTCGTAAGACAAGAAAATTTCTTGTGAGACTGAATTATTTATCAGTAAATATCAGGAAGTGATTTATTTGCACCATTCATTTATCGATGCTACTTGTGATTGCTTAATTTATATAAAATTAAAAATTCGTACGCGAAAATGCTTAAGATGATTTAAATAAATCCTTAATAAACGATTACTTCGTACTTTACAGGTGAATAATGACTTGGAAATTTACGGGTGGCTACAGTACCTACCCCTTATGGGAACCTCGTCCTCGAGGTTAAGTTTGTGTTAGTCGCTTATGTGATAAAGTAAGGATTTAAAACTTACTAAACTTGTTTGAAACCGTGGCGTGGGCAAATTTGTTCGAATACGTGGTTATTTAAAGAAAAGTATGTCAACATTTCAAGAAATTCAATCTCTTTGCTTGTGTTAGGTAGGTAAGAAGTTTTGTGACCTCGAAAAGGATTATAATTTAGCGGGATAGATGTTTACACTTGATATAAGTCAATTTTTTTATTTATTTTTTTTTTTTTTTTTTTGTAAAAGTTGACGTTTTGATATTTCTCATCGTAGGAAAAATCGGTAAAGTTTTACCAGAAAATTCTAACTCGTAAAAATTAATGTTTTCAGAAAAATGCTTTCACAAGATTTATCGTTGATAAAAATGTACTCTAAAAAAAAATCCTCAAAGGTGAAAATGTCATAGCAGAAGATGTGGTTGGGTGTGTATGTTTTCAAAAGTCATAAATGTGTACTGGCAGGATTTAGTTGTTAAAGTTATGCTTCTCGAATTTGAACGGTATATATAAGAAAATATATAGTCTTAAAAATTTTAAATAGAACTTGATGTATGTAAAGAAAGTTGCTGAATTTTAGGTTTTGCGATGAAAACTCGTTAAATTGAGTTTTAGGCGTCAACATGGAATCGGTTATAAGTTGGAGGTTTTCATGTGAATTCAAAAGTTGTTTCTCAAATTCAAATAGTTTCAAATACCTTAGCTGTTGTAGACGATGAATCACTTTTGCTCCTTAGAAATTTTCATTAAAATATTTATTGTGCTAAAAACAAAGTGCGTTTATTTATTTTTATTTATTTATTTATTTATTTTATTTTTTATTTTATTTTTTGAGAGGAGTAAATAGTTTATGAGGAAATTGTAGTAAAGTTTATGAAATGGTTCGTAAAACCACTTTATTGAGTAAGAAGAAAATATTTCTATTAAGATAGATCGTAGTTTGCGGTTTGGTGTTAAAGCAACACTTTGTAAGGTGATTTTTAAAACAGCTTATAAAGTAATAGAATCGATTGTCAATGGTAGTGAGATATTTTGGTAAGACACAATTTGGGTTATAAAGTAACTCGTGTAATAATTTGTAAAATATCTTATAAGAAAGTACTATATTGTTTGTCAAATAGTAGAAGATTTCGTAGTTCAATTAATATCAAGATGGTTTATAGGGTAGTAATAAAATAGTCAATCAAGTAAAGACGAATAGTTTGTGAGGTAAGAGTACCAAGCTTTATGGTTTTAAATCGGACAATGGCTAAAACAGCTCACTAAAAGGGTAAAATAGTTCGTAAGGTTGTAATAAAACTTGTAGGAAAATTGTAACATAGTTTGCATATTGCTAGTGAAATGTTTGTTGTTTTATAAAACGGTAGTAAGGTATTGAATCGGTTTATCACATTATGAGAAAATAGTTTGCAAAGTATCAGTAAGGTCATTGTTTATAAAGTATTATTAAAGTCAAAATCTTGATTTAATGGCCGCAGGAGTAAGATTTTTTTTTTGTAAAATGACCGTGATAAAATAGTTGAAAGCAGTTTCGTTAGGTAACGACAAGTTAATTATTTCATAAAAGGGTAGTGGGATAGACAATTGGCGTTTCAAAAGGGACGAGTGAAAGATTAGGGATCCGTTCCCAGAAAAAAAAAATGGCTCGAGTTGCAAGCTAACTCTTGGTATGTTTTTAGATCATTTTAGTCGTTCGTTTATTATTTATGTTTAGCGAGGGGTTCCCTTTGTAGATGTCGAGGTGTGATGTTCCTAGAACGGCTATGGACGAAATCTGGTTCATCGGTTGAGTACGAGTTTTGGGGTAGAGGTGATATTGTTACCGCAATGGATGACGAGATGACTTCGATCTCAACGCCTAAGATGGTAATAGGATGGGATGATGGAGACATGGGTTGCGATGATTCAGTAATAGAGGTTTAATGATTTCGTAATGAAGACGATAAGTCGATTGGATGGGAAACAGAAGACATGGTATCGTAGCGACCCAAAAATATAATCTAAGCATAGAGTAATGTCGTGCGGTAAATAAAATTTTAGTTAGTCGCGCGTAACAAGTCTAAATGGTACTTATAATCATTAATTCACATCATGCAATGTTTTTCTGGTTATGTATTATGCCTTTCGTAAATCTCATACATAGCGTAGGACGGCGGCGCGAAGTGGTAGCGTAAAATGGTCCATTTCAACATGGATCATTGTGGTGTCCTTGCGTGACATGGTAGTGTGCATCATCTGCCATGCAAATCTCCATGCACGTTGCTAGTAAGATGTAAGCGGGCGTAAGGTAATGGTGTAAAATGGTTGAGTTTAGAGAGTGTAGTAATGAGAAAGGCATTCCACTTAGGAGAAAAGTATCGTAGTGAGAAAATGTTGTGACGTCGGTGTGATGTGTAGGAGTAACCTTTGTAACTCTTATGATGAACACACATGAAGATTTTACCATTTTTAGAAGTTAATCAGGAGGTCAAGTGGACATACCACTATTATAACTACTTTCAGTATTGCAACATTCACCTCTGAGTCAGACATAGGTGATCAGGCTATGTCTCACTGTCCCTGGTTGAATATAGGTGATCAGTCTATATTCACCCGAGGTTCAATGAATCTTGCAATGCTTAACTTAGTTATACCAGTAATATAAAAATTATATTATTAGTTTACCCGATGTTTTAAATTTATTTTGTATATAAATTGTTATGTATATATATTTACGATGGTTTTCGTAAATACTACCCGATAATTATTATTTCACTCAATTCTTGTAAAAAATGTATTTTTATAATTTTTACAACTTCGATATATTTTATTTTGCTCCGTTAAAATTTATTTCTAGCTAACGCTACCCCAAGTACCTAATTATACTTACAAATTACATATTATACTTACACTTTATTACATTTAATCAACAAAATTATAAAATCCTTTCCCCAAATCAGCCCATTGACGCTACTCCCTTGTCATCATAGTTGAAAACTTTGTTTTTGCTACTACATGGACACATACACAATATTAGGATAGATATTTACATATTATATCTTATATACAAAAAGCAAAGGGGAAATCATCCCTGCTGTTGGGCTGCAGGGAGGTTAGCTGCTGCAAGGCTAGAAGGAGGGACTAATCATGCAAATGTAAAATATTGCAGGGTAATAAATGTAAGTTTAAAACTTATTTTTGTTTTGCTGCAGGTATGCTGCAGGGAGGTTTGCAGCAGTGATGCTTTCCCCAAAAGCAAAACACATAGTTTACACTTTCCAAAGGTGAAGTAAAAGGAAAACCTCTCATCTCCTCTCAAAAATTCAGCCAAGGGCAAGAAACACAAGAGAAATCATAATTTTTCAAGCTACAAGTAATTATATTAACACTAGATTACTTCTTTTTAAGATTTTGCAATAAAAACCTAGGAGTAATTAGGAAACCTTGTTCCATAAACCTCATCATCATACTAGTAAGCATTTCATGATCATTTTTAATCTTTCATATTCATACTTTGGTTATTTTATCATGCTTGAAAGAAAACATGCAAGTTATATGAGTATCTATACCACTTTTAATATTTTTAGTACTTATAATTAGTATATACCATCCTATAATTAATCTCCTGAAACATATCAATTTTGATGATGTTTAGGAACCCATGACACCCTAAGAAGGTGTATGGTAGGTTTAGAATAGCTTTGGTGTTGATTTGAAGTGGTAGGAATAAGTATTACGCGAGAGAAATCATTTTCGACAACATTAAAATAGGGTCTGATCATATTTGTGAAATCTGGAAATTTCGACAGCAGATAAAATATTTTGGGCTAGATATTCAGAAAATATACTTTAAAACGAAAACGTGGTCGCTTGAACGGGTTAAAACGGATTTATAACGAAGAAGTTATGCTATTTTCAAGTTTAACGACGAAAACTATATTTTTCCGGAAAATCAGCATGTTGTCCAGATTTTTAAGGGTAAAAAATGAGTCTTAAGCGTTATCTAAATGAGTCGATTTATCAAAAATATATTAGTATACTTTAACACGAAGCTAAGGACATATAAAATGGACTTATAACGACTAAATTACTCGTGTTTAAATAAGGTTGACGTAACTATTTTTCACAAGTAATAAAACTTGTATATTTTCTATTAGTTCAAATGGTTGACTGCAAGTGACTATGCTTAGAGTCGTTTTTCACATCGATAGGATACTTTTTAGAAAACGATGTCTTCTAGTAAAAGCAAGTTCACCTAGCCTATTTTACAAAATGTTCACCCGTTCGTCAAACGGAGTTGTAACGAATAAAATGCGGTCACTCAAACTTTGCCGAAATCTACCCTTAAACAATATTTTTGGTACAAGTACTCTACTTCACCTATGTTTTTCTTCATAATCGAAACCTCTATGATAAAATTTTAAAAGCTAAGACTTTGAGATAATGTTACAAGCTTTCCAAAACCGTTGAGTTTGATTCCTAACACTCGATATTCACTATTTTACGACTAGCTTTCCGAGGCCATTTAGTCACTTTCATGAATTGTCAAATTATATTGTTTTGCGACGAAAAGCTATAATTTCTTGATAAATCACTAAACGGCTATCGTTGGATGTTGTTTCAACGTAAATACTTGTAAGTATTTTGTAATTTGACGAGATGTCATAAACATATATTTCGATGATAAACATTATTTTCAAATGCACAAGTGGTATGGATATCATATGAGTTGCATGCATAACATTGTTTCATGATTTACATTGGAACATATCATTCATATTGGGTTGCAGATAGAGATTGCACCTCATTTCAGTGTATCCACTTTTGTCATCATAATCATTGCATTAGGTGAGTTCCATAGCCCCATTTTCAATTGTTTTTATACTACTTTTGGGGGAGATACATGCTCAACAACGTTTATGACATTCATGTCTATTTGCAAACTATGTGTTTATCTGAACTGAATGTTTAGTCATACGAAGTAACAGTATTGCCATGATTAGAGTTTCTATATCATAAATCATTGAGTTGACTGACTTGGTATAATCATTGAACTAACGGTCTTGGTATAATCATTGAACTAGCGGTCTTGGTATAATCATGTACTAGCGGACTTGGTATAATCATGTACTAGCGGACTTGGTATAATCATGTACTAGCGGACTTGGTACAATCATGAACTAATGGTCGTGGAACTATTTGAAACAACACTCATATGTGTTATATCAATTGAATATTGATACATTAAGTAATGTACTATTATGTGAATTCATTTGACATCATGCGCTTGAACATAAACTATACATATTTTGGCAATGGGTTGTAAACACACAAGTTACAAGTTTTGTATGGGCGGAACTTGGAACGCAGTGGTTCACAATGCAATGCCTTTCTTTGCATGAACATTCTTTCAAGGTTTTTCATGACAACACCAACTCTATGAACTCACTCAACCTTTGTGTTGACGCTTTTAGCATGTTTTATCTCAGGTATCTAAGGCATATACTTCATGGCATGCATGTGGACTTATCATAGAGTCGTGGTGACGACGCGTCTCACATGGAAATTTATGCACTTTAAAAACATCGTTTGGCTTGTATCAAACTTATTTCCGCACATGATGATTTTCATTTGGGACCTATATTTTGTAAACTCTGAATGTTTTATTAAATCAAACGATGTGTTTTCCAAACGACACTTTAGGTCGTTCAATATAACTGTAACTGTGATGCTATGACAGTCAACCCCCAGGAATTCCATTCCGCTGCAAAACAGGTAATTTGGGGGTGTGACACCACCACTACCAACATTCTCATCAATTGAACAAATGACTAAACCACCATCATCTTTGACCAACAATATGGGTGTTGACATCAACTTACCTCCTTCAACAACAAGCTTGTCTACTCCACCAATTCATTTGCCTCATCAAACATCAACTGTGCATTCCTCAACTTCTAACTTACCTCCATTAACATCACGTTTGCCACCACCAAAATTTCCTCCACCAAACACATTTGTCCCTTTTGATCAATCTATGTAGACTGGGAATCCATCAACACAACCCCCAAGCCATGAAGAATATTGCAACCATTGTGAACACACTCAAACATTGGTGCATTCTCTACGTGATGAAATGTGCTTCATGTTCTATCATCTTCTTGGGCGTTTAGATGATATCAACAAACCTAATCACCTTTAAGGACATTGGAAATGAAGTGCAAGCACAAGTGGTCTGTAACAACCCACAATTTTTCAGAATGATTTTTATAATAAATTATACTTATTGTTAATTTATGAACTTTTCTAAACTCATTTGACTTGAAAACGAGAGGTTATATCGCAAAATGTGAAAACTACACACAACACGTACCGGCACAACCTTAAACTCAATAAACAATTTAAATTGATTATTATATTATCCAAGAGAAACTAGTAGTGTGAATACTCGTTATTATTGAAAAAATTATTTGGAACGCAATGACGTAAATTTCGCGTCTTAAATTGATCGTTATCGAGCCCTGTAATAAAGTTACATCGCTCGCCCTTTAAGTTTCACCAACTTGTCAAATTTATTTTAAGTTTTTCGGATATAAAAAGAAAACCATTTAAGGTTTCATTTCATTTCTAGATAACCAAACCTTAATTTCCTCCCTCCTCATCCCTTCACACCGGTGCCACCCACCTCTGCCGCCACATCCACCGGCCACTACATCCGCTGCCGGCTTATGCCTTCACCACAACCACCATCTCGAGTCAAAGACGTTTAGATAGAGGGTTAGAAGTGACACTTTTAGGTTTTGTTCGTGTTTTGGGTTTTGTTCTGGTTTACAAGTCACCACAGTCACCTCCTCGTCTCCTTTTCTTACCTCTCGTATGTGGTACGTCGACACACACACATCTAGTTTATTTGTTTTCTTTGCTTAAAAACCAGTTAATAAAACGATTTATATTAAATTCTTGGATTAAAACCTGATATAAAAATGTTTTTGAAAAGATTCGTGTGGTTAATCAATCATTTTCGTGTGGAACTAAATCTATAAAAGTGCTTGAGTGGTTAATTTGTATTCGGGTCGGGTATAATCCGTAAGGGTTTCGGGTCGACCCGACTTGGTCACGGGTCGGTTTCGTGTTTTGGTTTGGTTTTGTATATTTCTATATGTGTGTTTGCTTGTGATGGTGTTGTTCGGTTCAAAGGTATAACCCGATTAGGGTGTTTGTTTATTTTTCCTCGGTTCAAAATAAACCCACAAGGGTGGGTGTGGTTCTTGATTCGAGTAGAGGTAACCAAGAGGGTATTTGCTTGATCCTTTTGGTGTATAAACCACAAGGGGTGTTTGTAACTTTCGGTGAAAAATCAATAAACCAAAGGTGTGTTTGATTTGTTCCAGCCGCACATGTTGCGTTTGGGTTTGTGTGTTTTGTGTTAGGGTGCTAATGGGGGTTTAGGTTCTCTATGGGTCGTAGCCCATGAAGTAAATAAAATAAATTTTGGGTTGTTTGTTTTGGTAATGGGCTAAGCCCAGCATGAATAAGAGTGTATTTAGTTTTTGTAAATATATTTTATTAAACTTGCGCTAGATATATTTTCTAGTTGATGCATTTTGGACTAACGTAACTCCTTTAATTGTTTATGACTAGCCGGTACCCGCGCACAGCGGCGGCGATAACTATAGTTATATGTGTTTGTTTACCCGTTTAGTGAATTCGTTTCACAACACTTCGAATGTATATGTGTTAGTTGTAAGTGTTTGTTTGGGTTACCCGTAACTTTCCCGTAGCTTTCCCGCGACATCATTATTCCCGTATATAGAAATACCCTCTAATCTCTTATCGTCAAACACTACCCCAAAAGTATATGATTTTGACGAATCAAGATTATATTGATTGAAATAAATGAAATAAAGGTTAAAGTTGTAAAAATTTGAATTAAAATAAAATAAACCATTAAAAATATAAAAACTAAAACTCATAAAAATATATCAAAATGGATGTTGAATTAAAGAGCATAAAATTTTAGAAAATATGGTGAAATTAGATTATAAAAAAATAAGTAGATAAAAAAATATTTTAATTTAAAAATAAAGATGAATTTTAGTTGAGAAATGACACATGTCATTTTATAATTGGAGCTCTTTATCTTAATTTTTAGTGGTTAAGAGTTAGGTTTGGAGTTTGTTAGAAGTTAGGCTTGGAGTTTGTTAAGATGAATTGGAGCTTTTTATCTTAATTTTTGGTTAGAAAAACTCTTTCCATAATAAGCAAGTAAAAAAGTTTGAATTTTTAAGCCTTCTAATTTTAGAAGGCCTAAATGCATTATAAAGTAGTATAGGTTATTGGTACGTTTCGGGTTACTTGAGATTTGGTTCTTGATACTCGCTGATTGACTTTACGGATACTTAATGGATTATACAAGTCGGACTTATTACTTGGATTCAGACAATACAAAATAAAATGGACTAAATATATATCGGACTTGAACTATTTGAACATTGGACAATTTGACTTACTTTCGATATATTGTACATTTTGAACTTGAGACGAATATAATATATTATACTCGTGACGAATTAAATATATTATACTCGTAAAGGACCTAGAATATTCAATAAACACTTATTAAACTAATAACGGGTTATAAAACCCGATAACTAATAAATAACCTAAAACTTGATTGATTTCTAAACTCTTATTTGTTTTAAATTAGTGCAACGTGTTAGATTAACAAACACGGATATGTGTTAAAGTGTATCTTGTCGGGAAATATTGTTTTTGATTGAGTTTTATTAAAGTCTATTGACTTGAGAATGTTGTATAAACGGACGCGTCATGTCAAAATTTATAAAACTTTCTAAATTTATAATTTTATATTTAAAATCTCTTATCCTTATAAAACCCGACAAGAATTGTAACATATAATTTTATGAGTTAATTACATAAATCGTCCTTGTGGTTTAGTAAAAATTACGGATCTTGTCCATGTGGTTTTTTTTAGCGGGTTTCGTCCCTGTGGTTTACAAAAGTTACGGATCTTGTCCCTCGTCTCGACCCGATCCCAAAAAAGGACTTCCCTTGCAAATACTTTCTAACGTGAAGGGCTAACGTCATATTTTGGTTTTAACGATCGGAGTTAATTACATAAATCGTCCTTGTGGTTTGGTAAAAGTTACGAATCTTGTCCCGTGGTTTATTATAATATTTAAAAAAAAAACTGTTTAAAAATTAATTTTATTAAAAATTAAATTAAATTAAAAAAAAAAAACTTTTTAATTTTATTATAAAGCGAGGCGTTATAAAAGCGTTTTTATACGGTTTTCTCTATTTTACGTTTCATTTGTTTTTATACGGTTTCGTTCGTTTTTGTATGAAAATGTATGAAAACATTTTGTACAAAAATGTACGTTTTTGTATGAAAATGTATGCAAACATTTTTTCATACAAAAACGAACGAAAAAATGTACGTTTTTGAATGGAAATGTATGAAAACATTTTCGTACGTTTTTGTATGAAAAAACGTACATTTTAAACAAAAAAACGTTACGTTTTGTTTAAAATATGCGTTTTGTATGAACGTCATTTAAACAAAACGTATGAATTAAATACAGATGGCTTTTTTTTCATGGTGCAGCTTCAATACATGCATTAGAGTGCTTGGAACAGGGTTTATTCGTACAGTTTTGTTTAAAATGTACGTTTTTGTATGAAAAACGTACATTTTAATAAAATATGTATTTAATTAACTCTTATTATTATTTTTTGATTAAGTTGGTGGGGTACTTTGTGAAACTAATAAAATGTTATTAGTTTTATTGTTGAATATTATGTTTTAGTTATTGATGTGTTATTAAGATGATGAGATGACGCTAATGTAACATACGAATAAACCCTGTTCCAAGCACTCTAATGCATGTATTGAAACTTGCACCATGAAAAAAAAAGCCATCTGTATTTAATTCATACGTTTTTTTTGTTTGTTTAAAATGTACGGGCATAGTACGTTTTTTGTTTAAAATGTGCGTTTTTCATACAAAACGTCAGAAAATGTTTCATTTTTCATTCAACGTACATTTTTGTTCGTTTTGTATGAAAAATGTTTTCATACATCATACAAAAACGCATTTTGCACAAAATGTTTTCATACATTTTCATACAAAAACGAACGAAACCGTATAAAAACAAATGAAACGTAAAATAGAAATATAAACGTTTATACGCCTTCGTCGTTTTATAATAAAATTAAAAAGTTTTTTTTTAATTTAATTTTTTAATAAAATTAATTTTTTTTTTTTAAAATATTATAATAAACCACAGGGAGAGATTCAAAACTTTTTACAAACCACAAGGACGATATGTAATTAACTCCGATCGTTAAAACCAAAATATGCGTTAGCCCCTCACGTTAGAAAGTAAATGGGAAGTCCTTTGACGGGTCGGGGGACAAGATCCGTAACTTTTGTAAACTGGGACGAAACCCGCTAAAAACGAAGACAAGATCCGTAATTTTTACTAAACCACAAGGACGATTTATGTAATTAACTTGAAAAACCTTTATTAAATGATTTACTAAATTGAGTTTTCGTATAAGACTTAATTGACTTTTCCATAACTAATTAATAGGCTTTTCTAAACTATTGAGAATTATTGAGTAAACACCAAAACTTACCATTGATTTCTCATTTTCTTATTCTAATCTTATTCTTCCTACCCATTTCCCCTTATTCCTTTTCCTTTATTCACAATCCTTGTTTATTCTCTCATTTATTCTTCTTGGCGTGAGTTGTATTTCGAGTCTATGATTTCATACCACCACACGAGCAAAGATACAAAACTTTCTATAAACAAGGATACTAGACTTTTTATAAATATTGATATGAGTATTCCACGAAAACTAAAACACTTTATCTTTTGAAGCCTCATATACTTTATACTATTTTTACGAGACATATTATGAGAAAAACTATATAATCATTAGGTTGTGCCGAGCCTGTACCGTTGTGCCACACAACTACTTGATTACATGAGATACTTTGATTCTTCTTTTGCTAAGATGAGTTCATGGCCCCTACTTTACTTGTTTTAAATTATTTTGGGGTGAGAATACATGCACATTTTGCTTATTTGATTTACTCGAACTCTTTACTCAAATCACTTTCATACGTGATTCATTTACACGAAAACATTTTTTTTGCCTTACTTTAATACCTGTTCGATTTCTCGAATGCATTACTTACTTACTCATTACATACTTGATTTCTTACTCATGGACACAAGTGCTTGAACATATGTGTGAGTTTATAGCCCCACTTTTACATTATACATACTTTGCAAACTTTGAGGTGAGAAACATGCAAAACATTTTCTTGGACCAAAACTATTCTTTACTTTTCTTAAACCTAAGCCCCTGAACCCACTTATTGCCCACTTTCATGAGCCGTCAATTCCCGCTGTGAAGCGCGATTGTTATAAATAGATTTATTAGGGTGACTCTCCCGTTCGGTTGGCCAGACGGGTCAATGCGAACGTAACCATATCGGAATACGAGTGTATTGGGTTAAACACTCGCAATCGGCCCCTTATATATTATATATGTGCTATAATAGCACACTTTACTATCGAGCTTCGGTTGCATGAACTTATTGATAGCGTAATAGACTTTCGTGTGACACTATATTCGTTGTAATGATCACATACTTTGCTTATGGTCCAACTTTATGCTTAATACTTTATGGTCTACTTTACTGATATTCTTTTTGACGTTGTGAAAAATTATTCACACACGAAAACCTTGTGATCCACATTACTAATTTACTTAAAGGTAAAGTTTATTTTCATGACATTGTGGGTGACACAATGGTCATAAAACTTTCTATTGAACTTACATTTATGTTACTTTGTATTGTCATTTATGCAAACCTATGAACTCACCAACCTCGTGTTGACACTTTTAGCATGTATTTCTTAGGTGTGTGATTTCTCTTGTTGATGTTTGGCTTCTGAGGTGCTTGGCAGGGCAGGGTCATATACTACTTTTTGGTTGGGACTACTTAAATAAATTGGCCTTGTATTTCCGCACTGGATTCATGTTTTGAACTCATTAAATCTTTTAATGTAATTTCTTTTAAAAAGGATAAGCTAAATCCGTTCTCTTTACTTTGTGTTGCGATCCAATTTAGTAGCACCCCAGTGACATTATTTTTCGCTGCGATCCATTTTTGAGGGTCTTACATGGTCACCCTTATATTTTACCCTCTTCTTTATGTTTAGTTTTAGCACTCTCGTTAGAATTTCTTAATCATTAGACCATGTTCTTAGTTTTATTGATTGTTTGTTGTCTTCCATCTTTTTGTTTATTACATGGTTCTAAAGTCTTATCATTTCCTTTAAGTAGTTTGGAGTGCTTGTTTCTTCTTTACGATCATTCTTTATATATTATGGAGTTATTCTTGTTGTTAACTGCTGTTTGTGTATACAGACAGCTGGATCCCTTGGATTTCAAAAGACGGATCCCTTTTGAATTGGATCCAGCAGATTTTGGTGCTCAGAAAATTTTCTGCGAAAATTAGAGATTCTGGTTTGCTCTTATCATACTATATGCTTTTATTCTAACCTACTGTTTTGTAGATTTTTAAAATTTACTTGGAATACTTGATGCCCTCAATAAGGGGGAGCTTTCGTCAAGGGGGAGCATTGCTAACAAGCAAACCTATATGTCATATTCTTTAAAACTTCATTTGTCTTAATCTCGTCTCATTCGAGTTAATTTCCTTTCAACACTATTTTTTTGTTTTGACAAAATTGGGGGAGAAAAGAATAAAAACTTCAAACTTAAAATTTACAAGTTTTATTTTTACTTAAAATAATTTATGTTTTGTCATCAATAAAAAAGGGGAGATTGTTAATACAATTAAAACCGTAAAAATGTTTATTTATATCTTACGATCTTTCTATGTTTTGTTGATAACAATCGTAAATTCATTTTAACGAGATAAATAAATATATAAGTTTTCAAGCAAATAGTTTCCTAACTCATTTTATTACACAAATAAATCATCAAACATATAAGTCAAAACCATTTTTATAAAACACTTATAAGTAACACTTGTTACTTACATTTTTATAAATACATAGTTTAGGTTAAAACTAGATAAACAAATATGTAAGTAAAATGAAATGGGTAGTCTTGACCCATAACACAAAACCCATGACCCATGACCCAAAGCACATGGCCCATGATCTTTGCATCATGCATGACATCATGTTGGGTACCCATAACCCAAAGTCCATGATCCATGATTCATGACCCAAACTCCATAACTCATGACCCAATATATGCATTATATCATGCATGGCATCATGTTAGGTATCCATTACCCATAGTCCATAACCCATGACCCATGACCCAAAACTAGTAACCTAAAATCCGGACTAGTTAACCCAATATACATGATCCCTTTTGTTTTACTAGCCGGATCCCTTTTAGGAAGGATCCGACGGGTTAGAGAACTGTTTGGCCTATAAATAGTGAGCCATTTCTCCATTTCACATCACCCTTTTAGCACATATATTCTCTCCATATTCTTACCTCTCTAACCTCAGATATAAGGATCATCCATGTAGCTTTTCCTTTAGTGATTCTCCAGGTTCCTCTTAAAGGCAAGATCACGACACTTTTCATAGAAGACTTGCAAGCTTGAAGAGATGTATTGCAAGACTTCGTCATCATCACAAGATCGCTGAAGTCACTCTTGTAGTTGACTCTTCTTAGTATGTTATAGATGTGTTGTGTTAGTTGGTGTAGTTAGGTTATGGTTCCTCTACTATAAAGTAACTCGGTATCTAGTTTTGTACCTAATAAAGTGTAAGCGACGTTATAAAGGAACTCGATATCTAGTTTTATGTGTAACACAAAATCAATGTATGGCCCACAAATTTGATGTAGTTATATTGATTAGTACGCGTGTTCTTGTTTATTGTGTGCAGTAATTAACGTTGTTAAGATATCCACCTAACTTTTTGGCATTTTATTTTAGTACGTCATGGCGTTTCATTTAACCCCATTCCAATATATAACTAAAAACCTTCATTCTCACTTTTAAAATTTATCATCACCATCTATATCTTCAAAATTTAAGCATGGCATCCTCATCTTCTTCCAACAATCGTTCCAACAAAAACAAACGTCCAAGAATTCTATCCCACCACCATCGCCATCAATGGTGTCCACAACATCAACACCAAAAATCTTCCAACATGCAAGCGTCTCAAATGAAGTTTTGGATAAGAATAAAAAAGGAAAATTTTGGATTCAACAATATAACTTCTTAATCGAGTAGTCCGAGATAGAAAACAAAAAAGATGACGATGCTATATATGAGTCGGTCAAATGGGTAAACATTCGGAACGAGGGAATTGCAATGAAGGAGGAGAAAATAAAGGAACATACACAGAGGATTTACGATCCTTAATCTTCGAACACCTATCATCTTATGTTATCGTGTTGTAATGGAATTTATTTTGTGTTATAAATGTTACTTTATCGTCTCTAGGGATTATTTCTAAGATATCTTACTTTTATTGCTCATAACATGCATTGTAAATAATTTAAAAAAGTTAACCAAGCTATCATGATTTTTCATAAATTCTTTATGCTTACAATCGATGAATCGAACATAGAAAAAAGAAAATTAAGCTAAAAAATGCCAAGATAACAGTCATCGTGGTCCTTAAAAAGGCCAATGATAAAAAAAGTTGTTAACAACCTTCATGTGCAAATAACTGCCATCGTGGTTTTTACACTTCTTTTTTTTAAAGAAGATGAGCTATCAAATGTTTTGTTAATGACCTAAATTGATGAAGGCCTTACACTTACCCAAAACCTAAATCTGAAAACTTAAAAACTGCATGAGGAGTGTCTTTGTAAAAATATAAGCATTTTAAAAGAAAAATTAGCATATTTATAGAAACAAAAATTTGAAGTGGTCACATGCATGGCACACACGATAATGGAGTGTATGAAACGCCACCAAGGTGATGATGGTTTCGATTAAATGCATAGGTGTAAATTATTCTTCGAGTAATCAACATGTCAAATCTACTGTGTCAGCGATACACACGATAGCCAACGATATTTTGTTTCCCAATGCAATAATTATCGGGGTAAGTAAATCATCATATTGACACTGACAAAACGATATCTATGATACCAGGCGATAGAAATTATCTCAGTAATTTCATTATGAGCCTAACTGACTTCACAGTAGACCACACGTGCTATAGACTAACAACTCTATTGTGAGAGTCGATACCAATGAGATACATCGATATAGTATTCAAAAGTGTTGAACATTGATTTATCTCATTAAGATCATTGTGTTAAAACAAACAGGGTTAAATGATTATCGATTTTTATCGGTTAGTATCGATATTATTTTAGTCCTTTTATTTTGTTTCTTGTGTTAAAAATAGACTTGGTTTAGGAGGATACTCTTTATCATAAAATATAATATGGACATCATAAGATAATATCATATATAATCATAAAATTACAAAAGGAAACAACTTAAAATCTCTATATAAAATTACGAAAACTAGTCCAACAACTCTTCCGTACTCTTCATCCTATACTTTCTTTATAGTATGAGAACTATGTGCACAAAATCTTCTTCTCACATGGCTTCAGCTTTCTAAGCCAATGTTACTGAGGATTGAAGAAGTTTTTGACACATGGCTCTCATGACCAAGAATTGGGGCTCAAGTTTTCTTGAAGCATATGCAATCGAGCCTTAGGTTAAACCCCAAAGTATAAAAAATAAAAGGACGAAAACTACCGATTCGGCCATCTACCGGGGTGATCAAGACATATGTTGAAAACATTGTGTAATGTTGGAAGGCATGGGTGTTATGTATGTATGAAAAAAAGCAACTATTAGTCATAGTGTTTAATATATATAAGGAGAGAAATTTAATGTCACGTGATACTCACGCGAAAACATCAAAGTTTGAATGTTTATCGCCAACTTCGCAATATATCGCATGTGTGATGAGATTATGTGTGATGAGATTGACGTGACTGGCGTAATAGTGTACTCAGACACCATAGCAAGTGAATGGGAAAATCCGGCAAATATTATTATATCGCAACCATCGCGGAGAGTCGCCAAGGTATCTTAAAAGTTCGTCGGTTATTGATTTCAATTTGAGTTTTCGAAATACAACTCGGAACCATGTCGAAATCTATATCAAATTAAAGAGGAAAGTATTTTGGATTGAAAGGTATGATTCTGGTATGTGAAAACTAAGAAACAGGGTAAAAGAAAGTACAAGAAATGGGTTTTTTTTTGAAAGTTTTTATAAAAGTAGTATAAAAAAACTCAAAGAGTGCACTTTTAAGACACTAGCTGAGAGAGTGTGTATAAAAGCGATGGCTATGGTGAAGAGGGAGGGCTCTCCGTTCTGAGGTGGCACCTCTTCACCTTTCGCCGTCCCTCGCCACCACACCGTCCCACCTCGCCACCATTCTTCATTTGAGTTTTCGCCGTGGAAGTGAAGAACAAATGGACAAAAAAAATTCAAAACTTTTTTTACCGTTTCATTCAAACGGTTATTTTTAAAATTCATATTCTTTTAATAAAATTAAACCCCAACCTTTTATTAACCCCATTTTACCAAAATATTTCACACTTAAAACTCTCTCAACCATCTTCATTTTCATACATAACTTCAAAATACTTCATCTTTTT
This sequence comes from Chrysanthemum makinoi, assembly GCA_910596185.1. Lineage (NCBI taxonomy): Eukaryota > Viridiplantae > Streptophyta > Magnoliopsida > Asterales > Asteraceae > Chrysanthemum > Chrysanthemum makinoi. Next base: position 206,212,742 of record OU343219.1, on the reverse strand, counting down.
TCACATAAACACAATGGCTAACAAACCAAACGAGGTGCGAAAGGTTATCATTAAAGGACTACGGACCGAACAAACAGCGAAGTGCTGAAATAAGGTAGCACCGGTGGGGCCTAAATGAAGAGGAAAACCTCTTCACCACTAATGAAGCACCTTTTATCAAATTTCCCTTCTATTTTAATCCCATTTCTTATATCGTATCGTTGCATTTGAAATTCATATTTGATGATATCATATATCAATTCACAAATAAGAATATGCATTACATTTAACTTTTATAAGAATTATAATGTGTTTGCTAATGCCAAGAACTTGTCTAGAATCCTCACTTGTTTCCAACTTGCTTCTGGGTTGAAAGTTAACTTCAACAAAAGCAAGCTTTTTGGTGTTGGGATATCTATGGCTGAATTAGAGTCTCTTGCTTCAACAATTGGTTGTCTTGCATCGCAATTTCCTTGCACTTATTTAGGACTTCCTATTGGTGCTAAAATGTCGAGGTGTATAAATTGGAAGCCTATAATTGATAAGTTCCACAAATGAATCTCTAAGTGGAAATCAAAGGCTCTCTCATATGGTGGTCGGTTGACCCTTATAAGATCCGTTCTTGGAAGCTTGGGATTATATTACTTCTCCACCTTCAAGGCTCCCAAAAAAATCATTGGTGAACTTGAACGTATTAGAAGAAAATTCTTTTAGGGTGTTTGCTTAGACGAAAATAAAATTGCTTGGATTGCTTGGGATAAAGTTATTGCTCCTAGAGATAAACGGGGTCTTAATATTGGAAGCCTAAAATCTTGTAATCAAGCCATGCTTGCTAAATGGTGGTGGAGGTTTCACATTGAGCCTCATGCCATTTGGTGCAAGTGATCAAGTCCATTCATGGTCCGTCGGGAGGTCTCCATGATAACTTGAATCTTAAGGCTAACTCGGGTCCATGGATATCTTGAAGGTTAAAGACGATCTTGCTACCCTTGGGATTAATTTAAGCTATCTTTTTATGAAGAAAATTGGGAACGGTAATGACACTAGCTTTTGGCATGATAAATGTATGGGTGGGGATCCTCTTTGTGTCTCGTTTCCTCATCTATATCGGTTAGAATCCAAAAAATGTTGTTACGTAGTAATAGATGTCCCTCTCTGCTTTGTAGGAGGTTCTGATATTGCACCACTTAGTGTTGATTTTGGGCCATTGGGTCTTGATAATCCTCCGAGACTTAATTTTCATTGGTCATGGTGCAGAAGCATTCGATCCATCAATGAGGAAGAAGAACATAATAACCTCGTAAGCAATTTAACCAACCTCCATCTTTGTGTTACTGAGGACACTTGGGTTTGTTCTTTAGATTCTTCTCGAAAATTTTCAGTAAGAGGAATGAGAAACCTTATCACCTCACTTCACACCCTTGCCCCCTCATCACCAACGAGATGGAACAAAATTGTTCCGGCCAAGATCAACATTAATAGTTGGCGGGTTTTGAACAAGCGAATGCCTACCCGTATCAATCTTGATCGTAGGGTGTAGATCTTGATTCTGTGATATGCCCTATATGTGACGAAGATGTTGAAACGGAAGCTAGATTGCAGTCTACACTTGGAAGGAAGTTGCTAAATGGTGGAAAATTCCCTATGATTTATCTTTTGATCTTCACGATATGAGCCATATGGCTCACAACATTATCATCACTCGAAAGCTTGTCAAGTTTCTTGATGTCGTTGTTCAAACGACTATTTGGACAATATGGAAGTTTAGGAATGACATGGTCTTCTCCAAAAAATGCCCAAGCAAAAACCTTCTCCTCAACGACATTAAACTTATGTCTTTCTATTGGATTTCTTCTAGATATAAAAAGGCATGTCTTAACTGGTTAGAATGGCTTATTTGTCCCTATAACACTATTTTCTTATCTTGTAACTTTTCCTAGCGCTTTGCTAACTTTCTTTTAATCAAATCGCCGTTAAAAAAAAAGTAACATGTGTTATATAGCCTAGATGTTTGATGAACCGCTCCATACAAAAAAAAAGCTTCATATTGAAGTTTTTTGAAGTGATAAGATGAGGTAGCATGAAAGACTCCATCTTCATGAATTAACAAATTGTCCAAAATATGTGGGGTCCGTTAGCTTGAACATCCCTTTCTTTGTCTTTAAAAAATGATTAGTTTAAGAACAAAAATAATGGAGTCTCAAGTTTAAACTCCTAGATAGCAATCTAGTAATATTTATGTTGCTTTATTTCGATATGTATGTAACAAACGCTATATTATAGCAACAACCTTTAGGCATTGTATTGTGAGGAAGCCAGCTTCATTTAGGAAGAATTTTTCGTTATTAGGGGCTAGCTTCAAGTTTTTTTTATTTTATTTTATTTTATTTTATTTTTATAATGTGTGTGTGTAAATAAAATGATTTTGATCAAGTTTTAACTATAAAACTTAGTTCAACAAACTTCAATGTATATATGGATTTAGCATCTGCTTATAGTTAACTTACAAACTAAAAGACTAATTAAATACATTAGTCAAAGAAGGTGATCACAAAACTTACGATTGGGAACACTAATAACATAATGTGCTTAATCTTGAATAAACTTGTTAAGCAAATGCTGCAAGACCACCTTTATTTCAATCCTTTTAATCTCAAAAAAGCAGGAAAAATGAAGAACTTCACTTTGTGAGTAAATGTGAAACACAACATTCAAAGAAAAAGGTATACAAGGGGTCTTTTTTGGCATAAGGGGAGCATACATTGCATCATGATGTATACCATGTCCCAATACTTTTGACCATAGAACATGCTATGGCCGATTTAGGATTCTACCAACACTGGAAAAAGTTTCATAAGAACCGTCGATATGATTTAAAACCGTGTATTACGAATTAAAAAGATAACAAAAGCTTCACTTGCTACTACTTTACAACTCAATCTGATTAATCAAAATAAAGCCTGTCTTATCACTCCTTTCATATCAGGTTCCTTAGCCAGGTTAGCTAATTTTGATGACACTTGTTGGCAATTGGCATGTAGGCTATAATCTGCTTTTTCCATTCATCAATATGGTTTCATTACCAACTGATACATATGACATGGAAAGTAATGACATTATGAAGGAAAAGCATCCCTCTGGACCCCGTATCAAGAAAAGCATAATCACCAAACTTTCTCAATTGAGCTAACCAAGTCAATTCAACGACAGAAGTACTGAGTTCACTCGATCTTACTTTGTTTTATGCTTATACTTCTAACCACCAATAATCATGAGCCAGAGGTGACTCTTTTTGCCATCTTTATATGCCTATAAATATCATGGTTCAAAACTCTTTATTCAGCAACTTGGTATTTAGCTTCAGAGATAAACAACTACAGTTGAATAAGCTATGGCGTACGTGCAAGACAACCAAAGCACAACAATCCGATCCTTGAAACAAGTTACAGGAATTCCGGTAAAATCAACAAAGGGACTACTATTGTCTAATAAACCTTACCAATCCCATTATCCTCTTTCTACCACTTCTTCCGAAATCAGTGGCAAAGAGCGAGAATACAGTTTGGCTGTTTGGTTTAAGAATTATGGTAATTATCTTGCTCTAATATTCTAGCTACATTACAATTGTAATATGTCTGCCTATCTTATAATTCTCTTATTTTTTGTGATATGCAGTGAGTCTAGGACCAAAGTTGATTGAAATTATGAAACACAAGTTGAGTTATGGTGCAAAGATCATTCAATATGGCAGCCAAAATAAAATCTTCAGGAAAAACTTTAGTATTAAAGAGGGAGAGAAACTATTGCAATCTTCTCAATGCTACTTATACACAACAGCTGGCCCGATTGCAGGCTTGCTCTTTGTGTCTAATGAAAGGGTTGCTTTTTGCAGTGATAGGTCAATCAAAGCATATTCTGCTACTGGCAAGCTGCTAAAGTTCCAATATAAGGTATGGGGACCTCGAAAGTATTTGCATATTGTGTACATTTTTTGACTATTCTTTTGTGTTTGACATGATGATTTTTATGTGTAGGTTTCGATTCCATTAGGGAAGATTAATGAAGTAAGAGAGAGTCTGAACATAAAGAGACCATCAAACAATTATGTGGAGTTGGTGACAGTTGACGATTTCAGCTTCTGGTTTATGGGCTTTATGAATTCTAAGAAAACATTGAGATACCTCCATCATGCGATCAGTCTTGTATGCTTAAGCAATTGATGTTGTGGTAGTTTAAAAGTCACATTTAAATGTAAAAAGACATTTATAGTCATAATGTAATTTTTTTGACGAATACTTTCATTGAACATTGCGGTGAAACTGAGATCTACTCAAGAACACGTCTAACTTAATTAGTGATAATACTGAAAATGAAACTTGCAACCCTTTACACAAACTATTGTAGATGAGATATTGATATGAACTTGAAACTTGCAAAAGTAAGTCATTGACCTTCTCGAATCTCGATCGATCTCCCACACAGCTAAGACATGAAGGAAAGTCAAACTAGTAACCAAACCAACCCAGATGAGATGAAACCATTGAATCCTGCAAGAATCATTTAACCACAAAATGAGGATAGTTTTTTTGAATGGCATTTGAATTAGAAGCTAGCAAGGAGCTAGAAAAAGATACAAGGGGCCGGGAATAGAGCGTTACAAAATGAAGATAAAAATACAACAACACATGCGTGAAAACTAGAAACCATTACCCATGACATTCATATCAGTAGCAAGTTTGGACACAAGATCTTTTGATTAAAGTATCAAAGATGAGATGTAGGCGAGATGCATTCACTTTAAGTAACAGTAGCATGTACCGTAAGATCATAAACTAGATGAATTTCACCCAGATAAAAAAATGTTGTGTACCATTTTCAAATTCAATCCAGATTAATGGTCCAATCGTACAGACAACGTATAAATAACTTATAAGTCTTATGTTTAAACACTTATAGCTTAAATAAATAAATAGATATTGAAATAAGACTGTTTAATTTCAAAAAAGATTTGAATGATAAAAGAACAATATTACTTTCTGTTGATCTAACATAAAACAAAGAAAGATTATATTAAAGGATCCTTTTTATCATGCACAAAGGGATCATTTATTGCAGCATGAAGCATATCATGTCTCATTTCCTTTGATATATGACATGGCATGACCTACTTGGGATTCCATCAACAGTGGAAAAGTTTTCATAAGATCTGATGATGTGTACCCATGGAACAGGAATTAAAAGATAACAAAGCTTCCTTTGCCACTACTTTACAGCTCAATATTATTAACTTAACCAAAATAAAGCCAACCTCGTTACTTCCATTTCAGGTTCCTTAGCATGGTTAGCTAATTTCCGTGTGGCTTGTTCATGTCGACAATAATCTGATTTTTTCATACATGGAAAGTAACGAGCGTCACCCCCTCCCACAACAGGAAAAAAATATAAGAAAAGCTGGACCACTAAAGTTTCAAGTAATTCAGTGACATAATTCACTCCATCTTACTTTATTTTATGCGCTCAAGTCAAAGCACCAAAAGTGATGCAACACAGATGACTTGATCAAATTGGTTAATTTTATCTTTATACGGCTATAAATACCATCATTCACAAAAAAATATTCAGAAGCTTAGACTTTGGCTTTACACATTAGTATACTGCATCTGACATCCGAGGCAACCAAATCACAAAAATCACCATAAAATGGACCCCATTGTCGCAGAACATGTTCTTGGAATTCCGATAAGATCAACGAAGGAACTACTATTGTTTAATCCTAATCCACCTCAATACCCTCTTTCTACCACTTCTTGCAAGATCAATGGCATAGAGAGAGAAGACGGTTTTGCAGTCTGGATTAAAAATTATGGTAAATTTCTTGCTCCTATATTCTAGCAAAAAAGAATACCATCTCTACAAACATTCATTATATATTTTTCATGCTTTTGTGATGTGCAGTGAGTTTAGGACTGAAACTAGTTGAAATCATGAGACACAAGCTGAGTTATGGTGCTAAAGTTATCAAATTTGGCAGCCAAGATAAAATTTTCAGGAAAAGCTTTGGTATCAAAGAGGGCGAGAAACTGTTGCAGGCTTCTCAATGCTACTTATATACTACAACCGGTGCGATTGCTGGCTTGCTCTTTGTCACTACACAAAGGGTTACATTTTGCAGTAATAGGTCCATCAAAACGTATTCCACAACAGGGAAACTGTTAAAGTTTCAATATAAGGTAGGTGGACCTGCAAAGTACTTTCATCTGGTTCAAGTTTTTGCTGATCTTGAAATAATTTCCTGACTTTGATTTCTTATTGTGTAGGTTTCAATCCCATTAAGAAAGATTAAAGGGGTAGGAGAGAGCATGGACATTACGAATGCATCAAACAAGTTTGTGGAGTTAGTGACAATTGATGATTTCAGCTTTTGGTTTATGGGCTTTTTTAAACATAAGGAAACCTTGAGATTCCTACATCATGCAATCAGTATGGACTGTTTGAGCCTTTGATATTGAAAACTGATAATTAAATGTAAGTTTCAAATGTATCACATGCTTATTTTGCATGGCTGCTTTCTGTAATGAAAGAAAAGATGTATGTTAATATGAGATTTCAGTGTCTTGATTGTCATGACATGTTTTGTGTTGGACCCCGGCCTTTAACGGATCTATGATCTAAACGTAGTCACAATATACCAAGAAACAGAAAATAAAATGAAAATCTGAAAACAAAAATGCCTTTATTAAATCTGTCATCACAATCTGATTCTTTACATCTTAAACTATTTATACAAAGTGAAAAGGCACGATTTGAAGGGTTCTGATTGTTCAATTGAACCAACAGTTGTGTCCCTTCATGTTAACTGCCTATAACTGTTTTCCTTAACTAACTTTAACTAACTATAACTGCTATAGTTTCCAGCATACTGGGATTAACCCAATTTTCACCCCCTTAATCACAATCGCGTTGTCGTAAATCTTAACTCCAATAAGCTATTTAGAAACTTGATCTTCGGTAGTGCTTGAGACTGCCAATAAGAGGGTTGGCTCTAAATCTTCTTCGATGAGGTTTGTCTCTTCTTGTCTTTGAAATCTTCCATTTCTTGTATGACATTATGAGGCAATGTGAGGCATAATGTCCATATTCATTGCAATTATAACGCTTTACTTTGCTGAAATCTCTAGGCTTTTTCGTTGCTTCATTGTAATCTTGTAAAAAAAATTCTTCTTTTCCATGTTGTCTATTATCGTCACTATTTCGGCTATGTGGTGGAGTGTATCTTCCTCTTCCTTGATTATCGTAGTGATGTCTTCGACCATTATCGTTGTTTTTTGTAAACAATAGTTTATCTTGATCTTCGAATGCTCTTCCTTTCTTAACCTTTACTCTTTCTCCGAAGGTTTTCAATCTACCAATAGCTTCGTCTAGAGTCATTGTATCTAGATCGGAGTATTGCTCGATAGATGCGACAATATGAATGAATCTTTCAGGTAGAGAATTTAGCAATTTTCATACGCGAGTTGATTCATCAAGCGTTGATCCAAGACTTGTCATCTTTGCGGAAATACTTGTCATCTTTGCGGTGAGTGAATCGATAGTGTCATCTTTCTCCATTTGTAATATCTCAAATTCGGATTTGAGTGTTTGTAGTTTTGCCTTTTGCACTCGATCCACTCCAATATTTCTAGTCTTTAATGTATCCCAAACTTCTTTTGCGCTTTTGCAATTTGCCATATGTAATACTTAATCTTCGGGTAGTGATTGGAATAGATATGCCAATGCAGTTTTGTCTCTTTTATCATTCACTTGAGTCTCAGTAGTAGGTTCAACCATTTCCCAAAGACCATTTGCTTGTAGTATGATTCTTATTCTTATAGACCATATGGTATAATTTGTTGAATTTAACACATGACATTGAAAGTGGTGTAGGTTATCTAAACTTTTAATTTGACTACTTGCTTCACCCTTTCCCATTTTAAATTGTCTTGAATCTCATATAATACTCTTATAAAACTTTGAAACTTTGTTAATAACTTTATAAATCTTAAAAAAAAACTTAACAATGTAAATCTTAAAATCTATTAAACCTTTAAAACTTTGTAAGAACTTAAAATTTAGAAACTTTAATCTTTAAAACTCTTAAACTTTATATATATTACTTATCTTAAACCCAATAAGTAACATCTTAAAAACTTGTTTTTTATCATAAACCGAATAAGAAAACTTGAAACTTTCTTATCATAAACCAAATAAGAAAACTTGAAACTTCAAAACTCTTAAAACTTAAGACACTTTAAAAACTTAAAAAAAAAAACTAAAAAAAACTTAAAAAACAAATCTATATATAAATATTAAAACTAAAAATGGAGGGTGTGTTTTTGTAATTTTGGAACCTGGTAGGGTTAATAATACCCTTAACCCTTTTTTGTTCCTGGTGATGCCTTTAAACTTGTGCGCCTATTTCCTTTTGAGATAAAAAACGCTCCTCTTCTTCTTTTGAGATAAAACCTGTCTCTTTCCTTTTGAGACTTAAAACCCTCCTTCTAAAACTGATAGTTGACCGCCGATTACTGGCTTGGTTAACCTCTTCTTCTCCATGGTTGGTGTGTCCGTCTTGAACACTGGAATCCTATTGATGCGGAACTAGGGTTTCGTCAGTTTTGGGGATTTTCTAAACCGTGTGTAATTTGGGGCTTTCTTGATCAATTGAATCAATTTTTGATTCAATTAAGGGTGTGAATCTCTGATCTTCAAAAAACAGGTGTGTTTGTTCCTTGTTTTTGATTTGATTGATTCATGCCTTTTCTGATGACTTTGTGTTATCTGTTGGTATGGTTTTTCTGTTTGTGAATCAATTGGTTATTAGGTTTTTGCAACCTATCTTAACCTGATAATTCTGGGTTGGTTTTGTTTTCAGATTGATAGTTCTTGACAGATCTTTGCAAAACTAAAAACGAGAAAAGAAAAAAAATCTGATGCCGGTTGATTGATCACTTAAAAGTGAATGATCCCTGGGTGGGTGACAGAAATGTTTTTCTTGATAGGTTCACGAAAAACACAAAAAGATGATTACTTATGATTTGTGTGTTCGTTTGGTTTTTGAAATTTACCGAAACAAAAAACTGATTTTTTTATTCAAAACATGAAAAAGGAACTTGGTATATGGTAACCAAACCTGCTCTGATACCAATTGTTGGACCCCTTTAACAAATCTATGATCTAAACGTAGTCACAATATACCAAGAACAGAAAATAGAATGAAAATCTAAAAACTAAAATGCTTTTAATAAATCTGTCATCACACACTGATTCTTTACATGTCTTAAACCATTTATACAAAGTGAAAAGGCACGATTTGAAGGGTTGTGATGGTTCAATTGAACCAACAGTTGTGTCCCTTCATGTTAACTGCCTATAACTGTTTTCCTTAACTAACTTTAACTAACTATAACTGCCATAGTTTCCAGCAGATTGGGATTAACCTAATATTTTGAGTGTGATCAGTTTACATAAAAGGCTACTTAGTCTTTTAGTAGAGCACATGTGCTCTGATCTATTCAAATGATCAAATAATTATAGAAAGTTGACCCTATGATCAATTAGATAATAATACAACAAAATTGTATTATTTAAAAATATACTAGCTAAGTTTAATGTAGCTTGATCCGCTTAAACAAGGAAAACACATGGGTTGCAAATGGGAACTATATAATTTGAAGTATAAATGTTAATGTGTAGTATTACGTAGCATCAATGTATTTATGCATGTATCCAATGAGTTAACATGGCTTCTTGGGTCTATGCTGCATTTTACATTATTAGTACTTGATCGCCTATATTGTTATGTCGCATTATTCATATTCTCCCATTACAAAACCATCGCAAACTTAGCAAAGGTACTTGGGAGGAGTACTTGTTATTCCTGGCACTTTACTAGAAATTAAATAGTCCATATTCTAGGAATTCACAAAAGTAACCACAAATGACCGATCTAACATAGACATTTCGTACCGTGTTAGGCATATGGGCCTAAGACGAGCCAATGAAACGAGTTCCGAATGAGCGAAACAATAACTGAAACCTCTATTCAAAGATGAGCCAATGAAATGAGGATTCTATCTACAATGTGAGAACTAACTGGGAGGTCTATACTTAAGCCTAATTTTGTACCTAAATATATGTGTTAGTTTTTTATTGGTTATACCAAAGGGGTGCGCTTCTTCACAAACCAATAAGCAAGTGTCATATGTTTAGGACCCCCAATCATTTCAATTAAAAATATGAGGACTGATTGTGAATAGTCAACCGTTAAGTTTTCCTTGACCTGGACAATTGTGTAATCGATGTGCCGTACTTATTTTTGGGGTTACTTTTTTTTTTCTTCCCAATATCTAACTATTCAATAATTATTGTTGGGATTTGATGGTATACATCTTGATATCTGACGTACTATAGTAATATTCTTAGTATGTGGCAATTGATGCTGTAGGATTTATATTGCAGAGTCGCAATGTTAGTAATCTAGAACCATCAAAGATTACAAAGATTATATAAAGAACTTAAGAAGACTGAGATTATTAGTCAAGTATTACGTACATTACGCCGCATGCAAGTATGTGCGAGGATGTATATTTGCTACAATTTTTTTATGCATATATAAAAGTTTTTCAATGCTTATAACTTTTTTTAGAGATATAAATTTCCGTTATGCACTTCTTTCTTGCGTGATGCACAACAGCTTGCAAACCAAAAAATTAAACAAGTCGATACTAGTAAAAACTAGAGTTTACTTAATAATTACATTGTTATTAATAAAATGCTGTTGAAAAAAAATTTAATGATTACGAAAGTCTCTCCCTAGGATGTAACTTGATGCCTGGCACTTCAATAGTCATATTGAAAATTGAAAGGAAAACAAATTTTGTTTGTTTTGGCTTGTGTTATGAAGATTAAAGTAGGGATTTGGACACTAATTCCAGACAAAACAATACATAAATTACACTTTAGTTATATTCAGGATAATGATGGAAAAAGTTTTAACAAGGCCCAAAACTAAAAGAATGGAACGAGTGCAAGCTTGATCTCTGATAAAGGCACAATTATTCTAAAGATATACAGATTTAATTCTTATTAATGATTACAATAGCTACAATGGGTGTTCCCCGGCCAGCGCCCGACATACTAAGATATATGGATAAAATTGTCTTGTGATACTTCTATGTGTTGGAAATCATAATCCCATTAATCTTTGTTAACTTGTTTAGTTTTATTAAAGCCCATCTAGGCCTAAGTTCTGTAAACCGAAAGTTGTATATGTGCTGGGTCAAATATGGCAGTTACATTGTATTATTAGGTTATAACGTTTAGTTTAGGGTTATGTCGTTTAGTTTATATGAAACCTTGTATCCCTTTTAAAGTTGTCAAGTTGGAAGACTTATTTTACTCTTGGATAAAGTTTAGTTCTTTGTTTGAGAAGAAGTTATAAGTTGGAGGGCTAAAGTGTAACATCTGGCTATATAAGCTGATAGCCTGATCTAGGGCTTCATAACTTGTTTTCTGAGATCTCTTTCATTCTCTCTCATTTACACACAGTCTTTGTTTCTCTTGTTATTGATATCACTTTGATATCTGTTTGTCTTGTATCATTCTGAAGATCAATCTCTTTATTTGATCTTTGTAGTTTGAGTGGTTTGAGTGATATTGTAGTGAGGATTGATTGGTGTCTACCTAGTAGAGATCAATCTTGTCTTTTGTATTGTTTGGTAAGCATCCGTTTGGAGACTTATCTTCTTGAATTATTATAATAAAAGATGCACCAAGGGGTGGTTGGCTGGGTGTAAAAGAAGTTTGTTGTGTGTTTGTTACCATTTTTACATGGTATCGAGCCGTGTTCGATCGATGGTTTTGAGATTCTAGGGTTTCTAGGGTTTCGAAGGATATTTGGGGTTTTTTGCAATTGATGGTGTTATTGGTTAATTGAGGCTATTTTCTTAACGGCCGTTGTTGATTTAGTCTAATCAGGCTAGATCTGGTGATTCTTGTGGGATTCTTGATTAGGGTTTCTTGAAACCCTAATTTCTGGTTTTGGGGATTTTGTTCCCTGGTGTTCTTGGGCCCATTCTTGGTTACAATTACGCTAGACTAAGTGAATCTAGTGTGGTTGTGTTTGGTTCTTTCATTCAATACAACACTGTAAGTATCATCTCTTCTTTAAGATAACACTAACTTAGTTTAGAAGGTGCAAACGGGACAGTTAACATCTTGATTTGCCAACGTGATTGGTACGAATACCTGCTCTGGTCCCCAGTCTTCTGGCTGGTTTGTTGTTAATCTTGGGTGTGAGTTGTGTTTACTATATTTAGTTATCTTTGTTATTTAGTTCTTGTTGAGTCTAAGTTGAAGGAGGATAGGATTTGGGCAGTCTTGGAAGTTTGTTGTTCTGTTTAGTTCTGGTTATTTGTTGGTCTTGTTGTTATTGTTTCTTGTGACTGTTTCTATTAGTTCTTGTTATTTGTTGATCTGTTTTTTATTATGGCTATTGGTGATCCTGGTGGTAGTAATTCTGAAGTATTAATTAGTCATCTTGATGCGGGTAATCCTCTTCATATTCAAACTAATGATAATAGTGGTACTTCTCTTATTCCATTTAAACTTCTTGGAACTGAAAATTATAGAATCTGGTTTGGTGCTATGAAATTGGCTTTGCAAGCTAGGAATAAATACAGCTTTTTTGATGGTACTTGTCTTAAGGAATTATTTGCCACTAGTGATGTCTTATCTGCTCAATGGGATAGATGTAATGCTATTGTCTTGACTTGGATTATGAATTCTGTGTCTCATGATGTTTATATGGGATTGGTTTATTCTGAAAATGTTGCATCTGTTTGGAAAGAATTAAAAGAAACATATGATAAAGTTGATGGTTATGTGATATACAATCTATTGCAAAAGATTAATTCTGTTAAGCAAGGTGGTAGTTCTGTTGCTGATTATTATCATAGGCTTAATTCTTTATGGAGAGAATTTGATTCTCTAACTAAATTGCCTAAATGTACTTGTGAGCATAAGTGTACTTGTGAGGCTAGCACTGAGTTAGTTTTGCATCAGCAGTTGATGAAACTGATGCAATTTCTTATGGGTCTTGATGACAGTTATCAACCTGTGAGAACTGCATTATTAACTAGAGATCCTCTTCCTGAGGTCAAGGATGCTTATGTTGTTGTGTCTAGGGAGGACTCCCATAGAGGGATTCCTGAGTCCTCTAGTGTTTCTGAATCTAAACTTAATGCATCTTCTTTTGCTGCTAAGTCTTTTAATAACAATAGAAGAGTGTTTAACAACAATAATAACACTAGAGGTACCAATTCTAATTCTAATACTGCTAATAGAGGTCCTAATCCTAATCTGAATCGTAAAAACTGTGGTAAAATTGGACACACTATTGACAGATGCTGTGAAATAGTTGGATTTCCTCCTGGTTTTGTTAAAAACAATAATCCTGTTAATAAGCAAAATGTTTTTAAACAAAATTATACTGCTAATACTGATGTTAAACAGAATGAGAATAAGAATTCTTCTTCATCTGCTAGCAATTCTTCTGGTTTTACGTCTGAACAGATGAAAAAGTTATTGTCACTGATTAGTGAAACTCCTTCAGGAAGCATACATGCTAATATGGCAGGTAGAGCTTCTTTCTTTAATGGGAATGTCTGGTTCAATGTTAACTTCTCTAGATATTTTTATGTTAATTCTTGTCTGGCTGTTAACACTATCTCTTTGGGTTGGATTATAGACTCAGGTGCCAATCAGCATTTGACTGTTTCCACCATTGGTATGACCAATGTTGTGGATATTACCAGTCTTGGGACTCTTGCCACTATTAGTCATGTTGGAAATTTGAAATTGACCAATAATGTTACTCTTTTTGATGTTTTGGTTGTTCCTGGATATTGTGTGAGTCTGTTATCTGTCAATAAGCTTATCAGAGATAGCAAATTATTTTTTTTGTTTTGATGAAGATAAATGTTACATTCAAGATTTGAAAAGGGAGAATGTTCTGGGGACTGGTAATCAGTCTGATGGCCTTTACTTGTTTGACATGCAGCCTAATCTTTCTTTAGGTCAGTGCAATATGGTTATATCTTATAGTGTGTCTAAACTTACTTGACATAATAGACTGGGTCACCCTGCTGATCCAGTTCTATCTGTTCTTCAAAAAGATCTTGGTATTTCCAGGAATTCTGTTATTTCTGTTTGTGAAATCTGTCATAGGGCCAAACAGACTAGGGAACCTTTTCCTTGTCGATCATAAGTCACGAGAATATTGGTGACCTTGTTCATCTTGACTTATGGGGTCCTTACAGAGTTACAAGCAGAGAAGGATACAAATATTTTCTGACCATTGTTGATGATTTTTCTAGAGCTGTGTGGGTTTACTTAGTAAAAACTAAGGATGAAGTGTTTGGTGTTTTCTGTTCTTTCATTCACTTGATTTTTAATCAGTTTGATCTAAAAATTAAAGTTGTAAGATCTGATAATGGAACTGAATTTGTTAATAAGAAAATGAATGATATGTTTTCTGATCTTGGTATTATTCACCAAACCTCATGTGCTCATACACCTCAGCAAAATGGGATTGCTGAGAGGAAACATAGACACTTGCTCAATGTTGCAAGGAGTCTTATGTTTCAAGGGGGGATTCCTTTAAAGTTTTGGTCTGATTTTGTTCTAACTACTGTATATCTTATAAACGGCTGCCATCATCTGTCTTACATGGTAAATGTCCCTATGAGTTGTTATATAAAAAGAAACCTAATCTTTCCCATTTGAGGTCTTTTGGCTGTCTTTGTTTTGCTACTATTTTAAACAATCATGATAAAATGTCTTATAGGTCTGAAAAATGTGTTCTTTTGGGTTTTTCTACTACTAAAAAGGCATACAAACTTTTAAGTTTGGATACCAGAAATATGTTTTTTGCAAGAGATGTAAAGTTCTATGAAAATATTTTTCCACTTAAAATGAAAACCTGTGATTTCACTGATGCAGAGAGTGCAAGTGAAGTAGATCACTTGAAATTTTTTGATAGTCTTAAGTCTCAAAGTCCCAATGATGAAGGGGAAGATGCACCAGTTGAGGATGGTAGTTTGCCATCTTATTATGATGCAGTAGACACAGATACTACTCATTTGCATCATGAAGGTGAGCATTCTGCAACCCAAATTGGTGACCAATACTGGTCTAGGCGTCCCATTCCTGAACAAAACTCTGAAAACATAACAACTCAGTCTAATTTTGAAAATGATGATGTGCAGACACCTGTTGTAAGAAGGTCTAATAGGGAGACTAAAACTCCTATTAGATTAAATGATTATGTGATGAATTCTAAAGTTAGATATGGTATTGAAAAGTATGTGTGTTATGGAGGTCTTAACAGAAATAATATGTGTTTTGCTTATACTCTAAATAAGTCTGTTGAACCTAAAAGTTATGAGGAAGCTGTTAAAGACCCTAACTGGTCTGAAGGTATGAACAATGAAATTGAGGCTTTAAATAGAAATAATACATGGACTGAATGTACTTTACCTATTGGTAGACATGCCATAGGATATAAGTGGATTTGGAAAATAAAATATAAGTCTACAGGAGAAATTGATAGATACAAGGCTAGGTTGGTTGCAAAAGGTTTCAATCAAAGAGAAGGCTTTGATTATGATGAAACTTTTAGCCCAGTTGTGAAAATGGTTACTTTGAGATGCTTGATTAGTATTGCTGTTAATATGAATTGGCCATTATATCAACTGGATGTGAACAATGCTTTTCTATATGGTGATTTAGATGAAGATGTTTATATGGTTTTACCTAAAGGTTTTAATGGTGGTGATGACAATAAAGTATGCAAGCTTAATAAGTCTCTGTATGGTCTTAAGCAAGCTCCAAGACAGTGGAATGCTAAGCTTACCACTGCCTTGATTGAGCATGGCTTTGTTCAAAGCAAGTTTGATTACTCTCTATATGTTAAGCAGAAAGATAATATATTTGTTGCTTTGCTTGTGTATGTTGATGATATTGTTATAACTGGTAACAATGAAGCTGAGATTAATAAGTTTAAACTGTTTTTGAGTACCAAGTTCATGATTAAGGACTTGGGTGAGTTGAAGTATTTTCTTGGCATTGAAGTTATGAAAAATGCAAAAGGTGTGTACGACTCAAAGGAAATATTGTATGGAATTGTTATATGAGTATGGGTTGTTAGCTGCTAAACATGTTGATACTCCTTTACCTGAGAATTCTGTGTTAAACTGTATTGAGAATGATACTGATAAGGTTTTGTACAATATAACTAATTATCAAAAACTGGTTGGAAAGTTGATTTATTTGACTAATACTAGACCTGATATTAGTTATGTTGTTCATTGCCTTAGTCAACATATGCACAAGCCTTTACAGTCACATCTTAAAGCTGCTTTAAGAGTATTGAAATATCTTAAAGGTTCTCCTGGTTCTGGTTTGCAATTTAATAATGTTTCTGATCTTAAGCTTAGAGCTTATGCTGATGCTGACTGGGCAAAGTGTCCTGTTACTAGAAGGTCTGTCATTGGTTTTTGTGTTTTTCTGGGAGATTCTCTTATTTCCTGGAAAAGCAAGAAACAGTCCACTTTGTCTAGAATTTCAGCTGAAGCTGAATATAGAAGCTTAGCTTCTACCACTTGTGAGGTTATTGGGTTGAGCAATTTGTTGAGTAGTCTTGGTATTAAAGGCTTGTTGCCTGTGGATGTTTATTGTGACAATAGTGCTGCTATTCAGATTGCTGCTAACCCAGTTTTCCTTGAGAAAACTAAGCACTTTGAGTTGGATGTACATTTGGTAAGAGAAAAGGTATCTGCAGGTGTGATTAAGACTGTTAAAATTCATACTAGTATGCAGACCGCAGATGTGTTTACCAAGTGTCTTGGTCAAAAACAACATAGTGTATTATGCGTTTGGTTGACATGTTTGCATGATCTCTTAATGGAGGCAAGCATGCTAAGGTTAAAGAAGTTGATCAAGGTTGAAGTCTATCAACTTGAGAGGGGATGTTGGAAGTACAGGGTTTAAAGTTGTCAAGTTGGAAGACTTCTTTTACTCTTGGATAAAGTTTAGTTGCTGTTTGAGAAGAAGTTATAAGTTGGAGGGCTAAAGTGTAACATCTGGCTATAAGCGTGATCTAGGGCTTCATAACTTGTTTTCTAAGATCTCATTCATTCTCTCTCATTTACACACACAGTCTTTGTTTCTCTTGTTATTGATATCACTTTGATATATGTTCGTCTTGTATCATTCTGAAGATCAATCTCTTTATTTGATCTTTGTAGTTTGAGTGGTTTGAGTGATATTGTAGTGAGGATTGATTCGTGTCTACCTAGTAGAGATCAATATTGTCTTTTGTATTGTTTGGTAAGCATCTGTTTGGAGACTTATCTTCTTGAATTGTTATAATAAAAGATACACCAAGGGGTGGTTGGCTGGGTGTAAAAGAAGTTTGTTGTGTGTTTGTTACCATTTTTACAAATATGTTGGAAATCATAATCCCATTAATCTTTGTTAACTTGTTTATTTTTATTAAAGCCCATCTAGGCCTAAGTTCTGTAAACCGAAAGTTGTATATGGGTTGGGTCAAATATGGTAGTTACATTGTATTATTAAGTTATAACGTTTAGTTTAGGGTTATGTCGTTTAGTTTATATGAAACGTTGTATCCCTTTATTGATTGCAACGTTTCATCTAGTATACCTTTCAGTTTTATTTATATCAGATTATTAGAAGGGTTCAACAAATCTCTCTTGTTTCCTTTTTATCAATTCTTGTATGATGATTATGTTGTCCCAACTCTAGATCAATGTTATGTAGATTGCAAAATGTAAAGTAAATGAATAAGTAAAATTGTCTATTAATCTTT
The DNA here is from genome assembly GCA_910596185.1 of Chrysanthemum makinoi. Lineage (NCBI taxonomy): Eukaryota > Viridiplantae > Streptophyta > Magnoliopsida > Asterales > Asteraceae > Chrysanthemum > Chrysanthemum makinoi. The sequence continues at coordinate 206,194,834 of OU343219.1, read as the reverse complement.
AAATGATTTCGGTACATATGTATATATACAAATCTAACCGGTATAATGAACCATTGTGTTGGTTCATATGTAACCGCTCCTAACCGCCATATCCATAACCGTTTTTTCGGTTACTAACTTCCTAGTTGGCGTATTTGGTCCTTCGTCTAATAATAATAACAAATGAAGCATAAAGATAAAGATTATCGGTTCACAGATTACCCATGAATGTTGTTTGATCAATTCAATCCTGGAGATGCAAGTTTCTGCATAACAACCTGTGCAAAACTATGTACAAACCTACTAACTATCCCTCACTGTTCAGTAAGGCTATATGTAGCGATACGGTAACTTGGTCTATGTACAAAGAGTATCATGAGCCATCAATCTTGCACCTTAAGTATGACGTCATGGAAGCCAGACCTTGAAGTTCATATACACGACAGTCCACGGATAGGCTTCATTAATCTCCAGGTCTTTAGGGCTCATCCCCACACATAAGTCGCTCTGAAAATGCGTGGTTCACTGAGAGGGCCTCGTTTCACTTAACAATGCCTTTTTGAGGCATGTTCTGTTTCACTGTAACCACAAGAAACTTTGTATGTTTCAGTTTTATCTAGAAATGAGTACAGTCTTCGACACTAATCGCTTAAGCAGTCATGACTGGTTATCTGTCGGAGGTATCTTAGCATTTTCTTGTAATTTGGAAACTCCAAGAACCAGAAGCTGAAATCATCCACGGTCACTAACTCCACATACTTTTTACACGGCCTCTGCAAGTTTGTGCTCTCTTCGACTCCTTTTATCTTTTCCAGTGGGATAAACACCTTATATTGAAACTTTAACACCTCTAATGATGTAGAATACGTTTTGATGGATTTCTCACTGCAAAATGCAACTTTTTCTGTTGAAATGAAGAGGATGCCTGCGATTTCGCCAGCTGTTGTGTATATACTGCATCGAGAAGCATGCAACAACTTCTCGCCGTTCCTGGTACTAAAACCTCTTCTGAAGATTTTTCCTTCACGACCAAGTGGTAGGAGCTTGGAACCATAACCCAACTTGCGTTTCACAGTTTCTATTAGTTTTGGTCCTAATCCCACTGTAAGTAAAAAAAAAAGTAAAAAATCAGTTAGATCGACCGAGAAAACTCAAAATATTATAATGGAATTGTTAAAAGTTGGTATATTAGGGCAAGACTATTACCATGATTTTTATTCGAGACTGCATAACTGTCTTCATTTCCTGTGATAGAAAGAGGGTTATGCGGTTGATATGCTTTAGATAGGAATAGACCCCTTTTTGATACTATCGGAATGCCCGTGACATTTTTTGGGAGTCTGTTATCCATATTATGATCTCAGAATGATGCAGTTTAGTTGCTTTAAAGGAAAATGAATAATGCTGAACTTGATGGCTAATATTGTATCCTGTATTGTGGTATTTATAAGCTGATAAAGGTGCATGGTTTAAGCTAACAACTTGCAGCTGTTGGATGACTCATATATTTGTCATCTTTGGCTGTGGTTTGAACGTGGCTTCTTAAAACAAGTCATGAGAAAAATTTCAGCAATTGTGACTGGTTAGCACATTCGAGAAAGTTGGCACTTCACTTTTATCTGGGCTACTTTTCCTTTCCTGATATTGGCCCTTCCGATAAGGTTTAGACATTTACTTTTGGTTGTCATGCTGACTTTTCTTTCATAGATATATCCGTCACTTGGTAATGGGCAGGATTTGAAAAAAATATATAATCGACATGGAAACACATCACGTGTTTGATTATATGAGCAAGAAAAGCAAACATCAATGCAAGTGGTGTGTGATGGACTTTATTTTGTCTATATCAGATTGAAGTGTAAAGAAGATAGCTTTCTTATCTTATAAGTTCTAGTTTATGACCAGATGACATGAGCCATTTAAAATCTTTTCTACTCTATTTGTTGAACCCAGGGTACACTATGTATGTGCCATGTCATTAGTACACATAGCACATGCTGATTTCTAGATATACCTTTTCTGTCCATTAAAAAAGGCATACCGATTTCACGATTCTAATGATCCAGAAAAAAATGGAAGATATTTTAAACCGAGATATGTCGAGTTTCACAATTAGAAATAACTTCGTTATCCATGTGTCATGCTTTGTGGTTTGGGCGGTTTTCCTTTATTACTGTCTCTTTTAATAAGATCTGTGTCTTGACTTTTTTTAGTTTATGCTAACAATTGGCCTATTACTTGTGACCCGATAATCTTTTATCATTGCTTGTTATATAATAGTTTAATAACACTAAGGACTAGTTATGTCAAAACCAAAGTTAATAACTAACTTTGACAGTTATTTCGGTTAGGAAAAGAATGGTTGTGTCGGTTCAATCATACCGATTCATAACCTATATATATGTGTATATATGCAACGATAGAAAGTTAGAAACTTAATACAATTTACTTATTCAACACTTTTGCAACTTATATATCGATCAAGAAGAAAGTTGGGACAACATTTGGCATCAAGAGCAAGGATTAATACACATCGAAACAAATTTCTGTTTCTACAAAAAAAAATCAATTAACGAGAGGCCAAGAGACGCCAGGAAAAAGAAAAGAACACTGATGTTCTTTCCTTTGGCAAGGGACGTTTGCTTTTCTTAAATCTTCCAAAGAAAACAAACAAGTTTGGATAAGGAGAAACGTAGAAGAGATAGTGCACAATCTATTTTACGTTGAAGTTGCAAGCGTTACACATCAGACGATATTGGTGTCGAAATTTTGTTGGCGACAACAAAGGGAAGAAAGAATTGGAGACTTTGTGTAATACCGGTTGGAAAAAAGACACAAAGCAAGACGTTGTTGTAGGAGGAAAACGTATACGTAGAACGAAAGGAGTACTCAAAGAGAAGTGTGTGGAGTTTGTGTCGATACGACACATAAACAACAACAACGAGAAGAAACAAACAAAGGGCTGTTTGTTTTGGTGGAACGAATCACAAACAAAGGACCGTTTGATTCGGCAAAGAATTACCAAGGCGTGGTAACAAAGATTGTGTGTAGGAAACTTAGCGATTTCAAAGTGACCGAGATCAAGAAGAACACACAAAACGGAAAAGGAACAACGTATAGAAGTGGTACAAGGAAGTTCTTTGTTTTGTTAGTATCGAATTCAAATAAATTTCGAAAACAAAACAAAAACAAAAGTGGCCGAGGCTTGGTGGTGATTCAAGGGAGAATCCGAAAGCAACAAAGCAAGGAGGCCGTGAAACTTTGTTTTAGATTCGTTGGCAAAAAAATCCGAGACATTGTTCAAAAATATTGAAGTCGAATTGGATTTGGAAACAAGGACAACGAGGGAAAAGAAATCAAGTGGGAACAAGATCAAACATTGGTGAACGATTTTCACTAACAAAGCAAAACGGAATACATCTCGTATTCATCACAAATTAACGAGGTCACAAGTTTCATTTTTGGATTTCAATTCATATTAAATTAGTATAGATCTCATTAATTTATACTATTAGGAAATCCCGAAAACTAATTATTGATCCCGTAGTACTAAGATTCCCGGAAACTATAATTTTCACATTAGAAAAGGATACCATACTAAGATAAGTAATCCCATTAAACTAGAAAGTGAAAATAATAAACACTTTCAAAATGACAACCGATGATATAGTAACCACATCAACTACAATAAAACCCGTAACACCTGTTGCACAATACCAATGCCCTAAGTTGAAAACCACAAACTACACAGTTTGGGCTATACAAATTAAGGTTATACTAGAGGCACATGGCTTATGGGAAGCAATAGAACCAAAGTTAGGTACACTAGTTGATGATAAAAAGGATAAGGCAACAATTGCCTTCCTATATCAAGCGTTGACGGAAGATATGATCTTACAAGTAGCGGGTTGTAAGACGGCAAAGGATTTATGGGATTCGCTAAAGAAACGACACGTTGGACAAGATAAAGTGCAGCAAGCACGCTTACAATCATTGATGATTGGATTTAACTCACTTCAGATGAAGGAAGATGAGACGGTGGATGCATTTGCAGACAAGTTAAACGGCTATGTCACAAAGGCAAAAGAACTAGGGAAAGCATTAGATGAATCACTTATAGTTAGAAAACTATTAGACTCCACACCCGATAGATTCATTCAGATAGTAGCATCCATTGAACAAACAAGTGATCTAGACGACATTACCCTAGATGAGATCACTGGAAAACTCAAAGCGTTTGAGGAAAGAATAAAACTCCGGAAGGGAGGTCAAGTTGAAAGCCAGGAGAATCTACTGTTTACAAACGGTGAACACTCAGATAAAGGAAAGCGTTTTAACAAACGTGGAGGTAGAACAAATTACTCACGAGGAAACTGGCGGAATAATAACAACAAAAACAACTCACAAAAGGGAAACTCAAATCATAAAGGAAATCAAAATAATTCAAGTAAGAAGGATTTGAGTAACATTAGATGTTTCAAGTGCAATAAACTTGGACACTATATGAGTAAATTTAGAGCAACATCAACAACCCAGGAACAATCAAACCTTATCTTAGAAGACGATGAACAATCACTATTAATGGCTATGCACGAAACCGAACACAAGGAAGTGTTGTTGAATGAAGAACAAATTCAACCAAAGAAATATGCTACAGCAGATGCGAGCATATGGTATTTAGATAATGGTGCAAGTAACCACATGACTGGTATAAAGAGTCATTTTAGAGATATTGATGAAAGCATAACAGACGAGTACGTTTGGAGATGGATCGTATATACAGATAATGGGTAGAGGGTCTATACTGTTAGGTTGTAAGAACCAGGAACAGAAAGTAGTATCCGAAGTATACTACATACCAAACCTCAAGAGCAACATACTTAGTCTAGGATAACTTACTGAAATAGGTTGTAAGGTCATTATGGATGGAAACAAGCTGACTTTGTATGATAAGAACAAGAAGTTGTTGATGAAGGTAGAAAGATCTAAGAATCGACTCAACAAAATTCAGTTACAGATATAAGCACCTATATGTCTCTTAGCAAACATAGATAACCAAGCATGGTTATGGCATGCTAGATTAGGTCATCTAAACTTTGATGATATAAACAAGATGACTAGAAAAGGTCTAGTAGAAGGAATTCCTAGGATAAATCATGCATGACAGATTTGTGACGCATGTTTATTAGGAAAACACAACAGAACACCATTTCCAAACCGAGCCAAATTCAGATCAAAGAACCCGTTGGACTTAGTATATGGAGACCTTTGCGGTCCTATTAGTCCAGCAACACACTCAGGCAAGAAACTCATTTTCTTGTTAGTAGACGATTGTACACGTTTTATGTGGGCATACTTTCTTACATCGAAAGATGAGGCATTTAGTACATTCAAGGAATTTAGGCAGAAAATAGAAATGGAAATGAATTTGAAAACTAGAATGCTAAGAACGGATAGAGGTGGTGAATTCACATCAAATGAATTCACAATGTACTGTAAGGAAAACGGAATAGGATGACAGTTGACAGCACCTTACTCCCCACAGCAGAATGGAGTAGTGGAGAGAAGAAATAGGACAGTGCTATCAACTACAAGGAGTATGATGAAAGCAATGAAGTTACCATTAACTTTTTGGGCGGAAGCAGTTAAGCATTCCATTTACATACTCAATAGGGTACCTACGAGGGCCCTGATAGGTAAAACTCCATATGAGGCACTCTATAACAGAAAACCAAACTTAGAAAACCTAAAAATATTCGGATGCACAACTTATGCAAAGATAACGCTGAGGGTAGATAACATTTCAGCAATAGCACTAGTCAAGAACCCAGTTTTTCATGGAAGAAGTAAACACATCGACATTCGCTATCATTTCATTCGAGAATGTGTAGAGAATGGGCATATCAATGTGGAGCACGTCAGCGGAGAACTACAAAGAGCAGATATTCTAACAAAGGCTCTACCAAGATTGAAGTTCACGACGATGCGACAAATGCTCGGAGTTCAAGATTTAGCAAGAAGCAACGATCAAGATTAAGGAGGAGAATGTGTCCCGATAATCTTTTATCATCGCTTGTTATATAATAGTTTAATAACACTAAGGACTAGTTATGTCAAAACCAAAGTTAATAACTAACTTTGACCGTTATTTCGGTTAGGAAAAGAATGGTTGTGTCGGTTCAATGATACCGATTCATAACCTATATATATGTGTATATATGCAACGATAAAAAGTTAGAAACTTAATACAATTTACTTATTCAACACTTTTGCAACTTATATATCGATCAAGAAGAAAGTTGGGACAACATTACTATCACAGATATTCATATGTATAATCAACATGGCAACAAGTAACATGCTAATGACATAAGCAATTAAGCTAAGTATATTGAATGGTGATGAAGACCTATATATTTTTTAATCAGTAAAGTGATTTGATGGTAGCTTTCTTATCCTACATTTTTTAGTTCATGGTTACAGAACATGGAATCTTTTTATTCTCTTACAACTTTTCTCCTCTTTTGTAACACATCAATGTCATTAGTACAAACAGCACATGACATACATAATCGCTCTGCCTATACTCCATATGCTCAAAATAACCAAAAAGAGGGAAATCTAAGGAAAAAATTAGAACTCGGTACTTGATTATTTTCTAGGGTAGCTACTAATCCTTTATTAATATTGGTTATCTGGATTAGGTTTAGACATTTACTTTCATTGTTATGTTTTATTTATTATTTAACGGCTACACTTCCGGTTGTCACGCTGACTATTCTTTTTATATATGCTGAATGTAAAATCTATAATCGACATGGAAACATGTCACGTATTGACTACATGAGCAAGAAAGGCAAAGAGATATGCAAGTGGTGAGATCGCCTTTATTTTTGCTTATCAGATTGAGGTGTAAAGAGGGTGACTTTCTTATGCTATAAGTTATAGTTTATGGTTATATGACATGAGCATTTTCTGATATTTTCTACTCCATTTGTTAAACCAAAGTAGACTTTTTATGGGCCATGTCATTAGTACAAATACCAATAGGTGATTTCTAGATATATCTGTACTGTCCCACAGAAAATTGAAAAGAAAATCAGCATACTGATTATGAAACTCTGATTGTGAAGTATCATTTTTTTGTTAAACCAAGATATATGTTATTTTATTAATTACAATATATAAGAACTGATCAGTACTATTATATATATGTGTTAATGTTACATACCAACGACACAGATTCAAGATGTGTATCATAACATATTCAAGACTCGATCGGTTATGCTTGCATGTTGATTAAATGACTAACTGTGTAGAAATAGAACCTCTAATTCTAGACGAAATATAGCCTCTACTTAGGTGTTTGAGGATTAACAATAATTTATATAAACATATAAATCTGATTAGCTATAAGCCTATAACATTATATGTAAAATTAAGAGTAAAAATATATGTTCCATTGTATTGTTAGTTTTATAATTATTTACAATATTGTGTCAGGCCTGTAATTTGATATTGTTGTTATTAAACAGTAAAACAAATTGAAGCCTGAACTCATGATAATCAAGTAGAACAAAATGAAATCTGAACTCATGACGCGCCCAAAAATGTAGAGTATTTATAGGTTAACAGCACCAAACAGATAAACAATGGGTGACTGGTAATTAATTAAAAATCTCTTAATCAACAGATATATTTACATCCTCTTCTCATTAGAAAGTAGTCGTACAACGTAATGTTGCATAATCAACATTAACATGAAATCGAAAACTAACATTCTAGATCAATTGCTCAAGCAATTGTGACTAATTGTGTGACAGAGATATCTTAGAGTTTTCTTATAATTTGTGAAGCTCAAGAACCAGAAGTTGAAACCATCCACAGTCACAAACTCGAGATACTTCTTTGATGGCCTCTTCATGTTCACGCTCTCTCCTACTCCTTTTATCTTCCCTAATGGAATTGACACCTGCAGAAACAACCATGTCAATATACTACTTGCAAAAAAAACTTAATTAGCCAATGTTGCATGATATGTATTGGAGCCTCCATACCTTATATCGGAACTTTAATACCTCTCCTGTTGTAGAATATGTTTTAAGGGACCTATCACTGCAAAATGAAACCCTTTCATTAGAAACGAAGAGGGTGCCTGTAATCGCACCAGCTGTAGTGTATATGCAACATCGAGAAGCATGCACCAACTTCTCACAATCACTTGTACCAAAATTTTTACTGAAGATTTTTCCTTCGCGACCAAGTGGAAGGATTTTGGCACCATAACCCAACTTGTGCTTCACAATATTTAATAGTTTGGGTCCTAAGCTCACTGGAAGTACAAGATTAATTAAAAACTTTGATAGTTAGATTGAGGGAGGGAAATAGAATTGTTATCGTCGTTATATCAAAGAAGTAAAAACAATTTCCATGTTTTTTAATTGAGAACGCAAGACTGTCTTTTCTTTCAATGGCATTGATTTTCAAAGAAGTGGGAAGAGTTACGAGAGGTTGATAAGGTTTAGACAAAAGTAGTCCTCTTGTTGATTTGACTCTGACGCCCATGACATTGCTTGAAAGTCTGTGATCCATATTTTGATCTTCGCTTGCTATGATTTGGTTGTGCTTGATACTAAAGTTTTTAGGTAATGTATTTTGGATCATGATATTTATAAGCTGATAAAGATGCCATTAACTTACATCTTTAACTTGGATGAGTCATCCATGTGTCATGCTTTGTGGTTGTTTGAAATATGAGAGAATGAAATAAAGCCTGATTGAATAGATTCAGCACCCCCGGCCCTTTGACTTGTGAGCTCATTTTAAAAGGTTTGTATGGGAAAATTTTCCTTTATTGATATTGTCTCATTAAATAAGATCTATATGATCACTTTGTTATTTTATTGTCATGTCGACAATTTCTTACATATGCCATTAGTTTTGAAGACACAAAAGTCTGAGAAAACATTTTAGAATCAACATGGAAACAAGTCACATGCTATGTATCCAGCAGGTCGGCAAATTGACGTTTATGCCATATTATGGGTGAATTTTAAGCTAACAAAGTTGAATGGTGAGATAATGGTCTTTTTATTTGTTTCTTCAAAGGTGAAGATCGGTGGGATCACCCTGGTCCCATGCATCCTAAGGATGCCAACCGGACCTTCCCCCAAGGATCCGGTCCCAGGCAATGAGCACCTGTCCCAGTGACTGTACTTATCAGGAGGTGGGCTTTGAACCCTGGCCATTTTCTTCAATAGGCCCCTCGCTGACCAGTCAATTTCATTTGTTTAATCGGATTGATGTGTAAAGTGGCCTTTCTTATCATATATTGCCAATTTCATGGTTTTAGAACATGGGATCTTTTTTATCTTTTCATCTCCCTTTCAAAACTAAAGTTACATTACGGATGATGTATACATAGTATTAAAGATGGAGATGCGAAAAAACAACGGCAAAGTTCTAATGGTCACACAAAAAGGGGTTCTATTTCAAAAATCTTGATATAAAAGTATTATTAGCCATTTGGCCCCCAATATAAACCAAACAGCTGAGTCTGTTTGTAAATTCTTGAATATTGGCCTTCCTTGACTATATATCTGTGACCACTATTGACCGTTATTGCATCAGGAAATTCTGAATGAGCACTTCAATGGCTAGGACTATTTGTGGCCACTCTTTTCACTATAACCAATAACTATTTGGTCAATGCTATATATGCTAAGCCGCCAATAACTAATCCGGCTATGCTTGTGTCATTCATTTTCACATAACTGCAAGGCTTTTTGTGTGTTTGTCAAACAATTGGATGCTCTGACTTTACGAAGTGTGAAACCTTGGTGAAGAGTTAGATATAATGTCATGTTAGTTGACGTATATACTTTCATTGGAATAATGTCTAATTCTTTCTTCTATATTCTACATACAGTAGCCACTAAAAATCTAACCCACTCCTGGAGAATTTGTTAGTTAAACTAACAACCCTGAAATATTGTTAGCCCTATAATGTGTTTAGATCAAATTAATTTATTATTACTTTAGTTTATAAAGACAATTGTTACTGTTTTATTTATTTCGTATATTTGGATTGCATAGCGGGTCAAGACTTGTAAACCAAACGGCCCATATGCATTTGGCAGTTATTAGTTAGTTGGCGATTACATATCAAGAATCACAATGGTTGATAAGTAACTGCCTCATAGTCTTGTGTCGTTTGGATAACTATAAATATGTTTTCATCCTGTTGAAAACATACTAACGATTACTATCTATATAGATTATATTTGCAGCATTATACTTGTCCATTTTTCATTTACTTTAGTGCATACACATTCACACAAACGTAGTACCAAATGGTGAACTACAAACAAATCCTCAAATCAAGTTATGTTGGCCGAAAACCTGACCACAATTGGTATCAGAGCCATGGTGGCTCGAATTCGTGGGATAGGCCAACACTAGATCATGGTTTCTACACTGGAAGATACCTACTCAGGGAAACACCAGAACGCGTATATCAGTGGAACACAAGAAGGAAAAGTATTTCTCCCAAAGGAAAGGAAATACTTGTGAAAAAGGTTCTAGAGAACGAGGCATATAATGATGCCAAGATGAAAGGAAAACAGAAAGAAGAAACTGTGAAAACAAGGAGAGAAAAGAGGTCTAGATGCTATATATGCAGACAAAGAGGGCATGCCTTTTGGGCATGTGAGAGTAGGAAGAAACTGGTTGCAATTGAATCACAACAAGATGATGATACAAACCGAAAAGTCCTTGAAGAAGAGGTGAAGTTCCCAGAAAAAGTACACGTGATTGGAGACTACATGTTGGAAGGTTCTAATCATAAAACATGGAACGAAATCTGGTATGTGAGCAATAATTACAAATTTCATTTATGCCCAAGGAGAAAGTATAACAACCCGCAATTTTACAGGTCCTTACTCAACCTTAAAACTCAAAGTAGTTTATTTTTAAAGTTACATATTTCTTTTGCGTATAAGTAAACAACACGAAGTGAGAACCCGATACCGCACGCGTACCGACACTGCGTTAGTAATGACTTAAATTCAATAATTATATCTCGGAGTCTATAATTTTACTTTTATATTATTTTTACAAAAACGTTTCCGAAAATATATTTTCCACATTTTGGCCAAACCAAGGTATCACGTTCACACCTAAACTTAACGGGACACGGGATACACTTAATACACTTATTAATACTACTAAATAATAATAAAACAAAACCTACCCTTATATCTATACCTGCCGCCCAGCTACTCATTCTTTCTCTATCACTTTTAGGGTGATGTTATATTGACGGTGGCTAATATTTTAGTTTAACCCCCCCTAAAACTAGGGGGTACTTTCTTGTCCATTTTTTTTTTTTTTTTTAATTGTGTCGTGTTTAGATATATGTATAGTGTATTTATTTGTGTAGTTTTTTATATGTATAGTGTTTTTAATTGTGTAGTGTTTTTATATGGTATTTATTTTACGTTACTTTTTATAAACTTTTTTTAATAAACTTTTTTTATAAATTTTTTAAAAAGATTTATAAAAAATTTATAAAAAAAGTTTATAAAAAAAGTTTATAAAAATTTTATAAAAAATGTTTATAAAATTTTTATAAAAAAGGTTTATAAAAAAAGTTTATAAAAAATTTATAAAAAAAAGTTTATAAAAAAAGTTTACAAAAAGTAATGTAAAATAAATACCATATAAAAACACTACACAATTAAAAACACTATACATATAAAAACACTACACAAATAAATACATTATACATATACTTAAACACTACACAATTAAATTAAAAAAAAAATAAATAAATAAAAAAAAGGAGGACAAGGGGACAAGAAGTACCACCCATGTGGGAGAGAGAGGAGGATAAAAGAGGAGGGGCCCAGGGATATGCACCGTCCATACAGTACAACCCCACTTTTATCATAAAGTCAACTTTTCAGTATTTCTATCTCTCTTTCCAAGGTCATCTAAAAACCTTCAACATGAAAGTGACTTTTGCTTGATTTACTCCTTCACAAGTCCTCCATCAAAGAAAGTATGGTCAAGACTTCTTTATATTCCCTGCTTATGGCGGTCGACATCACGTGGAGGACATAGGAGATGAAGATATATAGAGACTTTAGCTTAATATAGCTCCTCACAAGTCTCTTCTCAAGAAAGAGTGGTCAATCCTTCCCTTTCTTCTTTTCTTCTTATCTTTGTTCAATTCACAGGGAACCACACAAGCTTCCTATCTCAATCTTATCACAAAGGAAAGTTTCCTTAAGGGTTGTGGTCAAGCTGGGGCTGCGGTTCTCGATTAGATTCGGATATGAGTTTCCTTGTAATCAAGTTTTCATTTTGATTCTTCTGTCAATCGGCTCTTCCCCATATTGTAAGAGTTTTGATTTCCTTACACCTTGTAATTTCTTGATGTTATGATGTTAAGAAACTTGCTCTTTTGATAAATTTTACAAGTCGTAACTTTGTTAATTTTATATAAATCAATCCATAAGTCATTTTATGAGTATGTATGTATGATTTTGTTATTGTGGAATCTTGTGTGGCAACTTACTAATTGATATAAAATGAACAAAATAAAACTAAATCTATAAGAACCTAAGATTGGCATAATGGATTGGAAAGTGCTTTTTTTTTTTTTTTGTCTATCATGCATTATGTTTATTGGCTTATTTATTAAACTAGGCGAGTACCCGCGCCTAGCGGCAGCGGTTTCTAGCGTCAGATAATTAATGATTTGTGACATTATGGTGAGTGTTTTGTGTAGCGTTTAAAATAGAACGTGAACCGATGAAAATGCAATTGCAAACGCTTGTACTATTCCATAACTAAAGTCTAGACAAAATTCTTAACATCTATCAAACAACATAAAAATATTTAATGAAAATGAAAGTAAACATTACATCAGTTATGAGATAAAAACTAACAACAGACGTTCCTTGTCGCGTAAAACTAACAAGATGGGATTAATGGTGCCGTTGTTAAGAAGAACGCAAGTACCAAAATTAGCATAAATGTGATTAGGCAAAATAATAATAATAAGGCTAATTTTGGCTATTTTATAAAAAAATTAGGCACGTTTAGCCCCATTTTTTTTTTGAAATGGGCGTATTTAGCTTATTGAAAAGTTAAATGTGCACTAACGGGCACATATTTTCTCTTAATTGTAAAACATTATAATCGTTTTTGAAAAACAACTTATATATATAATATATTTATATAGCGATAGATCGTTTTGTGTTAAAAAAAGTTTATGGGTTCTAAATGAAAAATAATAAAAGTTTGAAGATTTGGGGATTAAACATAATGTTTTGAAACCCGGTACGACCCGGGTGGTTCAACCGGTTGAACCGTTCTGGTCGAAAAACAGGTCGATTTAAACCGAGTCAACCCGACGGGTTGGGTCAAAATGGGTCAAATTAAACAGGGTCAACCCACCGGTTTTGAAGCGTACAGGGTCAACCCGGTTTTCGATATGTATTAATAGTTTCAAATTTTCACTTTTACTTTTTGGTTTTCCTTTATATATAGTGTAACAGGTACTGCGCGTTCTTGTGGCGATTAACCGGAGAAATAGATCCGATGAGACCGATTCACCGGTTGTGGTCGGTTTCAACGGGTCCTCTCAAGTTCGTTTTGGATGGTTGTTATTGGTTAGCGAGGCGGGTGGCGACACCAGTTTCCGGTTGAACCCGTTGGTCCGATCCGATTTTCAAAACTATATGTACCATCAACTTGTTAGCTTGTATGAAGCTTTGTGTGTTTTATTAATTTGTATAATGTATATAATAAGATGTACTTTTCATTTTAGGGTGTTTTAAAAATAATATTAATTAGTCTGTTTAATTATTTTATATTTAGAATTATGTTGTAGCTTGTTTAAATTGTATATTGTGAAAATTTTATCGTACTTTTTAGTAAGATAGTTTTAGTGATAAAAAAAGTTTATGGGTTATAAACGAATAATAGTAAAAGTTTGAGAAATTGAGGATTAAAATAATATTTTGAAACCCGGTTCGATCCGGGAGATTCAACTGGTTGAACCGTTCGGTTAAAAAGCAGTCAATATAAATCAGGTCAACTCGACGGGTTGGGTCGAAAAAACGGGTCAGATTAAACCGGGTCCTGGGTCAACCCGGTTTTCGATGTGTATTAATAGTTTCCTTTTGAAACATATGTATGTATTAATAGTTGAAATTACTCATAATTAATTATTTCAACATTTCCTTTTTAAATTTTTTCACATTTCACTTTCTTGACTTTTCACTTTTCACTTTGACCATTTTTCTATTATAGATAGTATAGATATTGGGATAAAGAGGTTTTGAAGAATTGGTAAGTAATTCATTTTTTCATATGGTCGTAACCCACAATGGGTAGATCTTAAATTTTGCTCTTTTCCTTTACACATGTTACCTCATAAGCCAAAGGATTTAATGGTTAACTATTTTTTTTTATATCTGGTTGTGTTATATATGGTTCGAACCCACTGTTGGGTAAAACCAATTGTTGGGATAACATTTGATAAGGGACCTACTACCGTTGCACCCCCTAGAAAAATTTTAGGGGGTGTGGGGGTTTCTCTCTCCTCCTGCCGCCTTTTTGTCTTCTCTTTTCTTTTCGTACGGTAGCACCACAGGAACCCAATGAAGACATGTTTTTGTTTTATTAGGCGGCGACTTTTTTCTTTTATAAAAAAGGTTTATAAAAAGTTTATAAAAAAAGTCTATAAAAAAAAGTTTATAAAAAATTTATAAAAAAGGTTTATAAAAAAAAGTTTATAAAAAAAGTTTAAAAAAAGTTTATAAAAAAAGTTTATAAAAAATTTATAAAAAAGGTTTATAAAAAAAAGTTTATAAAAAGTTTATAAAAAAAGTTTATAAAATAAATATCATATAAAACACTACACAATTAAATACACTATACATATAAAAACACTACACAAATAAATACACTATGCATATACCCTAAACATTACACAATTAAATAAAAAAACAATATATAAAAAAAAACAAAAAAACAAAAAATAAAAAAAATAATAATAATAAAAAAAGAATCTAATCATTGGCCCAATGATTAGGACCAATGATTAGTCTATTGGGGTGCAAAGGAAGGATTTCATGGGGTGCAATATTAGATCACCCATTTGTTAAATGTTATTTTGTTCCAATGTGTTTCCAAAAGGTACGAGAATTCAAAGACTGAGTTGTGAGTTTTCTTATTGTTTTGGTCATGAGTCAACACACGGGGGCGTTTAGTTTGGCTCATTTGTCAATTGACAAGATTAAAAAAAAAAAAAAACATTATAGTAACAGTAAAAGTTATAGTCTATTAGGTAAATGGACATGGGTAATTTTACTTTTGGTTTGGGCTGACATTGTGTCAAATGGCAGTTGGCCGAGCCTACTTGATCCAACATATGGGTGTGTATGGTTTAACACTAAGTACCATTGAAGATTGAAAAATTTGTGTCATGTGGTTTGATAGTGAGGTGCGTTTGGTTTCTTGCGCACTGAGGTCAAAAGCCAAGTTCAAAACAATTAACACCTAAATTGTTAAATTTATTATGAGATTGGTTTAACTAAAGTTGGCTCGGACTTGTGTTTATTTGTGTTGTTTTCCGCGGGTGTGTTGGCTGAGCCCACACCGAGCCCATCCAGCATTCGGAAATATATATTTGGTTCCGGCTTATTCGACTTATTAAGTCCCTACATTGATTCATGACATACTCTATTCTACTAAACTTGTTTTACAAACGGATTTTAGAGTATAACTAATAAACAAACTTAATTCTTTCACATCATTAAAACTATAACCTTATATTGTGTATCAACTTTAGCTCATTTTAAATACAAATATATTAAACAAAATCATTACTTGAAAATAATTATTTACATACTTTTATTATTGAAATATTTTATACATTTAGTTATATAAATATATACTTTTAACAACAATATTCGCATATTTTGACGACGTCTAATACGTATTGTAATTATTTTCCGTACGTCGTCTTCCGATTGCCTTCGAACCGAAGACTCATTCGTCCTTGATATTTTTCCCATTACATACCTATGCACTTCCAAGACCCAATGCTTACCAACTATTTAAACTTAAGTGCTGCCACACAAGCAACAATAACATAAACACTTTAAAATTTTTGACTTATTTAAACTTTGTCGAGTCTTAAATACAAGTCTGTAAACTAAACTTGCCATACTAATCTAGGTCGCGGGTCGGTGCCATCCACTAGTTCTATTGGACTACTTTCAAATGCTAATTTACTAAGGTGAGTTCTCGTAGCCCCTTTTTCATAATGTTTTCCTTGAGGGAAAATGGTACTCAAATGTTGTTTTAACTGTTTTATCTTTGTGCTAAACTGTTTACTTGTTTTTGGACAATATGTGCGTTTGATTGATATATGTGACTACTTTGTGATGATAAATTGTTTTTCATGTATGCTTGTTTAACTTTCGTTTGGAGCGAAACACGTTGATAGTACTATCTGGGGTAGCTCCCCACTATTGGTAACATGTGTGTAACATTATTGGCGAGTTCGGTTGTCGCTAGCGTGTTTCATATTCATATATCTTGCTCACTATTGTCCTACACTACTATGCACAGCTTCGTGGTTTAATACTTAAACCTACGAGCTCACCAACTTTATGTTGGCGTTTTGAGTATCCATTTTCAGTGTTAAGAATGAAGTTGCATAGAAGGTTGAGTATTGGCCGGCCTAGCGGACATAAGACAAGACTCTAACGTGTTCGAGGAGTTGTGCATTTGGAAATGCCCCCTTAAGACTTAATTATTGTGAACCTATGTAGTAAGAATTGTATTCACCGTATTATGGATCATTGTAACTTTGACTTGTGTTGTGATGATTGCATTTAGTATTTCTCTATTTTGATACCTTGTGTTCTTGGTTATGAAGTCATACCCCGTAAATGTCTTGCGCCATTTTTGGGGTGTGACAGAAAGTTATTTAAGAAAATAAAATACAAGTTCAAAATGATTTGTAAAGAAGAATTAGAAAAGAAGTTTATATTTTCGTATGGAGTGGGCGATCTTTGTGATAAATACAAATGATGGTGAAATGGTGATACCAAACGTTCAATATACACATGAAGTTTCGTTGAATATTTTGAGTTACGAGTTGTTAGAAGAACAAGGATATATAGTGAGAATTGACGACAACAAATGCAACATCAAATATATGTTTGATGAAGAGAGGGTTGGTTTGGAGAGAACTCAAAACGAAGGCTTCAAAGAAATTGGTGAGAAAGAGCGGTAACGATGAACAAAGGTGGGGACCAAAACACATCATCACTGAACACAACGAATATCTTGAAAACTACTTCAAATCATTGGATCCAGGAGATGAGAGTTCGTTGGTGAAAGGGTTAGAAGACCTGAATTGGAACAAGAAGGAGATCCAGGATTATATAGATGATGACTATATAAGTATTAATGGGACACTCTATTCGTTAAAGGTATATTCATTTAACAGGTTTTTATCTTTTGTGAATTTGCTTAAAAGGGATAGTTTGGTGTATGGTAGCGGGAGATCTTGACAAAAATATATAGATATGGTAAAATGGTTTTATCCAGATACCTTGATCGTGGCGTACTAGATAAGATACCGCCCGTTATTGGAGTGATCGAAATAAATTTGTTAAGTTTACACAAATTGGTGGATAGCCTTGGAGGCTATGTGGTACATTTAGTTAAGTGATCAATGGAAAACCATTGCCCAAATACAAGGCCTAACGATTGAAGATGGAGAAGCAGTGCAAGCATGTTACAAGAAGTTTATCGACTTGATTGATGTGTACCATGGAACGGCAAGAATGCCTTGGGGTGAAAAGCCTCTTGAGATGGGAGAGTGCGGTCGAAGAGTAGATGTCACTGACCCATATGGCCGGAAAGGACAAAGCTAATGGATCACAAGAACAGGGGGTAAACAGATATGGAGTTAGGATTGATGGTGATGAAGAACAGTTTGATCAAGGGACAAGCAGCAGTCAAGGAAGCAATGATCTTGATATCATTGCTTAAGAAGATGGAAGGAATCACTCAAGGATTTGATCTTAAAACATTAGGAGGGAGATGTTAGCCCTATAATGTGTTTAGATCAAATTAATTTATTAGTACTTTAGTTTATAAAGACAATTGTTACTGTTTTATTTATTTCGTGTATTTGGATTGCATAGTGGGTCAAGACTTGTAAACCAAACGGCCCATATGCATTTGGCAGTTATTAGTTAGTTGGCAGTTACATATCAAGAGTCACAATGGTTGATAAGTAACTGCCTCATAGTCTTGTGTCGTTTGGATAACTATAAATATGTTTTCATCCTGTTGAAAACATAATAACGATTACTATCTATATAGATTATATTTGCAGCATTATACTTGTCCATTTTTCGTTTACTTTACTGCATACACATTCACACAAACGTAGTACTAAATGGTGAACTACAAACAAATCCTCAAATCAAGTTATGTTGGCCGAAAACCTGACCACAAATATATGACGGAGAATGGGTACTCTTGAAGTTTCAGATGATTACACCAAAACAAAAATAGGAATTGATCACTGTTATTGTCTCGCATCTGTTCACAAATATATATACATCATTTTCGTAATTGAGTACTATAGTCCTACTACATCGTGTAGTACATTTGACATTTACATGGAGTTCAGAACATTGTTTGAAATCAGAAGCTTAAGCGCGCTGAGCTGATTGTCTGGTGGATGTATCTTAGAGTTTTCTTGTAATTTGGAAATCCCAATAACCAGAAGCTGAAATCATCCACGGTTACTAACTTCATATATTTTTTGATGGATTCTTCGCGTTCACCCTCTCTCCTACTCCCTTTATCTTTCTAAATGGGATAGATACCTTATGTTGAAACTTCAGCAGCTCCCTGGTTGCTGAATATGTTATGAGGGACCTATCACTGCAGAATCCAACCCTTTCAGTTGACATGAAGAGGATGCCTTCTATTGCACCGGCTGTGGTGTATAAGGAGCATCGAGAAGCATGCACAAGTTTCTCGCTCTCAGTGGTGCTGAAATTCTTTCTGAAGATTTTTCCTTCGCGGGCAAGTGGTAGGATCTTGGCACCATAGCTCAACTTATGTTTCACTACTTCTAATAGACTTTTACCCGTATGACTTTTAGTCAAATGCATGTCACTTCTTTTGGTAGTAGAAAGAGAGTAATGGGGTTGGTAAGGTTTAGACAAAATTAAGCCCCTTGTTGATGTGATCGGAATTCCCATGACAGTGTTTGAAAGTCTAGTATCCATGCTTTGTAATTGCACTGCTGTGTTTGGTTATCTTGCAGGTTTGAAATGCTTAATGGTGAAGGTGCTGGTTATGTTTTGTGGATCATGATATTTATATGCACATAAAGATGACAACTTTTAGTTGGATGAGTCATTTGTGTTTTGCGTGTCATCTTTTTTAAGGAGCGGTTTAAAGTTGTTTCCCCAAATTTGACCCGTGACCTCATTTCGGAAGGTTATGTTGTTGCTTCATCTTTTTGGTGGGCTGCTTTTTATTTATTTGATATCATTCTCTTTTTAACAAAGATCTATAAAATTTGCTTTCCATATCAAGCTGACTGTTCCTTTCATAGATATCCATCAATAGGTAATGTGCGACATGCCAACATGTCATATACTCATATGTATATGACATAAGCATGCTAAACAATTTGAAATCTAAAAGTGGGGAGGTGGCCTTTCTAGACAGTTCAAAGGTTGCTTTCTTATCATTTGATTCTTAGTCCGTGGTTTAGACATTAAAAGTTTTGGATGTTTGTTGTTGTTCGTATGACTCAGAATACTCCATGCATGCCCTGTTAGTAATAGACACATATATGATTCATATATGACTTTTCTGTCCCATAAGATAATAATTTATAAATTCTGCAGTCCTGGAATATTTGGAATTATATTTCAAATCATTTCGGAGAAGGACTATTTTCCCAACACGAGACAGATACAGGATAGTGTTCACGTGGTGGTGTGCTTAATGCAATATGTATTTCCACAAGGGGTATGATACATTCACATAAAATCTCCACAAAAAACTCTCACTCGCTGACATGTCAGCGGGTGATTGGTTTTTAGTGAGATGTGGATCCCACAAAAAACCAATCACCCACTGACACATCAGCGAGTGGGAGGTTTTTGTGGAGATTTTATGTGGATGTAGCAAAATCCTTTCCACAATATCCGTTCATAGCCGCAATGTTTTGTAATATATAATAGAATATCGTATTCATCTTGATGAGTGATAGCCAAAAGGATTTATTTATTTGAAAGTTTTAAGTAAACTATATAAGATCATATACCGCCATTAAAAAAGTAAGCGCTAATAGGTTAGTTTTGTTAGTGCAACTTAGGATAAAATCGCCTATATATACAAGGCCTTGCTGGTAATCTTAAGAAGGGATTCAAAAACCTCCCCCGGATGATTGCAAAAACCTCGCCCTGATCAGATGTTACTTGGTGCCTGACACCATCATAGTTATATTAAAATTTGAAGGCAATTTTTGTTTGTGTTATGAAGACTAAAGTCAAGATTTTGATATTTACATAATGTTTATCAATAAAAGTATAAAACATTATATTTCGGTTATATTTAAGATAATGATGGAAAAAGATTTAACAAGACACAAAAAACTAGAATGGAATGAGTCCAAGCTCGATCTTTGATTATGGCACAATGATTTTAGAGAGATACAGATTAAATCCAGGTTAACAATTCACAGTGGGTGTTCCGATCCTCAGCAACCAGCTCAGCCGATTGGTTGGGTAGTTGAACACTCATTTGCTACTAGATATATGGCAAAATTGTGTTGCATGTGATCCTTCAATGTACAAACCTACCAACATTTCATCACTGTTCAGTAAGGCTATATGAAGCCATACAGTAATTAACTTGGTCTTTGTACAAATTATATCAAGAATCGCCAAGCTTGCACCTTAAGTATGACCTTGCACGGACAGGCTTCATTACTCTCCACTTCTTTAGGACTCATACCCACACATGAATCGCTCTGAAATTGCGTGGTTCACTGTTGAGAGGGCTTTGTTTCACTTAATAAAGCCTTTTTGAGGCAGGTACTGTTTCACTGGCAGCATACCATGCGTCTGTAAGTCTGTAACCACATGGAACTTTTAATGTTCCATATTTATCTAGAAATGAGGACAGTCTTCGTCACTAATCGCTTAAGCAGTCATGACTGGTTATCTGCCGAAGGTATCGTAGCATTTTCTTGTAATTTGGAAACCCCAAAAACCAGAAGCTGAAATCATCCACGGTCACTAACTCCACATACTTTTTACACGGCCTGTGCAAGTTTGTGCTCCCTGCGACTACTTTTATCTTTTCCAGAGGGATAGACACTTTATATTGTAACTTTATCACCTCTAAAGCTGTAGAATACGTTTTGACGGATCTCTCACTGCAAAATCCAACCCTTTCTGTCGAAATGAAGAGGATGCCTGCAATTGCGCCAGCTGTTGTGTATATGCTGCATCGAGAAGCATGCAACAACTTCTCGCCATCTCTGGTACTAAAACCTCTTCTGAAGATTTTTCCTTCACGGCCTAGTGGTAGGAGCTTGGAACCATAACTCAACTTGCGTTTCACAGTTTCTATTAGTTTTGGTCCTAATCCTAAAAAAAGTAAAAATTCAGTTAGATCGACCGTGAAAAATCAAAATATTATAATGGAATCGTTAAAATTTGGTATATTAAGGCAAGACTATTACCATGATTTTTACTGGAGACTGCATAACTGTCTTCATATTCTGAGATAGGAAGAGGGTTATGCGGTTGATATGCTCTAGATAAGAATAGACCCCTTGTTGATACTATCGGGATGCCCGTGACATTTTTTGGGAGTCTGTTATCCATATTATGATCTCGGATTGATGTAGTTTATATGCTTCGAAGGTGTGGAAAATGAATAATGCTGAACTTGATGGTTAATGTATTCTGGATTAAGGTATTTATAAGCTGATCATAAAGGTGCATGGCATAAAAGCTAACAACTTGCAGCTGTTGGATGACTCATATATTTGTCATCTTTGGTTGTGGTTTGAACGTGGCTGCTTAAAGCAAGTCATGAGAATAGATTAAGCAATTTTGACAGGTTAGCACATTTGAGAAAGTTAGCACTAAACTTTTATCTGGGCTACTTTTCCTTTCCTGATATTGGCCCTTCCGATATTGGCCCTTTCGGTTGTCATGCTGACTTTTCTTTCATAGATATCCGTCACTTGGTAATGGCAGGATTTGAAAAAAATATATATATAATCAACATGGAAACACATCACGTGTTTGATTATGTGAGCAAGAAAAGCAAAAATCAATGCAAGTGGTGTGATAGACTTTATTTTGTTTATATCAGATTGATGTGTAAAGAAGATAGCTTTCTTATCTTACAAGTTCTAGTTTATGACCAGATGACATGAGCCATTATAACTCTTTTCGACTCTATTTGTTGAACCCAGGGTACACTATATATGTATGTGCCATGTCATTACTACACATAGCACATGCTGATTTCTAGATATACCTTTTCTGTCCCATTAAAAAAGGCATACCGATTTCACGATTCTAATGATCCAGAAAAAAATGGAAGATATTTTAAACCGAGATATGTCGAGTTTCACAACTAGAAATAACTTCGTTAACTCATCCATAGAGATGGCAAAATGTTAAAAGCAAAAAGATAATTTAAACTAAATATATGGGCCAAGTTTTAAAAGATTTGGTCACATTTAGCCACCTCTTTTTTTTGAAATTGGCACATATAGGTCATTGAAAACCTAAATGCGCACATTTTTTTACTCAATATAATATATTTAAAAAATATAGCCCATTGAAAACTTAATTGTACGTAGAACATTACGATCGTTTTAAATTTTTTTTTTTTTTATATAATATATTTAATTTTTTCAATATAAATAATATATTACGTTTAAGGAATTTATTTCATCGTTTTAGGTCTTTTATAAAGCGATTTGTATAACATGTGCCCGTTTGGCCCGTGCCCATTTAGCCGTGCCCGCCCGTTTTGCCACCTCTACTCATCCATGTGTCATGCTTTGTGGTTTGGGCGGTTTTCCTTTATTACTGTCTCTTTTGATAAGATCTGTGCTTGACTTTTTTTAGTTTATGCTAACAATTGGCCTATTACTATCACAGATATTCATTAGTATTCATTGCACACGAGTTTAAATAAAACATATGTATAATCAACATGGCAACAAGTAACATGCTAATGACATAAGCAATTAAGCTAAGTAAATTGAATGGTGATGAAGAACTAGATATTTTTTAATCAGTAAAGTGATTTGATGATAGCTTTCTTATCCTATATTTTTTAGTTCATGGTTACAGAACATGGAATCTTTTTATTCTCTTACAACTTTTCTCCTCTTTTGTAACACATCAATGTCATTAGTACAAACAGCACATGACATACATAATCGCTCTGCCTATACTCCATATGCTCAAAATAACCAAAAAGAGGGAAATATAAGGAAAAAATTAGAACTCGGTACTTGATTATTTTCTAGGGTAGCTACTATTTTTGGGTAAAAGGTCAAAGACCCGGTAAATATATTACTAAAAAAAAACGTTTAAGTACAAAGGATATGGGTGAATCCCATATCTCAGCCCGTTACATAGGCATTTACTTTGGTTATCCGGATTAGGTTTAGACATTTACTTTCATTGTTATGTTTTATTTATTATTTAACGGCT
Organism: Chrysanthemum makinoi; assembly: GCA_910596185.1. Lineage (NCBI taxonomy): Eukaryota > Viridiplantae > Streptophyta > Magnoliopsida > Asterales > Asteraceae > Chrysanthemum > Chrysanthemum makinoi. The sequence goes on along the minus strand of OU343219.1, from coordinate 206,171,036 downwards.
ACACTTCCGGTTGTCACGCTGACTATTCTTTTTATATATGCTGAATGTAAAATCTATAATCGACATGGAAACATGTCACGTATTGATTACATGAGCAAGAAAGGCAAAGAGATATGCAAGTGGTGAGATCGCCTTTATTTTTGCTTATCAGATTGAGGTGTAAAGAGGGTAACTTTGCTATAAGTTATAGTTTATGGTTATATGACATGAGCATTTTCTGATATTTTCTACTCCATTTGTTAAACCAAAGTAGACTTTTTATGGGCCATGTCATTAGTACAAATACCAATAGGTGATTTCTAGATATATCTCCCACAGAAAATTGAAAAGAAAATCAGCATACTGATTATGAAACTCTGATTGTGAAGTATCATTTTTTTGTTAAACCAAGATATGTTATTTTATTAATTACAATATATAAGAACTGATCAGTATTATATATATGTGTTAATGTTACATACCAATGACACAGATTCAAGATGTGTATCATAACATATTCAAGACTCGATCGGTTATGCTTGCATGTTGATTAAATGACTAACTGTGTAGAAATAGAACCTCTAATTCTAGACGAAATATAGCCTCTATAGGTGTTTGAGGATTAACAATAATTTATATAAACATATAAATCTGATTAGCTATAAGCCTATAACATTATATGTAAAATTAAGAGTAAAAATATATGTTCCATTGTATTGTTAGTTTTATAATTATTTACAATATTGTGTCAGGCCTGTAATTTGATATTGTTGTTATTAAACAGTAAAACAAATTGAAGCCTGAACTCATGATAATCAAGTAGAACAAAATGAAATCTGAACTCATGACGCGCCCAAATGTAGAGTACGAGGATCTGAGCCCGCGCGTTGCCGCGGGTGTTTTTGCAAGGATAGTGCACAAAACATGAGTATGCTGGCATGCAAATATGTTGGCAGAAAAACATAAAGATTGCAATGATATCTGCTGCAAGAAGCTGTAGCATACAAAACTTGCCAAATCTTTTAAAGCACACATCATATTGATATATACCAAGTGCTGGAAATGATGCTCAAAATATGTTGCATCCAGCCTTTCCATAGTTCTGCACATAAGAGCGGCGGTTTTGCATCTGAGACGGTTTTGCCATACTATAAGCGTGGCACAAAATAGTAGTATCTGGCAAACAAACATGCCTTGCCTTTTGCCTTTAACACAAAAGAATCAAATGTTTGGGAACATATTTGGCATTTAGGCGAATATGTTTCAAAACACATCAAGTTTTAAAGGTGTCACTTTAAACATCTGCATTCATAACATAATGATCAGATTTCCTTTTTCTTCTCGGTGTTCCTTGTCTTCCTTTTCTCTGCGGCTGCGGGTTGTTCGCCACTTGCATTAACATAATAAAAACAACAGCATGAGTGACAGAAGGCAAAGGCATATAGACGAAGGTAGCTATTATTTCCTAGAAACAAATAATAACACAGCGCAAGCAGAAACCAAGTGGCATTGTGATGGTTAGCTATAAACTGTTAAAAGCAAATGCACTAAAAATGGGACTGTTTTAGTTTGGTTAGGTGGACCGTGCATAGTTAGATGTGTTTTTATTTTGTTTTTTTTAGCTTTTTGTATTATTTAATTTTTTAAATTAATTGTTTTATAGGTCATTTGTTTGTTT
>OU343219.1:206024228-206169279 GCA_910596185.1 Chrysanthemum makinoi | reverse complement strand
AAAATAAAATACAAGTTCAAAATGATTTGTAGAAGAATTAGAAAGAAGTTTATATTTTCAGTATGGAATGTGGGTTTATGTCAGTGATAAATACAAATGATGGTGAAATGGTGATTCAAACGTTCAATATACACATGAAGTTTTTGAATATTTTGAGTTACGAGTTGTTAAGAACAAGGATATATAGTGAATTGACGACAAATGCAACATCAAATATATGTTGATGAAGAGAGGGTTGGTTGGAGAGAACTCAAACTAAGGCTTCAAAGAAATTGGTGAGAAAGAAACGGTAACGATGAACAAAGGTGGGGACCAAACACATCATCACCGAACACAACGAATATCTTGAAAACTACTTCAAATCATTGGATCCGAGGAGATGAGAGTTTGGTGAAAGGGTTAGAAGACCTGAATTGGAACAAGAAGGAGATCCAGGATTATATAGATGATGACTATATAAGTATTAATGGGACACTCTATTCGTTAAAGGTATATTCATTTAATGGGTTTTATCTTTGTGAATTTGCTTAAAGGGATAGTTTGGTGTATGGTAACGGGAGATCTTCAAAAAATATATAGATATGGTAAAATGGTTTTATCCAGTATACCTTGATCGTGACGTACTAGATAAGATACCGCCCGTTATTGGAGTGATCGAAATAAATTTGTTAAGTTTACACAAATTGGTGGATAGCCTTGGAGGCTATGTGGTCTGTTCGTTAAGTGATCAATGAAAAACCATTGCCCAAATACAAGGCCTAACGATTGAAGATGGAGAAGCGGCAAGCATGTTACAAGAAGTTTATCGACTTGATTGATGTGTACCATGGAACGGCAAGAATGCCTTGGGGTGAAAAGCCTACCGAGATGGGAGAGTGCGATGAAGAGTAGATGTCACGACCCATATGGCCAAGGACAAAGCTAATGGATCACAAGAACGGGGTAAGCAGATATGGAGTTAGGATTGATGGTGATGAAGAACATTGATCAAGGGACAAGCAGCAGTCAAGGAAGCAATGATCTTGATATCATTGCTTAAGAAGATGGAAGGAATCACTCAAGGATTTGATCTTAAAACATTAGGAGGGAGATGTTAGCCCTATAATGTGTTTAGATCAAAATTATTAGTACTACTTTAGTTTATAAAGACAATTGTTACTGTTTTATTTATTTCGTGTATTTGGATTGCATAGTGGGTCAAGACTTGTAAACCAAACGGCCCATATGCATTTGGCAGTTATTAGTTAGTTGGCAGTTACATATCAAGAATCACAATGGTTGATAAGTAACTGCCTCATAGTCTTGTGTCGTTTGGATAACTATAAATATGTTTTCATCCTGTTGAAAACATATAACGATACTATCTATATAGATTATATTTGCAGCATTATACTTGTCCATTTTTCGTTTACTTTACTGCATACACATTCACACAAACGTAGTACTAAATGGTGAACTACAAACAAATCCTCAAATCAAGTTATGTTGGCCGAAAACCTGACCACAAATATATGACGGAGAATGGGTACTCTTGAAGTTTCAGATGATTACACCAAAACAAAAATAGGAATTGATCACTGTTATTGTCTCTGCATCTGTTCACAAATATATATACATCATTTTCGTAATTGAGTAATACTATACTACATCGTGTAGTACATTTGACATTTACATGGAGTTCAGAACATTGTTTGAAATCAGAAGCTTAAGCGCGCTGAGCTGATTGTCTGGTGGATGTATCTTAGAGTTTTCTTGTAATTTGGAAATCCCAATAACCAGAAGCTGAAATCATCCACGGTTACTAACTTCATATATTTTTTGATGGATTCTTCGCGTTCACCCTCTCTCCTACTCCCTTTATCTTTCTAAATGGGATAGATACCTTATGTTGAAACTTCAGCAGCTCCCTGGTTGCTGAATATGTTATGAGGGACCTATCACTGCAGAATCCAACCCTTTCAGTTGACATGAAGAGGATGCCTTCTATTGCACCGGCTGTGGTGTATAAGGAGCATCGAGAAGCATGCACAAGTTTCTCGCTCTCAGTGGTGCTGAAATTCTTTCTGAAGATTTTTCCTTCGCGGGCAAGTGGTAGGATCTTGGCACCATAGCTCAACTTATGTTTCACTACTTCTAATAGACTTTTACCCGTATGACTTTTAGTCAAATGCATGTCACTTCTTTTGGTAGTAGAAAGAGAGTAATGGGGTTGGTAAGTTTAGAGAAAAATTAAGCCCCTTGTTGATGTGATCGGAATTCCCATGACAGTGTTTGAAAGTCTAGTATCCATGCTTTGTAATTGCACTGCTGTGTTTGGTTATCTTGCAGGTTTGAAATGCTTAATGGTAAAGGTGCTGGTAATGTTTTGTGTATCATGATATTTATATGCACATAAAGATGACAACTTTTAGTTGGATGAGTCATTTTTGTTTTGCGTGTCATCTTTTTTAAGGAGCGGTTTAAAGTTGTTTCCCCAAATTTGACCCGTGACCTCATTTCGGAAGGTTATGTTGTTGCTTCATCTTTTTGGTGGGCTGCTTTTTATTTATTTGATATCATTCTCTTTTTAACAAAGATCTATAAAATTTGCTTTCCATATCAAGCTGACTGTTCCTTTCATAGATATCCATCAATAGGTAATGTGCGACATGCCAACATGTCATATACTCATATGTATATGACATAAGCATGCTAAACAATTTGAAATCTAAAAGTGGGGAGGTGGCCTTTCTAGACAGTTCAAAGGTTGCTTTCTTATCATTTGATTCTTAGTCCGTGGTTTAGACATTAAAAGTTTTGGATGTTTGTTGTTGTTCGTATGACTCAGAATACTCCATGCATGCCCTGTTAGTAATAGACACATATATGATTCATATATGACTTTTCTGTCCCATAAGATAATAATTTATAAATTCTGCAGTCCTGGAATATTTGGAATTATATTTCAAATCATTTCGGAGAAGGACTATTTTCCCAACACGAGACAGATACAGGATAGTGTTCACGTGGTGGTGTGCTTAATGCAATATGTATTTCCACAAGGGGTATGATACATTCACATAAAATCTCCAAAAAACTCTCACCGCGACATGTCGTAATGTGATTGGTTTTAGTGAGATGTGGATCTCAATAAACCAATCACCCACTGACACATCAGCGAGTGGGAGGTTTTTGTGGAGATTTTATGTGGATGTAGCAAAATCCTTTCCACAATATCCGTTCATAGCCGCAATGTTTTGTAATATATAATAGAATATCATTATTCATCTTGATGAGTGATAGCCAAAAGGATTTATTTATTTGAAAGTTTTAAGTAAACTATATAAGATCATATACCGCCATTAAAAAAGTAAGCGCTAATAGGTTAGTTTTGTTAGTGCAACTTAGGATAAAATCGCCTATATATACAAGGCGTTGCTGGTAATCTTAAGAAGGGATTCAAAAACCTCCCCCGGATGATTGCAAAAACCTCGCCCTGATCAGATGTTACTTGGTGCCTGACACCATCATAGTTATATTAAAATTTGAAGGCAATTTTTGTTTGTGTTATGAAGACTAAAGTCAAGATTTTGATATTTACATAATGTTTATCAATAAAAGTATAAAACTTATACTTCGGTTATATTTAAGACAATGATGGAAAAAGATTTAACAAGACACGAAAAACTAGAATGGAATGAGTCCAAGCTCGATCTTTTATTATGGCACAATGATTTTAGAGAGATACATATTAAATCTAGGTTAACAATTCAAAGTGGGTGTTCCGATCCTCAGCAACCAGCTCAGCCGATTGGTTGGGTAGTTGAACACTCATTTGCTACTAGATATATGGCAAAATTGTGTTGCATGTGATCCTTCAATGTACAAACCTACCAACATTTCATCACTGTTCAGTAAGGCTATATGAAGCCATACAGTAATTAACTTGGTCTTTGTACAAATTATATCAAGAATCGCCAAGCTTGCACCTTAAGTATGACCTTGCACGGACAGGCTTCATTACTCTCCACTTCTTTAGGACTCATACCCACACATGAATCGCTCTGAAATTGCGTGGTTCACTGTTGAGAGGGCTTTGTTTCACTTAATAAAGCCTTTTTGAGGCAGGTACTGTTTCACTGGCAGCATACCATGCGTCTGTAAGTCTGTAACCACATGGAACTTTTAATGTTCCATATTTATCTAGAAATGAGGACAGTCTTCGTCACTAATCGCTTAAGCAGTCATGACTGGTTATCTGCCGAAGGTATCGTAGCATTTTCTTGTAATTTGGAAACCCCAAAAACCAGAAGCTGAAATCATCCACGGTCACTAACTCCACATACTTTTTACACGGCCTGTGCAAGTTTGTGCTCTCTTCGACTCCTTTTATCTTTTCCAGAGGGATAGACACTTTATATTGGAACTTTATCACCTCTAAAGCTGTAGAATACGTTTTGACGGATCTCTCACTGCAAAATCCAACCCTTTCTGTCGAAATGAAGAGGATGCCTGCAATTGCGCCAGCTGTTGTGTATATGCTGCATCGAGAAGCATGCAACAACTTCTCGCCATCTCTGGTACTAAAACCTCTTCTGAAGATTTTTCCTTCACGGCCTAGTGGTAGGAGCTTGGAACCATAACTCAACTTGCGTTTCACAGTTTCTATTAGTTTTGGTCCTAATCCTAAAAAAAGTAAAAATTCAGTTAGATCGACCGTGAAAAATCAAAATATTATAATGGAATCGTTAAAATTTGGTATATTAAGGCAAGACTATTACCATGATTTTTACTGGAGACTGCATAACTGTCTTCATATTCTGAGATAGGAAGAGGGTTATGCGGTTGATATGCTCTAGATAAGAATAGACCCCTTGTTGATACTATCGGGATGCCCGTGACATTTTTTGGGAGTCTGTTATCCATATTATGATCTCGGATTGATGTAGTTTATATGCTTCGAAGGTGTGGAAAATGAATAATGCTGAACTTGATGGTTAATGTATTCTGGATTAAGGTATTTATAAGCTGATCATAAAGGTGCATGGCATAAAAGCTAACAACTTGCAGCTGTTGGATGACTCATATATTTGTCATCTTTGGTTGTGGTTTGAACGTGGCTGCTTAAAGCAAGTCATGAGAATAGATTAAGCAATTTTGACAGGTTAGCACATTTGAGAAAGTTAGCACTAAACTTTTATCTGGGCTACTTTTCCTTTCCTGATATTGGCCCTTCCGATATTGGCCCTTTCGGTTGTCATGCTGACTTTTCTTTCATAGATATCCGTCACTTGGTAATGGCAGGATTTGAAAAAAATATATATATAATCAACATGGAAACACATCACGTGTTTGATTATGTGAGCAAGAAAAGCAAAAATCAATGCAAGTGGTGTGATAGACTTTATTTTGTTTATATCAGATTGATGTGTAAAGAAGATAGCTTTCTTATCTTACAAGTTCTAGTTTATGACCAGATGACATGAGCCATTATAACTCTTTTCGACTCTATTTGTTGAACCCAGGGTACACTATATATGTATGTGCCATGTCATTACTACACATAGCACATGCTGATTTCTAGATATACCTTTTCTGTCCCATTAAAAAAGGCATACCGATTTCACGATTCTAATGATCCAGAAAAAAATGGAAGATATTTTAAACCGAGATATGTCGAGTTTCACAACTAGAAATAACTTCGTTAACTCATCCATAGAGATGGCAAAATGTGCCAAAAAGCAAAAAGATAGGCTAAACTAAATATATGGGCCAAGTTTTAAAAGATTTGGTCACATTTAGCCACCTCTTTTTTTTGAAATTGGCACATATAGGTCATTGAAAACCTAAATGCGCACATTTTTTTACTCAATATAATATATTTAAAAAATATAGCCCATTGAAAACTTAATTGTACGTAGAACATTACGATCGTTTTAAATTTTTTTTTTTTTTATATAATATATTTAATTTTTTCAATATAAATAATATATTACGTTTAAGGAATTTATTTCATCGTTTTAGGTCTTTTATAAAGCGATTTGTATAACATTGTGCCCGTTTACTGCATTATTTAGCCGTGCCCCCGTTTTGCCACCTCTACTCATCCATGTGTCATGCTTTGTGGTTTGGGCGGTTTTCCTTTATTACTGTCTCTTTTGATAAGATCTGTGCTTGACTTTTTTTAGTTTATGCTAACAATTGGCCTATTACTATCACAGATATTCATTAGTATTCATTGCACACGAGTTTAAATAAAACATATGTATAATCAACATGGCAACAAGTAACATGCTAATGACATAAGCAATTAAGCTAAGTAAATTGAATGGTGATGAAGAACTAGATATTTTTTAATCAGTAAAGTGATTTGATGATAGCTTTCTTATCCTATATTTTTTAGTTCATGGTTACAGAACATGGAATCTTTTTATTCTCTTACAACTTTTCTCCTCTTTTGTAACACATCAATGTCATTAGTACAAACAGCACATGACATACATAATCGCTCTGCCTATACTCCATATGCTCAAAATAACCAAAAAGAGGGAAATATAAGGAAAAAAATTAGAACTCGGTACTTGATTATTTTCTAGGGTAGCTACTATTTTTGGGTAAAAGGTCAAAGACCCGGTAAATATATTACTAAAAAAAAACGTTTAAGTACAAAGGATATGGGTGAATCCCATATCTCAGCCCGTTACATAGGCATTTACTTTGGTTATCCGGATTAGGTTTAGACATTTACTTTCATTGTTATGTTTTATTTATTATTTAACGGCTACACTTCCGGTTGTCACGCTGACTATTCTTTTTATATATGCTGAATGTAAAATCTATAATCGACATGGAAACATGTCACGTATTGATTACATGAGCAAGAAAGGCAAAGAGATAGAGTGGTGAGATCGCCTTTATTTTTGCTTATCAGATTGAGGTGTAAAGAGGGTAACTTTGCTATAAGTTATAGTTTATGGTTATATGACATGAGCATTTTCTGATATTTTCTACTCCATTTGTTAAACCAAAGTAGACTTTTTATGGGCCATGTCATTAGTACAAATACCAATAGGTGATTTCTAGATATATCTCCCACAGAAAATTGAAAAGAAAATCAGCATACTGATTATGAAACTCTGATTGTGAAGTATCATTTTTTTGTTAAACCAAGATATGTTATTTTATTAATTACAATATATAAGAACTGATCAGTATTATATATATGTGTTAATGTTACATACCAATGACACAGATTCAAGATGTGTATCATAACATATTCAAGACTCGATCGGTTATGCTTGCATGTTGATTAAATGACTAACTGTGTAGAAATAGAACCTCTAATTCTAGACGAAATATAGCCTCTATAGGTGTTTGAGGATTAACAATAATTTATATAAACATATAAATCTGATTAGCTATAAGCCTATAACATTATATGTAAAATTAAGAGTAAAAATATATGTTCCATTGTATTGTTAGTTTTATAATTATTTACAATATTGTGTCAGGCCTGTAATTTGATATTGTTGTTATTAAACAGTAAAACAAATTGAAGCCTGAACTCATGATAATCAAGTAGAACAAAATGAAATCTGAACTCATGACGCGCCCAAATGTAGAGTACGAGGATCTGAGCCCGCGCGTTGCCGCGGGTGTTTTTGCAAGGATAGTGCACAAAACATGAGTATGCTGGCATGCAAATATGTTGGCAGAAAAACATAAAGATTGCAATGATATCTGCTGCAAGAAGCTGTAGCATACAAAACTGGCCAAATGTTTTAAAGCACACATCATATTGATATATACCAAGTGCTGGAAATGATGCTCAAAATATGTTGCATCCAGCCTTTCCACAGTTTACGCACATAAGAACAGCAGTTTCGCATGCTGTCAGACAGTTTTGTTGCCATACTATAAGCGTGGCACAAAATAGTAGTATCCTGGCAAGCAAACATGCCTTGCCTTTTGCCTAACTTTAACATAAAAGAATCAAATATTTGGGAACATATTTCGGCAGCTAGAGCAGGAATATGTTTCAAAACACATCAAGTTTTAAAGGTGTCACTTTAAACATCTGCATTCATAACATAATGATCAGATTTCCTTTTTTTTCTCTGTGTTCCTTGTCTTCCATTTCTCTGCAGCTGCAGGTTCGGCTGCCATTGCATAAACATAATAAAAACAACAGCATGAGTGACAGAAGGCAAAGGCAGATAGACGAAGGTAGCTATTATTTCCTAGAAACAAATAATAACACAGCGCAAGCAGAAACCAAGTGGCATTGTGATGGTTAGCTATAAACTGTTAAAAGCAAATGCACTAAAAATGGGACTGTTTTAGTTTGGTTAGGTGGATTGTGCATAGTTAGATGTGTTTTTATTTTGTTTTTTTTTTAGTTTTTTGTATTATTTAATTTTTTAAATTAATTGTTTTATAGGCTGTTTGTTTTTGTTGCCTATATAAGGATGACTTGGCTCAGGCATCTTGCATTCACCTCATATCTAACCACCATGGGTGCAACACCAAATATTAACCACTTAAAGGTTGCGTGGTTCGATAAGCTCCATCAACTTTAAGTATTTGTTTGTGCAAGAATGGAGAGAGAATGACACATGATTATGTACATTTCGCGAAAATGGCGATCTTAGGCTAACATCGAGAAAGAGATCAACTAATCGAAGAGGATTCTTTTAGCCCATTTGATGATGTTGCTCTGATGCGTTGAGTGCATGTTGGACGCGAGAGAGAACGAGATATCTTAGCGTTGGTTGTGGTTTTGGATTTAGCCAGTGAAGGGAGGGCGGAAAAGGAACGGCATGTAGGTTTGATGGATATAAAGGGCTAGTGCTGGTTTGTTTGGTGATTGGTGCTAGTGACTATATTGGTGGCAAGGCTGCATGAATTTTAAGTTTTGTGTATTTTAATGTATTTTGTTCAGCCAAGTATTTGAATTTTGTTATCAATAAAACCTGTGTATGAATGCCTATCTATGCTCTACATTAAAGGTTAATAAAGGCAAAGAATTTAAGAAGTGTGAAAGGCCATATGCAATAATTTTTGTTTATGGTGTTCTCGCCTATCAGGTTGAAAAGAAATAGTAAATCTTGTGAGTATGTGTAAGTGAAAAAACAAATTGAGTGTGAATGTGTGGTGGGTTTTAAAGCAAACTGCATAAATAGTAATGTGCATTTGCAATTTTGTGCTGTTGCTATCCAATCACAGTAGTCTATGCATGCATCATTGCTAAGCTTGAATGATAAGGACAATTTTTTTTAAACATGCAATGCATCTACAAATAATACCATGTGATTTTAAATAGATTTTGTAAATCTGGCTGAACAAACAGTGTAACGGTTGTCCTTTTTTTTGGTTTTATTCAATAATATTGAAGTGGTCATTGCATCATGTGAAGGGTTGAGCTATGAGGATAGGTTTAGATGGAGGAAGTGGTGTGTTGAATAAAAGAAATAATAAAATTTGTAATTTAAGCATGGATAAATTAAATTAAAAACAAATGCGAAATATATGTCTTTTGTTTTATTTCTTTGCTTGCCAATTTAAAACAACCAAGCCACCTTGTTACTAAACCACTTTATTTTTTAAAGTGTGATAAAGAAGTGAGATAAGGAAATGTCCAGACATCCTAGGACTGATAAGCTTAGAGCAGATGCTAACTCTAACAAGTGGCCTGATATGCTAGTGTTCTAACCTTTTTGTTTCTTTGCATCTTCATGCTCATCCTGAAACAATGCTCTTTTCACAGTTTTTGAACTGGTTTGCTTATGTTTGTGCTCTTCCAAATCCTCCATGGATGTCATTGTCACAGCTGCAGCTGGTGTTTCTAGTGAGCGATAAACCAATATTCATTATTTGCATTTGCAAATGAGACAGGCATGTGATTTGTTATTTAAGAAAACCGTGCATTAAATTTGTAGGAGTTACCTTGCTGCTCCTTTGCTTCTGCAACGACACTTTGCTCACCTTGTCCTCGATCAAGATGCTGTTGGTTTCTTTGGTGTTAGAGTTGCACTTGATGCTCCTATGATTGGACAACCAAACATTAAATATTTGTAGCGTGTGATTTGTTATTTAAGAAAACTGTGTATTAAATTTGTAGCAGTTACCTTCCTGCCCCTTTGCTTTTGCAACGACACTTTGCTCACCTTGTTCTCGATCGACATGCTGTTGGTTTGCTGGCGTTAGAGTTTCAATTGATGCTCCTATGATTGGACAACCAAACATTAAATTTTTGTAGGCAGGATTATATGTTCTAACTAAGATAGCTTGTTAATTTAAATGGTGGTACCTGGGGATGCTTCTATCATCTTTACGGTTCCCTCCTGCCGCTTGTTTTTGTGAAAAAGTTTGTTAACAATAAAATGCCCTGCTTTACCTGATGTGTTGAAATGGAGTTGGAAGACATTTTTGTGGCCTTCAATGCAAAAATCTCTTCAGGTATTTCTAGCGGGTCTTCTGCTTTATGCTTTGCTAGCACCTCCGAGCATGAACACCCTGTAATATCTACTGATGCCGAATTGAAGAAAGTGACCTCAGCTGTTGCAGATGGGTCTGTGATGAAGGCTTTGAAATTAAACCTGCGTTTTCATTAAGCAAAATGATAAGTGTTGAATTTTAGTGGCACGTTCTGTTTTTTAATATTATATGAAGCCAAGCCAGAAAATTACGTACTTATAGGATGCTTTTGATTGTTTTCCATGGTTCAGACAGCGAAACATCCCCTCCTCTTCTCTCACTTTTGAAGCACACTCATTGCAAGACATGTAGAACCAATCTCGCTTGATATTGATGCTGGTGACTGTTGCCTCAACTGTGAAATCCACTCCCTGTAAATGGTTTGTGCAAACAGTTAAGTAGGATATTTTTTTTTTCATTTAACTTTGTTTTGGCAATCTAAGTGAATGTTGGTTTGTTAAATCTTGTGTGACAGAAAACTAACCGAATAGGTCTCAGGGTCTTGGTTTAGAAGCGTCTTCAAGGGAAACCTATTACGGCACTCTTCTTTTTCAACAGCTTCATATGGACTCTTTGTAATACGGAGCGGCGGTGTTTTCTGGTGCTTTGCTATGTGGCTGGTTTGGTGCCATAAAATTAGAATGATAAGATTTTCACATGACCATCGCGTGATCTTAAAATTTGAAAATCAAAGGTTTTACCTTGCTCGTGCCTCATCAGCTTCAGGTATTTGTGGATTCAAGTAGTAACGCATTGCAGACGTTGCTGTTAGCTGGTAATCTGTGATAGCATTATTTGGCAATTTGGTAAGAAACTGATGTTTAATTTTTTCATAATCTGCAATACCTCTGTATTTTCCAACTTCGGCAGAGACAACAATTATAACCTTGTGTTGTGTTGAAGGTAAGCCTCTTCAAAATTGATAGCCATGTCATCCCACATAGTCAACTCAACAACACACACCAAAGATTATCGAGGCATCGGAGATGTAATAAACCTTTGCACTTTATTTTCTACAAAAAAAAAAAGAATCAATCAATGCACCTCAAATTTCGATATCCACTTTTCTAGATGGTTTTGCTGTAGCACTTTGGTTTCGCGCACAACCTCTCCGACCGAGCGTAAACACCCTATGTAGTCTATCACTAATCAGGCGTTAGGATGGCATTGTTGCGTTTTTGGCAAAAAGATGGTAGAAAATTTACTGCCGAATCGGCACTGACCGCCCATCGCATCTTCTCATGGGGACCACTATTTTTGGTTGTATGAAACAAACTCAAAGTAGTCTTTGAGGATGTTAAGCTTGTATAACATCAACTTTGTGGCTTTTCCAAATTTCAGGCTTGTTTTGTTTGCAATTGTTTGCTGGTAAGGGTTGGTTGGTTCGCACATGAACTCCGAGATTCTGTAAACCTCCCCAACCTTGATTTTTGAGTTGAAATAGTCGAATTCTTTGATATTCATGTTACCTTGTATAGCGTTGCCCTGTTCATAATCATCTGGTATTAGACAAATCTGAAATGGCAACATTTTTTATGTGTGTTGGCTGAATCGATACATACCTCTTGATCTATGAGCATACAACAAAACCCTATTTCTTTTTTTTTGCCAGGAGCTCCAGCTGCATTTTTTTTGCCAAAAGTTATTGAAGTCCATTTTCTGTAGACCCTGGCTTCGAGGAATTTGCTGTCAGATGTTGGTTTTAACTGCTGGATCGTTACAATCTCTGGCGAAGCACTGATTTCAAGGTTCTTCTTGAAGGTACGTTGCACCATAGCTTCTGTGAGTTTCTTCCATTTGCTGGTGAAGTCATAAAAAGAAAGTTAGATAACAGACAAACAACTAAAATGAACAATGCTATAGGAATAAGCATCGCAGCATTAAAACGTCTTCAGACATTGCACATAAAATCGGTATCGCAAATCTACTCAGGGCAAGGCTTCGCTGATAATTTTATAAAAGCAAAAGATAGTAATGCAATTATGATAGCAGTGTGCATAGAATAACAATAGAAGAAGCTGTTCTAAAAAAAAGGTAAACACTAATTGCTATGGCTGTGGTGGCAAAACGAAAGCAGTTTCTTTTATTTTTTAAAAAAAATCTTTGTAAACGATATTTTTTGTGGCATTTGGTCTTCGATTTTCCTGTTGTTTGATAAGGACTTTTAATCCATGAGCAGATGTAGCTCTAGAGAGAGCCACATACAATTGCCCATGACCAAATACTGGCTCGGGAAGGTAAACACCAATTTTGTTTAAAGACTGGCCTTGGCTTTTGTTGATTGTCATAGCGTAGCAGAGCTTTATTGGGAATTGAGTGTGCTTGAAAACAAATGGCAAGTTTGGATCTTTATGAATCAGCGGTATCCTATGAATGAAAACTTTTTCGCCAACTCTTGTTCCTGTGATAATCTGCACTTCAATAAGCTTCGACATCAGTTGTGTCACTATCATGCGTGTGCCGTTGCATAAACCGCCTGCCAAGTTGACATTCCTTAAAAGCATCACTGGTGATCCAACTTTGAGCTGCAGTTCATGTGGCGGGAAACCTGGGAGCTTAAACGTGTTTATATACTCTGGAGGGTATAGTGATCCGCTCCTGAACAGTCAAGTTTTCTCACACAAACCGGCCACTTGTGAATGGCCGACCGTAAGGAACTTAAAACGGTTCAGAAACAAATGCAATGAAGATCAGGAGAGTATAGTGTTTCCCCGGGTCGTTATGTCCCAGCGAGCTATGCAATGGATCACCAAACGGATAGTGATCGAGAGATTTGAACAGAAAAGAGGGATTTGAATTTATTATAACTACAGAAAAAGTCTATAAATTACAACGGCTTAGAATTTAAAACTACGCGACGTACAAAAGAAAATGTAAAATTTAAACAATATTAATCCTAAAAATATGAAAATGACATTTTTACAAACCTAATGATAAAATAAAATTTTTAGAAAAAAGAAAATTATTTTTATAACTATTTAATTAATTATTATTAATTAAAAACTTTAACCTAAAAACAAAAGAGAATTTTCAATACTATTTTCGTATTTTTCTGATTATTTTTCTATTTTCTATGAATTAAAATCTATTTAAAACTAATTAAATTTAAAAAAAAATACAAATTTAACTAAGAAAAATCTAGAAAAATATTTTTTAGACTTTTTATATTTATCTTAACCTAAGAAAAATGAAAAATTATTTTTTGAACTTTTCGATTTAATTGTATTAAAAGCTATTTAAAAATGCTTAAAAACTAATTAAAATGAAGAAAAATAGTAAACAGTTCTAGAAAAATATGAAAAATTCAGGAAAACTCTAAAATAATATGCTGAATCTAGGAAAAATATAAAAACATGGGCTTGTGTGTAAGAATTTGAAACTGCAATGCAAGTGCTTATCAATAAGCACTTGAAAATAAGCCAAAAGAACACAAAAGCTACCCACTGTAACAGAAGCTATGATAGGCTAAAAATACCCAAATGCAACAATTTATAACTATCCTTAACCTCTCTAGTCCTGATTAAACAGATTTGATTAGTTTGGGTTTTATGCTAAGAACAGTTTTGAGGGTGCTACTTTGAGCCTAATAATAAGCTACTAAATAAGCTGGAAACCAAAAACAAGAACTTGGATCCTACACTAGACCTGGCCAAGGGTTTGTAAACCAAAAATCAGACCAAGGTGAGCTAAGGTGAGCACTGAACAAGGCTTGCACAAAACTGCACAACACCTGTGCAGAGTCAGTGTATACTGACTCAGTGCACAGGGCAGCTGAGACCAAATTCACAAGCCTTTTTGGAGCTTTTAAAAATTTGATAAAAATCTATAAAAATGGTAATAAGGAATTAAGACCAACTAAAGTTTTTAAAACACCAAGTTCCACTAGATTTGACCCAGAAATGAAACAATTAAAAATCCTCTCAGTTGAGCTCAAATCCACATTTTCAGTTTTTGACTTTTGAGACAATTTGGAAATTTTGACTTTATTGAACTTTGAATCCAATTTATGGACAGGTTATGATGTTAATGGATGAAATGACACTAATACAAGCTTTGTCTAAGAATTCCAAACACAAAACAAGACTTTGCTTTTCAAAAATCACAACAATTAATGAGTTAAAGACAGATGAGAAGGATTTTGACTTTGAGTGTTTTGCAGACACACAATGAGACTGATATGAGTATATTAGAGCTAAACAAACTTAAAGCAACAAGGTTTAACCACTGCATATACCTAAAAGACAGATTAAAGAGCAAATCCAAACACACTTTTAAACACTGATATGAAAGTTTAATGAGGCCAACTACTGATTTAGCTAATGTCACGATTAAAACTGAGTTTAATTAACTAGAATACAACCTAATGATCAGATTTTAACTATTTATAACTACAAAAACAGATTATGCTATTAAACTTGAGAACAACTTACAAAATGTCCTTAGCCACTATGGCTTGAAACCTGTGAAACCAGAACCACTACCTATTCTAAACCAACCCAATTACTCTGAATCAACCCAATTCCAACACTGCTTCAACCCATGTCCATTTCCATTTCCATTTTGCCCCGTTTGACTTTCTTTGACCAGATTCCAAAATAGCTTAAAACTTTAATACAGGCTTACAAAAAGCTATGATAAGCTTGCATAAGCTTATTTGAGCTTGTAAATAAGCTGCTAGAGGTTTGAGCATGAGAATTTGAAACTCAAATTTGTAACAGTGATCATGAAAAAATAAAGCTTAATACAAACTTAAATTGATACTTGTAAAGAGTTGCAATACACTTAAATAAGTTAACTTGGTACAATGTAACTTGAAAATACAACTAAGAATTCATTAAGACTTAAGAAATTTAAAAACGAAATACATTTTGAAAATTAAACTAAGCCCCCCTCCTTGCCTCTTCCTCTCTTTATACATCAACATCGCTTCCACTTGTACTCCGAGCTTTTCCACTTGTGCTTTGAGCCATTGGATGACTTGGGACAATCTTGGTCGCTTGATCAATTTTGGCGGAAAGTGTATATATGCCGGAGGGACGGGGAGGGGTGCATTAAATGCTTGCTTTGGAGGTTGTTGAGGGGAGGAGACAAAGTGTGGAGTAGAGGTAGGGTGGTGTTGCGCACAAGGTGGTCGGGGAAGAAAAGGAGGAGGTTTGGCGGTTTATTTTAAACCGTGGGTGGTTTGGATTCGGGTTGGGTAAAAGGGGTAAACGGGTTTGGGTATTGGATTTGGACCGTGGGTATTGGGCTTGGGATAAATAATGGACCAAGGATTGGATTTGAATCCAATTTCAACACTAGGGACCCATTGTGTAATTCTGAAAATCCGTGGACCAAAGTCGCAAATTATAGTTGTAGTCCAAGGGCCTATCTTGCCATCTCCAATAATCCAAGGACCATATTTGCCAATTGTGAAATTCCAAGGACTAAACTTGAACATTTTTAAAATCCAAGGATCAAAACTGTAATTTCTCAAAACTTTTGGACTTTTCACCAAAGGACTAATTGTGACAAGTTATGATTTAAAAGGGACCTTTGGTGACTTTTTCTTTTAAAATAAGTGCCTAGGGACCGATTTTGCCATTTTCTCGAAAGTCGGGACCTAAAGCGCCAATTATGCAAACTTTGCTCGTTTTCATCCATTTTAAACATTTTGCATCTGAAACATATAAAATGCAATTTTGAGATATTTTCAGCATTTTGATGCATTTCGAGCATTTTAAACGCTTTGCGCTTTTAGATTTAACAAAAATGATGAGTATTTACACACTCATCAATCCCCCACACTAAACTATTGCAGTCCCTAGCAATCTTTCGAGAAAAACTTAATGGATTTGCATCTCTTTACCAAAAGCCATTACTTCTGGAGTAGCCAAATGTTTCAGCTCAAGTAAGAACCATGGTACACCGATAACCATGTGATTTTGAGCAAACCACCTTCCAACGGATTTAATTTGTCTTTACCGTAAGCCGTTGCTCGACTAGCCAACTCTTTAGATAAATTATCAATATTATCTTTGGTGAGTCGATTACCAATTATGGTTTTTCCACGGCCTTTACCACAAGCCATAAACTTGCGGGCTAGCCAACTCTTCACTTTTAAGGATATGTGAGCTGAATACCATACAATTTTGGGCAAATTGTAAGCCGTCAACGGATTTGAGATATCTTTACCAAGAGCCGTTTGCTCCTGGATTAGCCAATCCTTTTGTTTTTAGACATGGCGGATCGATAACCAAATGAGTAAGTGCAAAACACTTACTCCAAAAAATTTTGGCCAAAACGGGAATTAAGCGTATAATTACATGATAAAATTCGTGAGAATTCACCCCCACACTTAGAAATGAATATTGCCCTCAATATTCAAAAGCGGCTTATGCCAAAACCGGAGAACGTGAAAGGAAATACTACGGCCATTATTTGAAAAGATTTTTTTTTTTTTTTTTGAAACTTGCATATATACACAACATGTGCAACCCCCACACTAGGGTGGGAGAAAGATAGAAAGAAGTTAGAAATATGGGTGAAAACCCATATGGCATGCTACTGTTTTTGATTCCCGAGTCGCTAGCTTGACTCGACCCCGAATTAATTGGTTCATGGGGAAAGTAATGTGGAAAACCAATCTCGATCGGACTTTCGTTCACAATGTTAATAAACATATGAACATCGAAAGTTCCACAACCACGAGATATAACCGGTATTTTAATAGTAGAAACTATAAGGGATGATACCGGGGTCAAAGATGGTGTCCTCATCCTCAAAGAGAAAAAGGGAAAGAGCAACCACACCATCTGTGAAGAATGGAATAAAGACGTACATGAGGATGCAAGTCCATTCCTCATCAGAAAGAAGCAAATCACCATTTTTATCATTTTTAAGCTTAAACTTGAAGCTTATATGGTGATTGTTAGTAAGATGTCCGGGAGGGAGTGGGAAACGGTTCAATCAACGATTTTAAAAGGATGTTCCTTCCGGATCAAAGTAAGTATTATCAATTCCCGTTGGAATTGACTCATCACTAAGAAATGCATCGACTTCATTCCAAAGTTGTCATCTTCCTCATCGGATGAGGAGGGGATGGAAGAGTCGGGAATAAGACTAGAAGATGATGGATCATTTTTGAGCAATTCATCAATGGGAAGAATGTCTCCCATTGGATCACAAACATCATCATCCACCAGATGAAACTCAAGAGAGTTTGGTTTCATCCACGAGAGTTAACAAGCTCGACACGATAAACTGATTCTGAAGGTGGGACAAGTGGTGTGCTCTTAGAGCTAGCAATTTCCACCACTTCCATAAAGTCTCCGATTCTAGATCATCATCATCAAGAATACTCTTGACTTCCCCGTACAACTTTCAAACCATTTGTTTGAACGGGGGTGATTTTCAAAGCTTTTAACCAAAGACGCTTTTGAGAACTCCTCTTAACCGTGAAATTTGAGAGTGTTGCATTGAATCTTTCAGATCTTTGATCAATTGTGGCAACACTCTGTTTGGACAGAGGTTTGGAGTTCTGTTTGATATTCAATGTGAGCTCTTCGTTGTCAACCCGAATGGTCAACTCTTCAAGAAACACATCAATCGAGCACGACTCGTTCTTAAGAAAGCTCTCCCTAAAGAGGGGAACTCTAGGATCTCGCATCAAGTCTACTACAACAAAGTCGCGAGGAAAGTGAAACTTTACCACTTTCATCACGACATCCTCGGCTATCCCAAGTGGACGAGTTATGGTACGGTCCGCTAGCTCGAGTGTCATACAAGTGGATGAAAGTTTAGGAAGAGACAGTTTCTTCCACACCGAGAGTGGTGAGGAATGTAAGCGCCAAGATCAACCGGAGCATTGAACCATCCCCAAGAAATCACACGGGATTAGAAATCGCAGTGGTCTTCAAGCTTTTTGGGAAGCTTCTTGAGAAGGACCGCCGAGCATTGCTCATTGAGAGGAGTTTTAGCCATCTCTGATAGCTTATCTTTGTTGGTCAGTAAGCCTTTAAGCGTGGATGCAAATTTAGGCATTAGAACGAGAGCATCAACGGAGCTTATATCAAAGTGAAGCTCATTGAAGATTTGGAAAAATTTTCCATTTGCTCTTTGTTTTTGTCTTTGAGCTTCTCATCATTCATTCTTGATGGGTAAGGAAGTGACTAGACTTTTGACGGATGGAAGTATTTTCGGCTCGAATTTTTCTTCGAACTTCGGGTTCCGACTTAAAGCTTGACTCAAGGTGGGACGTCGGTACTTCGCGGCTTGAGAATTGCACCTTATCCGTTGTATCCTTGGTAACTTGACTCAATGCTACAGGAGGAGGGGCATTGAGGTCCATTGTGCGCCTTACCACTACGAGTGGTGACGGCTTTCAGCTCAGCATTTGGATTGGGAATTGTATTGCTTGGGAGTCCTCCGTGATGACAAGCTTTGTTCATATTCATGTTCATGAAACCGCTCATCATATTCTTCAACTCATTTGTCTCCGCGAGACAATGTGGTATCAATTTTTTCTTAGCTCAACTCATGTTATTGATTTGAGTCTGCATTGAACGCATGCTTGACTCCGGTAATTTTCATGAAGTCATTTGGCATGGGAGCTTGAGAAGGTTGTTGATAATTTTGATGATTAGGAGCTTGATATGGTTGGTTGAAATTGTTCCGGTTTTGATTGAAATTTTGAGAGTTATTGAAATTTTGTCCTTGATTTGGAACAAAGCGATTTTGATTGCCATGGTTTTGCATGTGAGGAAACCGGTGGTGTCATACCGCTAGTAACGGTAGTGAGGATCAACTGTGGTCGGTATTGATTGTGGTTTACCGGGCTACGGAGCTTGGTAAAAGGCAGCATCGGTTGCTTGACAATCATAATACGCGTGTGGACCACTACAAGTTTCACACACCTTGTTTACGGTTTGACTGGTTCGCTTATGAATTTCGCTTTTGATTTCCTTAACATCCTTAATCATACAACGGATGGAATCCGTTAGAGCGGCTATCGAGCCGCTAACCTAAGAGTTATTGGATGAAGAAGTAGGAGTGTTCGAATATTGACTTTGTTGCGAGAAATAGGAACTTTTGATTTTTGCTCGTAAATCTCAATCACATCTTTAGGCTTACGATTCAAGATATTACCGGCTACGTGATTCAAAGAATCTTGATCGTTACTATTCAACCCATTATAAAAGATATTAACTTGTTGAAGCTCCGTGAATTCATGATGGGGCATTTCCTGAGGAGATCTTTGAATCTCTCCCATGCCTCTCCAAAGTTTTCATCGAAATTTTGACGAAATCCAAAAATTTCATTTTAAGATTAGTGCCTTTGATGGAGGAAAAAAATAATTGACAAACTTTTGAACAAGATCCTCCCAAGTTTCGATGGATCGAGGGGGTTCTTTTTCAAACAACCGGCTGCCCTCAAGAGAGAATGGAAAAAGCATCAACTTGATCACTTTTTGTGGCACATATTTGAAATTGATCGTTGCGGTCAACTTGTTAAACCAACGGATGCATATGGTCTTCTCGATCAAACCCGCTGAATTGATTCAGACACAAGTTGGATCAAATGTGTCTTCAATTCAAAGTGATCGAATTGACTTCAAAACGATGGCATCTCCATACCCCTCGATGGGTGCTTGGAGCATTTCCGCCATAGTTCGTTCGTCTGCCATGTTGTTGTTTGAAATAGTACGAATCTCGGGTTCGACTATTTGGGCAAGACGCCTACGAACGCGTCTAGGAATTTCCGCTAGATCACGCAAAGGACTCAATGATCTAGAAGAACGAAAGCATGCACTAGACGTAACTCGAGGAAACAAGAGATTTAAGGAAGGGAATTATGAAAAATGGGGAAAATGGGGTAAGAATAATCTTTTTGGGTTTTATGTTTTTGACAAGTAGATATCACAACAAATCCAAGTAAAACAAAATCGAGGCAAAACAACAGTGAACTTAAACCAATAATCACAAGATGAATGGCTTCTTTGAAAAAGGTACACCAATCACAAGGACACAAAGGCAAGTTTTAATCTTTGATTCGGGAACTTATTATGGTGCATCCCAGGTAGTAGTAATCGCCTTGGTTTGCGGTGGTAATCTTTTATGTTGTTATTATTAAAAAAACGACAAATCTTTTTGTATTTTTATTTTTGATACATATATAGAAACAAAAGGAAAATATTTTTGTGTTTTATAATGTTGATTTTTTTTGGATTTTTTTATAAGAAAATATATATATAGATAGAGATGGATGATATGAACAAAGAGTGAGTATTCAAACTACTAATCGCTAGACGAAGATAATCAAAGATAGCTCCGGCAATGGCGCCAAAATTGATCCGCCTGAACGTCAAGTTTTCACACAAACCGCCACTTGTGAATGGTCAATCGTAAGGAACTTAAAACGTTCGAAACAAATGCAATGAAGATCGAGAGTATAGTGTTTCCGTCGTTATGTCCCAAATGAGCTATGCAATGGATCACCAAACGGATAGTGATCGAGATTTGAACGAAAAGAGGATTTGAATTTATTATAACTACGTAAAAAGTCTATAAATTACAGGGGCTTAAATGCAAATTAAAGAAAATTAAAAAGATAAAAATATTAAATAAACGCTATCACTATTTGCAAAATGATGTTTTTGATTTTATGTTTTTATAAAACTAGAATTTAAAACTACGCGACGTACAAAAGAAAATGTAAAATTTAAACAATATTAATCCTAAAAATATGAAAATGACATTTTTACAAACCTAATGATAAAATAAAATTTTTAGAAAAAGAAAATTATTTTTATAACTATTTAATTAATTATTATTAATTAAAAACTAATTTTAACTATTTAATAATAACCTAAAATACAAGAAAATATGAAATAATGCTAGAAAATTAAAATTATGACTTAGAAAAATCTAAAATAACAAAAGAGAATTTTCAAAACTATTTTTGTATTTTTCTGATTATTTTTCTATTTTCTATGAATTAAAATCTATTTAAAACTACTTAAATTTAAAAAAAAATACAAATTTAACTAAGAAAAATCTAGAAAAATATTTTTTAGACTTTTTATATTTATCTTAACCTAAGAAAAATGAAAAATTATTTTTTTGAACTTTTTCTGATTTAATTGTATTAAAAGCTATTTAAAAATGCTTAAAAACTAATTAAAATGAAGAAAAATAGTAAACAGTGCTAGAAAAATATGAAAAATTCAGGAAAACTCTAAAATAATATGCTGAATCTAGGAAAAATATAAAAACATGGGCTTGTGTAAGAATTTGAAATCAAGCAAGTGCTTATCAATAAGCACTTGAAAATAAGCCAAAAGAACACAAAAAGCTACCCCACCTGTAAGCTATGATAGGCTAAAAATACCCAAATGCAACAATTTATAACTATCCTTAACCTCTCTAGTCCTGATTAAACAGATTTGATTAGTTTGGTTTTATGCTAGAACGTTGAGTGCTACTTTGAGCCTAATAATAAGCTACTAAATAAGCCGGAAACCAAAACAAGAACTTGGATCCTACACTAGACCTGGCCAAGGGTTTGTAAACCAAAAATCGAAGGTGTGAGCTAAGGTGAGCACTGAACAAGGCTTGCAAAATAAAACAACACCGCGGTGAAGTCATGTATACTGACTCGCACGTATACCGAGACCAAATTCACAAGCATTTTTGGAGCTTTTAAAAATTTGATAAAAATCTATAAAAATGGTAATAAGGAATTAAGACCAACTGAAGTTTTTAAAACACCAAGTTCCACTAGATTTGACCCAGAAATGAAACAATTAAAATCCTCAACAGCTCAAATCCACATTTTCAGTTTTTGACTTTTGAGACAATTTGGAAATTTTGACTTTATTGAACTTTGAATCCAATTTATGAGTTATGATGTTAATGGATGAAATGACACTAATACAAGCTTTGTCTAAGAATTCCAAACACAAAACAAGACTTTGCTTTTCAAAAATCACAACGCTTAATGAGTTAAAGACAGAGAGAAGGATTTTGACTTTGAGTGTTTTGCGCATACATATGAGACTGATATGAGTATATTAGAGCTAAACAAACTTAAAGCAACAAGGTTTAACCACTGCATATACCTAAAAGACAGATTAAAGAGCAAATCCAAACACACTTTTAAACACTGATATGAAAGTTTAATGAGGCCAACTAATGATTTAGCTAATGTCACCGACAACCGAGTTTAATTAACTAGAATACAACCTAATGATCAGATTTTAACTATTTATAACTACAAAAACAGATTATGCTATTAAACTTGAGAACAACTTACAAAATGTCCTTAGCCACTATGGCTTGAAACCTGTGAAACCAGAACCACTACCTATTCTAAACCAACCCAATACTAATCAACCCAATTCCAACACTGCTTCAACCCATGTCCATTTCCATTTCCATTTTGCCCCGTTTGACTTTCTTTGACCAGATTCCAAAATAGCTTAAAACTTTAATACAGCTTACAAAAGCTATGATAAGCTTGCATAAGCTTATTTGAGCTTGTAAATAAGCTGCTAGAGGTTTGAGCATGAGAATTTGAAACTCAAATTTGTAAATGTGATCATGAAAAATAAAGCTTAATACAAACTTAAATTGATACTTGTAAAGAGTTGCAATACACTTAAATAAGTTAACTTGGTACAATGTAACTTGAAAATACAACTAAGAATTCATTAAGACTTAAGAAATTTAAAAACGAAATACATTTTGAAAATTAAACTAAGTGCCCTCTCCTTGCCTCTTCTCTTTTATACATCAACATCGCTTCCACTTGTACTCTGAGCTTTTCCCACTTGTGCTTTGAGCCATTGGATGACTTGGGACAATCTTGGTCGTTTGATCAATTTTGGAGGAAAGTGTATATATGCGTGAGGGACGGGGAGGGTGCATTAAATGCCGCTGGAGGTTGTGAGGTGGAGGAGACAAAGTGTGGAGTAGGGGAGGTAGTGGTTGCAGATAAGGTGGTCTGGGAAGACAGAAAGGAGGTTTGGTTTGGCGGTTTATTTTAAACCGGGTGGTTTGGATTCGGGTGGGTAAAAGGTAAACGGTTTGGGTATTGGATTTGGACCGTGGGTATTGGGCTTGGGATAAATAATGGACCAAGGATTGGATTTGAATCCAATTTCAACACTAGGGACCCATTGTGTAATTCTAAAAATCCGGGACCAAAGTCAAATTATGAAGTTGTAGTCTAAGGGCCTATCTTGCCATCTCCAATAATCCAAGGACCATATTTGCCAATTGTGAAATTCCAAGGACTAAACTTGAACATTTTTAAAATCCAAGGATCAAAACTGTAATTTCTCAAAACTTTTGGACTTTTCACCAAAGGACTAATTGTGACAAGTTATGATTTAAAAAGGACCTTTGGTGACTTTTCTTTTTAAAATAAGTGCCTAGGGACTGATTTTGCCATTTTCTCGGTCGGACTAAACCGCCAATTATGCAAACTTAGCTCGTTTTTCATCCGATTTTAAACATTTTGCATCTGAAACATATAAAATGCAATTTTGAGATATTTTCAGCATTTTGATGCATTTCTGAGCATTTTTAAACGTTTTGCAGTTTAGATTTAACCAAAATTGATGAGTATTTACACACTCATCAATAGCGTCTCTGTTTTAGCCCCACTATTACCCCACCGGCGTGGCTATGTCATAGCTTGCATAGGTTGTTATTTCTCCATCAACCATCTCTAAAACTCTTGAATTAATAGTGTCCGCTGTTTCGTTATTTGGACAGACGATTGTTTTTTCTTGAAGAGTGATTGCTGAAGGGGTTTGAAGTGTAGGCTGATCATAGATGAAATCTATGAGATTTGAGAGCCCTTGTTCATCATCTTGTATGCAAAATCTAGAAGGAATCTCAACCCACGCTGAATCTAGGTCTTCTTCATCGCTCACCAATTTTACCATCTCCAATATCCAAAAGCCATGATGCAAAGGATCTGTGTGTGCTTTGTTCTTCTAAAGTCGACCTGACCGAAATGCCTCATGTTTTGTTCAAGTGTCATGACACGAAAATAATGCCGAGGTGTGATTCAGAACCGATGACGCCACTATTTCCAATTTGCGCTTTTTATTTGCAGTGTTTGACGGAAATCACCGCCCAAAACAACTGTTTTCCCACCAAACAAAACATCTGGCGTGTCCAATATATCTCCGAGAGTCCTATCCAATGCTTCGAAGCACCGTCGGTCATTCATCGGTGCCTCGTCCCAGATAATGAGATCAGTTTCTTTCAAAAGGCTTCCTATGAGAGTGTTTTTTTTTACACAACAGAGGGACTCATCCGTCAGCTCCAGAGGGAGCTTGAATCTTGAATGTGCGGTTCGGCCTGCTGGAAGCAGGAGAGAAGCGATACCAGAAGAAGCAACCGCCAGCACGATCCCACCTTCAGCACGCACAGTGCTAATTATTGTATTCCAAAGAAAAGTTTTTCTAGTTCCTCCATGACGATACACGAATATTAATTCTTGGTTGCTTGCTTTAAAAGCGTTTATAACAGCGTCATATATAATTTTTTTGTTTAGCGTCGCCTCGAATCGATTCATCCCTCTTGTGCTAGCATTTCCCTGTGTTCTTCTTTTCCTCCATTAATAGGCGGTTGTTTAATTGATCCAGAAGTTTCTTCGGAGGTAGTTCCAAACCATAATTCTAGACCGATTTGCCACAACTGCTTAGTATTATTTCCAGTTCGTATAATATGTACCCTTCCAATTCTTCATTATTCACATGGTAGTTGGGTATCCGCACTTGTTCTGAGACAATTGCTGGAATATCATGGCCCATTTCTCGCCAATATTTATCCCATAAGTACAAAGGGTTTGCGACTTCACAATGAGTAAGTAGCCTTGCAAAAAGGAACCTTAGTTATGCAGATGTAGCTGATCCACATGCTTCTTCAAGAGTTGTGTCCCATTCTTTGTCATCACCAAGCAATCCAAGCGCATCACATGCAGCATGATATGTTGGATAGATTATTTCATTGACTGACCTGAGTTCTATGAAGTCTTTACACCCTTTTTGATGACATAATAACATTCTTAAGTAGAAAAGCTCACCCGAATTTGGGTGTATATATGCAAGGCGGCCAATAGAATATTTATTAGTCTTTCTGCGTGACCAACATTTTCGATCTCCATACCACACAAATTCCGATGGAAACTGCAAGTAAGTCAAATGGCGACCATCTTCGTTTTCAATGTTGTAAGTAAACCATTCGTTGTGTAAGTTTACGATCACGTCGGTTGACCACTGCTTCCAAGTCATCACCGTCTCTAAAAGATATGTGTTGCATGTTCTCTAAATGCACTGAAAGTATCTGAACTGCTGGCTCTCTGATATGTAATTCAGATTTGAGGATTCTCCAACATGCTTCGTGAGGTCATATGAACCGGCCATCAAGGTAATTTTGTATTTCATCAACTAACTCTTTCGACTGTGCTGACGAAGTAGATGCTTCACCAATAGATCTTGCCACTTTGGCAAAGATTCTGTCAGTTCCTTTTGATATATACTTAAACAGATATTTTATGAGCATGCTCCACCCACAGTACTCTACATTGATATGAGCTTCGAATGCCAAGCATAGATCACGGTTGTATGGCACGATTAACCATTGTCAAGCTTTATTTGGCCTTTGCAAAAAAAGTATTTCCTTGCCTTCTTCGATAATGTGGATAACCTTTGTCATCAAAGAAAGTTTCATTATTGTATTGTTTCGGGAACTTCTTTCCACACAGCTCGCCTTCATACATGGTGCATTCGATGGCCCCGCCACATGGCCCATGCATCATCATTTCCGAAACAATCTTATAAGTGCGTGGATCAGTCTGAGGATCAGGTAACTCTGCAGAAATGTATTGATTGACATCTTGAGCATTTTCTATTTTCGCTGATGAAGAAATCCAAAGGAGTGTGTGACAATGTGGCAAGCCACGCTTCTGAAACTCAATGGTGTACAACACTGCAAAGATAAAAAACGAAGAAAAAAATTAGAACAACATGTTAGCATACGACATTATGCAACCATCAATCAAAAAACTGAGAGCCAAAGATAAAAGACAAAGCTTCATTAAAAAAAATAGCCATACCTCTTGTGACATGACCAAATGTCTGTCTTCCCTTTATAAACTTCACAAATGATTTGACTTTTTGCTCAAAAACTCTGCACACTACATCCGCTCTATCGGCTGTTGTCAAATAAGGAAACTGGGCAATGTATCTTTGTATCTCAGGCCACTTCACGTTGCATGTGAATGTTATAAAAAACTGTGGATTACCAAGGACCCTGCAAATTGCAAGTGCATCCAAATAATGGCTGTACATATACCTCGGACCTCCGGAACGACGAAGGCAATATAATGCGAACCACCAAGCGACCCATCATGATCTCCTTGAAATTGCATCATAAAGCCCTCGAAAAAATCTCCTCAATATCGCTTTGTGCGTTCTATAAAGTCCATCCTATTCTCGTTCTATACAACAAGACGCCAACAACATATTGTTGAAAAAGCCCCGGTGTGAAAAAGGAGGTTATAACTGCCGTGCCTCGTGTAACGGTATGCATAAAACGCATTCATCGACACTCGCTTTGGCTCGACGCTTTTGGATCTCGACGTCCTCAACTTCATGTGTGATACCGGTCGACCATAAATGAATATCAATGGAAACTGCAATGACATGTACGACTTATGTATCTTGCTAATCCTTTTCAGCGGCCCATCTTTGTACTCTAGCACAACATCATAATCCGATTCACTTTCAGGCCCACAGTCAAAGACAATAGCCCCAAGGGTGTTTGATAATGGAGCTTCATAACCACGTGGAGCGTCACCAGTGTAAAGCTTCACCTTCAATTCTGGGACATCATGCTCATGGCATTTGTCACGTGCAGTTCTGAATAGCTGTACCAGTTCATTGTGAGCATCCAAGAAGTGAACAAGCCCTTGCACTATATCCGATCCAAATCGGCCCATCGAGGTTGGAGTGGCTCAACCTATGCCGAACCTCATCGTGTGTGTCATAGATGTAGAGCTGCAAAAACTTCGGATCATCATTAACTGGACAAAGCGAGCCTATCCGATGGTATATTTGCCCTGAGACTTTAAAAACATACGGCCCCCCACCGTTGTTGATCGCGTTGTCGATCAGAGTAGCGAACGATGTCATAGCAAACATCTTATTGTATGTTCGGATATTTTCCATAAAGGAACGTTGTTGAAGCAAGTCTTTGATATATCGTGGCGAGTCTCAGAGGTTGCATGAAAACTTTACCACCTCCGCAACATGTATGGTAGTTAGATGAAATATCTGCAACACGATTTCCTGCAAGCTGTTCCGCACGCCAAAACCGCATTACAATAACAACATCGCCAAGATACGTCTCCTAGATAATCATACTCGTAGTCAGCGGTCGCATTGATTAAGAAAGCATCATCAACTTAAAGAACCGAATATATGTTTAGGGAAAAGTGGTGCACATTAAAAAAAAAAAACGACGCGAAGCGCGCTACAGGAAGAGATGGCTCTTCATCAATGGCAAATGTACTATTATCTGAGCCAGAACGGAGGTTTCTAGTGACAACACGACGGCGCAGACTCCTCCTATGAGGCTGGCCCGCACGCCTATTTCTCTTCCGACACTGTGATTGATCGGCAACATTTTCCATACCAGGTGGCCGACCATCAGGATGTGTCCTGGTTCCTAGTAAGAAAACAAAGCACCACAAAAATTAAAGCTGATGCTGGATAGAGGCCATCCCTTTAAAAAAAGAAAAAAAAAAAGAAAAAAAAAGAAAAAAAAGAAAGAAAACCCTTACTCTCAGTCGCATTAGGAGTAGATGGTTCAACGGTGCTGTGGCCATCGTTCTTTGAATTCGGCTGATGCTTAGATGGTGTGGAGGGCTGACATGCCTGTTTTTTTCTTTGATCATTGTTACCGTCAACATCACCATCAGCACTTGTTCCTGGTGTTAGAAAACAAATGAATGAAATTTAAAATAAATATTGGATGCAGACATTGTTGGTTTAAACATTCTGTGAACGGGGCCTAACAACATTACCCGACATCCCTTTTCTTTTTCGGGTTTCTTTTGAAACCATGGCGTTGCGTGCAGGTTCCCGTTTAGATGGTGTGGGTATTTTTATAAGCCTGTGCGAAGATGAGGTATCATCCATGCGCGATCCTATTCCAATAAAAAATGATTTGCCATCCAGGAACTGGAGGATTCAAACAAAGGCAAGAAAATGTAACAAAGCACATCTAAAAAGAGAAGAGTGACACTGACTTTTCATAACATCGGGAACCATTGGTTGATGGACAATGCGCGCATAATCATATGGGTTAGACGGGTTGTCGGTTGAATGGTATTTTGGCCTCCCGCTTTTTCTAGGCTGCAAAGGAAGCGGGGCACGATCCAAATGTGATCCTGTTCCAATAAAAAAAATACCGTGAGAATTTGATTTACCAATGAGGAAGCGGCACACAAAAAAGGAAACAACAAAATTTAACAGCCAACGAGTCAAAATAGAATAGCGCAGCTGACCTTCTATCATATCAGGAGGTGTTGGTTGAGCTCCAAAGTGGTGCGAACCCGCAGCATCATACACAGGCAAGGCTGGCCAAATTTTTAAAAAAGAAACCATGAGCATGTTATTGAGCGAGTTGAAAGCCCTTTTCGAAAACAAAAGGTGTCAAAGCACCTTTCATCGTGCAGGCACCAGATCGCTCATGAAGACCACGCACACAATAGGCTGGATCAGTTTCATGCCCTCCAGCCTGGACACCCTCCTCTGCAACAATATCTAACCCAAAAAAATAACGTTACCGCGAGCACGTTCCAACAGTAAAAACAACAATAAGTGTGAGCACAGGAAAAATGAACATCGCAAAAGGAATCAACTAACCTGTAACATAATGTGGTTCGGATGCAGCAAGCATCGACGATACATGTGGTTGACAGGCACACACACCCGCCGTAGTGCTATTACACATTTGGCACCCAGGACCACCGTGTATATTCGGAACATTGTTTTGCATCAGATTTTGAAATGAGTGGTTGTGAATACTTTTTGAGCCAGTTATCGGTTTTGAAGTCATAATCATAAACAATAATACACAACCCAATTTTGAAAACAACAAACAGGAGACAAAGTAAAGCAGCTAACATATTCAAAACAGTTTATGAGAGCAACAAAAGCATTATCAGTTGAGTGTTTGCAAAGAGAGAAGACACGGGCAAAACACCCCAAAACAAAATAAAAAAAAGTCAGTGACCATCAGGAGAAAAACCAAAAAATTTTGGAAAAAGAAATTGAACAAAGACAAAACCACACAACATTTAATAAGCTGCACATTCAATGACACCTGCCTCTAACAGTAAACCCCAAAGGAAAGCATGGAACTCATTTACTCACCCCAATAGGTAACCATAACTAACATTTGAACATGCATAAGCAACATCTCACCACTGAAATCACACCTGAGCTTAATGTAAGAAACCCAAACAAAAACTCTGGAATCCGTTTACCAAACCCAATATGCAACCAGAAATAGCATCTAAAGTGGCATAAGCAAAACACAACTACCCTAAGCCCTAAATCTAAGAAAGGCACAATAAAGAAAACTGAAATAATCCACAGCGAAACCTAAACAAAGCATAACATAACCACCATAAAAATCAACTAAAATAAACCCTAAACAAATTAAAAAAAAAAACCAAACCTTTAATCGTGCGACCAAAATAAAAGAATATACAGTTAGGGTTTTTTGATAATCAAGAACTGAGATTGGTAACTTACCTTTAGATTCACCAAACACACAAAATATATGGACCAAAACATAGTTACCGCTGTAGATAAAACGATGTGGCAAACGGAGATCCACAAAACCCATAAAAATATTGTTTCCATAGTACAGGCAACTGTACCCCCTTACCAACCGGTGTACGAACACGTGAAGATGTCTGGGTAGATCAAGGATTTCGGGGTATTTTTCCCTGGAGATATACCCACTCGGATCTAAGAAGAAAAAGGGCAATGTGAGTAGCAATAAACAGAATGGGCGGGTTAATAGAACGGGGCTCCACAAAAAGTAGCATGCCAAGGCGCACGTGCGGCTACTATAGATTTCGTACTGTTGCTAAGAAATCCCAAAAAATGTATAAGATACTAAATTTATAGGTTAACAGCACCAAACAGATAAACAATGGGTGACTGGTAATTAATTAAAAATCTCTTAATCAACAGATATATTTACATCCTCTTCTCATTAGAAAGTAGTCGTACAACGTAATGTTGCATAATCAACATTAACATGAAATCGAAAACTAACATTCTAGATCAATTGCTCAAGCAATTGTGACTAATTGTCTAAGAGATATCTTAGAGTTTTCTTATAATTTGTGAAGCTCAAGAACCAGAAGTTGAAACCATCCACAGTCACAAACTCGAGATACTTCTTTGATGGCCTCTTCATGTTCACGCTCTCTCCTACTCCTTTTATCTTCCCTAATGGAATTGACACCTGCAGAAACAACCATGTCAATATACTACTTGCAAAAAAAACTTAGCCAATGTTGCATGATATGTATTGGAGCCTCCATACCTTATATCGGAACTTTAATACCTCTCCTGTTGTAGAATATGTTTTAAGGGACCTATCACTGCAAAATGAAACCCTTTCATTAGAAACGAAGAGGGTGCCTGTAATCGCATTCAAATGTAGTATATATGCAACATCGACAAGCATGCACCAACTTCTCACAATCACTTGTACCAAAAGTTTTACTGAATATTTTTCCTTCGTGACCAAGTGGAAGGATTTTGGCACCATAACCAAGCTTGTGCTTCACAATATTTAATAGTTTGGGTCCTAAGCTCACTGGAAGTACAAAGATTAATTAAAAACTTTGTTAGTTAGATTGAGGGAGTGAAATAGAATTGTTATCGTCATTATATCAAAGAAGTAAAAACAATTACCATGATTTTAATTGAGACAAGAAGATCTGTTTTTCTTTCAATGGCATTGATTTTCAAAGAAGTGGAAGAGTTACGAGAGGTTGATATAGTTTAACAAAAGTAGTCCTCTTGTTGATTTGACTGACGACATTGCTTGAAAGTCTGTGATCCATATTTTGATCTTCGCTTGCTATGATTTGGTTGTGCTTGATACTGAAGTTGTTAGGTAATGTCTTTTGGATCATGATATTTATAAGCTGATAAAGATGCCATTAACTTACATCTTTAACTTGGATGAGTCATCCATGTGTCATGCTTTGTGGTTGTTTGAAATATGAGAGAATATTTTAAAAGGTTTGTATGGGCAAATTTTCCTTTATTGATACTGTCTCTTTAAATAAGGTCTATATGCTCACTTTGTTATTTTATTGTCATGTCGACAATTTCTTACATATGCCATTAGTTTTGAAGACACAAAAGTCTGAGAAAACATTTTAGAATCAACATGGAAACAAGTCACATGCTATGTATCCAGCAGGTCGGAAAATTGACGTTTATGCCATATTATGGGTGAATTTTAAGCTAACAAAGTTGAATGGTGAGATAATGGTCTTTTTATTTGTTTAATCGGATTGATGTGTAAAGTGGCCTTTCTTATCATATATTGCCAATTTCATGGTTTTAGAACATGGGATCTTTTTTATCTTTTCATCTCCCTTTCAAAACTAAAGTTACATTACGGATGATGTATACATAGTATTAAAGATGGAGATGCGAAAAAAATGGCAAAGTTCTAATGGTCACACAAAAAGGGGTTCTATTTTAAAAATCTTGATAAAAAAGTATTTGGCCCCCAATATAAACTAAGCAGCTGAGTCTGTTTGCAAATTCTTGAATATTGGCCTTCCTTGACCATATATCTGTGACCACAATTGACCATTATTGCATCAGGAAATTCTGAATGAGTACTTCAATGGCTAGGACTATTTGTGGCCACTCTCTTCACTATAACCAATAACTATTTGGTCAATGCAATATATGCTAAGCCGCCAATAACTAATCCGGCTATGCTTGTGTCATTCATTTTCACATAACTGCAAGGCTTTTTGTGCGTTTGCCAAACAATTGGATTCTCTGACTTTACGAAGTGTGAAACCTTGGTGAAGAGTTAGGAAAAGTTGATATTTAAGAAACATTGGTCCATCAAGTTTGGGCGCGTGTAGGATGTTGCATGTATTCTGCTCATAGAAAAACATGCTGTTACCATACTAACTAGAGAGTAAAAAGTGTTCACAGGTCTTGCATGGTTTTCACAGGATTGATTATTATCAAACAACATCATGCGTATAATCAATCAAGAATCAATAACAGGAAACAAGGAAGATGGGATGAACCCTTAATTGAAACTGATATTAAAAACTGAAAGGGTTATGAAGATTTTAAAATGAAAGGATTAGCAGCAGTTGAAGAAGGTGATCAGGAGGACAACACAAGCACCTCAAGTGATGACTTTTTCATCATCACTTGAAAGTCTGCAAAAGTGAAGGAACAAAGAATTAAGCAATTGTGATATTAGGGGGGAATATGATGGAAGTAATATCACAATTACTTAATCAAATATTGGTGTATATATATATTCTTATAGCTTGAATAAGATTAGATGTATTTGGACTAATTGTAAATAAAATAAAAGGCCTGTAGTTAGGTTTCTGGTTTGGGCCTCAGGCCAACAAATCCATTAATATGATAGTTATAGTTTAGGGTTGCAACAGTTATATATGAACTGGTATGTCTCTTGAGACACCGCTTCGTTCTGTATATATAGGTTTAAAGTCTGTAAAACATTAATCATATCAATACAATATTTAGTTCATATAACTTCTTGTTTCTATTTTTTCTGTTGTCTCAAACATCCTGTTCAATACAAACTGTAACACAACAATGGTGAATAATAGTTGGTTTCAAGAAAAGGAATGGTTAAGAAGCAAACATGTGATGAAGGGATTGAATTCACAATAGTGGCATCAGAGCCCAAGGTTCAAAACCTGGGAAAAACCAATCAAGAGACAGTTACAATGCGGTTATAAAAGAAGCCGGTTGCAAAGGGAGATACGAGAAGTATCAATGAACAATTGTGTGAGGCAATTGACAAGGGACAACAAGGAGATGCTAAAGAAAAAGCTTAAGGAAATTGAAGCCTTCAATTCCGCAAAACCGAACACTGAAACCACCACCAAAATTGGAAAGTAACCAGAAAACAAAAGGGCTAGATGTTTCATTTAGGGAAAATGGGGCACACATTTTCGAACTGCCCTCCAAAGAAAGAAACAGAAATGGATAAAGATGTAGAAAAACTAGCCAAGGATCCTGTAAGTTTGAAATACCCTGAACAAATTTACTTATCCACTGATTATATGGTATAAGGAACAGATGAAGGTAATTGGGATCATATATGGTATGTTAGCAAAAATTTAGGTAGACATCTTTGTTCAAATAAATTTTTATTTGCGAAGTTAAAAGAGAAATTATGTATAAAGAAGTTGTTGGGATTTTAGAACAAGTTAACCATTAACCTCTATGAGTATGCAATGGATAAGGATCTAGTAATCGCAATTAGGTTAAACACGTAATTAATAAACAATTAATTAATATAACAATTAATTAATAAAAGGGATAAAAGAATACCTAACCTTGCTTGGCAATTGGACTTTAATAACAAACAAGAAACCAAACGAAACCCAAGTATCAAAGATAGATATCTCAATCAAGATTCACACACAAACCCGATAACATATACGTTCGATATAAGGCTAGTCGAGAACGTAAATAAAATCCAACAACAATTTATCACCACTTAAATATCTTAGAACAAGAAAACAACAAGATCAAAACTTGCTTCTATCCATGAACTGAAACTGTTCGATGAACAGTAACTTCAAAACGCACCCGATATCCGTTAAACCTATCCGATATCTTATCCAGCTTGTTTTCCGAGAAGAACCAAACCAGAAAATCCCTTTGTCACTTGATGTTGCTGCTGTCGATCAGGAGGAACAAGAACCAAGTAATCACTAAATGATTTGAACCTAAACACTTGAATCAAAAGAGATTGATGCAAGTTTAGGAATCAAAACAACCAAGAACCCTAGTCGATCATGTGAACTACTCGACTGGAATATGTAGCTGGTAAAGAATCAATTTAGTGATGTGTTTAGGGATATGATATGTCGTATGTTACAGCAAATAAGGTGTAGGGTGTTTGTTGATGGATCTAGGACACTCTCCTTGTGTCAATGATATTTTGTATGATATTATCAAGCAAGCAGAATTTACTTAAGTAATACTTAGAAGACGAATTGTATGATGTATGAGAATAAACACAAGTTAACACAAAACTCAAGCTCCAATATTATTAATGAATAATATGAGTGATCTTAACTTATCACTAGGGTTACACCTTGAAGCTTTCATAGGTAATATTGTAATGTTATATGTACCTAAGACAATGACCTAGGATCTCCTTTTATACAACAAGGAGTCCTTTACAAGATAAGTATAAAGCTAAAATAATAGAATATACACAAGATCTATTCGATACTTATCTAGACGCGTTTAACCTTATAAACCCGAAGTGTGGTAATGAAGAACTTGCAGTGGGAATATGTTTCCACTGCTAGTGTTAAACCAAGAATTATAAACTACAACTATCCGTGGTAACGGATTATTCCCAACAATCCTCCCCTAAACTTATGATTTCTCTGTAAATCAATAAGTTTCTTCAATTAACATTAACTTCAAGGATTTGGGGAATTTAATCAAACACTTCACTTCTTTTCTCTTAACTTTTGTATAGCTCTTGAACACTGATCTTGAAGCCTTTGTAACAATGCTCTGACCTTCTCATTGTCTTCATTGACTCTTATGTGTAAGCTTAACATTATCGTAAGAGTTCCACTCTGAGTGGATATTCTTTCTCAAAAGCATGAAAAGTCTTCTCCATTTGTTGTAGAGACATGATGAACTTCACATGAATCATAATAAAACCATTTAGTACCAATATATGTGAACAAGGTTTTCCAGTAGTCATCATCAGCATTTGGTTCAAAAAGCCTTCTAAGATTTACCCACAACTGCATCTCCTTTGCATCTTTGAGATCTTGAGCATTAAACCTTTCTTGAACTAATTTCCATAGTGTATTAAGGTCATCTCTGTCAAAAGCTTTAATAAGATCTTCAAATGTCATGAATGATGAAGTTTCTCAGTAGGAATCTCCTTCTCAGTAGACTTTGTATGATCTTCATCAACCTTAGTCTTCTTAACAGTTTGAGAATCACTTACTTTAGCCTTTCTATTCAATCTAGGAATCCTTCTTTCTTCTTCTTCTTCAGAACCCATTGGAATAAAAGATTTATCTTGTTTTACAGTTCTGTAGCAAGCCTTTTCAACTTGATCATCATACATTCCTTTAAATTGATGCATTTTCAGCTACCAACATGACAACAATAAGTCTTCATATATGCAAGTATTTGTGCCTTGGTTGATTGTCTTGGTTTCTTCTCAACCTTTTTGACTGAATTAATCACATCTTCAAGTGCTTGATTGTTCTTCATTTGAATAAAATCCTTTAAGCGAAAGTTCTTTGTTCCTCGCTAAGGATGCATCAAAGAACAAGGTCAATTGCCTTTTTCTTGATTTTCGGATTATTAGCCACCGAAACCGAATATCTTCTTCAAGAGGAACATAACTAAACTCTGGAGCTTTCTTTCATAATTGTTGGTTGAACAGGAAATTGAATCGTATCTTCCATTCTATCCAATCTTTTAGCTTCCAGAAAACTTGCAACTTCCATTTCTTTCAATCTTTTCTTCTCAGAACTTTCTCACAATTTGATATTCTCGCTATCTTCTTAGCAAGTTCTCTATCAAGATCAATCTAAACTTTTCTTTGAAATCTTACTTTCAAGTTGTTGTACATCTTCCATAAGCGCTTTACCCTTGTCTCTTCAATTTATCAAATTCTTCACTTGCGTGGCAAAAGTTGGCTCTGCGGGAAATAAAATCGGGTAAAATCGGCTTGCGTTTGGAAAATGTCTTAATCTTCAAGTTGCTCTCCATGAGTTTCAGCTTCCTTTGCTCCTTTACTTGTATCTCCTTCATCTTCAAAATCAATTTTCTCCTCTCGTAATTGAACCGCTTTTCTCCCCTGTTTGGAAGAATTTCCCAAATCTTGATCACAATCACCATCGGGTGAGGATGAAGATGAAATCACCATCTTGCAACCGCTTTGTGCTTTTCAACCTATGCATTTCTTCCTTTAAAGTCTAATCTCGTTTTAATAATTGAACATCCTTGGCATGTCTTCTTGACAAGAGCAAGTCCTTTTGTAGAGACTTAACCTGCTTTGCTAATTTGGTACACAAAACCATCAATTCCAATTGGTTGCCACCGCCAAAGACTTCCAACCGTGTTACCTGTTGGGAGAGGTGAATCATGGGGAAAAGGTGCAGATTCCTCCCTAGTTGGACTAGGTTGAAGTCTAGACCCTCCACTGCTTGTTCCTAGACCAAAAGGTTCAGAAACTTGTTGTGTTGTCATGAGAAGAGTTGTCTGCTTTAGACCTTCTCTCAGTTTCTTGAAATCGGTGGGCTATAATCAATGTTGGGAACATTAATTATGGGTGTATTTTGTTTAGATGAAATTTTAGCAAGCATTTGGGGTAGGAGAGGTGTAAAAATCATATTGCCATCTTTATTCAAATTTTGAAAAACTTTAGGCTTTAGGCAACTGATTTGAAAACAAGTAGTATGAGGTTGCAGTTGAAATTCATTTAGCACTACTTGACAAACCTTGGATACATTAAAATTTGGTTTTACTGGCATATTGCCTTTCATACTTGTAAAAATATAGTTGGACCGGTTGAAAATCTTATCAGTGACTAGACAAACCAAAGGATAAGCCATGCTTGAACTAAATTGCCCATAAGATGTTTTCTTAGGACTAAGGCAATGTAACAAAGTATGAATAAAAAATCTCCAGTGGGGACAAAACCACTTTTTTAAAGTAGCCTTTTTGTCAGTGGTATCATATCCCATGGATGATAAAGTATCATGAATTTCGGGCATAGGTAATGTGATGAGACCATTGAGATCATCCAAGTGAAGTACTCTCCTCAAGGATGCCTCGGTAACATCAATAGTTACCCCATCTACAGTGGCTCTGAGAGCATCCATCGCTTTCATGTGTATCTATATTCTCAAGTGTTATGGACCGAAAGTAAGTCCAAAACTAATTGATTTGAGAGATATAAATTGTGGTTTTAAAAGCAAAGCATACCTTATATGAGTGGTATGAAGAAAGTCCACAATCTGATGAAAAACATGGTCACTCTTCTCGTTAGTCTTTTGTAGGTAGGCCACTAGGTTGTGCTCATCTGCAAATTTCAAAGAATTCATAGAAACTTTTGATGAAAAATATTATTATGTCAGTAAGAATTGAAGTAATGACTAGCCAATTGAGAGAAAAAGATATATAGGGTTAGGGTTTAGAATTGATGAGCAAGTAAAATTATCTTTAGAAAGTAGTTATAAGATAGAAAGAAGATAATTTACTTAAAATATTAACCCTATATATATAACTATCATTGGTTACTTTCAACGGCTAGTAAAAATAAATTCTGACATAATCGGTTATTGTCGGCTAGAACAACAAGTGGTAAAATAACACCGTCAGGGAAAATGTGAACTAGCAGTGGTAATTTTTCATAAAAATTTCAAAGAAGCGTGGAAAATAAAATCATTAAAACAATATCGCTCCCATTATAGTTTTAGCAAACTATCGACTATCAACGATTTGATATGTCTTTGCCATGAGCCGTTTGCTATGGACTAGCCAACTCTTAATCATAAAGAATATGGCGAGTTGATAACCATATAGCTTTTGGTAAACTATCAACCATAAACGGATTTGTCAAGTCTTTACCAAGAGTCGTTTGCTCGACTAGTTGATTCTTACGTGTATTAGACATGGTGAATCAATAACCATTTGATGTGTATCTTAGATATACACCTTTTAACTCCAACTCCTCATCAAAACTTGATATACGTATTAGTAAAAGATGAGAATAACCAACTTGATATAAACCAAAGTTACCTTTAACCAAACCATTACCCAAGCAAAATATCTTCCAAAGTCAACTCAATAATATCTATATTTACTCCTTGACCTACCAAAATAAGAAAAAGGTAAATATCTTCATTAAATAACCCTTCAACCGACTTTGTATATATAAGGAGGCTTGGCTTAAGATAAACTTCATCAATTTTCATTCAAACACAATATCCTCAAAACCATAAGCATGAGCAATCCTTCCAACACTATCAACATCTCTTCGACTCAAGAAGAGTATGTAATTGAATCGAATCATCTTCGAAGCATCAAGATGGTTTGGATACTTCCCACGGGCGGCTCTTCATCCAAAAGATATACTAAAGAAACCTGCAGCGAAAGCCCAGCTAAGCCTCGCAAAATCTCTTGAGTTTTACTCCGATTCATCAGATGATGATGATGCAAATGATGAAACCTATTCTATTGCTAAAGAGTTGCCAAAAGCTCTTTCAATAGCACCGAAACAGCTATCTCCAATATGAAGCAGATATCCGCTCAACAAAGCTGCAATGCTACCAAGACCTCCTCCACAAATTCTTGGGCTTCCATGTCCAAGGATGCAATCCACTTTTGAGAACAAGAGAAAGAGAGCCCAGAAGAATAAACATGACTATGTGGGTGGGCAAGAGGCCGAGGAATAGTGAAGATAGGTATAGGATGTACTAGGTTTCAGTTTTTGCGTTTTGACTAGGAGTACTTTTGGTTGTAATGAATTATGTGTTAGTAATGAAGTTCCTTTGTTTTCCTTTTTCCACTGAAAGCACGTTACCACCGGGTTGCAATATAGTTCCCACTGTAAAATAGAATCATCGTGGACGGCTTAGATAGAATCTAAACAACCTTGAGCATCGATTCACTAGAGAGTAACAATTGTAAACAAAAATCCTTCAAACTGCAATTTACTAACATAAACCAAACACGGAATCACTATTTGCTTGGCAATGGTTAATATATTGAAAGAATTAAGCATAGCAGTGGCTATACTCAATAAAGTCAACAATTAAGCATTGATACATTTTCCAAGAATACAGGACTCCAATTTACTCCTCAACTACTTGCACCTTCCCTCATTAACTTCTTAAATCCAACTTAATATATATTAAACAGATCATTCAACACAAACCACTCAAATCACATACTCCAAAACTTTCACCTCAAAGATAATCACTCACTTCAAGAACACCATGAGTCAATCGAGTCCAATCAATCTTTCTTCTAGCAGTTCATCAGATAGTTCATGGGATGACTTTGTTTTGAAAACCCCGGAGAGTTGAAAAGAAGAGTATGAGAAGGTTGTATCCGGAAGAGAAGGCATTTACTTGTTCTTTCAAATCCTTTTTCCTTGGACCTTCATCACAACAACCGAGACCTCAAGATGCAATAAGCATAAAAGATAGCTCGATATCAGGCTCCTATGTGTCTCCATATGTTACAGATGAGACCCTTCGAAGAGTCCTGAGTGTTCCTCCTCTTGCGTGCAGTAGCTCCTCAAGAACTGCAATCATCACCTTCTCTACCATTGCTACCATCACCATCATCAACAGTTCCTTTATCATCCTCACCACCTACAAAGCTGACATACTGTCCATCATAATGCTCAAAATTAGAAAGATATGACTTTTTGCCAGTCATGTGCCTTGAACACCCACTATCTGTATATCCTTGATCTGACCTTTTTGTCCTTGGATGTTCCTGCACATATGAGTAAAGAGTTAGTTTTTTTTGGGGACCCAAGCCATGATTGACTTGGATCTTCCTCGTGTATCAATATAGTTAAATCTATCAAAGGTCATTGATACACCATTGGGATTGGTTGTAGAGGTACTTCCTTTAGGTTTCCATTCCCAACGTGCTGAGGCCTTCACAGATTGCCCATGTCCCCCTTTTCTTATTAAAACCCTTGTAGTGGTAACTTTTGAATGAAAGCAGTAACTGCTAGTTTTTTAGGTACCCACTACTGGTTATTATTAACCTTTTTAGCTTGAAAGGTTCTTTTTCCTGTTTGTGCAAATTTTGTAAAACTTGTTTTGGAGTTTGCACTTTTAAAGTGACTTAGGAGTGGCTTGAAGTTACAGTTTTCTGCAGGGCAAGTGTTTTGAGGCCACTTCTAAGTTGAACTACTCTTGGGACCATTTTGCAATTAGAATTAGGGTGTACATTATGTTGATACCTGTTAGTCTCCACCCTTTTATACCCATAGACTTCCCTTCTCCCAACATGATAGTCACAATAAGCATGTAAATGATCAAAACTACCACAGATATAGCATGCCTTATTGTTCATAACAAAATCACTACCTGGTTGTTGAGATTTAACATGATTCCAACTCCTCTGGTTACCCCTAGAGTCAGAGGCTTGTTCCTATAAATCTCAGCATACCTTACAGTTGGTCTAGGTTTATTAACTGGTTTCCTAGGTTCCTCTGTAATGCGATTAACAACTTTTGAGATAGTAGTCTCTACATTCTTTTTATCATTCTCATCAACAACTGATGAGTCTCTAGCACTCTCAAAAACATCATTATCAAGCTTACTCTCTTCCTCACTCTTCACCACTGTGTCCTTTAAAGGACCATATTCTCTTTCAAGTTCCTTAAAGTCTTCTAAACTTGTATGAGCTAAATCTATACCTGGAGGTGATGGAACACCCCTTAGTGGTGGAGGCGATATTATATCCCATACCAGACTTAGCTTTATTATATATTTGAGCATTCCAAATTTTATCAATTGACTTAGACTGATGATAACATGTTTCTACAGTTAAATTGACATTTTCCATTTTCTTTTGGAGTTTTTCAAGCTCCTTTTGGTATGCTTCATTCACATCAGTTGTATGTTCTACCTCTCTCCTAAGAAGAATCATATCATCATTATAATTTGACTCATTTGCCTGATAGTGCTCTATTTGCTTTTCTAATACCGCCATAGCTCTCCTAAGATTAGCCACAGTATAATTAGCGATATAATTCTTGCCTTTCATTAAAGTATAAATCATTAAGTCTTTCAACTTCTTTAGTAGCCCTACATGTTTTAGAACAACTATCAAAGTTTTGTACCTCGAGAATCGAGAGAAAGCCATGAGAGCAAATTCGGTAGCAACAAGAGCAAGATTCAATGTTCTTCTTCTTGTTCATCGACCATGAAACTCCAATCATAGCTCTCACCATCAATAGCCGAGATTGCCTTTGGTTCTTCCACAGTTGGTCCCTTCTTTTACTTGTACCAAGTAGACCTGTTGTCCTTGGTCTTTGGTCTTCTACATTCTCTAGCAAAATGTCCAAACTTGTGGCGGTTAAAGCACTCCACTTTCTTCTTATCAAAGCCTGCAGTTTCATCACCATTAATGTGGATAGGCTTGCCAATCTTCTTGTAGAATTTCTTAGCCCTCATGCTAAGAAGAGCTATCTGCCATTTTATATCCATCTCCTCCAAGTCATCTTCATCAATTTGCTCTATGTCTTCATGAGTTAAGAGAGAGCCATCAACTTGTGTGGAGATAAAAGCATAAAAGGTAGGATCTCCAATACTAGCAACCTTCTTCTTTGAACCTGCGGTGGTAACATTAACATTGCCTGGAAACTTTAGAACCTACAAGTGATTAGCAATATCATCATCACTTTCATCTTCGGAATCATCAACGTCAACCCAATTTGACAACAATGCCAAGCTACTAGAGCTTGTACCAAGTTTCCCCGCCTTCTTCAACCTTTGCTCAATAAGTTTGAAGTTGTTGTAAAGATGATTGAGCTTCATTATTTCTATGTCTTTTTGTTTTCCCGCACGTAACATTGGTTTGAAAATCTGAAGGCAAACTTCTTAGAAACTTCAAATTGAGGTCTTCCTTTTCTACCTCAATGCCAAACACGCGGTTAGTTTGTGTAACAATCTTCTGAAGTTTGGTAAAAATGATATCAAGTGAGTCATTGCTTGAAGCAGAGAAGTTTTCATAACTTTGCTTTAACAATGTCTTCCGAGTCTTCTTTGTAGCATCATTACCACCAAACGCTGAGCAAATCTCTTCAAACAGTTCTTTAGCAGTCTTGAATTTGTTGAATGCAATAATCTGGTCTCTAGGAAGAGTCATCAGCAACAGACTTCTAGCTTTAAGATCATTCTTCTTTTGAGCTTTTCAAAGA
Organism: Chrysanthemum makinoi; assembly: GCA_910596185.1. Taxonomy (NCBI): domain Eukaryota; kingdom Viridiplantae; phylum Streptophyta; class Magnoliopsida; order Asterales; family Asteraceae; genus Chrysanthemum; species Chrysanthemum makinoi. Next base: position 206,126,548 of record OU343219.1, on the reverse strand, counting down.
TTTGATTCGGGCATAGAAACTTTCACAACATCTGTGTCACCAACTTTTGAAGTAGTGGTCACAGATTTGAAAGAATCACCAAGTTGAATAATCTCCCATAGAGCATAGTCCTGTATGAGGAAGTATTGCTCAATCATTATCCTCCACATCTCAAACTCATTAAGCTTAAGCTTAGGGAGTCTAGGTGTAGAAGAAGAGTTTGATTGGTTGTTTTCCATCTCCATTGAATTGAGTGAGTGAGTCAAGCTAATTTATTGGATCTTCTAAAACAAAATATCAGAACCTTCGCTCTGATACCACTTGATGGATCTAGGACACTCTCCTTGTGTTAATGATATTTTGTATGATATTATCAAGCAAGCGGAATTTACTTAAGTAATACTTAGAAGACGAATTGTATGATGTATGAGAATAAACACAAGTTAACACAAAACTCAAGCTCCAATATTATTAATGAATAATACGAGTGATCTTAACTTATCACTAGGGTTACACCTTGAAGCTTTCATAGGTAATATTGTAATGTTATATGTACCTAAGACAATGACCTAGGATCTCCTTTTATACAACAAGGAGTCCTTTACAAGATAAGTATAAAGCTAAGATAATAGAATATACACAAGATCTATTCTATACTTATCTAGACGCGTTTAACCTTATCATAAACTGATAGCAGTGGTAATGAAGAACTTGCAGTGGGAATATGTTTCCACTGCTAGTGTTAAACCAAGCAGTGTAAACTACAACTATCTGTGGTAACAGATTATTCCCAACATTTGTTTTATAGTAAAACCAAACCGACCCTCTATTTGGGTTATTACTTGGTCGACAAGCTTAAAACCCAACACCTCCTTGCTGCCTTCTTTGCCCGATCAGTGGATCACATGGGCTCTAGGCAGTCCACTTCCGACCCAACATGAAACTCAAACAAGCCCATGTGTCATTAAAGTAATCGGGTCAAATCATGCATATCGGGTACATTTTATTCAAGTATTATTTACGTTCTACACGTATACTCGTGTTTATCGTGTGTGCCCCCATCGACTCACACACTCTTAGTCATTTTGTCGTGTTTTCAACTTCCACAAACCAACAGCTCCCACTTGGGAGTTGATGTGTCGAATGGCACACAAAACTAACGACGGAAACGCCTAGCAAACGCTCTGTTCGCTTTTTAACTAAAAGTGTCTGAGAGAATAGTTTCGTTAAAGTTTCTCACTATCATGGTCATTCAATGTCTTTCTCTAATCATCCTTTGTTATAGATACCGTTAAACCATGGATTATGGATCTTAAATCATTCCATATAGTTTAACCATTTAGAATCTCGTTATAGATTTTAATTCGGATATACCAAATGTAATCAAGAATCATCTTGCATTACCCTTTGGGTCCGGGCGAGCAGGTTATCGATTAAATCTGGAGAGGCGTCATGCTATCTTTACGCACATATCAAGTGGAGTAACAAATCCTTTATTGACTACAAGTGTTGTGGATGCTGCTTCACATCACTCCGAAATATAGCCTTTATAACTACCTTATTTTTTTTGGGGTAAAGGGGAGTAATCCTGCACCCTGGTAAATATATTAACCAAAAACGTTTAAGTACAATGGATATGAGTGAAATCCCATATCTCAACCCGTTACATAGGCATAAAGCTTACATAACAAGATACTACCTATTTTCTAAACAAGAAAACAAACCACTACTCAAATGATAACATAGGACATAGAAGAAAATTACTTCCAAGGTCCTTGAAGCTTGGTGCCATACATGGCATTAAAGGCATCCAAATTCCCGGAAGATCGAAACCTCGCTTCGCATAGTCATCGTAGTCATAGTCATCATACTCATCTTCAAACTCTTGGCCACCACCTAATAGATTAGCAGACTCATCAAATGGGTTAGCAACCACTTCATCTTGAGAATCGGACACCACGATCTCTCCCACTTTAGAAAAAGGGTTAACTCTCTTAGTAGAAGAGCGGGCAAAATACAAGAATCACTAGTTTTAGGAGCCACACCCGACTCCATCTCTTTCAAATTACTCACAAGGGGTTCTTGTGATGCGTTACTGTCTTAGTAGACTTATCTTCGTTAACTTCCATTGTAACGACCGAATCCACATCCTTGTTGTTGTCATTTGAAGGAATACCAAAAGCATCCGTATATTCCATATTAAGAGCATCAAACTGATTAGATGTAGAGATCTTTGCTTCACTCGAACTAGCCACATCAGAAGCATTCTTCTTAGTGACTTCCACTTTATTAGGTTCAGGAGGAGTCTTTTTGGGTTGATATTGAAACTGCTTACCCACAACAGGTTTAGTAAACCCTCCTTGACCCGGAATAGTAGAACCATCTTGCTTTCCCTTCTTCTTATTATTGACCGTCTTGAAACCATCATTAACAATGAGGTGGTTTCCACTCGTATTCAACCCGTATCTTCTCAATAGTTGAACCTGACCCATCAATTAACGGTATCTCAACAGTAAGGCTGTCCCTAAGCACCTCATCTGACTTCACTTCAATCAGGCATCTAGCAAAACTACTATGGCCCCACGAGTCCTTGCACATTTGGCTAGTAAAAGCATCTAACCTTTTGGGCGTGCCTATCAATGTGGCAAGGAGACTAAGGCCATCATCAGAAAACATAGCAAGAGGAACATCATGGAATTTAACCCACATCGGGATGTTGGTCAAATCCTCTTTAAGTAAGTTGGTGTTCAATGTCCATGGTTTAAGAATAATAGGTACATTTCTAATCAACCAAGGACCGTTTTCAAGAACATCATCAACACCTTTCTTGGAATTGAACTTAAAGAAGAAGAACCCCTTTGCATTCATCATTACCTTTTGTATACCAAACTTAGCCCACACATTGCATAAAGTAATCAACAACAGGAAAAGCAAGGCGTTGACCAAGGAAATACCCATACAAAGTATTCTCAAACCTAGTGTTCACCTCTTCAACCACTTTCATCGGACGAGAAAGATCCACACCATTAGCTTTCTTACTACACTCCAACCTACGAAAGTTTAACGTGTGTTTCTTTGGTTCAGTAGAAGTAACACCAGCATACGATGAAGAAGGTTGTTTCAAAGCATACACACCAACCTTCTCCATACCAACAGCCCCATGTGCATTCGTATCAACCTTATCATTAGCATTATTATGGCCATTAACATTAGAAGCCATAGGACCACTCGTATCTTGAGGAGGTATGAATAATAACCAATAGCAGTAAGCATCTCCTCTAGCTCCTTCTGTGACTGCGGCACCTTAAGATGCTCAAATGGATTAGCCCCAGTAGAAGTAGTAGCATCCACTGTCACGGCTGGTTTTAATGGTTGCCCATCGTCACCCACAAGAACAAGTTTTCCCTCAAAGATTTGTTTTTCAATAGCACGAATTTTCAATAAAGTATCATGACCCTCAGGCGTGTCATGACTAGGTGCGTCATGACTAGGGCTTGAATCAAGTGAAACCGGCTCCACTTGTCCATCAGAACGAGAACCAGAAGCAATACCAGTAAACTCATCATCCCCGGGAAAGGTTATGGCGGGATAAAGTAAAAAGGTAGGAGGGAAAATAAAAAAAATCGCGAAAAGTTTTACCTGGGACATGTCCCCGGTAAAAGGTGTTTTCACTAAAATTATTGAAAAAAATCTTTATTATCATTGTCAATAACTAAAATTAATAACACATCAATTGTGAACTACCATTGTTCATTCTTTTTAGCTTCTTGGTGAACTACCATTGTTGTTACCTTGGACGCCATGAATGCCCTCAGTATAGGTGCTATGGTATACGTATCATGTTTAACGATCGACTATAGGTGCTATGGTATACGTATCATGTTTAACGACCGACTATAGGTGTTATGGTATACGTATCATGTTAAACGACCGAGTATAGGTGCTATGGTATACGTATCATGTTAAACGACCGAGTATAGGTGCTATGGTATAATTATCATGTTCAACGACCGAGTATAGGTGCTATGGTATACATTATCATGTTTAACGTCGAGTATAGGTGCTATGGTATACGATCATGTTTAACGACCAGTATAGGTGCTATGGTATAATGATCATGTTTAACGACCGAGTATAGGTGCTATGGTATAATATCATGTTTCACGACCGACTATAGGTGCTATGGTATACGTATAAGGTTAAACGACCGAGTATAGGTGCTATTGTATACGTATCATGTTTAACGACCGACTATAGGTGCTATGGTATACGTATCATGTTAAATGACAGACTATAGGTGCTATGGTATACGTATCATGTTTAACGACCGACTATAGGTGCTATGGTATACGTATCATGTTTAATGACCGAGTATAGGTGCTATGGTATACGTATCATGTTTAACGACCGAGTATAGGTGCTATGGTATACGTATCATGTTTAACGACCGAATATAGGTGCTATGGTATACGTATCGATGATAAAACCGGTGACCACTCTTTTTAGCCAGTATAATCACCATTGTATTATATCGACAATAAAGTGTATTTTTAAAATATAATTTTTCGGGGACATGTCCCGGCAAAAGGTTTGAGGAATTTTCCTTGAACAATTAAAAGTTGAAAATATTTTCGGGGACACGTCCCCGGAGAAAATTTGCGTTGAATTTTGACTATCTGGTTAAAGTTTAATAAAAATCAAACTTACTTTCACCGGGGACATGTCCCCGCTGAAAGTGTGCGTTGAAATTTCCACAACAAGTCAGCGAATTCATGTGCTACGTCAGATTCACTTTTGTCGTTTAGTGACTTTCGCCGGGGACTTTGTGTCCCTGGCGAAAGTCTCCTCGCCCGTCCATCCGATTGTTGTAGTAAATGTTCAAACAAAGTCCAAATTAACAAATCGCCTAAAAGTTACATGTTTGATAATTAGTATCACTGAACTAAAAAGGACACTGTAGTAGTTCAACTGTATTGAGCCAAAACAAAACTTGAGCCACGTTTGTTTCTTTTTTGAAACATAAAAGCTAAGTAATTTGCTTTGTAGTTTATAAATGAGTAAACTACATAATGGTCCATGTAGTTTGCCGAGTATTGATCTGTGCTAAACCAGTCAAGTCTAATCACACAAGCCAGCCACTTGTGAATGGCTAACCGTAATAGACTTAAAACTGCTTAAAACACAAATACAATGAAGTCCTGGAGAATATAATGAATTCCCGGGTCGTTAAGTCCCACGGAGACTCAATGGTGTGTAAACACTAATTCAGATGATAGAATGATCACTAAGGATAGTGATCAGTAAAGGTTTATGGATGAGAAATTACACTACTGATTGATATGAATGGAATTGGATACAAAAATGGAAAACACAACAATCAGATAAAAGAAACGTAAATACGTACGTTTAAAAAGCTGCGACACGCACAAAATAAAAAGTGAGATCTAAGAAATAAAATACCTACAAATATGAAAATGACATTTTTGAAAACCTAAAAATAAAAGAAAATTATTAGAAAAAGAAAATTATTTTAACAACTATTTAATTAATTATTATTAATTAAAACTATTTTAACTATTTAATAAATACTCTAAAATAGAAGAAAATACAAAATAAGGCTAGAAAAATAAAACTATGATTGAGAAAAATCTAAAATATGATAAAACTAATTTTAAAACAGAAAGATATTTTTATGCTTTTAATTATTTATTACTAATTAATAACTAATTTTAACTAATTAAAATTATAATAAATACTAAAAAGATTAGGAAAATTATGAAACTTTTTCTAAAAGTACTATATTATGACAGAAAACTAAGAAAAATAGAAAAACAATATTTGCTTATTAATAAGCTAAAAAGAAAAATCAAAAAGCTAAAAACTATTAAATAAACGCTATCACTATTTTTATATTGATGTTTTTCTAGATTTTCTTTTTGAAAATTACTTAACTACTGATATTATGAAACTTTTATGAAAACACAAATTTTACAAATCACAAATAAGCAGTTTGATGAGCTTATGAGCTCAACAGTGGGCTTATTAGCTTATTTTGATGAAATAAGCTCAAACAAGCTCACTAGCTGAAACAGAAGCTCAAAATAGATACAAGGTGTTACAAGCTACTCAAATAAAGTTAGAAAACACAAAGAAGTACACTGATAAGCTAGAGTAAGCAGATAAGCACTTGTGACACTAGTGTTGAAAAGCAGAAATGGGACAAAGTTTAAGCTTATAGCAGCCCTACCAAACAAGCTTCAAAATGAAAAACCAAGCTTGAGATTTCAAGATGGTTAGGTTGGCTACCCAAAGAACCAAAGATCACAAGATTTAAGCAACTAATAAGCTCTATGTGAGCTTATCAAGTTGGACCACCCAACTGTGCACAGGGCATGGTTTCAAAACAGGTACCAACAATAAGCCAATTAAAAAGCACTTTATAAGCTGAATAACAGAGAACTAGTATTTTTATAATTTTATTTAGCAACTAAACTTTGATAACCCAAAAGCTTTTAAGCTAAACCTCAATATTACACTCACACTGAAATCTTAAAGTTTATTCAAAAACGACCAAATGACAATTTGACTTTTTGATTTGCACTAAAAGTTTGACCAAAGTGAACTTAGGATTGATCCTGTGGACTGAAATAGATGTATTAAGATATATTAAGACTGATTTGAGCAATCTTTTCAACTTATAAACACAAAATCAAGATCTTGGATCATAAGAATCCAACAGTGAACACATAATTTGATCCAAAGCTTATTTTGACTTTTGATGAACCAGGACTGGTTTTCTTGATGAAACTGAACTATTTTGACCAAGTTAAGCAGATTCCAAACAAATACAATGACTAGAGCTCTTTCAAACACAATGAACCAAACACCTTTTTATATGACTGTTTTGAAGATTTTCAAAGAAACTCACAAATTAAGACCATGTAATTAATAGCAGACCCAATATTATCACTAAGTAAGACTAAATAAACATTAAATAACAACAATAACAACATAAGAACAAGAAATTATACTTATGCTTATAAGACTGTCAAAATGAAATTTTTAACAACTATGAATTCTAGTAAGTAAGCAACCTATTTTATTGTTTATATTTACTTAACCACAACTAATGAACACATAAACACTAAAATTTAAACTAATTAACAACCTACACAGTGAGTTGCTAAAATGGATCAAAAAGTGCTTACAACTGCTTCCAAGCTCAAAACTGAGAACAAGGACCAATTAACACTCCTATAAGCTTACCACTAAGCTACTAACCCAAGGCCATCCAAGATTTACCTGCCCATTTGTGAATGCCATTTCCAAATGATTTTGAATTTTTCACTAATTATTTGGTATTTTTGTGATTTTTTGTTTTGACTCTAAACTGATTTTCAATGTATCTAATAGCTTTTATAAGCTATCTGGGAGCTTATATGTACCATATCAGTCCATAATAACAACTAAAAACAACATTTCCATAATATGAGATTTTTGGAATGAAACGCATAAAGCAAAATAGAACTTGATAATGAGATTAAGGATTGGAAAAGATTCAAATACACTTTAATAACTTAAACAAGGTACTAGAAAGACTTAAAATACACTAGAATTTTGAAATTGATTAAAACGACTAACTTAAACTAAAATACACTAGATGATGATGATACATTCTTTCTTCTCCTTCCTTTATAGACTTTTAAGACTCTCTCTTGACCTCTGAATTTTTCCCACCACTTCTGAGCCATTGGATCATTGAAACTCATCAAAACCGTCCACTTGGATTTTTGGCCAAATATTTCTTGAAAGGTTTGAGCATTAATTGGGTTGGTTTGAGTCAATTAAGAGTATTTAGGTGTTAGTGGAGGTGGAGGGACAAGGTATGGTGAGGAAGTTGAAAAGATGGAAAACCATGCCCGGTTTTGGGATATCGAGGTATGTGAGGAGATGAACGAGGCACTGTGGCTTTTAGGCGCGTTTGAGAGTTTTGACTTTTGTTGACCGGGTATATAATAACGGGGTTGGGTTGGTTTTGGGCCAAAGGATTGGATTTGGGCTTGATATATTAAAAGGATCCGGTTGGCATATGTAGGTATACAAGGACCAATTTTTGTAATTTATGCAAACTTCAAGGACTGAAATTGAACTTTTTCCAATGTTATCACAAGGACCAAACTTGCCATAAATGAATAGTACAAGGACCCTTTTTGCATAAAATTCCATTTTAAAACATCCAAGGACTAATTTTGCAATTTTCCAAAGTTTAGGGACCTTTTCTGCCATTTGACCAAAGAATCATTCAAGGACCAATTTTGACAAACTTAGAATATTTCAGGGACCTTGAATGACAAAGCTTCACATTTTGAATTCCGGGGACTAGATTTGACAACTTTTGAAACTTGGGGACTAAAACTGCCAATTTTGCAAACTTGATACATTTTTCATCTGATTTTGATATTTTTGCATTTAAAACACATAAAACACTTGTTTGTGATATTTTCATCATTTTAATGCATTTTTGAGTGTTTTCGGATGATTTTGCAGTTTAGATTGTACAAAAATGATGAGTATTTAGACACTCATCAATCCCCCATAATGAGATATTGCTAGTCCCTAGCAATGATTTAGATCTTTAATGGATTTTAAAACTCTTTACCAAAAGCCATCACTTCTGGAGTAGCCAAATGTTTCAGTTCAAGTAAGAACTATGGTACATTGATAACCATCTGATTTATTGGCAAATCATAAACCATATAACGGATTTGATGTGTCTTTACCGAAGCCGTTTGCTCGACTAGCCAACTCTTAGATAAATTATTATCTTTGGTGAGCTGATTACCAATTATGGTTTTTCCACTGCCTTTACCACAAGCCATAAACTTGCGGGCTAGCCAACTCTTCACTTTTAGGATATGGTGAGTTGAGAACCATACAATTTTGGGCAAATTGCAAGCCATATAAACGGATTTGAGAAATCTTTACCAAGAGCCGTTTGCTCCTGGATTAGCCAATCCTTTAGTTTATCAAACATGGCGGACTGATAACCAATTGATGAATAAGTGAAAAACACTTATTCCAAAAAAAAATTTGGCCAAAAACGGGAATGGGCGGATAATACATGATAAAATTCGTGAGAATTCCCCCTCACACTTAGAAATGAATATTGCCCTCAATATTCAAAGTACCGGCGTTATGCCGAAACAAAGAACGTAAAAGGGAAATATTACGGCCATTATTTGAAAGATTTTTTTTTTATTTATTTATTTATTTATTTATTTATTTTTTGAAACTTGCATATATACACAACATGTAGGGCAACTCCCCCACACTAGGGTGGTAGAAAGTAGAAAGAAGTCAGAAATATGGGTGAAAACCCATATGGCATGCTACTGTTTTTGATTACCGAGTCGCTAGCTTGACTCGACCCCGTATTCATTGGTTCATGGGGAAGCAAGTGGAAGAGACAATCTCCATCGGACTTTCATTCAAGATGTTTGTATAAACATTGAAGCACGTGAAAGTTCCACACCGATGAGATATACAGAGAAAGACCCGGCTCACAAATGGTACATGGAAATGCCGGGGTCAAAGATAGTGTCCTCATTCCCAAAGGAAAAAAGGGAACGAGAAACCACACCATCTGTGAAAAATGGAATAAAGATGTGCATCACAATGCAATCCCATTCTTCATTAGTGAGGAGTAAATCACCATTTGTTAGATTTTTAAGCTTAGACTTGAAGCTTGTATGGTGATTGGCAACAAAATTTTCGGGAGGTGGAAACGGTTCTTCACTCAACAGATTTTCAAGAAAGAGGATGTCTCCCTCCGAATCAAAGTAAGTATTGTCAATCCCTGTAGGAATTGACTCATCACTAAGAAAATCATCGACTTCCTTCCAAAATTTGTCATTTTCCTCATCCGGAGTGAGAGAAGAAATGGAAGAGTCGGAAATGGGACAAGAAACGAGTGGATGATCATTATATAGGAGATTTCTAGTTTCTCCAAGATCGACTTCGAAATCAAAGAGATCATCGTCACTTTCGATGAAAGTGGGTGATGTGAGTGAGTTCATCGGTGAACTCCTCAAGAAGGATCAGATGTGGGAGTGATGCCTCAACCTACTCAATGTCTCCATAAGATTTACAATCATCGCTAAAATCGGAGAAAGTCTCAAAATGATCATTTGAACACTCAAGAGGGGAAGAAGAATCACACATATGATCGAAATTCCTGTGACTCTCTCGGGATTGGGACAAGGTCCTCAACACTCGACTTTATAAATTCGTCCGATTCCTTTTCAGGAACAGTGTCAAGATGCTCATCCCCATGTTCAGAGAGTGAGTGGGAGCTTCGGTGTGGTAACAAAGACTAAGGGAGTTTAGAAGGACTAGCATACATATGTTTTATACTTTCCATTTGTTCTTCTCCTAGTAATTCCATCATAGTCTTTTCTCCCTGATTGTTCATGGAAGGATTCTCAACTGATGAACTTGATGAACCGTTATAAAATTGTAGGATATCAAGGATATATTCATCATCATCGTCATCGAGAATGAAACGAATCGAGCTAGATTTGGCCGCTTTTTCTTTTGCAATTGATTCCCTAATAGATTGTTCAAAGGCAATTTGGGAATCTAATTTAGCGGCCGCTCTTCGCTAACAAAACTTCCATGAATTTCTCATTTGGATTATCTTGGGAGTGTTTACATTCCTTCAAATCTTTCACTAAATCCAAAAGATCAAGGAGAAGATTTTGAGGAAGTGGCTCAGGCTGGTACTGTAGAGGTTGGTCATGATACGAAGAGCCGTAATCGCTACAAGGAAATGGATTCCTTGTTTGACAATCCGAGCTAGAGTGAGGACCTCCACAATACTCACAACAAGTAAAACTGATGTGGATGTGAGTGGTATATGTTGTAGTCATAATTGTTATCAGGAACCTGCTCATAGACAAGCGTGTTTCACGATTGACAATCGAACTGGAATGTGAACCACCACGTACTCACAACATAAAACTGCCGAGTCTCACGGTGTGGTATCTGATGGAATAAATCAGTTGTGTTATGGTAGGAATAGGGATCTTGGTTATAGACAGACCCGTTTCCTGATTCCACCACGCTACAACTGGGGCAATTGCCACCATTATAAGGACCACCACACCATTGACAACCAAGAGGGTGAGGATAAGACATAGAAAGAATCAAAAGGTTTTAGAGGGTAAGAAATGAAGAATCAAAAAGGTAAGAGGGTAAAGAGGAATATTTTTGGTATTTTTGAAAAACATGATGATAAAAACAAAGAATGAAAATATTTTTGGCGTTTTTAACACTTTAGGAAAAGTGTTAATGAACTTTTTGGATTTTTGAAAACTTTACAAAAAACTTTTTACAAAAGATGGAATATGTGCAAGAATGGGTCTGAAAAAGGCTTAACACACGCTAAAGCCTCCCCGGCAGCGGCGCCAAAATTTGATCTGTGCTAAACCAGTCAAGTCTAATCACACAAGCCAGCCACTTGTGAATGGCTAACCATAATAGACTTAAAACTGCTTAAAACACAAATACAATGAAGTCCTGGAGAATATAATGAATTCCCGGGTCGTTAAGTCCCACGGAGACTCAATGGTGTGTAAACACTAATTCAGATGATAGAATGATCACTAAGGATAGTGATCAGTAAAGGTTTATGGATGAGAAATTACACTACTGATTGATATGAATGGAATTGGATACAAAAATGGAAAACACAACAATCAGATAAAAGAAACGTAAATACGTACGTTTAAAAACTGCGTACATGTACAAAATAAAAAGTGAGATCTAAGAAATAAAATACCTAAAAATATGAAAATGACATTTTTGAAAACCTAAAAATAAAAGAAAATTATTAGAAAAAGAAAATTATTTTAACAACTATTTAATTAATTATTATTAATTAAAAACTATTTTAACTATTTAATAAATACTCTAAAATAGAAGAAAATACAAAATAAGGCTAGAAAAATAAAACTATGATTGAGAAAAATCTAAAACATGATAAAACTAATTTTAAAACTGAAAAGATATTTTTTATGCTTTTTAATTATTTATTACTAATTAATTACTATTTTTAACTAATTAAAATTATAATAAATACTAAAAAAATTAGGAAAATTATGAAACTTTTTCTAAAAATACTATATTATGACAGAAAACTAAGAAAAATAGAAAAACAAGATTTGCTTATTAATAAGCTAAAAAGAAAAATCAAAAAGCTAAAAACTATTAAATAAACGCTATCACTATTTTTATATTGATGTTTTTCTAGATTTTCTTTTTGAAAATTACTTAACTACTGATATTATGAAACTTTTATGAAAACACAAATTTTACAAATCACAAATAAGCAGTTTGATGAGCTTATGAGCTCAACAGTGGGCTTATTAGCTTATTTCGATGAAATAAGCTCAAACAAGCTCACTAGCTGAAACAGAAGCTCAAAATAGATACAAGGTGTTACAAGCTACTCAAATAAAGTTAGAAAACACAAAGAAGTACACTGATAAGCTAGAATAAGCAGATAAGCACTTGTGACACTAGTGTTGAAAAGCAGAAATGGGACAAAGTTTAAGCTTATAGCAGCCCTACCAAACAAGCTTCAAAATGAAAAACCAAGCTTGAGATTTCAAGATGGTTAGGTTGGCTACCCAAAGAACCAAAGATCACAAGATTTAAGCAACTAATAAGCTCTATGTGAGCTTATCAAGTTGGACCACCCAACTGTGCACAGGGCATGGTTTCAGAACAGGTACCAACAATAAGCCAATTAAAAAGCACTTTATAAGCTGAATAACAGAGAACTAGTATTTTTATAATTTTATTTAGCAACTAAACTTTGATAACCCAAAAGCTTTTAAGCTAAACCTCAATATTACACTCACACTGAAATCTTAAAGTTTATTCAAAAACGACCAAATGACAATTTGACTTTTTGATTTGCACTAAAAGTTTGACCAAAGTGAACTTAGGATTGATCCTGTGGACTGAAATAGATGTATTAAGATATATTGAGACTGATTTGAGCAATCTTTTCAACTTATAAACACAAAATCAAGATCTTGGATCATAAGAATCCAACAGTGAACACATAATTTGATCCAAAGCTTATTTTGACTTTTGATGAACCAGGACTGGTTTTCTTGATGAAACTGAACTATTTTGACCAAGTTAAGCAGATTCCAAACAAATACAATGACTAGAGCTCTTTCAAACACAATGAACCAAACACCTTTTTATATGAATGTTTTGAAGATTTTCAAAGAAACTCACAAATTAAGACCATGTAATTAATAGCAGACCCAATATTATCACTAAGTAAGACTAAATAAACATTAAATAATAACAATAACAACATAAGAACAAGAAATTATACTTATGCTTATAAGACTGTCAAAATGAAATTTTTAACAACTATGAATTCTAGTAAGTAAGCAACCTATTTTATTGTTTATATTTACTTAACCACAACTAATGAACACAGAAACACTAAAATTTAAACTAATTAACAACCTACACAGTGAGTTGCTAAAATGGATCAAAAGTGCTTACAACTGCTTCCAAGCTCAAAGCCGAGAACAAGGACCAATTAACACTCCTATAAGCTTACCACTAAGCTACTAACCCAAGGCCATCCAAGATTTACCCTGCTCCAGCTGTGAATGCCATTTCCAAATGATTTTTGAATTTTTCACTAATTATTTGGTATTTTTGTGATTTTTTTGTTTCTGACTCTAAACTGATTTTCAATGTATCTAATAGCTTTTATAAGCTATCTGGGAGCTTATATGTACCATATCAGTCCATAATAACAACTAAAAACAACATTTCCATAATATGAGATTTTTGGAATGAAACTGCATAAACTGAAAATAGAACTTGATAATGAGATTAAGGATTGGAAAAGATTCAAATACACTTTAATAACTTAAACAAGGTACTAGAAAGACTTAAAATACACTAGAATTTTGAAATTGATTAAAACGACTAACTTAAACTAAAATACACTAGATGATGATGATACATTCTTTCTTCTCCTTCCTTTATAGACTTTTAAGACTCTCTCTTGACCTCTGAATCTTTCCCACCACTTCTGAGCCATTGGATCATTGAAACTCATCAAAACCGTCCACTTGGATTTTTGGCGCCAAATATTTCTTGAGCAGGTTTGAGCATTAATTGGGTTGGTTTGAGTCAATTAAGAGTATTTGGGTGTTAGTGGAGGTGGAGGGGACAAGGTATGGTGAGGGAAGTTGAAAAAGATGGAAAACCATGCCTGGTTTTGGGATATCAGAGGTATGTGAGGAGATGAACAGTGCCTGGTGGTTTTTAGGCGCGTTTGAGAGTTTTTGACTTTTGTTGACCGGGTATATAATAACGGGGTTGGGTTGGTTTTGGGCCAAAGGATTGGATTTGGGCTTGATATATTAAAAGGATCCGGTTGGCATATGTAGGTATACAAGGACCAATTTTTGTAATTTATGCAAACTTCAAGGACTGAAATTGAACTTTTTCCAATGTTATCACAAGGACCAAACTTGCCATAAATGAATAGTACAAGGACCCTTTTTGCATAAAATTCCATTTTAAAACATCCAAGGACTAATTTTGCAATTTTCCAAAGTTTAGGGACCTTTTCTGCCATTTGACCAAAGAATCATTCAAGGACCAATTTTGACAAACTTAGAATATTTCAGGGACCTTGAATGACAAAGCTTCACATTTTTGAATTCCAGGGACTAGATTTGACAACTTTTGAAACTTGGGGGACTAAAACTGCCAATTTTGCAAACTTGATACATTTTTCATCTGATTTTGATATTTTTGCATTTAAAACACATAAAACACTTGTTTGTGATATTTTCATCATTTTAATGCATTTTTGAGTGTTTTCAGATGATTTTGCAGTTTAGATTGTACAAAAATGATGACTATTTAGACACTCATCAAGTATAATAGTCCATATTTCATCTTTTTAGTTTAAAATTATTTTAAATCAAATATATCACTTTCAAACATCATAACCCCATCTTCAAGCAACTACCACACATTCCAGCCAAATATCATCTTCATATTTCTTCATCATCTCTACAATTGTTATTTCATTCTTCACTTACATTTCTTTTTAACAAAAAAGCACAACATAAATCAATAACTAATTTTGCAAGACCAACCTCTATACAGCTTCTAACTTAAATACATTAAAGCTAAACAAAAATACAAAACATAGCCTCCTAGACTGCTTTGTTCATCAACAATTTGCAGTGAAAGAACATTAACTGATTTTCATGTCTCTAGCTCTTATTGAAGTGACCAAATTTCCCCTGAGTTTCTTTTGTTGCGTAGCCCACTTACACATGCTCGTATTGCCATCTAATATACACAGAAATGAAAACGTTAAATTATATACCTATGGGGGTGTTTGCATATCAGAGCACAAGGTAAGGTAGGAACGGATAACACGTTATTGGTATGCAACATCAGCACCACATCATTCCCTCCCAATAACACACCAATAACTAAAACACCCTCCTTCATAACACACTAATAACATCACGTGTAGGTCCTACAAAATACCCTACCAAATATACCCACTCACTCACAATACACAAAAAAAGACAAAAAAAGAAACACAAAAGGGTGCATTTGGAGCCATTAGAGCACACGGTATGGATACATATAACATGTTAAATGTCCATTTTTTCATGCCATTGGTGAGCCAAACCATACCGGCACTTGTGCCATTCGTGAGCCAAATGAACCCCAAGCCATTTGAGTGGCTCATGCCAAATGCTATCTTCTTTGTTTTCTTTTGTTTTTTTTTATGTATTGTGAGTGAGTAGGTATTTTTAGTGGGGTATTTTGTGAGACCCAATAACATGTTAGTGATGTGTTATGAGGGAGGGGTGTTTTAGTTATTGTGTGTGTTATTGGAAAAGGATGATGTGGCGCTGATGTGGCATACCAATAACGTGTTATTCGTACGCACGATACCTTGTGCTCTTAGAGCATACGGTATCGTATGTATTTACACGCCAAATGCAAAGAAAGCAACCAATAACACGTTAATTGTTGTACCAAGCAAAGCGCCAACCACAAGCCAAAACTTTTTGAGTTACTAGAATGGCTCACGCTATTGGTATTTCTTGGAGGTGTTTTGACTTTTTTTTGTTGTGTTGTAGTGAATGCATGCAACTGTACTGGTGTTGTTGGGATTCTTGAGATTAAACCATGGTTACAACACATGATTATTCATTTATTCGAAATGTTATGTTTTGTGTGTGAGAGAGTTTTGTTTATGTTTATGCGTTTGTGTTTGTGTGTGAAGTGAGGGATATAAAGAAGATGAGTACACGTGTTGGTAACTGAGGTGTGTGAGTCATGTAGCATTTTTGGCCAAGTGCTTTTTACTACTAACTGAGATGGAGGAGAAGATGAATGAAGAAGACCCGAATTTGAATATCAAGTTGACCGATCGTTTTCGACCATTGGATGGTTGTTAGGTGGCTCCGATTCCCAAGGTCCACAAAGCATGAGTATAAAATACAGATTATGTATTTACCAGTATACTACTTGATTTTAAAAATATAAGATCAATAAATATGACATAATGTGTTTTTTCAATTGCCCAATAAAATCCTTCGCCAGATAAATATCCATCTTTGAAATGAACAAATTTTTACAATTACTTTAGCCACATTTTACCCCAATTAATTAAGGGTCATAAATTGCATGCAACAGTAGAGTATGAAATAGATAAAATGAAAAAAAAATGTGGGACCCAATAACATGTTAATGGTGTGTTATGAGGGAGAGTGTTTTAGTTATTGGTGTGTTATTGGGGAGGTGATGAGGTGGCACTGAGGTGGCATACCAATAACGTGTTATCCGCCCTTCCCTCACCTTGTGCTCTTAGAGCAGACGGTAAGGCATCAAAAAACACGCCAAATGCAGCCCAAAAGAACCAATGGCATGCCAACATTGTACCAGCCAACACGCCAATAAGATGCCAAATGAATTTGAGCCAATTGAATGGCTCACGCCAAAGGTATGATTGTGTGTTTTTTTTGTTTTTTGTTTTTTTATTGTGAGTGAGGAGATATTTTTAGTGGGGTATTTTGTGGGACCCAATAATATGTTAGTAGTGTGTTATGAGGGAGGGTGTTTTGGTTATTGGTGTGTTATTATGGAGGTGATGAGGTGGCGCTGAAGTGGCATACCAATAACGTGTTAAAGGTTCTTCCCTCACCTTGTGCTCTTAGAGCAAAGGGTATGGTTGTTTTATAACACGCCAAATGCAATTATTTTGAACCAATAACATGCCAAACCATACCATGCAAGTGAGCCAAATTCATGCCAAAGTGAAATGAGCCATTAGATTGGCTCACGCCAAAGAGAAAAATTCTGTACCTTTTGCTATTTTTTTTCTTTTTTTTATTATATTGTGAGTGAGTGGATATTTTTAATGGGGGTATTTTGTGGGACCCAATAACATGTTAGTGATGTGTTATGAGGGAGGGGTGTTTGAGTGATTGGTATGTTATTGGAAAGTGTATGATGTGGGTGGCATACCAATAACGTGTTATTGGTATCCATGATACCTTGTGCTCTTAGAGTGGCTCAAAACCCTTTGGCACATGTTTGGCATGTTGGCCGGTATGGTTGACTCACGATTGGCACGAAAAAAAGGGACGGATGACATGTTATTTGCAACCATACCGTGTGCTCTCAACACTAACAAAGCTACATAAAATTGCTTTTGTATTCCTGAATTCACCATAATCACTTTAAACGTTTATCCCAACACCAGTAACTCATTAAGTTGTTGTTGAGAAAGCTAACTGTTAGGCAAGACAATATATTAGAATAAATAAAAGAATCGTCACACTAACACACAACAATTAACATAGTTCAGGCGATTTTTAGATTACATTCATGAAATCCTGGCTACAAATAACCCAAAAAATCAACTGTGTACAACTTGGTTAAGTATCAATGCGTACATGCTTACGGACTAACAATTCCACTTTGAGGTGGGTCGAGTCCGATCAAAATGCACCAAAGTTGGGTAGTTTACTTTAGTTAATCTTTTGTAACCAACTAAACGTGAAGAACAGCGTTTTCAACCTTTCCTTAGCCACCTTAAAATGTATATCTGGTGAGGTTTGAATTCTTAACATTTTTTGAATAGGTCAAGTGCATTACCAGTAACAAAAATATTGTATCAAAAATTATATAATGTATATTATGCATATACTATTAGCTTACTTTTATCACTTAATAATGAGTATTTTCAGTACTATAATGTAGTAAATTAATATCTGGAGTATATAAGTATTATCTTATGAATAGGAAAGAAAACGCGTGGAGGATAAATATTGCGGAGAATGAAAGTTAACTTTTCTACAACCAACTTTCATACTTTACAGACATGGTGCCATTTTCCGGCACTAGAGTAATTAAAGACAATCACAAACAAATACACTTTCTCACCCACTCAAGGTGCAGTGGTACCCAACTTCAAACAAAGGTAGGTACCTTAAAACTCACCACGTCGACTCTAATGGTTTTTTATTTCTAAGGGGGCGTTTGGTTGAAGCAATTTGGAGGATATTGGGGGCATTTACATTTTAATTCCCTTCAAATGTCCCGTTTGGTAACTTAAATGTAGGCATTTGAAGTAATTTACAATTCCCTGAATTGCCAAAATGGAGAGAATCAAAATGCCTCCAAAAAGTGAGAAGTTTTAATTTACTTGAAAAAAAAAATTATAAACTTTTTTTTTATTGTTTTTTTATAAACTTTTAAATAAAATATTTATGAATTTTTTATAAACTTTTTAATAATTTTTTATAAACTTTTTTATAAATTTTTATAAACTTTTTTTTATAAATTTTTTATAAATTTCTTATAAATTTTTTTTATAAATTTTTATAAACTTTTTTTTATAATTTTTTTTATAAATTTCTTATAAAATTTTTAAACTTTTTTATAAATTTTTATAAACTTTTTCATAAATTATTTATAAACTTTTTTTATAAAATTTTTTATAAATTTTTCACAAACTTTTTTTTATAATTTTTTTTATAATCTTTTAAGTAGAATATTTATGAAATTTATATTGAAAAAAATAAAAAACATATTTATAAATTTCTGTCAACCAAACATGCGAAGGTATTTTAAATTCCGGAATTTTAAATTCTCAAGAATTTAAATTTTTCAGAATTTAAAATTCCGGAATTTCAAATTACCCCAACCAAACGCCCCCTAAGGTGTTTTCCAAGAACCATCTTGGTACAACGTGGGTCCGCCCCTGCCTAACGGACCCTTATATGTCTTCCTTTTCTGTCTTTTGTAAACACATGTGAAACACAAAAAAGATACACATACAAAAGAACAGTAGAAAATATCAAGAACTTGTTCTTGATGGGTGATTTTTTACTGCAAACAATAGGGAATTTAGGCTGTGATATTGCCGACCAGTGATCTAATTAAGCATAGTTCAATCCGCTTTTCGACTATGTGTATTCGGGTACGCCTTACCATTTACAAGATATACCACAAAAAGTACATATCGACAACAGAAACATATACAGTATAGATGTCGAAAGGACAACACAATGTGGACACAACCCACTAACGGAAGTGTGTGACACATTTATTTGCATGAAAGATAATGGACTTTATTTTCCACCAAGTCCAAGTCTAGCTCTTTCTTTAACGTCTTGTAAAGCATAAGTCAAATAAACGTCTTGTACCGTTGTCAATTGTCTCCTGTGTCAAGTCAAGGATGTAAGTTAACTTGTAAAACCAGTTGTACCACCTTTAGGCTACCCACAATAAGGGGCTCGACCGACTCAGTCGTTCAGGTCGGCATCAGTCGTCCTTGTTGTGCCATTCTCGGTTGTTGAGGGTCATAGGTGATGTGGGTCGGGAACTCGACCTTAGCCACAAGTCACTTTCAAAAAAAAAATAAAAAATGACCGTTTGGATTTTATTAAAAAAAATTAACTTTTCAAATCTAAACCCTTTACTCTATAAATACCTTATTCATTTCAAAACACTCTCTATTAGATATTGTTGTTGTCAGCTCATTTTGTTCTTGTACAAAAGCAACAACTAGTCTTCTACACAATATAATATATACATGATGAATCCTTAGTTAAAACAACATAAGGATTCTATCCATGTAATAAATTATTCCAAGTGAAATATATCATTTAAGACTTGCTTGAATAATATATTGCATTTGTGTTAGAATTAATTTTCCGCATCTGTTTATTCCATATAAACATATATTTCAAGGTTGTTTGTTTTATTCCCTAAATTCCAAGTGAAGTTTCATTCCAAGCTTAAGGATCAATATCGAGCTTAAATAGAATGATATCTTCAACATGTAAATTTTAAGGAAAAACACAATGCTCCCACTCAATGTCAGATGTATTCAAGAGTTGTCTTAATTTAATCAGAATCATATTGTAATTAAATTCAAGATCTCATCTCTTAGATGCATGATCCAATCAAAAAATGGATTGCTCAAATTTTGTATACTACATAAAGATAATATAAATTCATAACCCTTTGGATTACACACCGTCCTCGCAAAAGGTAATCATAAAGAAAGAGTTATAAAATCTAATTGTCATATTCAACCTACAAATTACATGTATGACAATTAAATATCTTTATATAATTAATGCGTGTATATATAAGAAAATTTAATCACAGTCAATTGCTTAAGTATGATTAAAAACTTCTTATAAAATGTCATGCATTAACATGTATACAATTTTGTCCTTGTGAGCCTTTCTTCAAAAGAAACTCATTCCAGCCTCATAGGTTAACTGTTAGGCGAAATAACAATCAAGCTCAAAACTCGATTTGCCTTTTAAGGACTGCATCTTATCATTCATAGTTCTAAAACATTTATCAGATTCAAGATATGATAATATATTTTAGTAGTTAGCTGATTTACAATAATCTTCTAACTTAAATCCTCAAGATTGATATAAAATATCACTCAAGTGATGAGGCATCCTTTCGGATTTATGAATGAGAGTAATCAATATACTTCGGTCAACATTTTCATGTTTAACCTTAGTATGACATTAATAAGTAGATTTTAGAAGGTTAAGTATTTTGTTCTCAAAAACTTTGAGATATGTATATACTCTCACTTACTTTTGTAAGTAGAGACAATTTTCTAAATACTAAGTATTTAAGCAACAATAAATTGTTCTTTATTGGGAACCACAAAATACATTTTAAGTTCTCATCTCTAGATTTGTTAATAAAATGCCTCATAAGATTTTTAAAAATTCAGAACTTAAATCAAGACATAATGGAATTTCTTCCAACAACTCAAATTAGGGTTTATAGAAAAACTCTAATTTCGTATCACTCTTTAACCAAAATTTCTAGCAACAGTTTTGTGTTTCGTCAAGCTAGCAAGAACATCAAAACTACAATCTTTAAGCTAGGATGTGTAGAATAATCAAAAATCCAAAAGGATTTATGATTCAATTGGTTTAAGTGGTAAAACCTCAAATCCCTAATGAATTAGGGTTTTCAGTTATGGGTTGTCTTGAACTATATTGAGTGTATCCATGACACACGCAATTTCTAACCTTGATATGTTTTGGAGGTAGAGCAAATAAAGCTATCAGGAACCAAACAATATAAATAAGGTTTGATCGAACACATTAGACATACCATAATGAAGTGGTATCCTATGAGTTATTAGAAATGTGAAACTATATCAGAATTCTATAGATATCTTACTTCTCTTTGGACCAAATACTTGTCAATTGGGTCGAGCCAAATTGCATATAAAGTATTTACAAACCAAGTGCATGCAATAATGTATATTCATTGAACAATACAAGAACCTTATGTTCACATGTTCACAAGAAGACATAACTGTTCAAGGATTATATGTTCATGTGTTAACAAGAAAACATAACATTTCAATAATACAATATAAGTCTTTGAATAATTCAAAAGCCTTATGTTTATGTGTTAACTAGAAGACATAACACTTTTACTATATATACTTTATGTTATAAGTCATTGATTAATTCAAGGACTTTATAATTATGTCTTAATATGTAAGCATAATTATACTAACAAAAGTAATCACAAACGCAAACACTTGAGTTATATAGTAATTTCAAGTTAATTTTATACTTCATAATTATGATCATTATCATATAACCATAATTATGTTGACCAAAACATGTAGTCAAATGTTGAAGTATCTTTACACTATATCATGACATTTGAATGCATTAGGGCAACAAACATCTAGCGTGTTCACGTCCTAGAAAAATCATTATTAGAATGTAGTAGGGCATTAAACATCTAACGTGTTTAAGTCCTAGTAGAATTATTAGTTTTCTTACCTTGCGGTCAAGATATACCAATAATATTGTTGTTCCTTGCACACACTTTGAAATTTCTCCCACTTGTGTAAGGTACAACATCATATTATGAAAACAAACAACACGTGATTGATTGTTCAAACGATATGATAATGTCATAGATATCATAAGTAGTTTTAGAACCATAACCTTTAATAAGGAATTGTGGATTATTATTCTATAGATAACGCTTCAGGAAGCGACAGCAGGAAAGCAACGTGTTATCTTATAAAATAAAATGCAATTTTACTTTGCAATGTTTGTTCATATTCGGAAAGTAATGAATTATTTCAAAGCTAGTTTGAAATGATATGGGTGACTAACAGGAAATAAATCCCGTAGCTCCCACTGAAATTGACTACATTACATGAATGATATTTCAGTAATAAAATGCAACTGCTCCCCTTTGGATTTGTCAACATTACAAGTGTTACATTTCCAGTAGAAAGCATATAGCAGTTTTATATACTTTCCTATTCTCTTCAAATTCCTACAAGTAGCATGTACTTAGGTATTGAACAGAGTATATGATAATCGACTTATGTAGACAATGGGCTAGCCATTCTTTCATTCAATTAACTTGAATCTTTAGCATGCAATTCCTCCTTTATCGTCTACATAGCCCCTAGGGTAATTAGCACTTTAGGAATAATGAGAGTCCAAGAAAATTTCCTAGAGAATGTTCTAGTAATTTCTTTATTCTTTGCGGTTTAAACTCATACATCGTGACAAGTGCAGGATGTTATTAATTTTGGTAGCTCTAAAAACAATGTTTCCAGTTACACAAAATATTATATCTTTCAATTAACTCTAGACCACAAAAGGGTAATGAAAGATCATAAATGAGTTTATCAATTTTAATCCTATCTTAGTTTGTCAACTAAGGAGAAAAGATAGGTATAAGTCTCACTCTTCTTACTAGAAAAAGAGACTAAGTTTGTCTTTCGAAGAAAAACAACTTTGTTTACGAATTATGTTGCAATAACACAATTAATCAGAACATAAAAAGTTCAATTCTAGTATTTTCGATAATTACATTCTTAAAAGAATTAACTACCCAATTAATTACTAATAAGACTAAGATACATCTTGCAACCCCACTTAATTACCATAGGTCTGACCAATGGGTAAAAAAATAGGACAAGAGGTAAGCGACGAGCGTTAATTGCATAATGCAACTCTTTAGCTTTATGAGACTGTTTAAGGCATTAGTATTAAGTAATAATGTCAAAAACATGTTTAATTCTCATCTTATGCCTCGGGTTCAAGGTCTGACCAAGCCAACTCGAGATAAGTCGACCAAGTATGAACGTGTAAAAATAACCAGAGGTCTGACCAAAGCGAAATAATTACCATGGGTTGGAAAGGCCCTTAGGTCTGACCAGAGAAGTCAATCCAAATGCACGTGTTCATAGTTGGATGGCATAGACTTAAAATTATCAAATAGGTATGCACATATAAATGTGGTAAAAGTCGTGTACAAAGAAGAATGCAAAACAACTTTGTAACACTAATTCTAAAAACTTTTGGTAATGACACTGTAGTGATCATCATGGTTCATGGTAGCTCCAATCGAACGCACAGGGAGGCAGAGGACCAGGTTCGGTGCGACTGTGCACACCTCTTTGAAACCCCTTTTGAGTTTGTTCTAGTGGGTGAGCCGTACATCCCTAGTGTCCATAGCGTCTAGTTTTTAAATTCTTGAAAACGTGTTTCATATATTAGGTCACTTTATTTAACAAAAACGATTTTGCACAAATCAAATAGTAGGTCACAATGAGCATGATATTTAGGCGTGTAAATAAAGACCCATATTAATGTTATGGTTACGATATGTATTATTCCATATTGCATAGAATTAGGTGTCAAAGCAAGTAATAATGCAGATATAGGAATCACAAACATATAAGCATAAACATCAATATTAAAACCACATATTGTTCAGAGTTATCTTGCGAGTCTTCCCCAAACGGAGAACCATAAGACCGTCACTAGGATAAAATACCTAGATCGCCCCATACATCACTAAAAAGCAACTGAGTGGGTCTTGTGGCCGGAAAACACATAAAACATGGCAATCTCAATTAACAAGTAATTACGCAATTTTATGTATTTACTAACCAATATGTAATTCTAACTATCATAGTAATTCTAATTAACAATTAATTGATTCTAATTCACTTTTAATTCTAATTAACAAGTAATTCTAATTAACAAATTAAATTCTAATTAACAAATTAAATTCTAATTAACAAATTAATTATAATTATCAATATAATTTTAATTTGTGTGTGACTAGTTATTATTTATTAAAATTGACAAGTATTTCATATAGTTGTCAAAGCAAAATAAAACGAATAACTAAATTAGGTTTCATGCAGCCTTTTAAACATGTTTATTAATAAGAAACATGTAACCCATAATCGCAAAAACGAGATGACTCGTGATGCCACTGTTGGGATTTTAGAACAAGTTAACCATTAACCTCTACGAGTACGCAGCGGATAAGGATCTAGTAATCGCAATTAAGTTAAACACGTAATTAATAAACAATTAATTAATATAACAATTAATTAATAAAAGGGATAAAAGAATACCTAACCTTGCTTGGCAATTGGACTTTAATAACGAACAAGAAACCAAACGAAACCCAAGTATCAAAGATAGATACCTCAAAGAGTATCACACACAAACCCGATAACATATACGTTCGATATAAGGCTAGTCTAGTACGTAAATAAAACCCAACAACAATTTGTCACCACTTGAATATCTTAGAACAAGAAAACAACAGGATCAAAACTTGCTTCTATCCATGAACTGAAACTATTCGATGAACAGTAACTTCAAAACGCACCCGATATCAGATAAAACCTATCCGATATCTTATCCAGCTTGTTGTCCGAGAAGAACCAAACCAGAAAATCCCTTTGTTACTTGATGTTGCTGTTGTCGATCAGGAGGAACAAGAACCAAGTAATCACTAAACGATTTGAACCTAGACACTTGAATCAAAAGAGATTGATGCAAGTTTAGGAATCAAAACAACCAAGAACCCTAGTCCATCATGTGAACTACTCGACTGGAATATGTAGCCGGTAAAGAATCAATTTAGTGATGTGTTTAGGGATATGATATGTCGTATGTTACAGCAGCAAAATAAGGTGTAGGGTGTTTGTTTTATAGTAAAACCAAACCGACCCTCTATTTGGGTTATTACTTGGTCGACAAGCTTAAAACCCAACACCTCCTTGCTTCGTTCTTTGCCCGATCAGTGGATCACATGGGCTCTAGGCAGTCCACTTACGACCCAACATGAAACTCAAACAAGCCCATGTGTCATTAAAGTAATCGGGTCAAATCATGCATATCGGGTACATTTTATTCAAGTATTATTTACGTTCTACACGTATACTCGTATTTATCGTGTGTGCCCCCATCGGCTCACACACACTTAGTCGTTTTGTCGTGTTTTCAACTTTTACAAACCAACAGAAGTTGCAAGGCATTGGAATTTTTTTATTTACACATGGGATAGGAGAGATTAACATGAGATGTGGGAATGAGATATTGTGCATACCACGAGTGCATTATGCACCAGAAGTAACTTTGAACATACTTTATGAAAATCAACTTGAGGCACAAGGGGTCGAGTTAAACTACAACAATAATAGATGTAGACTCTCCTACATGTTTAAACATCCTGAAGCCTGTAAGTTTGATGAAGATAAAATGAAGGAAAATCAGAACCAATTCCTTGAAGAGTATTTCGACTCTATAGATCCTAAAGGTGATTATGTTTTGGAAAAGACAACAAGGGACAAGGCTGTTGATAAAGATCACAAAGACACATATTTATAAGAGTGGAAGACAAGATATATCCAGTCAAGGTCAGAAATTTTAATGACTTTATATCTTTCTTAGATTTGATAAAGGATGATAAAGTAATCTGTTTAGATTGGGATCTTTTTAGAGCGAAATTTGATGATATGGTCAAGTGGTTTTATGTAGAATACTTACATAAACCAGTTCTAGGTCCAATACCCCCTGTGATTAATGGGATTGAAATCTATTTATTGGATCTATACAAGTTAATAGATAGTTTTGAAGGTTATCTAAATATGTTGTTCTCAAGAATGTTTGGAAATATAGCTGGGATGTTGGGATTGCCAAGTGAATATGGTGAAGAGGTAAAAAAGTGTTATAATGTATACTTGGATATAGTAAACTGCTACTATAATACAACAAGAGTGCCTAGAGATTGTGAGAAGAAGAAAGGCACTGAGATGGCAGAAGTAGGCTGTGATCAAGCCTATGTTGAAGACCAACAAGATAGAGTTGGCTTAGAAAGAAAGGCATGAACTGAGAAAGAAGGCTCTGGGAATACATTAAGGAAGTTGGAACACTTTGGAATCAAGCTTGAAGATTCTGATGATGAAGGCAATAAACAACAAGCAAGTGCTAAAGAAACTGAGTATATAAAGCTGCAAGAGGATTATGAAGAATTTAAAATGAAAGGATTAGCAGCAGTAGAAGAAGGTGATCACGAGGACAACACAAGCACCTCAAGTGATGACTTTTTCATCATCACTTGAAAGTCTGCAAAAGTGAAGGAACAAAGAATTAAGTAATTGTGATATTAGGGTGGATATGTTGGAAGTAATATCACAATTACTTAATCAAATATTGGTGTATATATATTGTTATAGCTTGAATAAGATTAGATGTATTTGGACTAATTGTAAATAAAATAAAAGGCATGTAGTTAGGTTTTTGGTTTGGGCCTCAGGCCATCAAACCCATTAATATGACAGTTATAGTTTAGGGTTGCAACGGTTATATATGAACCGGTATGTCTCTTGACGACACCGCTTCATTCTGTATATATAGGTTTAAAGTTTGTAAAACATTAACCATATCAATACAATATTTAGTTCATATAACTTCTTGTTTCTATTTTTTTTTGTTGTCTCAAACATCCTGTTCAATACAAACTGTAACAAAACAATGGTGAATAATAGTTGGTTTCAAGAAAAGGAATGATTAAGAAGCAAACCTGTGATGAAGGAATTGAGTTCACAACAGTGGCATCAGAGCCCAAGGTTCAAAACCTGGGAAAAACCAATCAAGAGACAGTTACAATGCGGTTACAAAAGAAGGCAGTTGCAAAGGGAGATACGAGAAGTATCAATGAACAATTGTGTGAGGAATTGACAAGGGACTGCAAGGAGATGCTAAAGAAAAAGATTAAGGAAATTGAAGCCTTCAATTCCGCAAAACCAAACACTGAAACCACCACCAAAATTGGAAAAGTGCAGACCAGGAAAAACAAAAGGGCTAGATGTTTCATTTGCAGGAAAAGGGGGCACAGGTATTCGAACTACCCTCCAAAGAAAGAAACGGAAAAGGATAAAGATGCAGAAAAACTAGCCAAGGATCTTGTAAGTTTGAAATACCCTGAACAAATTCACTTATCCACTAATTATCTGGTAGAAGGAACATATGAAGGTAATTGGGATCATATATGGTATGTTAGTAAAAATTTAGACAGACACCTTTGTTCAAATAAATTTTTATTTGGGAAGTTAAAAGAGAAATTCTGTATAAAGAAGTTGCAAGGCATGGGAAATTTTTTATTTACACATGGGATAGGAGAGATTAACATGAGATGTGGGAATGACTCAGAATACTCCATCCATGCCTTGTTAGTAATAGACACATATATGATTCATATATGACTTTTCTGTCCCATAAGATAATAATTTATAAATTCTGCAGTCCTGGAATATTTGGAATTATATTTCAAATCATTTCGGAGAAGGACTATTTTCCCAACACGAGACAGATACAGGATAGATCGAGTTCACGTGGGGGTGTGCATAATGCAATATGTATTTCCACAATATCCGTTCATTAGGCCGTAATGTTTTGTAATATATAATAGAATATCGTATTCATCTTGATGAGTGATAGCCAAAAGGATTTATTTATTTGAAAGTTGTAAGTAAACTATATAAGATCATATACCGCCATTAAAAAAGTAAGCGCTAATAGGTTAGTTTGTTGGAAGTTTAATCCATTAATCTTTGTTATACGCATATGTTATTTTGTATTTTAGTTTTAAGGTCTGTAAACCCAAAGTGTATATGGGCTTGTCCAATACATAAACGGTTATTAGGTTTTTCAGAAACAATACAACGTTTACTTTTTAGAGAAACGGTTTTCATCTTCAAGAAAGCAACGTTTCATCAGTATATATATAGATTAGGTTTTCCGTAAACAAAAGCAACCCTTCCTGTTAATATATCAGTTTTATATAAAGGGTTCAAACCCCATCTTCTTTGTTTTTCGTTTTGCTGATTCTTTTTTTGATGTTATCATGATGTTGTATTGATCTTTATATCGATCCTGGATGCCCCTCAAAACCTGTTAACAAGTTTTGTTAGTGCAACTTAGGATAAAATCGCCTATATATACAAGGCGTTCTTTGGTAATCTTAAGAAGGGATTCAAAAATCTCCCCCAGATGATTACAAAAACCTCACCCTAATCAGATGTTACTTGGTGCCTGACACCATCATGGTTATATTGAAATTGGAAGGCACTTTTTGTTTGTGTTATGAAGACTAAAGTCGAGATTTTGAAATTTACATAACATTTATCAGTAAAAGTATAAACCATTATACTTCGGTTATATTTAAGATAATGATGGAAAAAGATTTAACAAGACACAAAAAACTAGAATGGACTGAGTCCAAGCTCGATCTTCGATTATGGCACAAGATATAATTTTAGAGAGATACAGATTAAATCCTGGTTAACAATTCACAGTGGGTGTTCCGATCCTCAGCAACCAGCTCAGCCGATTGGTTGGGTAGTTGAACACTCATTTGCTACTAGATATATGACAAAATTGTGTTGCATGTGATCCTTGTATGTACAAACCTACCAACATTTCATCACTGTACAAATTAACTTGGTCTTTGTACAAATTATATTATGAATTGTTGTGTTTTTCACAGGTCTTCTAATTGATATTTCCAGGATCGATATATGCACAAGATTAACAAGAATATGATTCATTTATATCAATATAATAGTTGGTAACATTGTTCTATGAGACACACCTAACAATGATACATATGCAGCGTATATATAGGCTGACAAGCGAACCATCGTGTCGCTTCATGAAAGGGTATAACTACCTTTTAACTAACATAACCGCCATAACCGCTTTTAACTACCCATAACCGCTATTCGGTTATTTAACTAACTTTAACCGCTATTAACTACTTTTAACCGCTTGGCGGTTATAAACTATCTAATGACCAAGTTTGGTCCTTCGTCTATCGTTATTTACATAATACAAGACTTATGCAATTACAAGGTCCAACATTTCCCCCCTAATTGTTTAAGTCTTGTTCTTCGAGTCTTCGTGCTCTTCTCCGTGTCTCTTTCTTTTCTTCTTCTGTCTTACCAACGTGTTGTTGTTTTTCGTTGTTTACTTCTTGTCACGTTGTCTTTCTCTTTCTTTTGCGTCCGACTTGGAACAAACGTGCCCTAGATCTCTTGGTCTCGGCTTTCTTCTCGGTAAAACAACAAGGATTGTTATTTGTTATTTTTTGATTTCAAGTCCTATTCGAACACAAGTATCCAAAATACCTTTCAGTATTTATTCAAACAAAACTGATTTGTTTGTTTTCTTCTTTACCACTACGATGGTAGTATCCAAACAAGGAGAGCGGTATGCTTAAATCCCTGTTATCCTTGTTGCTTGTCCGCGTTCCACAATACCCTTTTTTCTTTCTTTTGTTCACACCGTATGTTTCACAACAAATACCTCTCGGTATTTTCATGTAACAATTGATCAGATTGTTTCCTTTCGATGTTGTCCTCGTATTGCTAGCGTCTTCTCCAAAACAATCCTAGATTGTTTTCTAACCGGTATCTTTTTATTCTCCAAGCAACTTCTTTTTTTTTCTTATTGTATATCTCGTATATACAAGGTATCCTTCTTGACGTCTTTCAATTTCTTCTTGTCAAGTTGTAATTTTTAACAAGGTATCCTTCTTCTTCTTGTTGTCGTGTGCAAGGCACCAACAATGTATCCAAACAATATTGTTTTTCCTTTCTTCTTATTGCGTTAAATAGCAACAAGGGTTTCCTTCTTCTTTGTTGTCGCGTGATGTAAATCACCAACAAAGGTTTCCTAACAATTATTCTTCTAAGTTTTCTCCCACCAATACGTTTGGTGTCAATGTTTGCTTCCTTTTGTGTCGGTTATCAAAACTTATCAAAACTTGCCGCTCCCACAAAAGTTTCCTTCAATCTTCGTTGGATTGAAGTCATTGCTATTTTGCAACTTCCGTTGGTTCTGATCATGCATTATCTTCCCCAACATCCTTGGTGTCTTCCCTTCTCGGTATCTTGATCTTCTTGATCAAAAATCTTGAATCATAACTTGTAAACTTGTAAACCTTCGGCTCTGATACCATGTTGTGTTTTTCACAGGTCTTCTAATTGATATTTCCAGGATCGATATATGCACAAGATTAACAAGAAGATGATTCATTTATATCAATATAACAGTTGGTTACGTTGTTCTATGAGACACACCTAACAATGATACATATGCAGCGTATATATAGGCTCACAACCGAACCATCGTGTCCCTTCATGAAAGGGTATAACTACCTTTTAACTAACATAACAGCCATAACAGCTTTTAACTACCCATAACCGGTATTCGGTTATTTAACTAACTTTAACCGCTATTAACTACTTTTAACCGCTTGGCGGTTATAAACTATCTAATGACCAAGTTTGGTCCTTCGTCTATCGTTATTTACATAATACAAGACTTATGCAATTTCAAGGTCCAACATGAATCGCCAAGCTTGCACCTTAAGTATGACCTTGCACGGACAGGCTTCATTACTCTCCACTTCTTTAGGACTCATCCCCACATATGAATCGCTCTGAAATTGTGTGGTTCACTGAGAGGGCTTTGTTTCACTTAATAAAGCCTTTTTGAGGCAGGTTCTGTTTCACTAGCAGCATACCATGCGTCTGTAAGTCTGTAACCACATGAAACTTTTTATGTTCCAGATTTATCTAGAAATGAGGACAATTTTTGTCACTAATCGCTTAAGCAGTCACGACTGGTTATCTGTCGAAGGTATCGTAGCATTTTCTTGTAATTTGGAAACCCCAAAAACCAGAAGCTGAAATCATCCACGGTTACTAACTCCACATACTTTTTACACGGCCTGTGCAAGTTTGTGCTCTCTTCGACTCCTTTTATCTTTTCCAGAGGGATAGACACTTTATATTGGAACTTTATCACCTCTAAGGCTGTAGAATACGTTTTGATGGATCTCTCACTGCAAAATCCAACCCTTTCTGTCGAAATGAAGAGGATGCCTGCAATTGCGCCATCTGTTGTGTATATGCTGCATCGAGAAGCATGCAACAACTTCTCGCCATCTCTGGTACTAAAACCTCTTCTGAAGATTTTTCCTTCATGGCCAACTGGTAGGAGCTTGGAACCATAACTCAACTTACGTTTGACAGTTTCTATTAGTTTTGGTCCTAATCCCACTGCAAGTAAAAAAAAAAGTAAAAAATCAGTTAGATCGACCGAGAAAAATCAAAATATTATAATGGAATTGTTAAAAAGCTGGTATATTAGGGCAAGGCTATTACCATGCTTTTTATTCAAGACTGCATAACTGTCTTCATTTTCTGTGATAGGAAGAGGGTTATACGGTTGATATGCTTTAGATAAGAATAGACCCCTTGTTGATACTATCGGGATGCCCACGACATTTTTTGGGAGTGTGTTACCCATATAATGATCTCGGAATGATGTAGTTTAGTTGCTTAGAAGGAAAATGAATAATTCTGAACTTGATGGCTAATGTATTCTGTATTGTGGTATTTATAAGCTGATAAAGGTGCATGGCTTAAGCTAACAACTTGCAGCTGCTGGATGACTCATTTATGTGTCATTTTTAATGTGCTTTGAACGTGGCTGCTTTTAATAAGTCATGAGAATAGATTCAGCAAATTTGACTGGTTAGCGTAATTGCAAAAGATATTCTTAACTTTTTTTTTCTAGGCTACTTTTCCTTTACTGATATATTGGCCCTTCGGATAAGGTTTAGACATTTAGTTTCGGTTGTCATGCTGACTTTTCTTACATAGATATCCGTCACTTGGTAATGGGCAGAATTTACTAAAAAAAAAATGTAATCGACGTTGAAACACATCACGTGTTGGTTACATGAGCAAGAAAAGCAACATAAATGCAAGTGGTATGAGGGCCTTTATTTTGTTTATATCAGATTGAAGTGTAAAGAAGGCATCTTCCTTATCTTATAAGTTCTAGTTTATGGCTAGATGACATGAGCCACTTTGAATCTTTTCTACTCTATTTGTTGAACCAGAGTACATTATGTATGTGCCATGTCATTAGTGCACATAGCACATGGTGATTTCTAGACATACCTTTTCTGTCCCATTAAAAATGGCATTACTGATTTCAAGATTCTAATGGTCCAGAAAAAAAAAAGATATTTTAAACCGTGATATGTCGAGTTTCACAATTAACTAATTAACTTCGTTTACTCATCCATGTGTCATGATATGTGGTTGTTTGAATGTGAGAAATGAAATAAAGCCTGATTGAATAGATTCACCCGATTTGACCCGTGAGCTCATTTAGAAGGTTAGTATGGGCTAGTTTTCCTCAATTGATACTGCATGTCTCTTTTGATAAGACATGTGTCTTGACTTTTATTTAGTGTTATGCTAACTATGACTATTAATGTCACGTATATTTATAAGTATTTCATACACAGTTTATGAAAACATACATATATTATAACCAACATGGCAACAAGCAAGCTAATGAGGCTAATCAGTAAAGTGATTGGAGGGTATATCTTTCTTGAAGAATGCTAAAGCCACATAAAAACATACACACGGCAACAAGCAAGCTAAAATAATAGACTAAAAATTATAGTTTCTCTCTTCTTTCTGATTAAGCCAATCACCACCACGTCATTTTGTAGATGTTTTTATGTGGCTATAGCATTCCTCATCTTTCTTATCCTATATTCTTTAGCTCAAGTGAGGTTATACAACATGGGATCTTTTTTTTTCTCTAATACGGATTAGCTTTTATCCTCTCTTTGTAGCACCTGAAATTAAATATACTAGTTATGCCATGTCATTAGTACAAACAGCACATGGCAAAAATAAAAAATAATAAGGTCAAATTTTGGCATGGTTAAGTAATTAGTTCTTGATAATTCCACAAAAAATGTATAGATTGGCGAGAACACCCTGACCCCGGGTGTCTTTTGGCACCAGCCATTGTTCACCCCACAAGGAATAGCTCCGGCAACTCTCCTGGCGTAGGACCCGTGAGCTCTTATTCCACAAAGTCTCTCCAGTGTGCCTATAGGTTTTGCGAAGGTGGGTACCTATATGAAGCAAATGCCAAAGATGGAACTTAAACTTGGGTCAATTGACTCAAGCACAAGTACTCCAACCATTGGACTAATGCTCCATTGGTAATTAGTTCTTGATAATTATTTTCTTAGCTATACTAATGCCTTGTTTATAATGGTCCTTCGGATAAGGTTTAAACGGCTACGTTTCCCGTTATCATGCTGACTATTCTTTTCATGGACAACATTGAGTTGGTAAAAAGAAATTAAATATATAATCGAAATGGAAACATGTCATGAGTTGATTACATGTGCAAGAAAAGCAAAGATAAATGCAAGTAGTGAGATGACCTTTAGTTTTGCTTATCAGATCGAGGTGTAAAGAAGGTATCTTTCTTATGATGTACTATTATAGCTTATGGTGATATGACATGAGCATTTTTTGATCTTTTTTACTCAATTTATTAAACCAAATAGCAAAAGGTAATTCTTAGATATATACTTTTACTGTCTACAGAAATTTGGAAAAGAAACTGTAAAAATGGTAAAGAACACACAACAAACTTCTTTTACACCCAACCAAACACCCTTTTATGTATCTTTTATTATAACAATTCAAGAAGATAAGTCTCCAAACGGATGCTTACCAGTACAATACAAAAGACAAGATTGATCTCTACTAGGTAGACACCAACCACACCTCACTACAAGATCACTCAAACCACACAGAACTCAAAGATCAAATAAAGAGATTCATCCCTGTTGATACAAGACTTAACATATATCAAATTGATATCAACACTAAGAAACCACAAAGACAGTATGTGAAAAACAGAGAGATTATGTGAGATATGAAAGTCAAGTTATAAAACCCTAGATCAGAAAAGTAGCTTATATAGGCCAATGTTTATCTTTAGCCCTCGAACTTATCAATCTTGACATTCAGCAACCAAACTTCAATACTTAGAAATAA
This sequence comes from Chrysanthemum makinoi, assembly GCA_910596185.1. Lineage (NCBI taxonomy): Eukaryota > Viridiplantae > Streptophyta > Magnoliopsida > Asterales > Asteraceae > Chrysanthemum > Chrysanthemum makinoi. The sequence goes on along the minus strand of OU343219.1, from coordinate 206,091,684 downwards.
AAGTCTTCAACTTGACAACAATAGTCCCTGAACTACATATCTTCCAACATCCCCTCTCAAGTTGACAACTTCAACTTTGAACAATTTCTTCAACCTTTGCCTGCTTGCCTCCATTATGAGACCCTGCAAACATGTCAACTAAACCAAGTTTTTTGCACAAAACACTATGCTATTTTTGACCAAGACATTTTGTAAAAACATCTACAGTCTGCAGACTAGTATGTATTTTAACAGTTTTAATAACACCTGCAGATACCTTCTCCCTTACTAAATGCACATCCAACTCAAAATGCTTTGTTTTCTCATGGAAAGCAGGGTTTGCAGCAATCTGTATAGCAGCACTATTGTCACAATAAACATCCACAGGCAACAAGCCATCAATACCAAGATTGCTCAACAAATTGCTCAACCAAATAACTTCACAAGTGGTAGAAGCTAAACTCCTATATTCAGCTTCAGCTGAACTCCTAGAAAAAGTAGACTGTTTTTTACTTTTCCAGGAAATAAGAGAATCTCCCAGAAAAACACAAAACCCAGTAACAGAATTTCTAGTAACAGGACATTTAGCCCAGTCAGCATCAGCATAAGCTCTAAGCTTAAGATCAGAAATACTATTGAATTGTAAACCAGAACCAGGAGAACCTTTTAGATACTTCAATACTCTTAAAGTAGCTTTAAGATGTGATTGTAAAGGCTTATGCATATGTTGACTTAAGCAATGAACAGCATAACTAATATCAGGTCTAGTATTAGTCAAATAAATCAACTTACCAACAAGCTTTTGATAGTTAGTTATATTATTCAAAACCTTATCATGATCAGACTTAATATAGTTTAAAACAGAATTCTCAGGTAATGGAGTATCAACAAACCTGCTACCAAACCATAGTCATATAACAACTCCATACAATATTTCCTTTGTGTCATACACACACCTTTATCATTTTTCAACACTTCAATACCAAGAAAATACTTCAATTCACCCAAGTCTTTAATCATAAACTTGGTACTCAAAAAATGTTTGAAATTTTTAATCTCAGTTTCATTGTTACCAGTTATGACAATATCATCAACATACACAAGCAAAGCAACAAACATGTCTCCTTTCTGTTTAATATATAAAGAGTAATCAAACTTACTTTGAACAAATCCATGCTCAACCAAGGCAGTGGTAAGTTTAGCATTCCATTGTCTTGGAGCTTGCTTAAGACCATAAAGAGACTTCTTAAGTTTGCACACTTTATTATCATCACCACCATTAAAACCTTTAGGCAAAACCATATACACATCTTCATCTAAATCACCATATAGAAAAACATTGTTCACATCCAGTGATATAAAGGCCAGTTCATATTAACAACAATACTCAACAAGCACCTTACTGTAACCATTTTAACCATTGGACTAAAATTTTCATCATAATCAAAGCCCTCTCTTTGATTGAAACCTTTAGCAAACAATCTAGCCTTGTATCTATCAATCTCACCTGAGGACTTATACTTTATTTTCCAAATCCACTTATATCCTATGGCATGTCTATCAACATGCAAAGTACATTCAGTCCAAGTGTTATTTCTATTTAAAGCCTCAATTTCATTATTCATGGCTTCAGACCAGTTAGGGTCTTTAACAGCCTCCTCATAGCTTTTAGGCTCAACATATTTATTTAAAGTAGAAGCAAAACACATATTATTTCTGTTAAGACCACCATAACACACATACTTCTCAATACCATATCTAACTTTAGAATGCATCACATAATCATTGAACCTAACAGGAGTTTTAGTTTCCCTATTAGACCTTCTTATAACAAGTGTCTGCACATCATCATTACCAATACTAGACTGAGTTGTTATATTATTAGAGTTTTGAACATGGATGAGACTGCCCTTATGTCACACCCCGCCAGAGGCGGAAACGCGAGGTGCAACATAATCAATATACATCGCAAAAGAGATATAGTACAATACCATATTTAAATTTAAGGAAATAGTAAAGTGTTACAATATTGTTCAAGCCGACTTTGACAATAAAAATCTTATAACTTGGTTTCCAAAAGACATCTTCTTATACTTAATGACCAAAGACGACACGTGAAGACTCCTTTATGCAAAAGACTTCATAAATCATGCTTATTGACGATCACCTGAAATGCATGAGAAAACGGGTCAACTATGAAAATAGTTGGTGAGTACACAGGTTTTATGTATTACAAAAGTCCTTTTACATATTATAAAACCAAATTTTTAAGAAAGTCTTTAAATAGTACGAAAACATTTTTGAGTATGATTGCCTTGCAAATGTCTCGTCAACTCACCATGTTACAAGTCCCGCCCATACAAAACTTGTAACATATAAGTTTACATACATTTCCATATTTTAAGTAGTAAGTATGGTAGTCAATACACATATGGTCATAATAACGCCTCGTATATAATAAAGTTATGCGGAAAAGCCCCACAAATAAATAATATGCGTTCCGTAGACAGGGGAAACGAGAGGTTGGCCGACCTCTAATAGCGCTATCCATACTACCTATTGCTCCGCACAAGGGAGCCGTACGAACGCTACGTATAATTGGAGTGCGAACGGCAAACCAATCGGGGACTAACAATGCGAATGTACGAACAGTACATCATAACAACTATTATATACTATCAATTAAGACTGCTCCGAACATGGGTTCAAAATATATTAAATAGTCTAAATCAAGTCAAAATAGAGTTCAATATAAGTCAAAGGTTTCAAATATATTAAAGAGTTCAAATTAAGTCAAAAAGGGTTCAATATAAATCACAAGGTTCAAATATATTAAAAGGTTCAAATTAAGATAAAAACAATTTAAGTTTATGTTCATGCATTTCACCCCAAATAAGAAAAGCAGTAAAAAGGGGGCTGTGAATACTCACCTTGGCAATTAGCAGCATGAACTAGGGTCAAGTCAGATAATATGAGAGTGTGGCACCGACACGCGACCTAGATTAGTATGGCAAATTTAGTTTACAGATTTGTGTACTCACGACTCAAAAATAGAATTATGTATTTACGAGTGGTTATGTTTAAATTGATTCCAAAATATTTGTAAGTATTGGCTCATTGGAAGTGCGTAATTATGTATGTTTATGTATATATTAAATTAGTGGATATAGGTTTGAAAAAGTCTATAATATTTTCTATAAATAATATTAGATCATCTAGTTTTCGTAGTTTGTTCGAGTTTGCGAAAATAACTAAGTATGAGGTTTTGACAAAAACGGGCATGGCCCATCCGTAAATATTAGTCTTTCCCCTAGTGTTACAAAATATTCCATGCCAATATTCATATATATATATATATATATATATATATATATATATATATATATATATATATATACTTACAATTGTAGTTTTATTAAATAGACCTTCTTAGTATAATTTGTTAAAAGAAATTTTGATTAATTTTTCATAGTTCAAGGGTCGAATGTGAAAAGTTAATAAAAGAAATAAAAAGGGCAAAAATAGAGTCGGGTGCAGGGTTCGAACCCCTGACCCCTCGCTTAGCACACCAACGCGCCTACCAACTGCTCCAAGCCTCTCGTTGTGTACAATTTGTTATCCAAACTTTATATATGTTTCACCATCGTGTTATATTTGCATGCAAAGTACAACAGTGGGTGTGAGGGCTACATTTAGTGTTTGTATTTCATTTCAAAACTTGTTTTAGACAACTTAAGCATGCAATCCAGTATCAAGTCTTGAAGGTAAGCTCTCGTTTCACATGCTAGGTCGAATAAGCTCGAATAATTCGCATGACTTATTTTTAACGAAACCAAAACACTTGAACGTGGATATTAAGAGTTTTCTACGCGTCATATAAGTTATCCAAAGGTCGAAATAAGCACTTGTGTCCAATAGAGCCAAGCTTAAGTTAACTTAATTAGTTTTACCCTTTTCTTTGAACTTTTATGAGTTAAGACAAGAAAAAAATGAAGGTTTCTACAAAGTATTTTAAACACAACAAGTCTTCATGCATGTCTAGCGTATATATATGTATGAATACCAGATCGTGTTCTTTCAAGTAAAACTCATTTTCTTTCAAGATTTGATACATCATACACGACACAGCACATTTAGTATAAAGAGCTTAGAGTTCAAAAATAAAATTATAACAAGTTAGGGTAGTATTCGAAGCTCACAGTGGGTGTTAAGAGCGTGTGGTGTGTCGAATGAAATGTAAGAACCAAGATCGCTTATGACCCAACTCATGACCCTTTTTCTTGCCACAGCTTAGACCGTAACCTGACTTAGCGTCTAACGAAATATACCTGTAATGAGTTTAACCAAGGGACTCCTTCAGACTTATGAGTGAGATCAATGCTACAAGATTCCTTCCTTCCCTTTCTTGACAGTAACGAATGAGAGATAGTGAGGGTGTTGACAAAGATGAAGGGTTCGTCGGAGAATGATGAAACACGACTCGCCGGAAATCCGTACGAAACTCGCCGAATCTCACCGAAAGAAGCAAATAAAATGAAGCTGTATGTTTTCATGTGTGTGAGAAGACACGAGGGACACAAGAAAATGGTTACTATGAAATTTAATGTTGGACGTAGCCTTACCTTACCGTAAACCACTTCGTGGGAAAATAAGAATGGTTAACTAAGATGAAAGAGAACAAAATTGAAGCTTGACTTTACTTGGAAATCAGTTTTGATATGTGTTTGGTTGTGTGAGAGCATGTGAAGTTAATGGTCTTACTTTATGGAAAAAGAATTGGCAAGTCAAATGGGCATCTTTGAGTTACAGGCTTATGTATCAACATATTAGGCAAAGGAACAAAAGTGGGTTTTTCCTTGTGGGTCGAGCAGCAGATAAAAGAAGGAGAATGAGGAAAGTCTAGACATGCTTTCTTGATGGAGAACTTGTGAATTGATAAATCAAGCAAACATCCTTTTCAATTGGACTTCTCTAGGGTCTCATGTGTTGTTGACTTTGAAAGGATAGAGATGATCATGTGATTGATTATATAAAGTAGGGCGGCAGTAGGTTGGAGAGTAAAAGGAGTGGTTTACTATATGAAGAAGAGAGGCTTGCGCTTGGTTTTCAGAAGGAGGAAACAAAAAATGTGAAAGTAAAAAGGAGAGAGATAGAGGCTGCGAAATATTAGGGATAGGGTAGGTTAAGTAAATTTTATTTTTAGTTTTATTATTATTATTACTTGTGTATTTTGTACTTCGTACTGTATAATTTGCACCGTAACGGTAACGTATTTCTACCTAAAATATTTTTCGGGCATCCGTAAATTAAATTTTTTATATTTTCGGAGACGTTTTGACGAGTGAATTAATCAGGTATTATTATTATCTTGAAATTAGAAAATTGATTTTGTGCCAATACTATCATGGTGTCGGTATGCGTGTGGTGCCACTAGCCAAGAATAACGAGATGGCCTCTCATTTTTGAGTCATAATAATTTCTAAAATATAAATTTTCATTTTCTAACAAAAATGACTTATTAAATAATAGTCTAAAAATTACAGATTGTCACACCTTAGACCAGTGTTGGTCACCTAAGTAGGTTGCAGAATGCCCACTTTCATGATGCACATGAGTAGTATCTGTGTCTACAGCATCATAAGAAGGTGGCTGATATTGCATAATTCATCCTTATTTTACGAGGCAATATCTCATGATTTAGGCCTATATTAGTTCTTGTTTGATGAAATATATGCTTATATGGGTTGAAAAGTTGTCTTGTAAGGTTTGCTTGGATTTTTGATCGGATGGAGTGAATTGGAGATGGTTGATGTCGAAGATTGCAAGATTTTGGAAGTTTTGAAGACCATATGACCATACACCAAAATTGCATATAGCCATATGGTTCATACAGTGAAGTTTCGAATTCGATATGGCCATATACAAAAACTGCGTATGCGCATATGCTCTGCAGTGAAGTCCTAAGAATCTGTGATGACCAAATGACCATACAGTAATATCATCAAATGGTCATATGCCCCAAGAACACATCCATTGAAGAACACTGCATGACCATACGACTATATTAGCATATGGGCATATGACCACTGCAGCAACTCTTATAAAACCCACGAAAATTAGGGTTCTAGGGGATCCTCTTTCACACACAACCAAGTGACGGATCAAAACTATTCTTTGGAGACTTTTGGGGCTTTTTGGAGTACTTGGTGAGGAGAATAACAACTTTTGATTCCCGCAAACATTATTGTAATCCAACGGTTAATTCTTGACTTTTGATTTATGATTATGTCTTGTATCATTTTCTTTACTTGTTTGTTTGAATCACTCTTTATGAGTGAGTAGTTTTTTAATGTTTGCTTAGATTAGATGTAGCTTGTGGTTGGATAATACAAACATGGTGTGATTGTGCAAAACCCATTTGGGGTTTTTGATGAAATGAATGTTTTGATGTTTTCTTTATTTAAAGCTTGTGTTTATCAACTAATATTTCTATGAATGATTGGATTAAGCTTGTAGACCAACTTCTTTTGAAAGTCATTTGTATTTCACTAATTGTCTATGCTTAGTGGAAACTTTAATCTAGACCAAGGATTATTGGGACTTGTTGAGGAGGTAAACTATAGTTTTGAATATTGTTTAGTTATACATATGACCATTTGTGTAGTTGGAATCTAAATATCAAACGTTTTGTGGAATCAAAGATTGGTTTTAAAAGCATAATTTGAGGTGGTGTTTACAAAGACCCTTGTAGCACTTTCCAATAATTATTAGGGGTAGACGATGAAGATCCCCAAAGTCTAGTCACATTAATAACCCAAATCGCACAATTGCACTTTGTTGAGTATTATCCAATCCAAGTGAAGTCTATCTAGGCAAGCATTCTTTTTAGCTTATTGTTTCTCAAACTTTAATTAGTTAAGTATTTTTAAAGTCTTTTCTTAGTTTAAATTAATTTAGCTTAGTTCTAATAGTTTATAAAAACAAAACAAAAACCCATTTCTTAACTAAATATAAAACGAACATTAAGTATCTTGATTTGATTTTGGCTTCCTTGGGACGATAAAACCGGTCCTTACTTTACTATATTACATACGATTGGTGCACTTGCCATTTGTGTGTAGTCTCTAGTTTGGTAATTTCCAAAGTTTATTTCACAAGTATTAAAACACACATCAGTGGCAAACTACCATCCTCAACTGGTGAATCTCCCCCTTCATCATTGGGACTTTGAGACCTTGGACTATCAAAGAACTTCAAGTGATCTACTTCACTTGCATTGTCTACATCAGTAAGATCACAGGTTTTCATTTTAAGTGGAAAAATATTTTCATAAAACTTTACATCTCTTGCAGAAAACACATTTCTAGTATCCAAGCTTAAAAGTTTATATGCTTTCTTAGTAGTAGAATACCCTAAAAGAACACATTTTCCAGACCTATAAGACATTTTATCATGATTGTTTAAAAGAGTGGCAAAACACAGACAACCAAAAGACCTCAAATGGGAAAGATTAGGTTTATTTTTATATAACAACTCATAGGGACATTTACCATGCAAGACAGAAGATGGCAGCCTGTTTATAAGATATACAACAGTTGGAACACAATCAGACCAAAAGCTTAAAGTAATCCCCCCTTGAAACATAAGACTCCTTGAAACATAAGACTCCTTGAAACATTGAGCAAGTGTCTATGTTTCCTCTCAGCAATACCATTTTGCTGAGGAGTATGAGCACATGAAGTTTGGTGAATAATACCAAGATCAGAAAACATATCATGCATTTTCTTATTAACAAACTCAGTTCCATTATCAGATCTTACAACTTTAATTTTTAGATCAAATTGATTTAAAATTAAGTGAATGAAAGAACAAAAAACACCAAACACTTCATACTTGGTTTTAACTAAGTAAACCCATACAACTCTAGAAAAATCATCAACTATAGTCAGAAAATATTTGTATCCTTTAATGCTTGTAACTCTGTAAGGACCCCATAAGTCAAGGTGAACAAGATCACCAAGATTCTGAGACTTATGATCAGACAAGGGAAAAGGTTCCCTAGTCTGTTTGGCCCTATGACAGGTTTCACAAATAGAAATGATAGAATTCTTGGAAATACCAATATCTTTTTGAAGAACAGATAGAACAGGATCAGCAGGGTGACCCAGTCTATTATGCCAAGTAAGCTTAGACACATTATAACACATAACCATATTGCACTTACCTAAAGACATATTAGGCTGCACATCAAACAAATAAAGACCATCAGACTGACTACCAGTCCCCAGAACAATCTCCCTTTTCAAATCCTGAATATAACATTTATCTTCATCAAAACCAACAAATAATTTGCTATCTCTGCTAAGCTTATTGACAGACAACAGACTCACACAATATCCAGGAACAACCAAAACATCATAAAGAGTAACATTATTGGTCAATTTTAAATTTCCAACATGACTAATAGTGGCAAGAGTTCCATTGGGATGGCCAACAGTGATTCTAAGACTAGTAATATCCACAACATTGGTCATACCAATGGTGGAAACGGTCAGGTGTTGATTGGCACCTGAGTCAATAATCCAACCCAAATAGATAGTATTGACAGCTAGACTAGAATTAGCATAAAAATATCTAGAGAAATTAACATTGAACCAGACATTCCCATTAAAGAAAGAAGCTCTACCTGCCATATTAGCATGTATGCTTCCAGAAGGGGTTTCACTAATCAAGTACAACAACTTCTTCATCTGCTCAGAAGTAAAACCAGAAGAAGTGCTAGCAGATGAAGTAGTATTCTTATTCTCAGTCTGCTTAACATCAGCATTAGCATTATAGTATTGTTTAAAACCATTTTGCTTATTAACAAGATTATTATTCTTAACAAAACCAAGAGGGAATCCAATTATTTCATAAAATCTTTCAATAATGTGTCTAATTTTTCCACAATTTTTACAGTTCAGATTAGGATTAGGACCTCTATTAGCAGAATTAGAATTAGAACTGGTACCTCTAGTGTTATTATTGTTGTTAAACATTCTTCTATTGTTATTAAAAGACTTAGCAGCAAAAGAAGAAGCATTAAGTTTAGATTCAGAAACACTAGAGGACTCAGGAATCCCTCTATGGGACTCCTCCCTAGACACAACAGAATAGGCATCTTTGACCTCAGGAAAAGGATCTCTAGTCAATAATGCATTCCTCACAGGTTGATAACAATCATCAAGACCCATAAGAAATTGCGTCAGCTTCATCAACTGCTGATGCAAAACTAACTCAGTGCTAGCCTCACAAGTACACTTATGCTCACAAGTACATTTAGGCAATTTAGTTAAGGCATCAAACTCTCTCCACAAAGAATTAAGTCTATGATAATAATCAACAACAGAACTACCACCTTGTTTTACATAATTAATCTTTTGCAACAGATTATATATCACAGAACCATAAACTTTATGATATGTTTCTTTTAATTCATTCCATACAGAAGCAGCATTTTCAGAATAAACCAATCCCATATAAACATCTTGGGACACATAAGTCATAATCCAACTCAAAACAATAGCATTGCATCTATCCCATTGAGCAGATAAAACATCACTAGTAACAAATAATTCCTTAAGACAAGTACCATCAACAAAGCTGTATTTATTCCTAGCTTGTAAAGCTAATTTCATAGCACCAAACCAGACTCTATAATTTTCAGTCCCAAGAAGTTTAAAAGGAATTAAAGCAGTACCACTATTATCATTAGTTTGAATATGTAAAGGATTACCAGCATCAAGATTACTAATCAAAACAGGTGGAATAGGTGGAATAATACCACCTTCAGGAGCAGAAATATTAACAACAAACTAAGAACAATCAAATAACAGAATAACAGTAATAACAACTAAGAAGACAAACAAAAAAACGAATAACCACCAATAATCACAATCAACTTCCAAGACTGCCCAAATCCTATCCTCCTTCGACTTAGACTCAACAAGAACCTAAATAACAAAGATAAATGAACAAATGAAATACAACTCACACCCAAGAACAACAAAAAACCAGCCAGAAGACTAAGGACAGGCAGAGCAGGTATTCGTACCAATCAAGTTGGCAGATCAAGATGTTAATTGTCCCGTTTGCACCTTCTAAACTGAGTTAGTGTTGTCTTAAAGAAGAGAAAATACTTACAGTGCTTTAACGGATGAAAGAATAACCACAATCACACTAGATTCACTTAGTCTAGCGTAAATGTAACCAAGAATGGGCCCAAGAACACCAGGGATAAAGATCCCCAAACCAGAAATTAGGGTTTCAAAAAACCCTAACCAAGAATCCCACAAGAATCACCAAATCTAGCCTGATCAATCTAAATCAACAACAGCTGTTAAGAAAACAGCCTCAATTAACCAATAACACCGTCAATTGCAAAAAACCCCAAATATCCAAACCCTAGAAACCCTAGAATCTCAAATCCACCAGATCAGAACCGTGAGCTCTGATACCATGTAAAAATGGTAAAGAAAACACAACAAACTTCTTTTACACCAAGCCAACCACCCCTTTGTGTATCTATTATTATAACAATTCAAGAAGATAAGTCTCCAAACGGATGCTTACCAGTACAATACAAAAGACAAGATTGATCTCTACTAGGTAGACACCAACCACACCTCACTACAAGATCACTCAAACCACTCAGAACTCAAAGATCAAATAAAGAGATTGATCCCTGTTGATACAAGACTTAACAGATATCAAATTGATATCAACACTAAGAAACCACAAAGACAGTATGTGAAAAACAGAGAGATTATGTGAGATATGAAAGTCAAGTTATAAAATCCTAGATCAGAAAAGTAGCTTATATAGGCCAATGTTTATATTTAGCCCTCCAACTTATCAATTTTGACATTCAGCAACCAAACTTCAATACTTAGAAATAGAAGTCTTCAACTTGACAACAATAGTCCCTGAACTACATATCTTCCTACAGAAACAGCATATTGATTTTAAAACCAAGCTAGATACATTATTTAGTTAATTACAACATAAGACTGATACAATTGAGTTTTTATAGAGATGTGCCAAATTTACATACCAGTGACACCGATTCAAATATGAATCGGTTATGCTTGCGTGCATGACTAACTGTGTACATATACAACCTCTGATTTCAAAAGAAACATAGTTTCTAGCTAGGTGTTTTAGGATTAACAATATTATATACAAACATATATAGCTAGGACATTATATGAAAATTTACCAGCAAAGATCGATGTATGTTCTGTTAGCTTTATAAAGCACAATATTGTCTCATGGCCTGTAATTCATTCTCAGATAGATGTATGTTTTGTTAGCTTTATAATGCAGAATATAGAACTCATGCATGACACCCTAAATTTTAGAGTATTTATAGGTTAACAACACCAAACTGTTAGATTACATAATTCCCCGTAGGTATAACTTTATTGATGACCATTATTTATAATGGTGAAACCCTAATTCCCAAAACCCACAAACCGGACTTCGGCCTAATTATCCTCTAATAAAACCAAATAAACAATGGGTGACTGGTAAAATAACCAATCTCTTAATAATCAACAAATATATTTACATCTTTGTCCCATTAGAAAGTAGCCGTACAACATAATGTTATATACTAGAAATTAACATTTACATTAAATCGAAAACTAATATTCTAGATTAATTGCTCAAGCAATTATGACTAACTGTTTGAAAAAGATATTGTAGAGTTTTCTTATAATTTATAAAGCTCAAGAACCAGAAGTTGAAACCATCCACAGTCACAAATTCGAGATACTTCTTTGATGGCCTCTTCATGTTCACGCTCTCTCCAACTCCTTTTATCTTTCCTAATGGAATTGACACCTACACAAACAGCTATGTCAATATAGTACTTTAAAAAAAACTTGGCTAAAGTTGCATGATATGTATCGGAGGCTTCCTACCTTATATTGTAACTTTAACACTTCTCCTGTTGTAGAATACGTTTTAAGGGACCTATCACTGCAATATGCAACCCTTTCGTTAGAAACAAAGAGAGTGTCTGAGATCACGCCAGCTGTAGTGCATATGCAACATCGAGAAGCATGCACCAACTTATCACAATCACTTGTACCAAAACTTTTACAGAAGATTTTTCCTTCGCGACCAAGTGGAAGGATTTTGGCACCATAACCCAACTTGTGCTTCACAATATTTAATAGTTTGGGTCCTAAGCTCACTAAAAGTACAAAATTTAAAACTTTGTTAGTTAGATTCAGAGAATTAAATAGAATTGTTGGTCGTTGTGTCAAAGAATCAAAAACAATTACTATGATTTTTAATTGAGACCACAAGACTCTCTTTTCTTTCAATGCCATTGATTTTTGTAAAAGTTGGAATAGTTAATAGAGGTTGATAAGGTTTAGACAAAAGTAGTCCTCTTGTTGATTTGACTGGGATGCCCATGACATTGCTCGAAAATCTGTGATCCATATTTTGATCTTTGGTTGCTATGATTTGGTTGTGCTTGATACTGAAGTTTCAGTAATGTGTTTTGGATCATGAATATTTATAAGTTGTTAGAGATGCCATTAACTTACATCTTTAAGTTGGATGAGTCATCCATGTGTCATGCTTTTGGTGTTTGAAACTTTGAATATGAGAGGACGAAATAAAGCCTGATTGAATAGATTCAGTGTTGGGTTTTACTAATCATAACAATTACAGTAAACATGTAAACATCATCAAAGCATGCAACGGAAGTAATAGGAATAATACTTGTAAATTAATTAACTGAATTAAAAGAAACATGCGTACCTTTTAGCGAATCAAAGAACACAAGTAACAAGAACAATGAAAACCCTACACCCACAAATTAGGGTTTATAAAAATTCGACCCTTTATTGTCGAATACCAAAATACCCACAAACACAAACGTATTTGTTCTTCGTTCTTGTACATGCGTACTAATATCGAATTAATGTGAAAAGCTAGGTTCTTGAATCACAAATAAACCAAACACTTGTTTCTTGAACTTGGAAAAATCGAATCCCTTGGGTGGTGATGGTATACGATCGGCCAAGGACAAGAGGAGAGGAGAGGATATGAAGTTAGGGTTCTTTGGTGATCAAAGATTAGATTTAATGAATAAAAGGAGTTTGTATTTATACACATCTAAACTTGAGACCAAGTTAGGGCATCCCTTGGGCTTTGGGAACCCACAACCGGCCATAGAGAACCCAAAGGGGTTCTAGATCCTTCCCGTCCACTATTTCCATCTTTAGTCCTTTAATGTTACGTTTAACGACCGTTAGTCTAAACTCTTTAAATATTAACATTCGTTAAGTGTTTATTTCATGACTAAATAATTAATAATAAATTTTATATATTAATTATTCTAAACATTAATTCTCATATGTAATGTGTGCAATCCCGAAGTCTTGAGTTCGAATCCGGTCATACGTACATTAAAAATATCCATAAACCTTTCATTCAGCACCCCATTCGACTTGTGGGCTCATTTTAAAAGGTTTGTATAGGAAAATTGAATTTCCTTTATTGATACTGTCTCTTTTAATAAGATCTATATGACCATTTTTTTAATTGTCATGCCGACAATTCCTTTCTCAGATATCCATTAGTTTTCAAGACACAAAAGTCTGAGAAAACATATTAGAATCAACATAACAATCACTATTGGGTTAATCCCAATCGACCCACGTCAACCCAAAGGTCAGAAGAACAAAAGTCAATCATGGCAGTTTTTCTGGACAGTTACGAAATGGTTACAAACTAAGAGACACATCTGCTGGATGGATTGAACCATCACAATGATTCTCTTGTACCCTTTCATTTTGTATATATACTTGAACATAAAGATTGTAAAGACAGATGACAAATTCATATTAAAGCTTTTACAGATTCATTGTTCTTATTACTTTGGTATATCTTGACCACGTTATAGACCATAGATCCATTGTTTGAGGCCAACAATTGGTATCAGAGAAGGTTTGGAATTTTTAACCAAATCATCATATACCAAGGTCTTTTCAAACCTTGTTCTTGAATCGAAACAACCACTGAGTCTCAAAAAAAAATTGCAAGACCATTCAAACCACAATAATCACAGAATCATTTTTATTGTGTTTTCATCAGAGATTCCATTTTTTTCGTCACCAAGGTATCAATCACAGAAGTGATTAGTTACCGGCATAAAAAAAGGCTCCTTTTATCATTTGAAAAAAATACATAGTCAAATCGATTCAAAAACAAAGAAAACCCATATACCAAATTCGATAACACAAAGTCATCAAAGGGCATAAATTAAAACGATTCACAACAAGGAACAAACACACCTGTTCATTGAGGAATCAAGCCCGGAATATCAAATTGAATCATCAATTGACTAAATTTCAATCTCCAATCATCCAAATCTCTCTCGGTTAAAAAAAACCCCAATTCATTTGAAACCCTAAGTTTCATCTTGAGGGATTATAAGTGCTCGCGAAGCACACAGCATACCGGAGAAGAACAAGGACGGTCAACCTTGCCTTATCATAGGCGGTCAACCATCAGATTTGGAGAAGAAGAAGAACCGGAATCATCCCAGAAGAAAGAGAGACGGAATATACAAAGTCTAAAACAGGAATGCGTTTATTTTCTATCTCAATAAAGAGATAAGAAAACAATAATAAAGAGGCGCGACACTATTAGGGCTACATCAAAGGATTTTTTAGGCATCGGGTTAGACCATCAACCCCTCCAGGTTCTAAATTTTACAAATACCACCCTTTCAACTTTTATTTTATATAGTATATATTAATTTTGATATATATTGTGTTTTTTTTATAAGTTACTTTTATCTTTCAAATTAGTATCTTGTCAAATTTTAGATAGTATAATAACCTAGTGATTACACTGCTTATTATACTGATTATGAATAATTTTTAAGGAGTAAGTAACCTTAGGTTATTTCTTTTGAAGAATATATTATCTCTGAGGATAGTTTATTGAAACTATACCTATAAAGTTTTATACCTTTTTTAAGGAAGAATAAAACATAAGAGCTCATTAGAAATAAGAAATTTTCAACACACTACGTGTTAAATTCTTTTGGAGATTTATTGTCAATATCTTTAAGATATGACGAAAGGAAGTGGAACTAAGGAACTAAGTACAACTAGTACATCTCAATTTCAATGCCCAATCCTAAAGCACGCGAATTACTCATTATGGGCAATTCGAATGCAAATCATTCACGAAGCGAATGGTTTATGGGAAACAATAGAGCCGATTGAAACGACTCAGCCCGATAAGAAAAAAGACAAAAACGCTATTGCTTTCCTTTATCAAGCCTTACACGAAGAACAATTACTTCAAATAACAAAGCACAAAACCGCGAAGGACATTTGGAATTGTTTGAAAACTAGACACATTGGCGAAGACAGAGTTCAACAAGCAAGACTACAAACACTCAAATACGACTTTGAGATGTTATATATGAAGGAAGACGAGACAATCGAAACCTTCACTACAAAACTAACAACTCTCGTAAACAAAGCCGCTAGTCTAGGACACACAATAGAAGATCAAACCTTAGTGCGGAAACTACTAAATGATGTACCCGATAGGTATCTGCAAATAGTCGCATCTATAGAACAATACTCCGACCTAAGTAAGATGTCAATGGAATAGGCAATCGGAATACTTAAGACCTATGAAGAAAGGATTAAGTTCAAGAAAGGAAAACAAGTGGACAATCAAGAAAAATTGATGTTCACACGACATGACAATAGAAGAAAACATTTTAGAGGACGTGGACGTGGAAAGTATAAATTTTCACAAGGAAGAAACCACGAAAAATTTAAGGAAGAGAAGAAAGATGGAGAAAACTCTCATAACAACTTCAACAAATCAAACTTTGATCTTAGCAAAGTAAAATGTTACAAATGCAATAAGATGGGTCATTATGCAACTAAGTGTTACTCAAAGACAAACCCTAGTATGCAATCTAATCTTGTCGAGGAGGACTTAGAACCTACCTTACTAATGGTAATATTAGAAGACCCGCATGTAACAAAACTTGAAGATCAAAATGTCTCGCTACACGAAGAAGATGTAGGATATAAAGAGACAAGTGTTGATAGTCAATGGTATTTAGACAATGGAGCTAGCAACCATATGACTGGAATAAGAGAACACTTCAAAGAGCTAGATGATAATGTTAGTGCAAAAGTAAGATTCGGAGATGGATCTCACATAGAGATCAAAGGAAAAGGTTCAACCTTAATAGAATGTGATGACGAGAAATAAAGTATTATATCTCACGTATATT
Organism: Chrysanthemum makinoi; assembly: GCA_910596185.1. Classification (NCBI taxonomy): domain Eukaryota; kingdom Viridiplantae; phylum Streptophyta; class Magnoliopsida; order Asterales; family Asteraceae; genus Chrysanthemum; species Chrysanthemum makinoi. Next base: position 206,075,372 of record OU343219.1, on the reverse strand, counting down.
ACATTCCCAGCTTAAAAAGCAACTTATTGAGCCTTGGACAATTCACCGAAATCGGTTGTAAAATAGTAATGGAAGATGATGAATTACGACTTTATGACATGGACAACAAAATCTTCATGAAAGTCACAAGACAGAGAAACCGTTTATACAAAGCAAGTCTGAAGATAGGCACACCTGTTTGCCTATTAGCAAACTTAAAGGACAATACTTGGTTATGGCACGCAAGACTAGGACATCTCAACTTTGAATCACTAAAATCTATGACTCAAAGAGAGTTAGTTCAAGGAATACCTGCCATTAAACATACAACACAAATATGTGATTTTTGTTTAGTTGGTAAACACAGTTGAGCGCCATTTCCCAAGAAAGCAAAAATTAGATCAACATCACCTTTAGATTTAGTATATGGAGATTTATGTGGAACAATCACACCACCAACACCATCTGGAAAGAACTACATATTCTTGTTAGTCGATGACTACTCAAGATATATGTGGGTGTATTTCCTAAACACGAGAGATCAAGCATTTGATACTTTCAAAGAATACAAGGAAACAATAGAGAAGGAGCTAAGGATGACATTGAAAATGTTAAGAACTGATCGTGGAGGAGAATTCACATCTAATGAATTCACTCAATACTGCAAAGAAAATGGCATAGCACGACAACTTACCGCACCTTACTCACCGCAACAAAATAGAGTAGTTGAAAGAAGGAATAGGACAATCATGTCTACAACGAGATGCATGATGAAAGCGACCAACATGCATAAAATATTTTGGGCTGAAGCTGTTAGACATGCTATATACATTCTAAACAGCGTTCTTACAAAAGCCTTAAAAGACATCACTCCATATGAAGCAATCAAACAAAGAAAGCCAAACTTAGAAAATCTAAGAGTTGTCGGCTGCATAGCATATGCAAAGGTACCATCACAACATCTGACAAAGTTAGATGATAGAAGCAACAGAATGGTATACTTAGGAAACGAACAAGGATCAAAAGCTTACCGTCTATTTGATCCAACAACACAAAGGATATGTGTTAGTAGAGATGTGAAGTTTAAAGAGGATGAAGCATGGGACAGGAAGGATTACTTGAACGAACACACTAACGAAGAACCTGAATGGTTTGACTTCAAAGTTGAAAACCATGAAGCCACAAATGAACATCAGGAACAAGAAATCCAACCAAATGAAGAAGACAACAATTTCCCTAACAATGATGATGATGAATATACAACATCAACAACAAACTCACACTCACATTCACAAACACTTCGTACACCATCTACAATTTCATCGAGAGTAAACTCTCAAATTACGCCAACTACCTCAATACGATCAACCAATCAAAGTAATTCAAACGCAACCAGGAATTTACATCCAAACTTTGATCATACACCATTACAAGGTTTTAGAACATTAAATGATTTATACGATAACACCGAGGAAGTATTACTGGCGGAAGATGAACCTAAGAATTACAAGGAAGCATCAAGCGATCAAAAATGGATTGAAGCAATGAAGGTCGAATTAGATTCCATCAATAGGAATAATACATGGGAACTAACCACTCTACCCAAAGGACATAAAGCAATTGGACTAAAGTGGGTATTCAAGACCAAGAAAGATGCTAATGAAAATATAGTCAAGCATAAAGCAAGACTAGTAGCTAAAGGCTACATACAAGAGCATGGCATAGACTTTGAAGAAGTCTTTGCACCTGTAGCAAGAATGGAAACAGTCTGATTACTATTAGCCATAGCTGCTAATAATAAATGGGAAGTACATCACCTTGACGTCAAATCTGCATTTCTGCATGGAGACTTAAAAGAAGAAGTGTATGTTACACAACCCGAAGGATTTATAAAAGATAATGAAAAAGTTTACAAACTCATAAAGGCTCTATACGGTTTAAGACAAGCACCACGTGCATGGAACATAAAATTAGACAACACCTTGAAGTCTTTAGATTTCAAGAAATGCGCTTTGGAACAAGCTGTCTACACGAAAAAATAAAAGGACTCAATACTTCTAGTAGGAGTCTATGTAGATGATTTAATCATCACTGGCAAACCAAAGAAGGAGATAGACAAGTTCAAAGCTCAAATGGAAAAAAAATTCGAGATGAGTGACCTAGGATTATTATCCTACTACTTAGGAATTGAAGTCACACAAACTGGAGGTGACATATCAATAAAACAATCCGCCTACGCAACCAAGATCCTAAAGGAAGTTGGAATGCTAGACTGCAACGAAACTCTAATACCTATGGATCCAGGAACAAGACTAACAAAGAAAACTGAAGAAACAATGGTCAACTTAATTGAATAAAGAAGTTTAATTGGATGCTTAAGATACCTACTACTAGGGGTGTCAGTAGGGTCGGGTTGACCCGACCCGAACCCGATAAGCCTTATCGGGTCGGGTTAAATCGGGTTGAAAAGACTTATCGGGTTAGTTTCACCCGAACCCGATAACCCGACATTATTATTGGATCGGGTTCGGGTTAGATAATTTTTGTTATCGGGTCAACCCGGTAAGACCCAAAAATCACTATATAATTTGCCAAAATTTGATATTACATATACTGTTAAAAAACAATTGACCACCCTAGTCTTCAAAAATAAAAAATTTAGTTCACGTCCAAAAATGCACTGTTCGAAATGTTTATCGGATCCGATTTACTCATGAACACTATTTTTATTTATTTCTGAAGATTTATAAGGACTGTAATTGTTAGTTTCTTACTTTAGTATTCTTAATTCATCCATGTCAGTTAATTACATGCTGAGATTATCTATTTTGATTTGATACATTACGATCACAAGTCCAACAAGTAACAGTTGACGAGTCCTAATGTTTTGGCATTCTCATGACACTATTTACCTAATTCAATAGATTTGATATAGTATAAAATATATGCATACAATTAAGCTTGAAATACTACATGCATGTGATTATAATACTTAGAGTTAATAATTGAAGTAATTGATCTAATGCATCCTTTCTTGTGTCAGTTACTAATGGATATAGTTTTCTAAACCAAAGTCTAAACCATTGGAAGTAACTGATCTAATACGTAGAGTTGGATTTATGTTATAACCCGACAACCCGAATCACCCGACCCGATAACCACCCGAACCCGACAACACGATTTCTTATCGGGTCGGGTTGCGGGTCACTTTTTCAAAACTCAAAACCCGACTCAACCCGACCCGATAAACCCGATAACCCGACCCGATAACACCCCTACATGCTACATACAAGACCCGACTTAAGTTATTTTGTTGGATTACTTAGTAGTTTTATGCAAGAACCAAAGGAACAACACATGAAAGATATAAGGCAAGTACTACGCTATGTAAAAGGAACAAAAGAATATGGAATCACTTACAGATACAATGGAGGAAACCAAATACAAGGTTATAGTGACAGTAGCTACGGAGTCAACACTCAAGAAGGAAAAGGAACTACTGGAATTATATTCTACTATGGTGAATCACCAATCAGCTGGAGTACACAAAAGCAAGCCACGGTAGCTCTATCATCATGTGAATCAGAATTTATTGCAACAACAGCAGCATCAACACAAGCATTATGGTTAAAGAGATTACTAAGCAAGCTTACACACACACAAGAAGAAAAGGTTACAATAATGGTCTACAACAAGTCTGTCATAGAACTAATGAAGAATCATGTATTTCATGGAAGGAGTAAGCACATTGATATAAAATACCACTTTATAAGAGAATGCGTCGAAAGAGAAGATTTGCAAGTCGAGTTCATTAGTGGAGAATTTCAGAAGGCTGACATACTGACAAAAGCACTACCGAAGATCAAATTCCTAACAATGAAACAACTAATTGCGGTCAAAGATCTGCAACAAAGCGATTGTGATTAAAGGGGGGAATATTGGGTTAATCCCAATCGACCCAAGTCAACCCAAAAGTCAGAAGAACAAAAGTCAACCATGGCAGTTTTTCTGACAGTTACAAAACGGTTACAAACTAAGAGACACATGTTGGATGGATTGAACCATCACAACGATTCTCTTGTACCCTTTCATTTTGTATATATACTTTGAACATAAAGATTGTAAAGACATGACAAATTCATATTAAAGCTTTTACAGATTCATTGTTCTTATTACTTTGGTATATCTTGACTACGTTATAGACCATAGATTCATCGGTTGAGGCCAACAGTCACATGGTAGTGACATAAGCAAAGCTAACAAAGTTGAATGGTGAGATAATGGTCTTTTTTATTGTTTAATCTGATTGATGTGTAAAGTGCCCTTTCTTATCCTATATTGCTTATTTCATGGTTTTAAAACATGGGATCTTTTTGATCTTTTCATCCCCCTTTAAGCACTAAATTTACATCTTGGATGATGTATACATATAGCATATGGCATACATAAAATAAAAAGAATAAGAAGAAGACAAAAAAATGTCAAAAGGTCACAAAAACGGGGTTCTATTTCAAAAATCTTGATATAGAAGTGCTATTGGCCACCAATAAGAACTAATATAGCTGAATTTGCTTGGAAATGAATTTCTTGCGCATTGGCCTTCCTTAACAATTTGTGACCACTATTGATAATTATTGCATCAGGAATTTCTGAATGAGCGCTGATCAATGGCTAGGACTATTTATGACCACTCCCTTCACTATAGCCAATAACTATTTGGTCGATGCTATATATGCTAGGCCACCAAGTTTGGGCGTGAAGAATGTTGCATGTATTCTACTCAAAAACTTGTTTTTCCATATTAAGACATTAAGTTGAGAGTAAAGATGTGTTCTCTAATGGATTCTTAGGTCAATACACAAATCTTTAATATTGTGTCACGTCATGTAATTCTTTTCATTCACGTCATGCGGAACTAATGGAAACGTTGGAATGCAGAAAATAGGAATTTGTTGATAATTGGATGATTATAGGTATTATATCATATTGATGTAAATACTTCCGTTAGAATACTAGTTATAATACCTGTGCACGCACAAGATTTTGACAAAAAAATATTTTGTATCAATGCTGAATATTATGTCTTTAAAAGTAATTACATATAATTATATACCTATGCACGAGTTTTTCATTATTCATTAAATCCATTAGAATTTTGTAAAAAGTTTTGTTAGATAACTCAAGATTCAACTATAATTAGATGATATAGTTGTTGATGTTCCTATTTAAATTTCACTACTGATATTATGATGTACACAAGATGCGAGTTTAGTTGTACATAATAAACGTTGATGAAATTAAAATATACTCCTTAAAGTTTTTTAAAAATGTTTTTCTACATATCCTTATATAAATAAATAAAATTGCATGATTAGTTGTTATAAGTACAATCACGTTTTTTTTCTTCATATTACAGTACAATTTGATAATTATATTATCGTTTTCAATAATTTAACTGTATTTAATATTCAAATTCGTGTCCACATTTGTCATACTTTTAATATGAAATAAATGAGTCATTAATAAACATATATAGTAAAAAAAATGATATTTAGAATCTTATGTATATTTATATGTTGGAGTTTTAAACAACATATATATTATATTTTTAAGTTATAAAGTATAAGGGGTATAAAGTATAAGGGGGTATTTGTTTAATTTCCAAAGTTATTAAAAAACATGTAAATTTATAATATTACAATTAACTCTATACAATTTTTAAAAATTTAACCACTAAAGTTTTATTAATTACCCCTCTTTTTTAAAGTTTTTGTTTTCACAAATTTGACACCTATATTTTTATGTGTTTTTCTTCTCAACAAAATTTCTCCATCAAATTAATTAAAGGTTGACCAAAATCAATTTAATTTTGACTTTTATTAACCAATCACATCACACAATTTTGCTTGAAATCGAGCTCTCCTATTGGCCCAATTGTTTTTTCAATAAGAATTAATTGGCAAAATCACTCCGAAATGATGTAATTCCTTTATTATATAAAAGATTATCTTAATCTTCTTCTTTATTTACATACAGTAGCCACTAACAAATATAACTATAATCTAACACGCTCGTGGATAATTTTTTGAAGTTTAATTAATAACCCCGAAATATATGATGGTGGTGAGTACTATTAAAGATTTAGATAATAACACATCAACACCAAAACAAAATTATTAATTGATCACTCTTATTGTCTCTCAGCTGCTCAAAAATATATATATATATCTTCTTCCTAATAGAGTACTCTAGTCATACTACATCGTGTTTTACATTTGAAATTTACATGGAATTAAGAACATTGTTTGAAATCATAAGCTTAAACATTCTGAGCTGATTGTCTGATGGAGGTATCTTAGGGGGCGTTTGGTTGACAGATTTTAAATTGTGGAATTTAAATATATGTGAGGTTTACATTTACGTTGAAGTTAAAATTCTAGAATTTAGAGTACTTCTGCTTGTTTGGTTGGGGTCATTTAAATATAAATCGTGGGACCCGATATGTTTAGAAGTACTAGTATGAAAATTTGACTTGTTTTTTTTATTGCATTGTGGGACCTGAGATTGAATCGTGTCAAATTTCTAGCAAAATTCATGTGTCAGTAAATACAAAATTTTGGAAGTATGCGTTTTCTTATTGCATGGTGGGACCAATGTTGCAACTTGGATAGCTGATAATTTAAAATGCCTTCCATGATGAGAGAAATTTAATGTGCCCACTTTTAGCAATTTAAGGATTTTTTAATACCTCTATTATGTCAACCAAACACAATATTTAAGAGATTTAAAAAGCAAATTCCATCAAATTACCCCAGTATACTCCAACCAAACAGCCCCTTAGAGTTTTCTTGTAATTTGGGAATCCCAAAAACCAGAAGTTGAAATCATCCATGGTTACCAACTCCATATATTTGTTTGATGGCTTCTTTGCATTCACTCTCTCTCCTACTCCCTTTATCTTTCTTAAAGGGATAGATACCTTATATCGAAACTTCAACAGCTCACCGGTCGCTGAATATGTTTTGAGGGACCTATCACTGCAGAATCCAACCCTTTCTGTTGACATGAAGAGGATGCCTTCTATTGCACCGGATGTGGTGTATAAGGAGCATCGAGAAGAATGCACAAGTTTCTCACTCTCCGTGGTACTGAAATTCTTTCTGAAGATTTTTCCTTCGCGGGCAAGTGGTAGGATCTTGGCACCATAGCTCAACTTATGTTTAACTATTTCTAATAGACTTTTACCCGCATGACTTTTAATTAAATGCATGTCATTGCTTTTGGTAGTAGAAAGAGAGTAATGGGGTTGGTAAGGTTTAGACAAAATTAAGCCCCTTGTTGATGTGATCGGAATTCCCATGACAGTGTTTGAAAGTCTAGTATCCATGCTTTGTAATTGAAATGCTGTGTTTATTTATCTTGCAGGTTTGAAATGCTTAATGGTGAAGGTGCTGGTTATGTTTGTGGATCAGGATATTTATATGCACATAAGAGCAAGGGGTGTCATGGCTTCACCACTTCTCTTCACTTGGGCCTCACGTGTGCCACATCACCTCCACATCACTCCAACGCACTAACAAATAAATACCCCCAATCACAACATACTCACATCTCTTCACTTGGGCCCCACCCAATCACAATCACAACACAATCACAACACGTTAACTATATAATAGTGGATTGCAACGGATATGTGTTTTGTCCTTTTTTTCGTTGTTCCCCCGGCGAAATGCAAACTGGCGAGGCCATGTGGTATCGTGGCGATGGACAAAAAATTGTGGCGAGTTGCCACGTTGGAAGTGGCGAAAACCGACTTCCCCCATACCCCTTGCTCTAAAGATGACAACTTTTAGTTGGACGAGTCATTTGCGTGATTTGTGTGTCATCTCTTTTAAGGAGCGGTTTAAAGTTGTTTCACCAAATTTGACTCGTGACCTCATTTCGGAAGGTTATGTTGTTGCTTCATCTTTTTGGTTGACTGCTTTTTCTTTATTTGATATCAGTCTCTTTAACAAAGATTTATAAAACTTGCTTTCCATGTCAAGCTGACTGTTCCTTTCATAGATATCCATTAATAGGTAATGTGTGACATGCCAACTTGTCATATGTCTGAAATCTAGAAGTGGTGAAGTGGCCTTTCTCTTGCTTAATCAGATCGACATTTTAAGTAGTTAGACAGTTCGAAGGTAGCTTTCTTATCGTTGGATTCTTAGTTCATGTTTTAGACATTAAAAGTTTTGGATGTTTGTTCGCTGTTCGTATGACCCAAAATACTCCATGCATGCCTTGTCAGTAATGGACACAAGATATGATTCATATATGACTTTTCTGTCCCATAACCTAATAATTTATAAATTCTGATAGACCATATATATTTCAAATCATTGCAGAGAAGTACTAATTTCCCAACATGAGACAGATACTGGATAAAGTTCGTGCGGAGATGTGGATAGTTTCATATGAAAATCCACAATATCCATTCGTAATATGGGATATCATATTCTTCTTGATGAATGAGTAGAGCTACAAAATTCATCTATTAGAAATCTGGAAGTGAAATATATAAGATCAGATACCACTATTTTAAGGAAAAAAGCCATAAATTCATAACGTACTACTTTATAAAAAAACTCATTATGCTCTATCTACTTCACTTATTGTCATAATACATAACCGTTTTCATTTTATTCGGTTATTTTCTGTCCGTTTTTATCCGTTTTCGTAAATCATCCATTTATATACGTTTTCATTTTAATATGTCCGGATAAAAACAGATAAAAATGGATAAAAACCGTTTTAACGTGGATAATAAAAACGGACATAAAATAACCGAATAAAATGAAAACGGTTATGTATTATGACAATAAGTGAAGTAGATGGAGCATAATGAGTTTTTTTTAATAGTACGTTTTGAATTTATAGCTTTTTTCCCAATTTTAAAAGAAAGCTCTGAGGATTATAATTTAAAATGATATATGCTATTTTGATTAGCGAGAAGCTAATGCATGTTGCAGATATCTGTGGAGTATCAAAAGCAAATTTCATATGCTTAGAAAAGTCTGAATTTTAAGTAGTAGGTCCAAGTAGTTAAATTTAACTTGGTGTATAATGTAAATGATTCAGTGACTAAATGCCCGGTTATGATCTAAGCTAGTAATGTTGATGTTTATATATACTAATCTAACTTATGTCACTGTATTACACAATCATCCCAACTAATAAAATCGTCATGTAGAGAAAAAAACTTTTCTATTAATAGCATCCAAACTTATGATGAGATATGATTCATGAAGTTCGAATTAATAACACTGAAACAGAAGATGGCAAAAAATTGATTGTCATCGTCTCTCGTCTATCAACAAATATGTGTACATCTTGTTCCTAATTTCTATATTGTACTAGTGTTGTAATTTTAAATTTTACATGCAATTAAAAACATTGCTCAACATCAGAATCTTAGGAATTCTGAGTGATCGTCTGACGAAGGTGTCTTAAAGTTTTCTTGTGACTTGAAAATCCCAAAAACCAGAAGTTAAAACCATCAACGGTTACTAACTCAATGTATTTGTTTGATGGCTTCTTCATATTCATGCTCTCTTCTACTCTTTTTATCTTTGCCAATGGGATTGACACCTACAAAAACAGTTTATCTTAAGACATTATATTATTTTAAAATATAATTAAAGGTGCATTAGATGTAAAATACCTTATATTGGAATTTCAACAGCTCCCCTGTTGTAGAATATGTTTTGAAATGAAGAGAATGCCTGCGATTGGACCAGTTGTTGTATATAAGTAGCATCGAGAAACATGCAACAGTTTCAGAGTTTCTCGCTATCAGTGGTGCTGAAAGTTTTTCTAGAGATTTTTCCTTGGCGGCCAAATGGTAAATAACTCAATTTGTGTTTCACAATTTCTATTATTTTGGGCCCTAAGTTCACTGCATTTAAAAAAATAAAAAATTACGTTAGATTCAGGAAGAGAAATATAATTGTTTATCGTTATTGGATAACGGTAAGACTGTTAATCGTACCGTGAGTTTTAGTTGACTGAATGTTGTTGATTTTTGAAGTATCAAGATAGTACTGGGGTTGATAAGCTTTAGACAAAAGTAATCCCCTTGCTGATTTGATCGGAATTCCCATGACGTTGTTTGAGAGTCTCTTATCCATATTTTTACGTCGGATTGCTGTGATATGATTATCTTGTTAGTTTTGAAAGCTTAATGCAGAAGTTGCAGATGATGTTTGTGGATCATGATATTTGCATGCATATAAAGATGAGAACTTTTGTGGAAAGATGAAAACTTTTAGCTGGATGAGTCATCTGTTTCTCAACTTTATAGGTGGTTTGAATGTGATTGCATAGAATAAAGCCTAATTGAATTTATTCACCAAATTTGACTTGTGACCTCAATTGGAAAGGTGGTTAAGATTTTTCTGTAGTGATTATTCTTTATTGATTCTGGTCCTCATGAGCAAAGGTCCACAAATCTACTTTTCATGTCATGCTGACTGTTTTTTCATCGATATCCATTAATTTGGTGAAGCAGAGAGGTTTGTTAAAGTCCTATCATAACATGACTTGCCAACATGTCACATGTATAAGACATAAGCAAGCTAAGAAAACCAAAATCCAAGTGGCGAGATGGCCTCTGTAGTGTTTGATCAGATCGACATGTAAAGTGGTTCAAGCAGAGCTATCTAATCTTACAACTATTACGTCACGGTTAAAGGCATTAGATTTTTTGTATGTTTTTTTCTTCTGTTGTAGCACCCAAACATGCAATATTGTGGGCCAAATCATTAATTGACTTAGACAGCATGTGACATACATGATGATTCAAGATACACCTTTTCTGTCCCATAAGAAAAATATAGTATAACACCGAAAGCGCTGAGTTTGTGTAGAGATGTGCTAAATTTCATATCCACAACATCAATACTTAGCCCCAAAGCATTATATAATACTTAATCTGCCCAAAATGTTTTAACGCGAGACTACCAAATTTTATTCTCTTTCTAATAGGGTTGATAAAGTTTCAAATCAGTGGTTAGTTATCTGTCTTATGTCTTGCAAGTAGTTATATTTGAAGCTAGATACATAAATTTCCTAGTAACGTGTTCTAAAAGATATCCATATATAAGCGTATAAGGATGGTAGGATAAGACGTCTCCATGTTTCATTGTTAATGGAGCATTAGTCCAATGGTTGGAGCACTTGTGCTTGAGTCAATTGATCCAGGTTCAAGTCCCATCCTTGGCATTTGCTTCATATAGGTACCCACATCCGCAAAACCTATGGGCACACTGGAGAGACTTTGTGGAATAAGAGCTCAGGGGTCTGAGTCTTGGCTCGTGCTCACTTCAGTTGGTGCCCCACTAGGCCAGGAGAGTTGCCGGAGCTATTCCTTGTGGGGTGGACAATGGCTGGTGCCAAAAGGCACCCGGGGTCAGGGTATTCCCGCCAATCTACACCTTTTGTAGAATGCAGTAAAGAATGTCTCCCTATCAAATGCGTTAGCTTTTGACTGTGTTTATTTACCTTTTGTGGTGGTAAAGACCAGCTTTTAAAGATTATTTTAATGTTTAAGATGGATGCATACACCCCTATGATATGTTTTTGGAGGTATTTTCTCAGGAAATAAATTTCGATTTTATGACAGTATGGGCAAGCTGATATGAATTCACAGCACTGATCAGGTTTTCCGATTTTTTGCGCAAAATAGGAAAAATACTCAAGAAGTTTTTGCGGATAATACTAAAAATGGTCAAGGATAATGAGACAGTGAATTGTCATATATCAACTGTTGGTTTATGGATATATTCAATATGTGTATGACCGGATTCGGACTCGAGACCACGGGATTGCACACTTTACATATGAGACTCGATGTTTAAATAATTAATATAAAATATTATGTTTAATTATTAAATTCACAATAAACGACTAAACGGGCGATAAGCACTTATCGAAAGTGACTATCGGTCGTTAAATGTCAACGGATATGAAGAAAAGTAAACAAGCCAAGAGACGGTTTTAGGAACCTCTTTGGGCTTGTTTTTGGCGAAAACTATGGAATCCCACATCGGAAACCATAATAAACTTGACATCTACCATAAGGCTATAAATACATCCCCATGTATTCATCCTTTGGTACACTTGATTTCATGAGAAGGCCAAACTTCTTCTTTTCTTCCCTCTTGTTCTTGGTCGACGAGTGAATCCCCATTGTAAGGGATTTACGAGTGACCTTGAGCATAACAAAGGTGTTTGGTTATTCTATTGTGATCAAGAACTAGCATTCGCATCGAATCGCTAATAGTACGTGTGTACAAAAACGTGGTGTAACACATTATTGTTACATCAATTGGTTTGAATTGAAAACCGGTAAGGGTCAATTCGTTAAACCACATAAACCCTAATTAGGGTTCTTGAATTGAAGAGATCTAGCCAAATTGCAAGAGGTACGTTACGCATTCTTTCAGTTAATTAGTTATTGTTATGATTCTAAGTCTTCCGTTGTGTACTCTGTGGTGTCTATATGATTTTATTATGTTTCATATATCTTAAACTCAACAGTGGCATCACGAGCCTTGTATAACAAGTAATTAATTACTGAAACACATAAATAAAATAAACATGTTGTGTTATTATTTGTATGCGTAGATCTAGTGTTTGCAAAACCTAAACCCTAATTTTAGGGGGGGCCTTTTTTGGTGCCCTAATTAGGGTTTTGTAAACTAAAGTTTTAATTGGATTAGAAACCCTAGGATGCATGCAATATATGTGTATTAAGTAACTCGTTTAATTGCATTAATTATTAAATGTAATTTTATGTCCATGATAATTATCTGCATGTTTTATCATGGATGCTGCTTATTGTATGTCTTTTTTGTTTAAGTGATATACACTAAATTATGATAGATCTAAAATTGGGGAAGACCTCAATCATTATTAATTTAATCAATTATATGCTATGTGGAATGTATTTAATTTTGACTTACGCAATCGATGAATCGATGCATGTGGCTCACCTTGTACATAGATGAAAACGGGTGAAAGTCTTAATTAAATATATGCATATTGTCAGATCTAGAATTGATTATTAATAGGATTTATCAAAAGGTTTGCATGTGGCTATTTGATATGCATGACTTTTATTTGTTATGCATTCATTGTTTATATGTTTATTTTTAAATACTTGCTTGTTTGTTATGTGTAAAAAAGGTATTTTTTATAAGAAAAATAAACTGACCTAAACAATGGTGAAACATGTATTTTGAAGCATAGTAATCATAATCGTTTAATTGATTGGTGACTTTGGTACAAATGGTCTGAACGGCTCACCCATGAGAATGAACTATAAAGGGGTTAATAAAGAAGTGCGCATAGTCACACTGAAAGGATGTCTAAGGTTATGCTTTTGCGCTTACCTGGTCCTCTGCCCCCTGTAAGTTCGAATGGAGCTACTTAGTAAGCCATAAAATGTGCAAGCTCATCTTAAGGGCGAATTAGTTTTAATTCCATGCTCCATTTCGGTGGTAATTACCCGAAACACTAAGTGTTTACACTTATGCAAAAGTACGGTATAATGGATGATAATTAACACTAAATTACCTGATTGGTGAATCCAATACCTCAATTAAAGTTTGATGATGAAAAGCTTATACATTAAAACAAGAAATAAATGTTTTAATAAAACCTATGTTACGAAGATGAATGCATGACATCTTTGTACATATTTGATTTGACATCAAAATATTACCCTTTAATTTAAGTTATATGCCATCCAACGAAACGGAAACACCTAAGATTACTTTTTATTTGCTTGAGATCGTGACTTAGATCGTAATCAAAGGGTAAAATGTCCACGTGACGTGAGAACGGGCATGGATGATTTTGCAGTTTCTTAAGTTGGACAACTTAATTGAGTTTTGTAGTGAGAACTGGCAACTCAAGGCATAAGATGGGGATAAAACATGTTTACATGGCAATTGAAATTGGCTAGATGTAAATCCCATAAATCTAGGAATTGCAATTTGAAAATTGGCAATTGAGGTTCGACTCGTACCATCTTGAATAATTTCATTACTAGCAGATCAACTGATGTGATGAAACTATGTCAATTTGGATCCTAGTTTTCAAGAAAAAATTAAATGGTTATATGTTTATGAACCATGGGTATTTAATTTTCTTGAAAAGGTTAATTATCGAAAATACTAAAATTGAATTTTGTAATTCTTTTGAATGTATAAATGCAACATTTAACCGTAAACAAGGTTTAGTCTTTGATCACTAAATTGATCCATTATGCTTTCAACCAAATGTTTGATTGAGAATAATTTACCGAAAAGAAAAACAAAGTCTCTTTTCCATGGGAGAAGAATGAGACTCAATCCTATTCCTTTTCATGAATGAGAAAGGTATAATAGGAACATTTGAATTGTCTAAATTCTAATGTAACTCATAGCAATGAATTGCACATCTTATTTTCCATAAAGATTTCATTACCCTCATTTGGTGAATGAATCCTTTTGTAACAAACATGACGTTTGGTTAACTGGAAAACATATATATGAGTTACTAAATTAGAAGATAGACTATTTACCGCGAAAATTGGTAAAAGGCAAACTAGCATTTTATCTAGTTGTTTTGCTTTAACCTTTAAAGATGCTACATACCATTATGGGCATGGTAGGCCTGTTAAGGAAGAAATTGCATACACAATTTTTCGAGTTAATAACATTGATGGATAACCCATCATTTATAGAGTAGAATACACCTTTTAGTACCTTAGTAATGATTACATATGGTTCTTTAAAGGTATAGGAAAGTAAAAAGCAAGCAAGTTGTTTTCACTGGTTATGAAACACTTACAATGTTGTCAAATTCAGTGGGAGCATTTGTGTTGCATTACTAAATAAGAAGTTGTTGAAATGATATCTAATTCAGTGGGAGCTACAAGCCTTATTTGCTGCGTAGTAATCCAAATTATCTCTTGAATATCATGTAGATAATTACTTTCCAATTGTAGGCACTTATGTTTTTTAAGGATTGTCATGTGCATTTCCTTACAAATCAATATAGTCCTATATCTACTAGTTATATCTATGACACAAATCATATTAATCAAATAAACGAACGTGTATCGTGTTGTTTATATGCTACATGATGTTGTTCCATGCACAAGTGGGAGAAATCTTTATTGTGTGCAAGGTACAACACATATTAATATGATTTAAATGAATTCTCTTGACTGAAAAGTAAGAGAATAACGTTCTAATAGGAAGTATACATTTAAATGTGTATGATTGCCCCATTAAGAACATGTGTCAAGATGATAACAAAGACTACTTTAAATATTTATGTCATTTAATATTTTAGAAACACTTGTAGTTACAATTTATGTTACGTGAGAATGTGAACTAGATTGTAGCCTAAGGTAAAATATCCACGTGTCGTGAAAACGAGCATGGATGATTCTACAGTTTCTTACATGGAACATTTCATGTAATGACATAATTAAATAAAGTAATCTAATACTACTTTGAATGTAAGTATTCGTTGAATGACTTAAATATATGTAGTAAATATTAACTTGAAATATTAATTGAAACCCGAGGTGGTGTTCATAATTACTTTAATTATAAATGTTTATGATTTTGTAAAGTCACAAACATGAAGTCTTTTAATACAAGACTTACAATATAAAGTAAGACGTTAACTTGCTATGTTTTAAGACATATGCATGAAGTCAATGAGTTGATCAATGACTTATAACGTATAGTGGATTATAACTAATATGTCTTTTGACTTGGTCAAAAATATTTGTGTTATAATACATGCAATTGACTTGGTAATTCTATTGTACCATTAAGTTTTACTTTGTTGGTAAATAGGTAAGCCAAAGAGTAGATAATTATCTAAAATATTGTTAGATTTTATTACAATATTAATTCTAAGGAAATACCATAGTTTTATGGTATGTTCTGTTAGAAGAATCAAAATATGTTGGCATTATTTGATTCAAGATAACTATAGTTTCTTCCAAAAGTTATCAAGGTTAGTAGATTGAGTATAGATTGAATATACTCAATAAGACTCCAACATAGAAGATTGATAAGACACCATTTGTTTATGGAATGTGACGAATCACATTAAGTCTTATAAATGAAGATCTGAATTTGTTAAACTACTTATAGAGTGAGTTGTAACAAACTAATGTCAGGAACTGTCAATGTTTTTGTAATATCCCAAAAGAGAAAAATGTATTGTTGTTCTACTGGCTAAACTATTTAAAGGTGATCTTTAAATTTTTAAAGGCAAGTGGGAGTTTTGTTTAGATCTTGAAAGATTGAATTACAAAATACACAATCTTCTAAAATGCACTAGCAAATATCATGATGAGGCTAAACATGTAAATGATAAACCTCAAGATGATGGAATTATCATTCATAGATCCGTAAGGATATCTCATATATTTAATATGCTAGGAATATGAGCTACAGGATCATGGTAAGCCTGTTAATCATAATGATGAATTTACCAAATGTTGAATTGTGGTAAATCAGTCATATTATGAATGTTGAGATGCTGTCCATAAAGATAATCAATTTAGATACTTGGTTTATCTAAATGAAAATAATTTTCTTCAAATGATGAAAACCCTAGTGGTTTAAATCTTTGTGTAGAAATCATACGGACAATATTGTACACGTATTTAATGCATATCTAGTGATAATAATATTAATCATACTTAAGCAATTAACTATGATTAAATATTCTTTCCTAGATACATTAAATAGAAGTATAAAGATTATAATACTTATTTTCATTGATATGAAATTTTGACAATGAATATATAAAACTCTTTATTGTGGAATTACTTTTGCGAGGACGATAAGTAATACAAAGTAGTTTTATGAATTCAAATAATCTTTAAATATGTACAGACTACAAGAATCCATGAATGGATATATGCATGCATCTAGGAGATGATTCTTATGTTTAAAATTAAATCCATGTTTGATTTAATAGTTAAAATAAGATTGCTCATAAATATTCCTGATAGCTAGTGGGAGTATTATTTTTTATTTTTTATTTTCTTAAATCTTATATGTTGTATGGGCAACTACATTCCACTTAAATTAAGTTTTAGTTGGGAATGAAACTTCGTTTGTAAGATTTGGAAATAAGACATACAACCTTTGAATATATGTTTATTATTATAAACATATGCGGTAAATAAATGAGTGTAATAGGACATGATGAGTACATATCTTTGACAAGATAGTATATGAATGAGATCTTAAAGTCTAACTTGAAGATTCATCATGAACATCATGTTGTGTATAAGGTTGTTGTATCATGCTTGATTACAAGATGATTTAACAACATTGTAATATTTATGTTTGGATTTAGAATTGCATTCCTCAGCCTGGAGTTGCTCCCAGATTCTATACAACAATTGTTGTGTAATTGTCATAGTCAACAAACTTGAGGTTTGGATGACACCAAACAAATAAATATTCGAAGTTTACGGATGTTTAAAGAGCATATTGTTGTACACAATGATGCTGGTATAATTGAGATGACACTCAATTCTAGTCATGGTATCCTTGATGATGACCATGTTGACTAATTATGCTCAACTAAGAGCATAGTTGCATTATACATTAAAGAATAAAGGATACTTTAAAACTTTAAAGTTTTGAAAGATAATTGTCATAAAAGGGTGGTTCAGGTTATCACGCACCTTATGGAATGATATGACAATATCAAGATATGTGTAAACATATACAAGAAATTCACTTATTGAATTCTTGAAATAAGTATTCTCAAAATTCCTATAGATCAAAGTTAATTGAAATTATGCCTTGTCAACAAGTATGATTTTCATGACTTGTGGCAAAATTCATTAACTAGTATTATCATGCATTGATCTATTTAGTATTTGGATAAAGGATGTTAAACAATTATTATTTATAATGAATTAAAGTACGGTATACGTTTAATTTCATTTATAATATTGTGTCCAGTATTTGCATGTTTAAATCCTTGAATAACTTAAGTTATTCTAAATAGTCCGTTGTCGATCAATAACATGGGAATGATATTGAATTAAGAAAAATATGAGTATTAGTTAGAATATACCTGAAAGTATATTGATGCGTAGCATGACTAATTTCAGATGATATTCAATGGATTGAGTATAGGACTTATCCCACCCACATGATGATACTTTATGGATCTTTGTCATTAAGTATATCATGAATATTTATCCTCTGACTTGAGATACCAGAGAAAGTCATGGATGTAGTGCATTTATGTGAAGCAATCTAACGCTATACGTAACTGGTAGTTATAAGGGTTGTTTTCAGAAGTGTTGCAAAATTTATGAATTCTGCTCGTAGTCAAAACGGGATTTGTTTCCTTCAAATTTATTTTGAAGCTTATTACTGCTGGGCCCCTCGTAGGGTTGTTAAGATGTTTGCATGGCCATGCCCAAGGTCTTCTGGAATATGTTCAGAAGAATTGGTAATCTTAATCAATCACATAAAGCGAGAAACAGAATAGTTAATTAAGAAATGAGTGAGATCCATATTCTTATTAACATGGTATTAGAAACAAAGGATAAGTATGATGATGAATCATCAAAAGTTTTTCCAGGAAACCATACTCGAGTTGTTCTGGGTCATTGGCGTGTTGCTAGATGCTAACCAATGTCATTACGCATACTAAGATATCTCCAAGTGGGAGATGTTGGTTTATGGATATATTTAATATGTGTATGACCGGATTCGAACTCGAGACCACGGGATTGCACACTTTACATATGAGACTCGATGTTTAAATAATTAATATAAAATATTATGTTTAATTATTAAATTCACAATAAACGACTAAACGAGCGATAAGCACTTATCGAAAGTGACTATCGGTTGTTAAATGTCAACGGGATATGAAGAAAAGTAAACAAGCCAAGAGACGGTTTTAGGAACCCTATTTTGGGCTTGTTTTTGGCCGAAACTATGGAATCCCACATCGGAAACCATAGTAAACTTGACATCTACCATAAGGCTATAAATACATCCCCATGTATTCATCCTTTGGTACAATTGATTTCATGAGAAGGCCAAACTTCTTCTTTTCTTCCCTCTTGTTCTTGGTCGACGAGTGAATCCCCATTGTAAGGGATTTACGAGTGACCTTGAGCATAACAAAGGTGTTTGGTTATTCTATTGTGATCAAGAACTAGCATTCGCATCGAATCGCTAATAGTACGTGTGTACAAAAACGTGGTGTAACACATTATTGTTACATCAATTGGTTTGAATTGAAAACCGGTAAGGGTCAATTCGTTAAACCACATAAACCCTAATTAGGGTTCTTGAATTGAAGAGATCTAGCCAAATTGCAAGAGGTACGTTACGCATTCTTTCAGTTAATTAATTATTGTTATGATTCTAAGTCTTCCGCTGTGTACTCTGTGGTGTCTATATGATTTTATTATGTTTCATATATCTTAAACTCAACATCAACATACATCTATTTCTCATTAAAGAAGTTGTTCAACCAAAATGTTAAGTTGATATAGCTAGAAGAATTTACATTTGAATTCACATAAATCTAAGGATCAATTTTCCGCATGATCAAGTGCTCAAGTAGTCTATACCAGCTGCCTGATGAAGGTATCTTAAAGTTTTCTTAATACTGATAAAGCCCATGAACCAGAAACTGAAATCATTGACAGTCACTAGCTCTACATAGTTATTTGATGGTCTCTTCATGTTCTTGCTTTCAATTACTCCTTTTATCGTTGGTAATGGGATTAATACCTGCACACGACCAATCATGCGTCAGCACAATATCAAGTGACATAGGAAATAAATTGTGCATTAAAAGAAAATACTTTGGAAACTCCCTTACCTTGTATTGAAACTTTAGCTGCTCGCCTGTCGTTGAATATGTTTTTATGGACCTATTACTGCAAAACGCAACCCTTTCTGTAGACACAAATAAAAGGCATGCAATTGCACTAGCTGTCGTGTATAAATTGCATTGTGAAGTGTGTAACAGTTTCTCACCCTCTTTAATACTGAAGTTTCTCCTGAAGATTTTACCTTGGCCGCCATATTGAATGATCTTAGCACCATGACTTAACTTGTGTTTCATGAGTTGAATAATTTTAGGTCCTAAACTCCCTTCATATTACAAAAGTACGAAAAATATAAGATCATTTATGAAACTAGAAGCATTTGTGGTAGGAGTTTTATACAGAAATATATAATTACCATGATTTGTAATCTTTGAAGAAGTTGAAGGACAATGGGGTTGATTATAAGGTTCAGACAATAGTAGTCCCCTTGTTGATTTGAGTGGAACTCTAATAACTTGTTTTGAGAATCTGTGATCCATATTGTGATAACAGTTTGATTTGATTTGGTTACCTAACAAGTCTATTTCTGGCTCAAATAATCTTGATGAAGTTGATGATTAATGTATTATGAATTATGATACTTATAGGCATATGAAGATGACCCAAATCGACAACTTTTAGTTGGATGAGTCATCTATTTGTCATCTTTATTGGTGGTTGGTAGTTTAGCTCTTTCTAGGCACCACTTACTTCTTAAGTTCGCTTTTGACTGTATGTGTTTATATTTATCTGTCATGCTGATGGCTCGTTAAAAGTTATCCGTTGGTTGGTCATTCACAAAAGGCTAGTGATGAAGCCGAGCGGTAAAGGTGGGTTAATATTGTACACGACATGCCACCAAGTCACTTTAATAATAGTTAATGCCAAACGAAGAAAACTCAGTTGCAGGTTGTTACACCAAGCTAAGGAAACTAATGGAAAAGTTGTTAGTTGGTATCTGATTTAGTTAATCATATTATTGATGTGTAAAGTAGTGGATGGTGCCTTTAATTCCAATATATGGATATGGTCATGCTACTTTTTTAGAATATTTCTTCATTGCCATGTCATGGTTGCAATGAGCATATGATATGCTTAATTAGAGGATCTCTTTCTGTCCTGCCTGTTATGACTTCAATTACGTATGATTATGGTGTTTAAATTTGCAATTTAAAACTAATTAACTGGTTTATTATGCTTAGAAAACATATTCTGCTTCTGAAAATTTACATGTTTAGGAACCAAATAATCATTTTTGACAATCAATCTGCACCGCTACATATTATACATAGTGTTGGTCCACACAGTTTGAGCAAATGACGATACCTTACTACTAATAATAAGAGTAACAAAAAGTTCACCCAAAACCACAATAATGTTGGTTTGTGGGAGTTAAAACACACGTAAACGACTATAAGTGTGTGAGCCTATGGGGGCACACACGTTAAACAGGAGAGTACGTGACGATCATTTAAACTTGAATATACGTTAGACCCATTTATGCATGCATGTGACCCGATCCTATAAACGACCCATGGACTTGATCCACTTGCTACTTGGGTCGGTTTGGTGCCTTGGGCCTTGTCCAACATATGTGATCGGGGGTGTTTGGTTTATTGCTTGTCGCTCAAGTTTTGAGCCCATGCATGGGTTGAACATTGACCCTATATAAACAAACACATACTTGCATCTAACCTAACAATTAACATACTATCCCTAAACCTCAAAACCGATTCACCTATGTCCTTTTTTTATACCCGATCGAAATTCCCCTAGAATCCGATTAGGGTTTAACTTGGATTGACAAAGTTCTAAGCTTGCATCATTATCTTGATCCAAGTTGTTTTAGATTTCGTTGGTGTACTTATTTCACTGGTTCCTGGTCGAACAGAAGATTGCAACAAAGTTTGGTTTTGGTTCGTGGTATATCTCGGACATCAAAGGGAAAGAAATCGGACATTATGTCCGATATCGGATGGTATTAAAAAGTTGTTTCTCGGACAACAAGTTCTTGGGAAGAAAGAAGAATCATGTTCTTGGGTTTTCTATTTCGTGGTATTCAAGTATTCAAGGTGTTGATTAGGTTAAACGTTCTCGACTAGCATTTATTCGAACGTACTTGGATTAAATGTTTGTGTGTGATACTCGTAGAGGTATCTATTTTAGATACTTGGTTTCTTGTTCGTTATATAGCGCGAAGTTGACAACGAAGGTTAGTTTTCTATTTACCTTTTATTATTATTGTTTATTATTTACGTATTTACCTAATTGCATAAACTATATCCAATTCCGTTGCGTACTCGTTTGCGTTACTTTGCTAACTAGATTTTAAAAATCCCAACAGTGGCATCACGAGCCATCTCATTTTTGCGATTATGGGTTACAGCTTTAAAAACATGTTAAAAGGATGCATGAAATCTAATTAGTTATTCATTTTATTTTTGTTTTGAAAAATATATGCAATACTTGTCAATTATTAACAAAAAAATAACAAGATACACACAAATTAAATTAAATTGTTAATTAGAATTAATTTGTTAATTGGAATTAAATTTGTTAATTAGAATTAAAAGGTTAATTAGAATTAATTGTTAATTAGAATTATATTGATAATTAGAATTACATATTGTTTATTAAATACATAAAATAGCGTAATTAATTGTTAATTAAGTTTGCCATGTTTTTTATGTGTTTTCGATACAAGACCACTCAATTGCTTTTATGATGTATGGGGCGATCTAGGTTTCGTACCTAGTGACGGTCTTATGGTTCTCCTTTTGGGGAAGACTCGCAAGAGAACTCGGAACAATATGTGTTGATATTAATGTTTATGTTTATATGTTTGTGATTCCTTATGTTCATTGTTGTTACTTGTTTTTGACACCTAATTGTATGCAATATGGAATAATACATATCGCAACCATAACATTAATATTGGTCTTTATTTACACACCAATATCATGCTCATTGTGACTTGCTATTTGTTTCATGGAAAATTATTTTTGTTAAATAAAGTGACAACAAGTTTTTCATGAATTTTAAAACTAGACGCTATGGACACTTGGGATGTACGGCTCACCCACTAGAACAAACTATAAAGGGGGTTTAAGGAGGTGCGCGCAGTCACACCTAAAAGATTTCCGGTTATTTCCTAGAGATGACCTGGTCCTCCGCCTCCCTGTGAGTTCGATTGGAGCTACTGTAAACCATGATGATCAATACAGTGTCATGACTAAAGATTTCTAAAATAAGTGTTACAAAGTTGTTTTTCATGCTTCTTTGTATACGACCTTTACCACATTTATCAATGTGAATACCCTATATGTAAAATTTTAAGTCTATGCCACCCAACTATGAACACGTGCATTTGGCTTGACTTCTTTGGTCAGACCTTAGGGCCATTCCAACCCATGGTGATTATTTCTCTTAGGTCAGACTTTTGGTTATTTTTGCAAGTTCTTACTTGGTCGACTTATATCAAGTTTGCTTGGTCAGACCATGGACCCGAGGCATAAGATGAGAACTAAACATGCTCATGACATTATTACTTGTCTACTAATGTCTTGATCAGTCTCATAAATCTAAGAGTTGCATTATGAAATTAACGCTCGTCGCTTACCTCTTTTCCTACTTAGTTACTCACTGGTCAGACCTCTGGTAAATAAGTGGGAGTGCAAGATGGATCTTAGTCTGGGGAGGTCTCGTTTGAAGTAGTCTCGCTACTCCCGGGTTTATCCTGGTGTAGGGATAGGATCTGTCTACATTT
This sequence comes from Chrysanthemum makinoi, assembly GCA_910596185.1. NCBI lineage: Eukaryota > Viridiplantae > Streptophyta > Magnoliopsida > Asterales > Asteraceae > Chrysanthemum > Chrysanthemum makinoi. The sequence goes on along the minus strand of OU343219.1, from coordinate 206,051,706 downwards.
TCAACCTCCCTCATACCCCGTCCCGGCGGGATTGGGTTTGTCGTTGTTGTTGCAAGATGGATCTTAGTCTTAATTAGTAATTAATTGTGTAGTTAATTCTTTTAAGAATGTAATTATCGAAAATACTATAATTGAACTTTCTATGTTCTGATTAATTGTGTTGCAACATAATTCGTAAACAAAGTTGTTTTTCTTTAAAGGACAAACTTAGTCTCTTTTCCTGGTAAGAAGAGTGAGACTTATTCCTATCTTTTCTCCTTAGTTGACAAACAAAGATAGGATTACAAATTGTTAAACTCATTTATCATATTTCATTACCCTTTTAAGGTCTTGAAATAATTGAAAGATAAATTATTTTGTGTTACTAGAAAACAATTTTGTTTATAGCTACCAAAATAAATGACATCTTGCACTTGTCACGATGTATGAGTTTAAACCGCAAAGAGTAAAAAAATTATTAGGATATTCGCTAGGTAATTTTCTTGGACTCTTATTATTCCTAAAGTGCTAGATACCCTTGGGGCTATGTAGATGATAAAGGAGGAATTGCATGCTAAAAATTCAAGTTAATTGAAAGTATGAATGGCTAGTCCATTATCTACATAAATAGGACTTCATATACTCTGTTCAGTACCTAAGTACATTGCTACTCGTAGGCATTTGAAGAGAATGGGAAAGTATAAAATGGCTATATGCTTCCTCTAGCAATGTAACACTTACAATAGTGGGAGCGTTGCATTTTATAACTGAAACAACATTCTTGTAATGTTGTCAATTTCAGTGGGAGCTACGGGATTTATTCCCTTGTTAGTCACCCATATCATTTCAAAATTGCTTTGAAATAATTCATTACATTCCGAATATTAACGACCATTGCTTAAAGGAAAATTGCATTTTTATTTTATAAGATAACATGTTGCCTTTCTGCTGTTGCTCTCTGAAGCGTTATCTATAAAATAATAATCCACAATTCCTTATTAAAGGTTATGCTTATAAAACTACTTGTAATATCTATGACATTATCATATTGTTTAGACAAAACAATCACATGTTGTTTGTTTCATAATATGATGTTGTGCCTTACACAAGTGGGAGAAATCTCAAAGTGTGTGTAAGGAACAACAATATTATTGGTATCTCTTGACCGCAAGGTAAAGGAAACTAATAATTCTATTAGGACTTAAACAAGCGAGATGTTTATTGCCCTACTACATGTAAATAAGAATTCTACTAGGATTTAAACATGCAAGATGTTTGTTGCCGTAATACATTCTAATAATGATTCTACTAGGACTTGAACACGTAAGATGTGTGTTGCCATACTACATTCAAATGTCATGATATAGTGTAAAGATACTTTAACATTTGACTACATGTTTTAGTCAACATAATTATGGTTATATGATAATGATCATAATTCTGAAGTATAAAATTAACTTGAAATTACTATAGAACTCAAGAGTTTGCGTTCGTGATTACTTTTGTTAGTATAATTATTCTTACATGTTAAGACATAATTATAAAGTCCTTGAATTAATCAATGACTTATAACATAAAGTATATATAGTAAAATGGTTATATCTTCTAGTTAACACATAAAGATGAGGCATTTGAATTATTCAAAGACTTATAATATATTATTGAAATGTTATGTTTTCTTGTAAAACACATAAACATATTATTCTTGAACAGTTAAGTCTTCTTGTGAACACATGAACATAAGGTTCTTCTATTATTCAATGAATATATATTATACCATGCACTTGGTTCATAAATACTTAATATGGAATTTGGTTCGACCCAATTGACAAGTATTTGGTCCAAAGAGAATTATGTTATCTATGGAATTATGATATAGTTTCACAATTCTAATACTTATAGAATACCACTTCATTATAGTATGTCTAATGTGATGAAACGAACCTTATTCATATTGTTTGATTCATGATGGCTTTAATTGCACTACCTCCAAAACATATCAAGGTTAGAAAATTGTGTATGTCATGGATACACTCAATATAGTTCGAACCAAGAAGGTATTCAAGACAACCCATAACTGAAAACCCTAATTCATTAGGGATTTTAGGTTTTTCACTCAAACCAATCGAATCCTAAACCCTTTTGGATTTTTGATTTATCTACACTTCCTAGCTGAAGATTGTAGTTTTGGTATTCTTCCTAGCTTGACGAAACACAAAACTGGTGCTTAGATTTTTGGTTAAAGAGTGATACAAAATTAGAGTTTTTCTACAAACCCTAATTAGAGTTCTTGGAAGGAATTCCATTATGTCTTGATTTAAGTTCTGAATTTGTTAAAATCTTATGAAGCATTTTATAACAAATATAAAGATGAGAACTTAACATGTATTTTATGGTTCCCAATAAAGAACAATTTATTGTTGCTTAAATACTTAGTATTTAGAGAATTGTTTCTACTTACAAACGTAAGTGGGAGCATATACAAATCTCGAAGTTATTTGAGAACAAAATACTTAACCTTCTAAAATTCACTTATTAATGTCATACTAAGGTTAAAACATGTAAGATATTAACTTTCACATACACATCATAACATTAACACAATGAGCACATAGATGGTTTTAGAGAGAGAGAAAGAGTGGGACATTCTAGTGAGAGAAACTTGTGGAATATTAGATTACCAAAGAACATCCAACCTCTACCTTGCAAGGTAGAGGGTATTTATAGGTTACAAACTAAACGACCTCCTGACGGCACTGTGGATCAGGGGGATACTGATGGGTAAAGACCGACCTTCCTCCACGGAGTTGCACTAAACTATTTTACGCTACTAACTAACTACATAAAAACGGGACAAATGACCAATCTACGAGCTAACTTGTGTTAGATAATAGTTGGGGTGACCGACTCTTCAATACAGGAATTATCGAATTCCTAACAATCTCCCACAAGGGAGGTCACCCCATGAATTACATGACAGACCATAACATTTCTTGACTTGGTTCTTGAGCTCGTAGACTTTCATACATCAACATCGTAAACTTGGTGCATAGGTGGTGCAACTTCAAAGTCAGCAAAGATTTGTACTTTAAATTGGAGGTCCATTTCTGATTCACGTGATAGTAAATATGAACCAACTTTTGAGATCATCAGCTTATCAAGAATCTCTGACACATCCTTAGTGGTGTTGGTATACTGTGAATTGGTGACATTAGGACCGACATGCTCACATTCTGGATCATGATATCTTCTCATCAGAGTAGCGGAAGCTTTAATTGATTCATGATATTGGCGGCAGCGTAGCAGAAGCATGGAGTGAAAATATCAGAGTCATTGATGCACTAATCATGATTTCTTTTGAGATGAATGTGTTAGGTGAGCATGCGGCTATGGATTGACCGCTTCATTCGATCAGCTGCAAGCGTCGGGGTGTACTGCATAAGACAGTTAGCAATAAGCGCCGCAAAGTGTCTTTGAACACTTTCGATGAATTGAGGTACACGGCCCACGGTTCCCGTTGATCAGTACAAGTACGCGCACGTGATCGAGTATAATTCGAGAATTTCCTTGACGGTTTCGCAGCTGCTCTAGCTGTTCTCAAATAGGAACGTCTCAAAGAAGACAACAATTAGAGTGAACCGGCGAATTTTAGTCCTTGATTGATGAAAAGATTTTTGAAAAACAATCGTGTATTGCTCAATAGAAATTGTTTTTGCAATATAACGAAGGTTTTAATGAAAATCCATTATCAATCATAAAACACCTTTTGATTTGAAAAATTAGTACACGGTCGACGTGCTTAATGAAAGAGTTTTTAAAGCACAAAGACCGGGTTTTCAAAGGTATCCGTCAATCCATAACTTGAACCAGGATTGATTCAAAAGAATGAATCGCCCCATTGTTTTTACGTTCGGTTGTCACATGGTTGATCTGTATAATAGATCTCACATGCCACCTACCAGAGCTTGTTAGATGTTGGCTCCGAAGGCTTTCCATCTTCATTGTGAGTATGTTTACATATCACTGAGATGTTCGGCAATACCACAAGGATAATCGCGTGGACTCAAAATATAATATCTCTTTCCACATTGTGTGAAACAGAGAGTCTTCATTGAAAAGTGTCCTAATGAGATTTATTGATGATCTCGTGGCTCTAGACTCAATTTGTGCATATTTGGATCCTATATCGGAGACTAGGGAGAGGGTCTCCTTCTTCAATATCAACAATCTCTAAGAGAAAGTCGATAGATAATGTCGGTTCCCGTGAGAATGAAACAAGTCCTTTTAAGAGGAACTTGAGTGGTTTGGGAAGTTGAAGTGCGGTGCGTCACTGGGTCCATGACGTCTTGTCTTCAATACCGATGTTACCATCAGTAGCATATGAATTGAACCGGTTTCTGCCCTAAGGTTGAATAAATGGAGGGCTATTTGTTTTCACCCTTTTCTCATTCAATTCTTTTTAATTCTTCAACCCTTGATGCTTACGAGACTTCATAGCTAGAACCTTGTTGGGTTTATTCCATACTAGCTCGGTCTCGATCCGCACTCTTCCCATTCCTCATTTTTCTCCTTTTTATTATCATACCTAAGAACTCTACACTAACTAGTGGATAGTTCCTGGGTAGATCCCTCCGGTTCTGGCGGATCTTGGGAACAAAAACCTAACCTTATCATCCTTATATCACCTTACATAAAGTAAAGTTGGTCGGTCTATTTGGTATTGTTCATCTGCGTTGGAACCAATTGAAAACCATTTGAAAATCAATTCAGATACTTGTGATATATTATCAAAGCATTTTGTACTTGAATTGTTTTTGATATTTTAGAACGAGAACTCCCCCTCAACATGTGCATCAAGTATTTGAAAATGTTTTGCACACGAGGCAAGAGAAAGAATTAACTTCTTTGATTACCATTTTCTTAAAGATATCAACATCACTTCCCTGATCAAATCCACGTAGATAAAGCATATATTAGGGAAGGATGAGGTTTCCATAAATTTGCTCCCCTCAATATCGCCTCAGCGGTAGAAAAGAGTTTTACACATACTAGAGGGAACCCTTTATCATCAAAGGATTAAAAGCCATGTGATCAAGGTACTTTAAAAAATATTTAAAGTGTAGTGTACCCTGATGACATGAATTTGCAAAGAGAATTCTCCCCCTTAATATATGCTTCGAGATTCGAAAAATTGTTTAGCACATATAAGAGAGAAGTTTGCACAAAAATTGGTCATCTTATCTTTTACCATCTTTCATATTTATATCACATTTTCTCCCCCGATCAAAATCTTAAATCCTTTGAGATTTTGGATCTCAAGTGATTAAATACGTTATGAGGTAAAATATTTGTAGGAGAAAAATGTGTCCGATTTTATATGATAAAGAAAATGGACAACACAGATGTTTCCCCTTTTCACAAGGGGAAACCATAGTACAAATCCTAGCACTATTACATGTATTACAGTTGTTCATATTTATTACACCACATATTACACAAAGTGAAAAAAAAAAACATAAACGGTATCCTGAAGAAGTCTTCATTCGGTTCTCGAAGAAGTTTGTAGTGACCATCACGAAGTCTTCCACCAACAAAACTTTCAAGGCTGCGGAAGATCCTTCGGTCTTGAGTCTTCGTGCGATTGCGAAATGAAATGTTCACATCTCTTCACATCATCCTTAGTCCAAAAAATGGTTTTAATCCAAGATTTCATATCAAGTTTGGCTTCTTTCACTCTGGTGTCAAGTTCTTCTTCGACCATTTTGAGCGTACCATCACTAAACTTGTAGAGTTCACATAGACGCATAAGCATCGCGATCCATATCTCGGTGAAGATGGCGGCTCTAGGGGTGTCAAGAACTTTGTATTCTCGATGAAATTCATGCCCAGCTGCATTCCATTGAGGACTTGTGAGGTTGACCCTGGTTTGGTAGCTTTCAATGCCAAGGCGAAAGTCCTCAGCTTCGTTTCGAATGACTAGGCCCCTGATCCAAAGTGACAGGCTGCGAGAGGGCCTTTTTCTCACGTACTGGTAAGTGCTCCGGTGTCCTTGAAGATTTAAGAGATAGAGATCTTGAAATCATTTGGCGAAGAAGATGTTTGAAGTCATTCTCTTCAATGGTATACACTTTGAGGTCAGCTCTTTTAAGGACAATCTTCTTCAAGTACTCATATCCATAGATCGGAAAGATCTCTACACTAACAACGCTTAAGATTTGCAGCTTTGATCTGACATTCTTGCGTCTTTTATCAGCACCATGTCTTTCTATGTAGAACTTCTTCTTTTTGAACCACCGTGGAAATACCATAAGAAGCTGCAATATCATACTTTTGTTCTTCATTAAGCCCGAAATGATCAGGAACCATCTGCTCAAGCCCCTGATCGAGTAGGTTGCGCCTTCATCTTTGATATTGATAGAGCGGGTCTTCTTTCCTCGAGCGAGCACCACAGAAAGTCCAAGTCGTGATTGAAGAAGAATTCTGCCTGAATAGTCTTTTGACCAGGTTCACCACCAAGAGGAAGAGATTTGTTGACATTGAAGCGGTGATTTGATCATGACTTGGTCATTTAGCATCTTATGGCATTCTTCCATCTGATATTGAAGATGATTTGCATCAGAGTGGAAGACTTTGACAATTTAGTAAGCTTGACCTTCAAGATCTCTTGGTGTTATGGATGAGATGCTCTTCCGTTCACAAAACCATCTAATGAAACTTCCCATATCACCAGTGTAGTGTAGAAGAGATTCTTCAGCTGGAGTTACGTAATTATTGATGATAACTGATGCCCAATTGTTGTCAGGAATCATAGAGTGGACTCTGGATGGTCCATGTGGGTTACGTAGAAGGGGTCTATCTTCCACAATGCAGCTTTGAATTGTGTCTCTTGAAGGAGCGACTCTGGATGTGGTAGTGCGATTCCCAGCCATGTAAGAATCAAACCAGTCTTCTGATGGCTTAGGAATATGCTTTGTTGATGCATCATCTTCATCGGTTCGAGTCACCATGACTTGAGACTTTTCGTGAACCACTTGATCATCAGGAATAGAAGTGGATGTGGAGGTGAACCTTGAATCAATCGTCGTCCAGGCAGCATTTCTTGAGTACACTTTGTTTGTTTGTTGTAGAGTCTGATTGATTGGACGGTTTGGAGGAGATGATGGTGGCGGATGGAGGTGAATTGGTTGTTGAAGAAGGATTACCGGCTCGAAGTTCAGCGCCTCCCGTTGGTGGAGGATCTTCTCGATCTTTGCGATCCTTCATCAATGCTTCCATCACAACTGTCCTCCTTTTCTTTTTAGTTTCTTTTTCCCCGACGTCAACCTTAAACTGCTCATAATTATCGAACTTAATAGATTCTTCAAGAGCTTCAAAGAGTTTCTTGTGAACCCATGTTTGTCCTCTTCAGCCTCATACATCCTTTCACACAAAGCTGCTCTCATATCGGAGATGGGGAGGTCCTTGAAACGTCTAAGAAGTGGAGCCTCCATAGCCCATTCCACAGCATCCTTGACTTCTCCTTCAATAGCGGCATAAGCTGGCTTCATTGAAGTTGAGGTGCTCCAATCTATAGACTTCGATCCACCAGAGATTCAAGCAGATTTAGGAAGTTGCCTTTCAGAGGTTCTATCCTTTTAATGGCTTTATCCGGTAGTTGATCGAGTTGAGAATCCGTGGATGGGAAGCGGTGGAGCATCCACATCGGTCATAAAGACAGGATCAGGGAATTGGCGGCGATGTTGGTGGTGTGCGTGCTGATGATTGAGTTGGTAAGGGAGGTGGAAGTGCGGTTGCTAGTGAAGATCTGACATTGGAGGAATGGTTGAAGTGTCTTCTTGGATGCGGCGATGTACATGGATTGTGCATAATCTAAAGTTTTGTCATTAATGAATTGATCGCCAAAAGAGAAATCTTCATCAAGATTCTTAAGTGAGGATAGAGAGTTAGTGGACAGATTTGGTTCATCCATCTTCAAGGTCTCATCAGATCTTGTCTCAAGGTTCTCCTGCGAGTCCTTTTGTAACAGAGTGTCAACCTTTAGTCCAGATTGAGTCTCTCCAAGTGTAAGAGATTCCTTAAACGTTTCAGGAACCTTGACCACTCCAGATAGTTCCTTAGCATGTGATGATTCGTTCTTCTCTTCACTCATATTGATTTGTGGTGCTTGATGGAGATGATGAGATAGTTAAGAGCATGTGAGCGGCTTGTTCAGTTTCAACACTTGCCACCCCTTTACCCTTGTCATGTGTCATTGGGGTTGGTTGTCGAGGTAGTTGAGCGGGTTCTCTTAACACAACTCCACCTACTGGAGCTTTAGCATTCTGACTTTCTAGACTTTCTTTGAATTCCAAGTTGCAGATCAGCATCGTCTACATCAGTTAGCCTGGTAACACTCCTTGGAATCTCAGTTTTCTCACCAATCTCCTTTTCCACATTCTTTCTCTTTACTTTATGCTTCTTGGATACGGGTCGACTGTGGAGACCTTTCAAGTCTCTTTTTAGGAAGAGAGGCATAGGATGCTTGTGAGGCTGACTTGGTCACGGAGCATTTGGTTGTAAAGGAGAGGGTGTGACATCAGCAGATAGTTTGGTTGCTCTTTTCATGTATTGCTTGAAGTAGTCCTTCTTCTTGATATCTTCTGTGAGAAGGCGATCATGAATTGGCAATCCAAATACTTCTTTATCCGTACCTCTAGGAACATATTTCAGGTTTCCTAAAACAAATTCATCTTCAGCTTTGTGTAAAGTTGATTCAGACCTAGGAGTGAATTTATGAGTTTGTTGAAATCTTGGATAACAAGCTTAGAGAATCACGATCTTTGGGAATTACAAGCTTGTTCGTTTCTTTCGGCCTTGAGCATTGTTCAGGAAAAAGGTTCTATCAAATATGAATGTGTTCATTGATAATGAGAATTCTTCCCAAATACGATCAGAGACATTCACATCAACCCTATTAACGATTCCCCATAGGATTTGCAAGATAGGTATTCTCATTTTATCGAACCACGAAGTTTTCCCAATAAGCATAAGTTGAGAATGGTTGTAATAGCTCTCCAAGGTTGATACATGTGTCCGGTGGCGATGTCGAGATGCTCTTGAAATACTCTTCCGATAGCCAACCCAATTAGAAATACAATCAGATTGTTGACTGCACCGGTGGAGATTGAGCGAACGTCGAGGGTTACATGGTGTGATTCCAGAGCCTTGCTCGAATATCGAATTAATTGTGAACTCCCTATTATCCGGTCTGCAAGAGTCTTTGCGATGATTTTGTTCCATTAAACGGTGTTCCAGAATTGTTGAATGTAAATGGTCGGGATTGAGCATTGCTTGGTAATTGCTCAGAAGAAGTTTGTGTTTTTGAGGATGTCAATAGAAACTTTGAGAATCGGATTTTGTTGAAGCCTTTGAAGGTCCACATAACAGTTGTTGCTTTTCCGATACAGCCCATTGACTCACGGGAAGGATTTCTTCGTCTGAAAGAACTTTTGATGATGCCGAAGGGGTAGCGCTCATTTCTGGGATTGAACTTGCCATTGATGTTCTGAGTAATCATACCATCAACAATAATGAGTGGGAACAGGTTAGATGATACATAGTAAGTGAGACAGCATTGAGAGCACCCTTATGACATAGAAGTAGTAACACAGAAGATGTTCCCAACACATACGGAGAAAGATAGAGTGGCAAAGATTGCAACTATATAACAACTTTCAACTATATGATAACGTACATAATTTGGATATATCAATGAAGTACAATCATAAAGATAAATGATTCATGACAGGCTTATAAGGGATATAAAGGGCAAAAGAGTGTATTTCAAAGTGATCATGACATGAGCCAAGATACACATGTAAAAGTGATATAACACATATGTATGAGGCAAAAGTAACATTTGGCGATCGTGAGAGAAGCCAAGTACCTTTGCCTAAAGAGATGTCATAACAGATTACATAGAGTATGTTGATTCAACAAGTCGAATTAGGAGATCCTAAGTGTTGTGAGAGTGAGATCATCTTAAGCAAAAAAAACTTTGAACATTTTAATAATCCTTGACCCTAAACATGAAAGTAAACCATGTTGCAAACTTGTAAAGACAAGTATCTAGAGTGCAAACACGTTGCTAATAGTATAGCACACTAAGTCGCTATGCTAATTTGCTAGCTAGTAAAGTCAAGTCGCCATGAACAGTAACTCAACCAGGTCGATATAAAGCAGACAACTAAGTTGCTAGGTAACAAATTAAGCTAACTTGTAAATACAATGCTATCAGCTAACTTCGCTAGCCAAGTAGCTAGAATAATTCAAGCTAGCTAAAGTCAAGTTAAGCCATGTACATAATAATAAGCAAAGTCGCTACAAAGCAGTTAACTAAATCGCTAGGTTATTAATTCGCTAACTTGTAAATACAAATCGCTAACTACTAACTCATAACCAAGTCACTGGAATTTAGTGAACTTATTACTCTAGGAGCGTGGTCGCTAAGTAGAACACTAATTCGCCATGAAGAACATTCATACTAAGTCGCTACCAAGAACAATTTAACTCGCCACCAAGAACACTACTAACATCATCCCATCAGTCCAATCCACTTAATCATACATCAATGTATTCCAAACACTATATACAAAACAATATATTCCAAGCATTTTGAACCCTTTCAATCATTATATAAGCAACAAACATATTTTTTCATAGAAAATCGAACCTAAGCGAGAGAGTCAAGAAATCACACCACGAGCGAGAGAATCGGATATGAAGATAAGTTAGACACTAGACACAAAACTTAGAGAACAAAGATAGGGAATCGAGTCAAACCTTTTGCTAGGTCGCTAAGATGAGAAAATAGCGAGAAAGAGAAAAACAAACTTTATGAAAAGAATGGTAACTCGCTAAAGGGTAATACGCTAGGGGTATACCAAGTAACTATGATGTTATGACACAATTGGTCCTTGTGGTTTTAACGTGAGGAGTAAGGTAAGTCAAGCTAGTCAGACATAACTTTCACTTATATGGCAACTTTGTTCCCTATGGTATTATTGATGAGCGGTGGTAAGATGCAAACACAGATTATAGACTAAGCCTCTAGCAAAGAGACAATCTGCTGATCATCATGACTCGCTATAGGGTGATACGCTAGGGGTATACCAATTCAATATTTCAACACATAGGCAGATACTAATCTCTTGAGCAACACCCATCACACATAGCAGGGAGAAACCCCACCCGCATATTTCAAAAGTATAACAGTTAGTCACCAAGCAGGAAACCACCACATCATACAAATAAACAAGCATCATAACGGAAGCCATGGTATATAAAACTAATCTCCCCTCAATTAATGTCATCAAAGAACATTGATTGATATTAATAATCCCATAAACCAGAATATATCTTTTGTTCGAACTTCATCTATGATCCCGTGCCATTATTGAATGACATTTCTAGGACCGTAGATATTTATCGATGACAAGGAGTATATTCATTAGATTGAGAAAATGATAAAATGATAAAATTTTGAAAGGATTATTTTTTTTTTTTTTTTTTAATTAATGATAAAATATTTAAAATTTTGAAAGGAGTCTCTCAATTTTTTTTTTTTTTTGGAAACTTGATTTAAACAAAGACATGGAAGGTGATTCAAAATGAATAAGTCAAAGTAAGAAGTACATCAACTCGGCAAGCTATAGCTCTGAATGAGCTATGTTCATATCTGAGGGAACCAAGTCATGAAGTTCTGATTGAGTTGAGCATTGTACTGAAAAAGGCTGAGAGCACATTGTGCGTGAAGCATGTAGACTTGTACATAGAAGGGTTAGTGACATGTTTAGTCTCACATTTAGATGCAACAGTATAATCGAGAGTATCATTAATGGGGATCCTATTAGGTTCTACATTCTTGAAAAGTTTACCTGTGGAATCCATGAGGCGTGATTTAGGAATGTAAGTTCGTTTAAGTCCGTATACTTAAATATAATCGCGGTGGGAATCCATTTGAAGCCACAGTGAGATGAACTAAGGAGAGTGCACACCCTTGTTTTGGCTATTTGTCTTTTTGTGATCAGAGAATTTCTTAGGGGATTGATTTGTCAGACTATGTTTTGCATGATACCTAGTTAAGCTTATAGCATTTTTGATTTGTGGGTGATGTTCATTAGTCCTATGCTTGGGATTCATCGTATCTGAACTAGGCAATGAAGTGGTGGTTTTGACAAACAGACTTGTTATCAACTTGGGATGTAAGCTTAGATTTCAATGGTTTAGCTCTTCGGACCTAAAGGCATTAGGTTGATTAATAAGCTTCGTTTCAAGTGGTTCCGAACCGTTGACTTTCCCAAAGTTGAAGGTTTTGCAAACTTAGTGTTCATCCTATTTCGGCATACTTCACGAGCTCATTTTTAGGGCAACAATATTGAAGCTCTTATCACAATTTGTGCTTTGAGGTCATCAATATCTTTCATCAAGAAGTTGGATTGATTGACTAGCTTAGAGTTTGTTTCCTCAAGGTTCTTTCTTAAATGCTCATTTTCTCTTAGAAGGTTGGACACACATAGAGCTAGTTAGATTCCTAGATTCTAGTGTATCACTCATCTCATGACAGATCATATTTACGGTCTTACGAAAGCGATTTCATTTCTTATGGTCGAATCTTTGTCACGAATCGGGATTTTAGCTGATTAATTTCAAAAATTCTCTAAATTCGGAAGTTCAGTTACTACCTTGTTTTTGCATAAAACATTTCATTCTTATGTTGTATTTCAATTTGCAAAGAATACGGTGTTTTTCAAGAATTGAAAATTTGTTTGAAAGCTCATCATATACCCATTTTTCAATCATGTTACTTGCATTAGATTCAGACAAAACAAAGATTGATTCCATATTGTTATGTTCAGGGTAAGAGTCATGAACCTTTTTGTGAGAATTAGTGTGATCAGATAAGTGTACCTTGTTGATTGATACCTTTTCGCTAGAATTTGGATCAGTGTTGTTTTCTTCATCCTTTTCCATCTCATGAGACTCAACGATCGGTGTCTTCTGCGGTTCAACGGAATGAAGCATGACACGTCATCATTGTTCCATGCACACTCTTGACACTCATTCAATTCCTTCAGCTTGTTATTCTCTTTTGCAGCTTCCTCGATGTATGTTTCCATATTACTCATGAGTTGAATAAATGAGTTTCCGAACTCATGAATTTCCATTCCCGTGTGCTTCTTGAAAGACATTCGGTCATGGTATTATCAAAATCGAGGAGTATTCTTCCGGGTAAGTGGCTGAAATTGGTTGAAGATGGTTTGGAGGCAGCATGAGAATCATCAGTTGAGAGCTTTTCTTTGGTAATTTGAATCCTCAGTCGTTCTAGGTTAAGTAAAACAGCTCTTGTTAAAGTGGGAAAATCGTGAAGGATGGCACAACTTGTTCGATCCATGGTTGTTGATAAGAGTAGTTTGAGTGAGTTGTTGGCTTGGCTCGGGTGCATTCCATTCTTAGTATCATCGATGATATTAAGAATGACTTATTTGAGTTGTTACGATTGATCGTCTTGAGTTATTAAGTGTGAGGCCTTGGATGGGCATTACGTTTCACTATTCTTTCTTTGTGTCATAGAGAGCGAGTACTTTGGTGATTAAAGAATCCGTGATGACTGACATTGTGTTATTATGAATTACTCCCCAGGTCTCTAGAGAATTTAGAATCAATTCGCTACCAACTAAATAGTACTAATCCCAAGTCGCTAGAAAATACTACACCAAGTCGCCAACACTAATTAGCCACCAGCTAAGTAAGCTAGCTTTCCAATTAAGCTAGCCGGATGTAAGTTAAGCTAAGTGGTAACTTCGCTAACACTCAAATTAAGCTAACAAAAATGGCAGTAATTCGCTACTCAAGTCGCCAACAATACAAGTCGCTAAAGAGCAACTCTTCTGAGACCAAGTCGCTACCACAGTCGCTACCCGTAGTGGAGAGTCCACTACTTGTACTTTAACTTCGCTAGATCTAACAAGCTAGTTCCAACAACGAAGTCGCTACAAAAAATGTGAAGCAAGTCGCTACCAAGATAATATTCCGTGAGCTAAGTCGCTAGCTTGAAAAACCATATAAACATCACTTTTCAATCCAAAAACAACCCAACCAAGATGATTCAAGCTTACCAAATGAAAACCTAAACACTTTTGATGATTCTAAACATAAAAGTACCAACAAAATTCAAACTTTAACACAGAAATCATCCAAATGATGCAAAGACCACTAAACTTTTTCAAACTCAAAAACCACCTAAAACCACTACAAATCCAAAGATGTGCAAGATATGATCTAACCTTGGCTCTTGATACCAATTGTAGATATTAACTTTCACATACACATCATAACATTAACACAATGAGCACATAGATGGTTTTAGAGAGAGAAAGAGTGGGACATTCTAGTGAGAGAAACTTGTGGAATATTAGATTACCAAAGAACATCCAACCCTCTACCATGCAAGGTAGAGGGTATTTATAGGTTACAAACTAAACCTCGGCCTTTGTGGATCGGGGATCACGATTAGTGACCCGACCTTCCTCCACGGAGTTGCACTAAACTATTTTACGCTACTAACTAACTACATAAAAACGGGACAAATGACCAATCTACGAGCTAACTTGTGTTAGATAATAGTTGGGGTGACCGACTCTTCAATACAGGAATTATCGAATTCCTAACAAAACATGTAAATGTCGACCTAACGATAATGTTACTCTCATTCATAAATCCGCAAGGATGCCTCACCACTTGAGTGATATTTTAATATCAATGTTGAGGGATATAAGTTAAAACACACGTAAACAACTAGAAGTGACCAACTATAAAGTTAAAACACGCCTAAATATCATGCTCATTGTGACCTGCTATTTGTTTCGTGGAAAATTATTTTTGTTAAATAAAGTGACAACAAGTTTTTCATGAATTTTAAAACTAGACGCTATGGACACTTGAGATGTGGGCTCACCCACTAGAACAAACTATAAAGGGGTTTAAAGTGCGCGATCACACCTAAAGGATTCCGGTTATTTCCTAGAGCGACATGGTCCTTGCCTCCTGTGAGTTCCATTGGAGCTACCGTGAACCATGATATATCACTACGATTCATGACTAAAGGTTTTTAAAATAAGTGTTACAAAGTTGTTTTGCATGCTTCTTTGTACACGACCTTTACCACATTTATCAATGTGAATACCCTATATATAAAATTTTAAGTTTATGCCACCCAACTATGAACACGTGCATTTGGCTTGATTTCTTTAGTCAGACCTTATGGTCATTCCAACCCATGGTGATTATTTCTCTTAGGTCAGACTTTTGGTTATTTTTGCAAGTTCTTACTTGGTCGACTTATTTCGAGTTTACTTGGTCAGACCTTGGACCCGAGGCATAAGATGAGAACTAAACATGCTCATGACATTATTACTTGTCTACTAATGTCTTGATCAGTCTCATAAATCTAAAAGTTGCATTATGAAATTAACGCTCGTCACTTACCTCTTGTCCTACTTAGTTACTCACTGGTCAGACCTCTGGTAAATAAATGGGAGTGCAAGATGGATATTAGTCTTAATTAGTAATTAATTGTGTAGTTAATTCTTTTGAGAATGTAATTATCGAAAATACTATAATTGAACTTTCTCTGTTCTGATTAATTGTGTTGTTGTAACATAATTCGTAAACAAAGTTGTTTTTCTTTAAAAGACAAACTTAGTCTCTTTTACTGGTAAGAAGAGTGAGACTTATTCCTATCTTTTCTCCTTAGTTGACAAACAAAGATAGGATTACAAATTGTTAAACTCATTTATCATATTTCATTACCCTTTTAAGGTCTTGAAATAACCGAAAGATAAATTATTTTGTGTAATTAGAAAACAATTTTGTTTATAGCTACCAAAATAAATGACATCTTGCACTTGTCACGATGTATGAGTTTAAACCGCAAAGAGTAAAGAAATTACTAGGATATTCGCTAGGTAATTTTCTTGGACTCTTATTATTCCTAAAGTGCTAAATACCCTTGGGGCTATGTAGACGATAAGGGAGGAATTGCATGCTAAAGATTCAAGTTAATTGAAAGTATGAATGGCTAGTCCATTATCTACATAAGTAGGACTTCATATACTCTGTTCAATACCTAAGTACATTGCTGCTCGTAGGCATTTGAAGAGAATCGGAAAGTATAAAATTGCTATATGCTTTCTACTCGCAATGTAACATTTACAATGTTGACAAAGCCAGTGGGAGCGTTGTATTTTAAAACTGAAATAACATTCCTATAATTTTGTCAATTTCAGTGGGAGCTACGGGATTTATTTCCTTGTTAGTCACCCATATCATTTCAAACTTGCTTTGAAATAATTCATTACTTTCCGAATATTAACGACCATTGCTTAAAGGAAAATTGCATTTTTATTTTATAAGATAACACGTTGCCTTTCTGCTGTTGCTCTCGGAAGCGTTATCTATAAAATAATAATCCACAATTCCTTATTAAAGGTTATGGTTATAAAACTACTTGTAATATCTATGACATTATCATATTATTTACACAAAAGAATCACATGTTGTGTGTTTTCATAATATGATGTTGTGCCTTACACAAGTGGGAGAAATCTCAAAGTGTGTGCAAGGAACAACAATATTATTGATATCTCTTGATCGCAAGGTAAAGGAAACTAATAATTCTATTAGGACTTGAACACGCGAGATGTTTATTGCCCTACTACATGTTAATAAGAATTCTACTAGGACTTAAACATGCGAGATGTTTGTTGCCTTACTACATTCTAATAATGATTCTACTAGGACTTGAACACGCAATATGTGTGTTGCTCTACTACATTCAAATGTCCTGATATAGCGTAAAGATACTTCAACATTTGACTACATGTTTTAGTCAACATAATTATGGTTATATGATAATGATCATAATTCTGAAGTATAAAATTAACTTGAAATTACTATAGAACTCAAGAGTTTGCGTACGTGATTACTTTTGTTAGTATAATTATGCTTACATGTTAAGACATAATTATAAAGTCGTTGAATTAATCAATGAATTATAACATAAAGTATATATAGTAAAATGGTTATGTCTTCTAGTTAACACATAAACATGAGGCATTTGAATTATTCAAAGACTTAAAATATATTATTGACATGTTCTGTTTTCTTGTAAAACACATAAACATATTATTCTTGAACAGTTAAGTCTTCTTGTGAACACATGAACACAAGGTTCTTGTATTATTCAATAAATATATATTATAGCATTCACTTGGTTTGTAAATACTTAATATGGAATTTGGCTCAACCCAATTGACAAGTGTTTGGTCCAAAGAAAATTAAGTTATCTATAGAATTCTGATATAGTTTAACAATTCTAATACTCATAGAATACCACTTCATTATGGTATGTCTAATGTGATGAAACAAACCTTATTCATATTGTTTGATTCATGATAGCTTTAATTGCGCTACCTCCAAAACATATCAAGGTTAGAAAATTGCGTATGTCATGGATACACTCAATATAGTTCAAACCAAGAAGGTATTCATCACAACCCATAACTGAAAACCCTAATTCATTAGGGATTTTAGGTTTTTCACTCAAACCAATCGAATCCTAAACCCTTTTGGATTTTTGATTTATCTACACTTCCTTGCTTGAAGATTGTAGTTTTCGTATTCTTCCTAGTTTGACGAAACACAAAACTGGTGCTTAGATTTTTGGTTAAAGAATGATACAAAATTAGAGTTTTTCTACAAACCCTAATTAGAGTTCTTGGAAGGAATTCCATTATGTCTTGATTTAAGTTCTGAATTTGTTAAAATCTTATGAAGCATTTTATTAACAAATATAAAGATGAGAACTTAAAATGTATTTTGTGGTTCCCAATACAGAATAATTTATTGTTGCTTAAATACTTAGTATTTAGAGAATTGTCTCTACTTACAAAAGTAAGTGGGAGCATATACAAATCTCGAAGTTATTTAAGAACAAAATACTTAACCTTCTAAAATTCACTTATTAATGTCATACTAAGGTTAAAACATGTAAATGTCGACCGAAGTATAATGTTACTCTCATTCATAAATCCGCAAGGATGCCTCACCACTTAAGTGATATTTTAATATCAATGTTGAGGGATATAAGTTAGAAGATTATTATAAATCACCTAACTACCAAAATACATTATCACATCTTGAATCTGATAAATGTTTTTGAACTATGAATGATAAGACGCAGTCCTGAAAAGGCAAATCAATGTTTTGAGCTTGATTGTTATTTTGCCTAACAGTTAACCTATGAGGTTGGAATGAGTTTCTTTTGAAGAAAGGCTTACAAGGACAAAATTGTATACATGTTAATGCATGGCATTTTATAAGAAGTTTTAATAATACTTAAGCAATTGACTGTGATTAGATTTTCTTATATATACAAGTGTTAATTGGATAAAGATAATTAATTCTCTATATGTTTCCTTGTATGAGGAATATGGCAATTAGATTTTATAACTCTTTCTTTATGATTACCTTTTGCAGGAACGGTGTGTAATCAAAAGGGTTATGAATCTATATAATCTTTATGTAGTATACAAATTTAATACACCTTTTGGATTGGATCATGCATCTAGGAGCTGAGATCTTGAATTTAATCACAATACGATTTTGATTAAATTAAGGTAACTCTTGAGCACATCTGACATTAAGAGGGAGCACAAATATTTTTTCTTAAAATTTATATGTTGAAGATATCATTTCATTTAAGCTAGATTTTAATTCTTAAGCTTGGAATGAAACTTCACTTGGAATTTAGGGAATAAAACAAACATCCTTGATATAAACGTTTATCTGGAATAAACAAATGCGGAAAATTAAGTCCAACACAAATGCAATATATCATTCAAGCAAGTCTTAAATGGTATATTTCACTTGGAATAATTTATTACAAGGATGGAAACCTTATGTTTTTTTACTAAGGATTTATCATGTAGATATTATATTGTGTATAGGACTGGTTGTTGCTTTTGTACAAGAGCAAGATGAGCTGACAAGAACAATATCTAATTGAGAGGTTTTTAAATTATTGTTATTACAGATGTTTACGAATTATAAAACATAAGTGTTGTATAAGTACAATGATGCTAGAGGATTATTTATATTGGTTGAAATAGGATTTTATCTTTTATGATAAATCTGCTAACTAGTTATGCTCAACATAGAGCATTGTTGCATTACACATTAAGAAATGAGAATACTTTACACTTTTAGAAACTGTAAAGATGACTGTAGGTGTGTGTCGTTGATTTCTAAGTACCTCATGCAAGGTAGGGCGACATCTCCATACAATAACTCTTGCAATAGTATGAGCATATGAGATAAGACACTCATCTTATATTTCAAACCCCTCACTATATGTGGAACTTGAAACAAGTATTCGGAAAGTTTACTCAGATGACTATTTAGTTTTTCTTGTAAAGAAAGGTTGAGAATGTTGGAAACATTAGACTTCAACATACTAATTAGTCTCATGCATATCTATTCTAGTATTTGGATAATTGGGATTGAAAGACAATTTTACTTTATGATGGATAAAGATACATGGTATTTGTTATTCATTCATATAATAATTGTTATCCTATATTTGCATGTTTAATCCTTGAATAATTTTATTGTTCTAAATATGTCCATTGTCAGTTAACAATATGGGAATATTGTTATGTAAGAAAAATGTGAGTGTTGGTTATATTCTAACGAGAATGTGGATTGTTCCCGCCAAACTCATATGTATTCACAAGGGATGCATATTGGATACCCCAACTTTCAAACATTTACTTTTGGATCCTTGTCATAAGTAAAATATTGAAAATGGTTTATTGAAATCGTCCTTAGACTTGAGATACAAGCAAGTTCTGTTATGTGTGGATATCATTTTTGTAAGTATACGCAAAACGCTATCTGAATAAGGTAGTTATAAAGGCTATATTTCGGAGTGATGTGAAGCAGCATCCACAACACTTGTAATCAATAAAGGATTTGTTACTCCACTTGATATGTGCAGAAATATACCATGGGTCCTCTCCAAATAATAAGATAATAATTGTTCGGCCGAACCCAAAGGGTAATGCAAGATGATGCTTGATTACATTTGGTATATCTAATTAAATTCTATAACGATATTCTAAATGGTTAAACTATATAGAATGAGTTAGGATCTATATCCATGGTTTAACGGTATCTATAACAAAGGACGATTAAAAGCAAGACATTAATAACCATGCTACTGAGAAGATTTTATGAAACTATATCTCAGACACTTTTAGTTAAAAAAAGCGAGTGTGAGCGTTGCTAGGCGTTTCCGTCGTTGGTTTTGTGTGCTATTCGACACTCCAACTACCAAGTGGGAGCTGTTGGTTTGTGGGAGTTAAAACACAAGTAAACGACTAGAAGTGTGTGAGCCTATGGGGGCACACACATTAAACACAAGAGTACGTGTGATCATTTAAACTTGAATATCGTTAGCCGTTTATGCATGCATGTGACTCGATCCTATAAACGACCCATGGACTTGATCCACTTGCTACTTGGGTAGGTTTGGTTGGTGCCTTGGGCCTTGTCCAACATATCGATCGGGGTGTTTGTTTTATTGCTTGTCGCTCAAGTTTTGAGCCCATGCATTGGTTGAACATTGACCCTATATAAACAAACACATACTTTCATCTAACCTAACGATTAACATACTATCCCTAAACCTCAAAACCAATTCACCTATGTCCTTTTTTTATACCCGATCGGAATTCCCCTAGAATCCGATTAGGGTTTAACTTGGATTGACAAAGTTCTAAGGTTGCATCATTATCTTGATCCAAGTTGTTTTAGATTTCGTTGGTGTACTTGTTTCACTTGGTCCTGTCCGAACAGAAGATTGCAACAAAGTTTGGTTTTGGTTCATGGTATATCTCGGACATCAAGGGGAAAGAAATCGGACATTAAGTCTGATATCTGATGGTATTAACAAGTTGTTTCTCTGACAGCAAGTTCTCGGGCAGAAAGAAGAATCATGTTCTTGGGTTTTCTAGTTCGTGGTATTCAAGCAGTGTTGTAAATATCGGTCTTGGCGGCCGATATATCGATATTCATATACGCTCGGTCCACAGATACGATATTTCACTTATCGGTCAAATTTATCGGTTGGTCAATATCGGTCAAATATCGGTCAAATATCGGTCAATATCGGTTATATCGGTCATATCGGTCAAATATCGGTTAAATATCGGTTAAATATCGGTCAAATATCGGTCAAATATCGGTCAAATATCGGTTATATCGGTCATATCGGTCAAATATCGGTCAAGAGTGGGAAATACATAACTAAATGCATATACAATGTAAAATTTGTAATATTTATATAAAATATATAATTAAAAATATTAAATATAACAATAAAACTAATAAATATTTATAAATATGTATATAAAATATATAAATACCTATAAAAAAAATTAATTTCTTTAAAAAAAATATCGGTCAAATATCGATATGGCGCTTGGCGGTGGTCGACCGCCGAGGACATAGCGATATTTACAACACTGTATTCAAGTATTCAAGGTGTTGATTGGGTTAAACGTTTTCGACTAGCATTTATTCGAACGTACTTGGTTTAAGTGTTTGTGTGTGATACTCGTAGAGGTATCTACTTTAGATACTTGGTTTCTTGTTCGTTATATAGCGCGCAGTTGAAAACGAAGGTTAGTTTTCTATTTACCTTTTATTCTTATTGTTTATTATTTACGTATTTACCTAATTGCATAAACTAGATCCAATTCTGCAGCGTACTCATTTGCGTTACTTGGCTAACTAGATTTTAAAAATCCCAACAAATAACACCATTTGTACTTTTCAACGTTTATAAATCTTATTAGAAATGAATCAAAGATTTACAATGGAATAACTCACGGCAAACTATTCCAGTTGATGACAAATGAAACTCTCCTACTAGAATGACTAGTCGCAGCTAGCTTTGCTTAGTTCGTTCCTAGGAGAGGGGATCCTAGTAACTATAATATTAAGTATTACTTTATGTGTTTGTTTAGAATCCTTACTTATCTCGGTTACAAAATTTCGTCTAAATAGGAAGGGAAATACTATTGAATCACGTGGGTATAGTAGTTTGACAACTTGCACTAGATAGCACGTGCCTAGTATATTAGGTTAAGCGTACTTTTGGCGTTGTTTCTAGTTCCTTATACTTTAATCAGTGATACATGCTGCACAAAGTGTTTCTTGAGTTGGTCTTCGACTTCCCTAAAGTTTGACTGTTCTTGAGCTTTATACAACTCTCACTGGTTTTACATCCTTTGATGATAGTTAGTGAGTTACATTCGTAATGTTCTTTGGTAACCATCGGGAAGTAGCACCCTCTGATGAGGGAGTAAGACCTCATGTGTCTTATTCTCTTATCCTTATCAGTGAGTGTTGTTCTCCCGATATATCGAGATACTTAATAAATTAGGCTCTTCTATGTTTAAATACTTGTCAAAGAAAATCAGGTTGAAATTCAGACCCAACACATAGTGGTAAGTAAAATTTGGGCTTCCATTGAACTCACAATTTCTAAATTACTAACATTTTTTGTGACAGGTGAATCTTATATTAATCATCAAACCAATATATACAATACAAACAATCTACGTGTGCTATGCCATGAAAAACAATATAAAACACATACAACTACTTTAATTTGTAAGTGGGATAGACTCATACATCCGTCACATACATATCCAGATAAATTCACCATGGACTACATTTCCTTCTCACCATGTACCATCTAAAGTGCCAATACGGTTACATCCTCATATCAACACCTTAGAAGGGACACCGATGAAAGGCCTCATCCACTCCATTCAAGCCATCCATCCTCCAAGGCAATAATCAAACATAAGACTACATTTCCAAGCCCGCATCCGTAAACTGTAACTTTAAAACATAATCATCTCCATTTTCACATGGTCTTTGGTTAATTAAGGTTATTGTTACAATGAGCAAATGATATGATTTTAGATTATCACAATTTATCAAACATGAGGATATCTTATACAAGCACTCTTCAACCAATAAATATCAATATATTACAACTATGGTTGTCAACGTTTCTTCAGCACCACCCAAACAACCAACTAAAAAAAACTGTAAAATCTAAGAAATAACACACCTCCCGGTCTTGGTTTGATCTTGAATTTGAATATGAAACTATTAACAAATGCTTCTAAAAAAAAAACAAAATCAAATAAAAGTAAAATAAAATTGAACCAACAAGTTATAATTAACATAATATGCACATAATAAAATACAAAGCTTAAAAAAAACAAAACATATTATACATGCACAATGAATGTCGAATAACATAAAGAAAACAAAGCATTGGTGTTTATTCAAATTAAGACATCGGGCTCCACTAAGCTCCTAGTATAATTCACCTTGCAAGATTAAGGAAGTTCATCACAGCTTTAGTAACATGAGGACATGACCGCACATCAAGGTATTCCAACGACCTAGACGCCTCCAAAAGTGTTAGTCAAGAACTAACAAACTTGTTTCTAGATCAGAGCCACTAATCAAGAACTACTCCATAGGACTTCAACAAAGAGTTATGATCCCTTAATGTCGAGTGGCACCGACACATACACGAGATATTTACACTCAAATGTTTATTAAACATGAGTAAGAAAATATGGTATAAATAAACCTCACCCCATCATCTCTATTTATAGAGAATAAGGGGGAGAAACCTAATCCTCAATGAACAAGGAATCTACAATTAAGGAGGTTAGGAGATTTCCTAATACATGACTAACCTCTTTAAGTTTGAGCTAAACTACAACTAGCCTTTTAAACTTATTTCCTAACTATTACACACAATATTGTAACAATTTCCACCTTAGTGGTAATAGTTAGCCTTCTTTGATACCCACCAACTTCAAGCAGTGATGGAACCTCGGACCGAGGACTGCCTTCATCAAGGAACCAGTAACAATACCCACTACTAACCTTAGCTGAAATCCTAAATCTGCAGAAAGTCTCTTTAGCAATGTATCCACTTCCAAATCTCCAGTAAGTGTCATATACTTCGCTTCAGTTGTTAACAAGCCATCATGTGCTCCAATATAGCCTCCCAGTCAAAACCTTCAATCCCAAGCCAAGTCCCTCGGTATCCAATGACTCAAATGCAACATATGTCACCTCTTCACAACAACCAACATCAAGAACCTCTAAACTAGTGCATTGTGACGTCCAATTTAGTTTGTGCTCGTGTGGCATTGGTATGATTTATTTGTGAGCATTTTTATTTCATCTCTTTTCCCTATATATTGAGATCTTTCCTCTCATTCATACACACAATGAAGTACTACTATATCATCTCCTTTTGTTTATCTTGATTCATTATGTATCTTTTCGTAATAGGGGGAAGACACGTATTGGTTTGCCTTGATAACCTTTGTTCTAAAGGAGTTATCCTTTGTTGTGTTATCCTATGAGAAGGACGTTTATGATTCTCAAGAACCATGGAGGGCAAATCGTCTTAAGAAAATTACCATCGAACCTCAACATTGTGTTCTTTGAGTCAAAAATTTTGTTTATTTGTTAATTATATTAACATTTACCAACATAACCTATTTTACTATTTATTTATGTTATCTGGTCTGGTCTATTTCTTATATGTGAACATGCGGGAAAACATAATCAAGTGAGGATTCTATTTTCATCATTGCAAATAGTTGACCGTGTAATTTTCCTGAACTAGAAAATTTTATATGAGGTACTTATGTTTGGGTCTACTTCTTTTTTTTTTCCATTAGTTAATGATTCAATAAAACTATTGCGATTTGATGCTATACAATTTGATATCGGAAGTACTACATATTATTGCTAGTATATATGGCAAATTGCATAAAAAGGTACCCATTTTAGGTCCAATTTCAATTAAATGTAATACTTTTTTTTCTTCACAATTTAAGGTACCCGACTTTTTTTTTGGACCAATTTAACTTTTTTTCTAACTTCCGCTAATCATTTCATTAATAAATTACATGTTTGGTCCTTGAGGTTGTATAGGCATTTCATGTTTGGTCCATTTTCGTCCGTTTTCATACATTTGCATACGTTTTCATCCGTTTTTATCGTTTTTCGTCCGTTTTTACACGTTTGCATCCGTTTTTACATGTTTTTACACGTTTCATCCGTATTTACACTTTTTCATCCGTTTTTGCACGTTTTCGTCCGTTTTACACGCTTCCATCCGTTTTACACGTTTCCCTCTGTTTTTGCACATTTTCGTCTGTTTTTACACGTTTTCGTCCGTTTTTTCATGTTTCCATCTGTTTTTACACGTTTATGTCTGTTTTTACACGTTTTCGTTCATTTTTGCACGTTTTCGCCCGTTTTTGCACGTTTTCGTCCGTTTTAACACGTTTCAGTCCGTTTTAGCCCGTTTTTCCACTTTTTCGTCCATTTTACACACGTTTTACGTTTCCATCCTTTTATTCCACGTTTTTACACCTTTTGCACGTTTTTGATGTTTGTTTAAACATACCGCGGCTTGCTTGCGTTTACGGCGTTTCGTCCATTTTGCGCATTTCCGTCCGTTTTTGCACGTTTCCATCCTTTTTTCCACGTTTCCGTTCATTTTTGCACGTTTTTGTTAGTTTTTACACGTTTTCGTTCGTTTTTACACCTTTTATACTCGTGTATAAAAACTTATGTAAATTTGTGTATATTTTTTGGGTAAAAGGTCAAAGACCCGGTATATATATTACTCAAAAAAATGTTTAAGTACATGTATAAATTTGTGTATACAAACGTGTAAAAATGGACGAAACGTCAAAAACAGAAGAAAAAAACGGACGAAAACATGTAAAACGGACGGCGAAAAATGGACCGAAAACATGTAAAACGGACGGCGTCAAAAGGGACGAAATCATGTAAAAACAGACATAAACGTGCAAAAACACAAGGAAACGTGTAAAAATGGATGAAACGCATAAAGCGACAACGTGCAAAACGGATGAAAAGCGTGTAAAACGGGCTGAACGTGTTGAAAAGCGAAACAAAATAAAAACAAACAGCGTGTAAGCGGAAACGTGCAAAAGCATACGGAAACGTGTAAAACAGACGGAAACGTATGAAACAAACTATCGAGCGGGCAAAAGCGGCGAGCGTGTGCTGCAAAAGCAGGGACAACGTGCAACGGGCGAAACGCCGGGACGAAAACGAACGAAAATGGACCAAACATGAAATGGCTATACAAACTCAAGGACCAAACATGTAATTTACTAACAAAATGGTTGACGAAGTGAAAAAAAGCATATCAACAAAAAAATGTCGGGTATTAAATTAAAAATAAAAATAAATATACGGCACAATTGAAGTTGGGCCAGATGGATCTTTATTTTATGTCAATTGATGTTATAGTATTCATATTACTCCGATCGGCATTGCTAGTAATTTAGAACCAGCTCATATAAAGAATTTAAGAAGAATGACACTATCAATCAAGTATTACATTACAGCGCATGTAAGTGTGTGCGATGAATATAAAAAAAGTCGCAATGCTTAAAAGATTTTTTTTACACATATAAGTTTTCGTTTATTAGGGGCCAAATTCTTAAGTGCAGCCACAGGGCTACAGAAGTTAAAGGGATGACTATCAGCGTATACACTTCCGTCTTGCATACGTGCATGGACGGAGGATCCTAAGGGCAAGGGTGGGCCGCTCCAAAATATTATGTATTTAATGTAATTTGTTCATAAAGCTAGTGCAAAAAATAATTATTTGATCATTTGGCCCCCCTAAAACAAGT
Organism: Chrysanthemum makinoi; assembly: GCA_910596185.1. NCBI lineage: Eukaryota > Viridiplantae > Streptophyta > Magnoliopsida > Asterales > Asteraceae > Chrysanthemum > Chrysanthemum makinoi. The sequence goes on along the minus strand of OU343219.1, from coordinate 206,024,836 downwards.
TAATGACACTTTGGCCTCTCCAAAGAAATGGTTCAAGCTCTGTTCATGCATACGTGGCAACGGCTTGCAAACTAGCACATTAACCAAATCGAAACTAGTGAAAGCAAGAGTTTACTTAATAATTACAAAAGCCTCTTCGTATGATGTAACTTGAATCCTGACACATTCATAGTCATATTAAAAATTGAAAGACAACAGATTTTGTAAGACTAAAGTTGAGACTTGGATATTTAGTTCCGAGACACAATACAACATTATACTTCAGTTATATTCAGGATAATGATGGAAACAGTTTTAACAAGGTCCAAAGTTAACAGAATGGAATGACTTTAGTTAAGCTTGATCTCTGATAATGGCACAATTGTTTTACACATATACAGATTAAATTTAGGCTAACGTTTACAATAGCCACAGTGGTGCTCCCAGCAACCAGTTCTCAACAGCCTGGTCTTTGTACAAAAACTATCATGGGCCACCAATCTTGCACCTTAAGTATGACCTCGTATGCAAATGGCGACCAAAAACTTCATCTGCTGTTAAACATAGGCGGGACCTTGAAGTCCATATACTTGACTGTGCACAGATAGGGAGGCTCTCAATTACTCTTT